>JBBMOI010000003.1:26390000-26545000 GCA_038088405.1 Porites divaricata | reverse complement strand
GTGGAACTTAACCTATGGAATAAACATGAAAATGAAAAAGGGAAACTAATTAAATTTTGAAACAAAATTAAGAACAAAGAACAATATTGTTAAAAATGCTGCATATAGATAATTATAGCAGTTTTTAAGGTGGTTATATGAGGTCCATCCGTGTGTTCGCAAAAGAAGAAGTAGCATTTTTGAACTAGTTATAATCTAATAGGCCACTTGAAAAAAAGTTATCTTTTATTATTTTTTTGTCTGTTAGTTTTGGGTAGTGCGTCATTTGAAGCGTGTCTTTCCTCCTCAAAATTAGGCCCTGTGCACGCGTATCAACATACTTTTGTTTTTTTGAAAACGGAGATTTGTTTCTCAGTTCTCGCCCTTCCACTCCAAGCTTTAAAACGATAGAATTCGTTCCTCTAGATCTAAACGAGAAGGAAGGGTTTTCAAAATCTCTACTCTGAGACCGATTTTTGAAAACCTGCAATTTTGGTGCCCAAAAACATCGTTTTTATGTGGACGAAAGGCTCCGTTTTAAAAAACATCCGGATACGTCTTGAGGCGGTCTTAACTACACGTACCGTACGGGAGTTCTAAGTGATTTGCAATTCTCAGTACATTTCTTTACCACACAGCAGTATTAACAGGGTTTAGCCACATTGTAGAATAATGGTCTTAATAGGACACAGTCAGCTTTGGGACCGCGCTGACCAGGACACTAGTACCGTACGGGAGCTACTAAGTGATTTGCAATTCTCAGTACATTTCTTTACCACACAGCAGTGCTAACAGGGTTTAGCCACATTGTAGAATAATAGTGTTAAAGGGACACAGTCAGCTTTGGGACCGCGTTCACCAGGACACTAGTTTTACAACTTTGAAAAGCGGTTACCTCAACCCGAAATTCAAAGGTACGCGACAGATAAATCTAGAGATGCGCTTCACTCTTGCCTACTGTTTCATTCGTTCTTCGATAGAGATTTTACTAGAAACCTATTCCTGAGTATTCTCTTACTCGTCCTATAATATTATTTTATTATATTTGGTTAAAAAAGTTATATATAAATCCCTTTTTTGTGATAAGCAAATTAGCTAATTAATGGTATCTAATGCACAGGTACATCGGCTGACGGTGTTCCTTAAACTTCCTTGTATTCTTGGCTTTAGTAGTCTAGTTTTCATTTACTTGGGAACTAAACTCAAAGAAACAAAGTTCGCCTCACTGCCTACGCGTTCTCTTAATTCCATTGTCTAATTTTATCCAAGGGGTGTGAGATCATAACATACTAGGGAGTATGCACATTACGGTGCCTAACTGCGGTAACTTCAATGGGCAAACTTGAAATATCGGTAAATGCAGGCTACAGTACTTCCTTTTGTTCACAAGAATGACATTTTACAACCTTAGATGTAGAAATTAGGTCTAGACGACCTAGGTGATCGCTGCTGATAGCTGCTTGTATACACGCTAGTTGTGCTGGTCGATCGATTACTGGTAATTCCTGCTTGAATCATATCGTTATCGACCTGTAAAGAGAGTAGACATTGTCAATAATGCTGTAGCATCGTACTCCTTACATTCAAAAGAAGGACGCTACAAAGAAATCCAACTGCGCAATGTTCAAGACTCCCTGTTCGTTACAAATTCCGCAAACTTATCAACGTAATTTCGGTCAGCAATTATGGATAGGAAATGTGTGGAAATACTCTGTCATGGAGTCGTTATCGGGCGATCGGCCAAAGTAAGTAAGTTAGTTAGTCAGTCAGTCAGTCAGTCAGTAAGTAGATTACAATTTGTTTTTCTATTTTCATGCTCACCTCCTGTAAGAGGTCATTTTTTCTGTCCTCCAAGGAATCCAGCCTTTCTCCCATCTTTTCTAACTCTTCCTCCAGGCGACTGTTGTTTGATTGAAGGTCCCATGTTCTTTGCTCAACAAAAATTGAATCCGGAATAGAACTCTGCAAAGTAAAAACAAAATATATAGAATTTACGTGTTTCCTCGCGCGACAGTAACGAATGTCGTTTTTGAGGGACGCACTTCAACCGGAAGTAGGGCCTTTTATCGTTTAATATACCTCGACCACATTTGTTTTACTGTGTTTCTTTACTCTTATATAGACAATTTGTCCTAAAATTTTGGCAAAAACATTGCCTAAGTATGAAAAAGTCCACTTCCGGTTGGTGTGAGACTCTCAAAAACGCCCTTGCTTTTAAAAGCTCCCTATTACTATAAAAGAGACAGACGTTGCTATCTCTGCTACTGAGGTATTACTGAGGTAATGATTTATTCACCTGTTGCTCTCCGCAGTTGCTTATTTCATTGATGACAATCGTGGGCTCATCAACAAAGGCTATTTCCCTTTCTGCAGGAACTTTAGAGGCCTTAAGCAAAAACAGCATACCGTTATTTGAACAATTTTGATAAGAATATTTGGTCTTTCTTTATGACTGAGTTGCCTATTCGCAACCGTGTTGGTTGGTCGGCCTTAACGAGAGCAAGCTGGTTATAGTATTTTTGTTTGTTTTTGTTTCAAAATCTTTGTTAGAATGTAGTGTAAACGAATGGAATTATGACATTTATGTAAACAAGTGAAATGCGTACTAAGTGGTACATTACTAAGATTAATGTAATGTAAGTAGCTTAGCGCGTGTGGAGTCAGCTTGCAAGATTAGTGTGAATTCTTATACAATCAGCATTTCAAAAATAAGAGGTGAAATGACTTATACACGAAGTACTCTTCAAACAATATCGCCTTTTAGTATAATTACATTGATGATTATCGAAAATAGAGCGCTGTGATTGGCTAGGAGCTTCGCTTTATCCCGCTATAATCACCGCGCGGTGATTATAGCATTGAAGGCTAGCAGTTTCCAAAATGGCAGCCAGATTTTTTGATGTTTCGGGGTCGGAAATTGATCAATAATTTTATTTTCTCGAATAATCATCAATGTAATTATACTAAAATAATTAGTCGCCGAAGGCGACGTGAATATTGGCGAATAGCCGATATTCACGTCGCCTTCGGCGATTAATTGTTAATTAATCATGGCCATAAGTGATAACCTCGTACGTCAAACGAATTTGACTCTGTTCACAACTCACTTATGGCTCTACAAATATCCTTTCCGATCGAAACAATACATAATGGTCCAATTCACCTGTTGGTCCGGCCTGTAGTTGCTTGTTTCATTGGTGCTGAATGTGGGCTCATAACCGTATGAAATTTCCCTTTCAGCTGAAACTAAAGGCTACATAAAGACAAAATAAGAAGGAACACAGCCTTAATAAACAAGTCCATACTTCTAATAACTTATCCCCGTTTCGTAAATTGACGACAACACTAACTTAAAGTTAGCTAACCTTTAGGGTATCAAGCAATTTGTGAGTCTTGGCGACTAAGTATAAACAAAACGCGGTATTCCAATATTCTTTTAGTATAATATTTAGAGTGATACAATGTATGTGTCTAAAATATAACAAGAGTTGCAGAACATTTTCAAAATCTTATCACATAGAGTGGAACGAATAATTAAGGCTCAGTGGCATTTGTCGTGTCCGCTTTTATTCAGACTATCTTTCCCAAGGAAAGGCAGGAAAAATGCTAAGCAGCTCCTTTCTCACTAGTCCTGAAAAATATGGTAAAAAAGCTCACACGAAAGATTTTTCCTTGTTACCTTTTGTGTTGCACTGCTATAAGGAAAGGAAGCTAACGGAAAAGGCTTTCCAGTTGCAACCACAGGCTTAGTTTCTTGGGCAGTTCTCAAAACTGGACAGTTCCTCCCACTTCCCCATTGGGTAATCTCGTTGCTGTAAAACCGCGCCTCCTTTGTCGCAATCTTCAGCTTTTCATTCTTATGCCTTAGCTCTTGAAGCTCTAGCTCAAGGAGACTCGGCTCCAGTTTTCTTGGACTTGACACACGTGACTCGCTCTTGAGGAAACTGATGTCTCTCTCAAGAACGTAGGCGATCTTTTGCTGTTCTGAAAGCGCTAGTTCCAGCCGAGATTTGCTTTCCCTTAGCTCCACGATTTCGGCTCTTAAGCTTGAGAGGGCGTTTTCGTGAACTTTTCTTTCTTCTTGGGCTCTCCTGTAAAAGTCTTGTTCCAAAATAACCTTGAGCTCTTGGCTAATCTTTTGTGCTCTTTGCTCCAGTTCCATTTTCTCATGCTCAAACTGATGCTCTAGTTTACTTTTCTCCCTCTTAAAGTGTTCTTCCATTTCTGCGATCTTCCGCTCTGCTTTGGCTAGTTTCTCTTTTAACCCAGCAATTGTTACGTCCGTCGTTCGCTTGAAGGCTTGTGTGGCTTGATTGTTTTCTTCACGAATCCGTGTTACAAGCTCCTGTTTGTTTCTTTCAAGCCGTCTTCTTAGCTCTGTAATTTCCGCCTCGTGTTTCTTCTCCAGCTCTTTCTTTTCGTTCGAAAATGATTTGGCGAGTTGGTTTTTTTCCTCCCTCATCTTCGAAAGTTCTCGGCTCATGGCCTCGATTGAAACACTTAGTAATTCTTTGTCATGTTCCATTTTTTTCGCCAGTGCTTCCTTATCTCTCTGACTTTGTTCAAGCAGTGCTTCTTTGTCCCTTAGGAGCACCTCGTTTTGAAACTTCAATGATCTTTCCGACTCCACTAACTTGTCTTTCTCATTTCGGAATTCCTGTTCTAATTTGAAAAGAGCCTCTTGTAGCTGCCTCTCTCGAGATGATACCTCCGCTGTTATCGAAGCCTTGTATTCTAGACGAATTTTCTCTTCGAATTCCTCTATTTCTGATTTGATTTTTGCTTCAGTGTTTAGCGTCTCTGTTTCGGAACGCTGGATAAGCTCCAGTCTGTGTTTTTCCTTAATTTCTCTCAGTTGCATTTCTAATTGGTACTCAATCTTACGACGCTCTTCAGCAAAGCGGTAAGTCAATTGCTCCTTGGTCCTTTCGATCTTCCTTTGCAAATCATACACTTGATTTTGGAGTTCAGACTTGATCCTTGTTAGAGACGTAACCTCAGACTTCAGCTTGTCCTCATTTTGAGTAAACTTACGGTTCTCTTCTTGTAATTTCTTGTTGTAATCTTCGATCAGCTGCTTCTTCTCTGTAAGCATTCGCTGTTGCAGGTTATCCTTTTCCTTCTCTAGTTCTTTTCTTATTTCTTCTATCTCCTTACTGGTTACTTCCCTAAAGTACTGCTCGCGCTCATAACGAACCGAGTTAATCTCGTGCTTGTACGTTTGCTCAAGTTGGCTCAGTTTTCTTTCACACATCTCCCGTTCGCTAGCCACTTCCTCTCTGAGGACCTTCAGCTGTTTCTCGTAATCCTCCTCCAAATTTTTCTTTTCTTTCTCAAGTGTCTCTTGTTCCTCTCGATGCTTGTAGACCATTTCATCAAATTTCCGCTTCCATTCTCTGCTTTTTTCCTCAAGGGTGTACGACTTCTGTTGCAATTCCATTTGCAGCGTTCCAACCTTCTTTAGCTCGTAGTCATGCTTTTCCTGCAAATTTTGCATCTCAAAGTTGAAGCGATCGTCGCTTTTTCTCTTTTCTTCCTTAAGAAACTCAATGGAATCTTTTAAATTTCGCACAGTGCCTTCCCACTCGCGAATGGTATTTTGCAACTGCTGTATTTCTTCATTCAACGTTTTCTTCTCGCTAAAACACTTTGCTTTTTCTACTTCATTATTCTCTTTGAGCTCGTCTATCTGCCTCTTAATGCTCTCCTCCGTGTGGGAGACCTTCTTGGCCATTAAGTCCAACTCTCGTGTAAGCGTTTTGTTGAGCTGTTCCATCTCTTTAATTTTCAACTTTAGATCGCTATTCTCCTGGTTGAGCTTGCTTTCCTTTTTTATCAGTCCCTCAATCTGGGATCGTAAACGAGAGAGTTCGTTGGCCATCTCACGGTTTGCAACCTCTAGCTCCAAGAAATCCTTTAATTTTGTCTCGTACTCCGTAATTTTCAAATTATGGTCGTTTAATGTAGCTTCATTTTGCGATTCCGTCTCCTTAAGATTTTCTTCAGCCTCTTTTAATTTTACTTGTAGTTGTTCCAGTTCGTTATTCATTTTTGACATTTCCTCTTCAAGCTTCTTTATCTTGTTTTCTGCCTCTTGAACTTGCCTTTGCCATTCATTTTCTTGCTTGCTGGCTTGCCCTTCAAGTGTTTTTATAGTTGCAGTGAGGTCGTTCACCGTCACTTCAAGGCCTTGCTTCTCTCTCTCCAGCTCATCGATAATTCTTCTCTGTTCTTCTGACTTCTTCTTTAAACTGGCTATTTCATCGTTGAACGCTGCCTCTTGCTCATTCATTTGCTGCTCATGACTGTTCCTCATGCCTGACGTACCGTTTTTATATTCCTCTTCTAGATTTTTGTACTTTGTTTTCCAAGTGGTCAATTCACTGGAAAGCTCTACAATCTGAACATTCAGCTTGCCTTTCTCTTGTACTTCTTTATTGAGAAGTTCTTGAAGTTTCCATTCCTGTGTTGTATATTTCGTTTCCATCTCCCTTTTGACTTTAATAATCTGTTCCTCATAACTAGCAATGATTCCCTTTTTCGTTGATTCAAGGTTCTGTATGCGTTCAAAGAGACCTTTCCTTTCCTTTTCCATTTCAGAAATCTTCTTTTTCAGCGACTCCATCTGTGATTCGAAACCATCTTGGTTGTCTTTAAAGTTTGATTGCGCTCGCTCAAGTTCCTTTTCTTTCAAAGCCAGTTGTGCCGTTTTCTCTTCCAGATCTTCCTTCATCTTTGAAATTACTTCTTTTAGCTTCGCTAATTCTTGTTCATACTTATTCTTGTTGTCTTGTATCAACTTCTCACGATTATTAATTTCTTCTTTTAGCTCAGATTTTTCCGCTTGATGGTTTGCTGCATTCTCTGCACTTTGAATTTCTAGTTTCTGGCATTTCTCTGCTATTCTCTCGTTTTCTCGTGTTAACTCGGTTATCCTCAAATCGTAGCTTTGTTGTACTTCCTTGATTTTTGCTTCGAGATCTTTCACCGCCTGTTCCAGTTTCGATATCATACTCTCTTTCTCTGTTTTCAATTGCTGTAGTTTCTTGTTATGTTGTGTCTTTAAGTTCTCCATTTGTTTTTTCAGTTGCGCCTCGGTCTCAGCTTTTTCCTTTTCAAACTTGCCAGTCAACTCTTCTTTTGTTTTTCTCATATTTGTCTCGTACTGCTCCCTTGCTTTCAAAGCTTCTTTCCTCAGTTTATCGACTTGCGCCTGCAGTTTCTTCTTTTGAGAATCAAGTTTTTCTTTCTCTTCTGAAAAATGAGAATTTCTTTTTTCGAAATCCTGTAACAATTCTGTGATTTTCATCTCGTACTTCTTCACTATCTCGCTCTGTCTCTCCAGTAACTGTTCTTTTTCTTGGTCGAAATTTGTTTCCAGCTCGCTTTTTTCTTTGTCACATTTCTCTTTTAAAGTTGTTTTAATTTCTGTGATTTTTTCCTTGTAAGTTTCTTCTATCGTTTTGCATTGTTTTACCAATTCGTCTTCCCTTTTAGAATGTTCCTCCCTTAAGGATTCTCGTTCTTCTTTCATTTTTTCCATCTTTGAATTCAATTCCTCTTGCAAATCGGCAATTTTCTTCTCGAATTCATTCACGGTTTGTTCGTGAGCCTCGGTTAGTTTGATTTTCTCCTCGGTGAACTCGTTTTCCACTTCTTCCTTCTCTTTCTCATACTTCTGTCGTAGTTCCCTCTTCGTGTCTTTTACGAGTTTTTCGTACTTGTCAATACAACTTGAAAGCTCGTCTCTTAAAGCCTGGATTTTTTCTTTGTACTTTTCCTCGCTACTGTCCATTGCAGCTTCTAAATCTGCAATCTTCTTATCGTTCCTCTCTTTTATTCCGGTTATTTGCTCTTCGTAAGCTTTTATTGTGTCGTTATTGGATGCTTTCAACTCTGCTATCTGTTTCAAAAAGTTTGATTCCAAGTCTTTCTTTTCTTGGTTAGATTTTTGCGTCATTTCCTCTTTCAGCTCCTTGGTGCTCAATTTGTACTCCTTCTCTTTTCCCGCCATTTCTTGTCTCAGTTCTTCCAAAGCCTTCTGGTGCGACTCCTTTAACTCTTTAATTTCACTTTCCATCTTTTGCGATTGGGCATCCATCTCATCTTGCAAAGCAGCGATCTTTTCTTCATACTCTTGCACTACGGTTGTATGTGATTCAATCAACGTCGTTTTCTCTTTCATAAACCTTTCCTCGATTTCACCTTTTTCCTTGTTGCATTTCTCTACCATTTCCTCTTTGGCATCTTTGAGTTCTTTCTCGTGCTTTTGTTTAATTTCCTCAATTTCTTTCTCCAGTTTCTCAATGTTGCTTTTGTTCGTCTCTTCAAGCCGTTCTATTTCTTTCTCCATCTGAGCTATTTTTATTTCGCATTCTTGCTGGATACTGGTAATTTTACTTTCGTAACCTTGAACCGTTGTCTTATGACTTTCTATCAGTTCGTCTTTTTCTTTGACGAAGTTGGCTTCAAATTCTTCTTTCTCCTTTTCATATTTTTCGTTTAACTCTTTTTCTAAGACCTTCATTTCCTCTTTGTACTTGTTTTCAAGGGTCGCTAGTTTTTCTTTCCAAGACTCAATTTCAGCGGAGTATTTCTCTATTAGCTGCGTTTTCTCAGTCTCCAGTTTCGTAATAACCAGTTTGTTCTGTTTTTGTAAATCCTTGATTCGTATTTCATTCTGTTGGATGATCTTTTTGTATTTTGTAACCATTTCTTGTTTCTCAGTATCAAACTCACTCTCTATTGCATTCTCTTTTTGGGTGTATTCGTTCTTAAGCTTATCTTGCAGCTCCTTCATCAACGATTTGTGATTTTCTTCCAGCTCCTTGCACTTTCTTTTCAACTCCGCTAATTCGTCCAAAGATGTATTGTAACTTGCCTCCAACTTATCCTTCTGTGTTTTAAGTTCTTTTATCTTTTCTTCGTACTGTTGATTAATCGACGTAATCTTCAGCTCGTATTCATCGATAGCTTTTTGATGTATCTCTATCATCGAGTCCTTCTCCTTCGAGAACATGGCTTCTAACTCACCCTTTTCTGCTTGGAACTTCTCTGTCAGCTCAATTCTCAGGTTGGCAAGCATTTCTTCATACTGCTTTTCAAGAGCCGAACATTTCTCTCGCCCGGTCGTTATCTGAGTAGCGAGGTTAGCATTTTTCTTTTCCAGTTTTTCCTTGTCAAGTTTAAGTTGGCCTAGCTTCACTTCGTAATCTTGCTGTATTTGTACAATCTTCATCTCATAATCTTTCGTACTCTTCTGGTATGTCTGCATAAGGCTCTCGTTTTCCGTTCGAAGCATCTTTATTTGCTCTTCGTAGTTGTCTTGCATTTCGTCCTTTTCAGTTGCAAATCTGGTTTCCATCTCACTCTTCTCCATCTTGCATTTGTTCGCTAGTTGTCGCTTCACGTCTTCAATCATTCTTAGATTCTCTATCTCCATTGTAGAAATCTTCTGCTTTAGCCTCTGTACTTCTCTCTGCGATTCGTTGTACTTCTTTTGCCAGTTGTCCCGATCGATTTTAAGTTGTCCGATCTTGACTTCGTATTCTTGAATGACCTTTGTTTTGGACACTTCATATTCGTTGACGGACTTGACATACATGTCATTGATACTTTTCTTTTCTTGTTCTAGTTGACGAATCTTTTTCTTAAGAGATTCTATCTCTGCGCTGTTATCTGTTGGAATAGTTCCCACAACCTCCATTTCCCAACTTGAGCCTCCATTATTGATTGGCATCTCGATGGATGTCATTGTCGTATTAATAGGCTGAGCATAATATGGGCTTCCCCAACCGTCAGCCATCGGTTGAACTTGCATTTCGTTTTCTGACATGCTGGTTTGATATTGCTATTAAAACAAAAACAAAAATAAAAATCGGTTGCACGGTGCCTAAAAATGGTTTTAGCCTCATAGATTAACTCCTGGGCATAGTTGTTCGAAGGCCGATAAGCGCTCACCCGAGGTTAAACTTTAATCCAAGTTTCATTTTCTTTTGTTGGAAAGCATCTTCGTAGATAACTTTCTCTTTTCTTATGAGAGCATCAAATTGTAGGCAGAAAGAATTGAACTGAATTTGCTTTTTGAGCTTTCATTTTTGAATTTGAATTTCGCACAAACTTGGGGTTATTTTAACCCAGCTTTGAACAACCCGGCCCTTCCAGCAAAAAAGTTCTGGGTACAATGGTACCACCAATTTCCCAAACAGCTATTGACCCCTTACGGGAAATATCGCTAAATGATGTGTAAAAACGGTTAGTGCAACAGAACTGTGAATTGTACCTAAGGCCAAAAGTAGCATTGTCAGAGATTGGGGAAACCTGTTCGAAAAATGTTAATTATTTGCCTGCGTTGACGACAAACTGTCCTTTGGATAAGGTGATGCCAATACTGGAATATATAAGAATGTAGTCTACCCCGGAACTTAACGTGAATGTTCTTTTTTAGTCCAAATAAGGTTGATGAGAAGTGTTTCAGAACCGCAGAAACTCACTTGAGGGGGGTTCCTAATTAATGCCGTAGTTTAGAATTTATTTCACATTTTATGACACCCACTGTGGTCATGGTAACTGATTCAAGGACTTTGTAATAGGGACATTGCTACCCAGATATTAACATTTTCAGTTGTATCAATTCCCGGGATGTCTGTTCCCTTTGCAATCCACGTTATAATAAACCTAACAGTGAAATGAATGTTATTTATAAATCTTTGGTAGTTAAAGGTGGCTCAAATTAAAAAATGTTTGAGGCACGACATAAATTGGGTTATCGATTTCCTTTTTTACCTCTTTTCAGTAAAATGATACATCTACTTAAAGCTTAGCGTTGCAAGTAGAAAACCCACCACTAGTTAATTCTTTGTTAACCGAAATAGAATTTTAGGTTTAACCACCAGTTAAAAAAAACAAACACAAGAAATTAAAACAAAAAAAAAATAGGAACAAGTTTTGCGAATCTTTGATTCTTGAGTAAACGTTTTCGATCGATTTGAAACTTTTGTAAGAAAAATGATTGACTGCATTTAGTTTCAGAAGTTGCATATCAAACAAAAATTGTCTGCTTTAAAATGAAATGTCAGAACTTAATGATTCAAATTCGCATAACACCATACTGGTATTTGGATTTTTTTCCTGAAGTTTTTATTTTGAAATGTGAATTCTTACCTTCTTTAAATTAAACAATGGACTTCTTCATAGCCCGTGTGACTGACGATTGATTAATACTAAGAAAAATGACCCAAAGTCCCGTTCTTGAACTAACAGACAGTCAAAGTCTTCTCTTTGCAGAATGTAAACAGGTCTTTCAAATTTTCTTGGTATCATTTGAAGCAATGCCAGATTATGCAGTGCAACGTCCAATGAGAATTGTCTTTTTTATCACGTTGTCAAGATTTGCATCTCTGTAGAACAGGTCACACAGTGTTTGCCCAAGATGCGCTTGTGATTGCTTAAGTCTAAAACATACAAGAAAACTTAAAACAAAATGACCAATGACACAAATAAAAAATAGTTATCTAATAGATTACTTTACAGTATCGCTTCGAATTTTGAAATTGTAACCTGAAAAATAATTTGGTTTATATTTCCCTTACAACTTATTTAAAAAGCCATGGGAGATTAATAGATCTCTTAACCACACAGCTACTTGAGGTTTGCATATTGTTACTTTCTTCTCGATTAATCATATATATGTTTTATTGTAAGTGAGACTTTGTCCTTAAAACTCATCGAGTAGGCTTTTGTTTTTTGTAGTCTTAAAAATCCACGAGAAAGCTAAATGCTTTTTTTTGGTTGAGAGTAATATTTATTTTCTTGAATTTCTGGAACAGGTTGTTTGGTTAGTGTGGTGTGAACACAGGCCAAATCAAGACCGTCTTTTGGCTAATTGTCCTTATATTTACTCCTGGGAGGTAAGCGTGGATTTTTAATGACAGTCGTAACCAAGCAACAATGAAAAAAAAAGGTATCTACTAGTTAATATTCTGACAAATTTCAATTATTCTATGCATTTTGAATTAAAATCCAGCTCAGGAATTCTTTCGATATTCTGCCCTTGTCAACGGGTTTCCCAAAATGTAATAATTTTTCACAGTGGGCATTAATTTTCAGGTCGGAAAACTCCTACAGCAGGTCGAGTCTTTATATTTGATGAAAACAGTGGACTGGCTATAAATGAAGGAAAGTTTGAAGTTAGATTAAAAGAGGCCTTGTCATAAACCTTTTCCAAACTTACAATGTATAACCTCGTAAATTCATACATTTACTACTGTTGACAGCAAATAACATACTTAAGTAAGACAGAGAAATCCAGAAAAAGAAACTACTTAGAGCTGTAGATTAGGCTGAATGGTCAGCGAAAAGGATTGGTAGCCCAGTTAATTTTAGTTAATTAAATTAAATTCAACCAATCCTGAGGCTCTTAAAGCTAAGCCTCGCTCTGAGCGCTGAACGGATTTGTTTATTGGAGGCTCAACTTAACGCCTAAGCTACACTCGGAAATAACTAAGTGATTTGCCTCCTGTAAGTTAGATTTATAGCCTTGTAATGTTCTATCAAGGTTACAAGTTTCGCGTATTTATTTGGCTCCCTATTCTTTGAACTGTACGTGTATCACACTGAAGGGCAAGTTTTATTTGAAAAGTAATCTTTCGTTAACAAAGCACAGGTATTACGCAGTACTTAGTGAGCTTGTTGTGAAGGGACTCAGAAGTAAAGCAAAATGAGAAGGCTAAATTTTGCAAACGTTTTTATAGGGATAGAGAAAGAGAAAGCCATTTTTCATAGGTACATGAGGCTCTTTTACTTCACAAAGAAATGCTGAAAAATCTGTTGAAGCAGCTAAAAAATCCCGTCTTCAAGTAAAAGGTTTTAGGCCCAGCTGCAATCAAAATCTTTGAAAAGTATCTTTATTGTATGTGTTGTCGAAAAAAGAAACTGTCTGTCCACCTCTTTCAGACAGACAGTCAATGGTGGTGGTGTTTTTTAATTCAAAAATCTTTGATAGACATTAAATTCAATTAACAAATAAAATTAATATAAAACACTATTAAAACTCTTTAAAACCATTCATTATTTTAAAAAATAACGTTTAACAGACCATTGCTTTGAATATTTAAATACCCTTATACATTGTAATTGATAATAAATC
This sequence comes from Porites divaricata, assembly GCA_038088405.1. Taxonomy (NCBI): domain Eukaryota; kingdom Metazoa; phylum Cnidaria; class Anthozoa; order Scleractinia; family Poritidae; genus Porites; species Porites divaricata. The sequence goes on along the minus strand of JBBMOI010000003.1, from coordinate 26,531,874 downwards.
ACTACAGGAACCCTAACTAACGTATAAGTCAGTCACTGTTATGTAAGGCTGAAATAGAGATAGAATTTTAGGCAACAATTATTTAATGATTGTAGTTGGAGGACCATACATCATATCGAAAAGAAATAATGAAGTTTCAATTGACAACCCCCTTCCTTCAAAACGATCATAAAGTCAAAAGTGACTACGATACTCGTTACATTTGTTGAAACGCTTTGCCACGTTACCCCTCCCCCCTCTCCCAAATGTTGAATCACGTATCACCCATTTGCAAATACACGCGAATCTCAACATTGGGGAAGGAGAGAAGACGTGCACACAAGGAAAAGTTAAATAAGTTGGTTGAGAGGGCGAGACCTGAAAAATCCTCAGTTTCAGTCTAGTGTTTAAAGAAATTTGACGAGTATTGTAGAGAATAGTTGGGGCACGCGCAACATCAGGCACTCTTGTTAACTGGCTTTCGGTACAGTGCAAGGCCTAGTTACTCGAAAGCCGTTATTTTAATACTAACCCAAAGTTAACACTTAAACCAACTTCTAAACTGTTTTGAATTGTTAACCACTTCATTCCTAATAGTAACCGGAAAAAAAAGTATTCAAAAAATTAATTCAAATTTGTTTTGTTACAAACCTACCAAATTAATAGTACTGCGCAAGAAGTTTTACGCTTTATTTAAATGGTAACAACATAGAAGTTCGTCCACAGATAAATAAAAGCTGAGTTAGGTGGACCGATATTCTCGCCAAAACGCGTTCTTGGAGTGAATGATTTAAGGCTCCCTGAGTAAAATACGTAAAAACTGAAAGTAGTTTTAAAACCCCTGTTACATGTGTCTAAAGGAGAAACCTTTTTTTAATTTAGCTTAACTCTAGGTTGAAGACAACCATTTTTCCCGGAGTAACTCCGGTCTTGTCTAGTTCCTGAAAAAAAGTGGTCGTATTTTTCCCAGATAGGCTTTTAAGGTATTACTATAGCTTGCATAGCAAGGAACGATTTCAAGAAGCGATAAAATGCTTTACAAAAAATGCAGTACACTGCTGGCTTAATTTTTATCTGATACCTTTAGTAATACAGCTTTTTTTCTTCAGCTTTTTGTATTGCTTTCATTATTTATATGATAAATTGCCTACTGAAAGTGAAGAATGATCATCGCAGTAAATTTTCCAATTTAAGCAATTGGAAAGGAGAAGCCTGAAAAAAAAATCAGGGCTTCAACGGGATTCGAACCCGTGACCTCCGCGTTGCCGGTGCGTTGCTCTACCAACTGAGCTATGAAGCCACACATTGGGAGCGAGGTCAATTTATTGAGTTCATATCTCCCGTGAGGAGTGAGATGATGTGAAGTAATGAAATAATTCATTTTGAACTGCGGTTGTAGATGAAAGTGAAGAATGATCATCGCAGTAAATTTTCCAATTTAAGCAATTGGAAAGGAGAAGCCTGAAAAAAAAAAAAGCCCTGATTTTTTTCAGGCTTCTCCTTTGCAATTGCTTAAATTGGAAAATTTACTGCGATGATCATTCTTCACTTTCATCTACAACCGCAGTTCAAAATGAATTATTTCATTACTTCACATCAAATTGCCTACTGTCGTGGCTTAAAATCAAGTATAAGCATGTGGAACATTGCATTTGCGGAACCTAGAAGTCGTTATCAGTAATTTCCAAAAAGAAAAGTGTACACTTCTAAACGCAAGAAAACACTGGATTAGATCCATATTGTTTTCCTTAAGGAAAAACGAATGGAAACAAAAACTTTATAAAAAGTTGAATTAAAAACGTAATAAACCATTTGCACTAAGAGATCATGTGACATAGTATTTATGAAAATGAAAGATTCCAACTTGTTTAAAGGACGCTGGTCACGTGACCTCTTACTGCAAGTGGGCTATTCACAATTAAGTGTCCAACGGACGCAATCCTATCTCTTAGTTTGCAAAGGTAAAGAAGCTTTATCAGTTTAAATATTCTTCTGGAAAAAGAAAACACTCAAAGCGATCAGTATTGTTTCCTTGAGGGAAGACATTGAAGTTTGTCTTTTTCAATACTTTTAACACGTCTAATAGTCACTTTACTCTGCCATGTTAAAATCAAACTAATTGCCCCCATTCTGCAGCGTGACTGAAATAGTCCTGTATACCACTAAACATTCACTTGAAGTTTTTCTCTTTCCTTATTTTTTCTCAATTAACATGCTTCCTCAATTAACATGATGTCTATTTTCTATGTCCTTTTAAGAATTCTTGTTAGTTTTTAGGCCTTCGGCTGGTGATTTGCTCCTCCGCCATGAGAGGTATTTTTTACTTCCTCGCCTGTACCTCCAACCATACTTCCGTTGCTACTTATGTTTCTGCTATCTAATGGATTTGTTACAGAGTAACGCAAATCACTGATTCCTACAGGCCCACTTTGTCGTAATGCAATACCTGTAGTTCCGACCAATCCTGTACTCGAAAACCCAGTAGTATCCACTGTGGTACCTCCAAGGGCATCTGAAACGCTTCCGGTCTTTTGCATTGTATATCGAACCCTATCAAGAATGTCTCCGTAAGCCTGGCCTATGCTCGTTAAGGATTGGCCTGCATTAGAGTTGCTTATTCTAGCTGAATATTGTGGCTGGTACGGTCTGCCCTCAAATCTTAAGCCGACAAGATTTGAACCCAGTGAAAGATCGTTTCCACCTGTTATGTCCGATTCTCTCAGGTAGCCCAGACTTGAGCGTCGCAGGTTATCCCTGTACATATTCTGTAAAAACAAAGCAACTTGTTGATAGGCAATTTTAGCTAGACAATGTTCAGTAACAGTAAAAACTTTTTGTAAGCAAGAAAAATCTTTTTTCGTAAAAAAATAAAGAACTTGATTTAAAAAGAAAAACTAAAATGACATCGAAGACCCAGTGAGCACCAATTATTTGAGGACCTTTTGAGACTCAGAACAATACAGGTCCCTGGATTTTGATCGTAATTTATGTTAATATAAATGCCATTATGTTTGTGATCTTTAATATGGTAAAGAGTGTTTTGTGAAGCCCAGTCCCTACAAGCGACACAACCTCAAGATGCTTGTGTGCTCATAATGATAGTAGCAACGTGAGAAAACAAAAACCTACTCTGCTTCTTGTCCTAGTGCTTATTTCTATATATGTCACTCAATGTTCCAACGATGACATGCTCGACTTGAGCATAAGCACGGGTTAAAGCAACGCAAAGTGTAAAATTAGCATTCGTCACGCAATCTGTATTTTCCGCTATGTTAGTATTATTATTTGCCGCTAACTTGAGTTTAGAAGCGCCAAAATTGTGTTTCTGTGCATGCGTATTTCACCTAATGATATTGCTTACCCCAAGCGACACAATCCTTGGCTCATACTTGAACTCATTTCTAAACGCATGTTATTGTTATAATCAGTTCTGGCGTACAAGTTAATTGTTTCTCACTTTATTAGTCACCTACACCAAAGCAGGCAGCAATTGGCGATCGCATTCTTGTTCTACCACCAATTTACTTTTCTATAGCAAGATCCTAAATCCTCCCTCTGTATCAATGACCTGTTGAGCAAGCTTTCTTAGCATTAAGAAAGGATGTTAGATGCATGTTTTACCAAAATAACCTTGATTTGGCCTTGCTGCAAATGCGCACCCATTTGTAAATCGATTGGCAAAGGAGGTTTTCAGGCCTATAAGCTCGCATGTTTCTTTAGGTCTTTTCGCCAAACGTAAAACTGTAACCGTATAGTTACACAAACATAGCAAGCAAACATAATAAAGATGATCATAGCGATGATGATGATGATGATGATGATGATGATGGTGGTGGTGGTGGTGGTGGTGGTGATGATGATGGTAGTAGAAGGGTGATATTATAAACACCTTACCCATTCCTCCCTGCTGGTTGCCTCCAAGTCCCTATTACGTGTTTCCAAGGTCTTCAGTCGATCACCCATAATTCTGAGTTCTCTCTCAAGCCTCTCTGTTTTGGAATTAAGAGTCATATTCCTTTGTTCCATAATGTTTATTTGGTCCTTATACCTGCTGACCTCTGATTCTGTAGACTGTTGGCATGAAGGGCATGCCAAGTCCGAACCAATCTGTCAGTAATTGCAAAAAATGCGAAGTTTAATTGAAGAAATGAATAGAGGCGACTGTTAGCTGGTTGTAGGCCACTACCAATATTGTTTTGTACTTGCTATACCTCTCGAGAACCGCAGATCTGCCTCTGCTTATTCTGGATATGGAATTAGAAGTCTTTTGGCATGTATAAATAACTATTTTGGAATCATTATCGAGTTCCAAGACTTTGTGACAAAGTGACACTTTGTTACACATTTTCCTCTTAGTTTTATGTGCGTGTTTATTTGTGTGGTTTTTCATTCAGATCATAAACGGGCCTCACTAATTGCAATAAACAGAAAGAGGAGCAGTGCAGAACCAAGCAAAATTCGGAATAGATCTATAGAGTATAAGGCCACTTGGGATAAAAACCATCGAAAAGTATATCCACCCTCCTGGCGCTATTGTTAAAAAAGGTTTTTCATTATCCGGGATAATTACATGTAGTAGGGGATGAATGTGTTTAGCGATACCAACTTTCTCTTGAAATTTGGTTGTTTTACTCACCAATACACTCTTTTCTTTGATCGCCACTAAGTTTTTGCTCAATGCATCAGTTCTTCTTTCCATTTCCTCTCTCGCTTTGCTTAGTTTTCGTCTCATGTCGCTCTGCATTCTTTCCAAATCCTCTTCGAGTTCCTGCTTCTCGTTTTCAAGTGTTGCTTTCAGTTCGGTCTTTTCCCTTTGAAGTTTACTGACTTCTCGCTGAAGCCCCTTAATCTTGTCCTCCATTGGTCTCCTCTCGCGGTCCGATCTCTCCAAATATTCTTGTTCCATCTCAATAACCATTCTGCTCCTTGCTAGCTGCTCAGTATTTAACTTACAATTCCCCGAGAACTCGTTATTCACCAACTTCGTTTGAATTTCTTTCCTTTGATTTTGTAAGAAAGAGATTTGCGTCGTTAACGCCTTGACAGTTTCCTCAGATTTTTGTTTTTCTCGGTTTAACATTTTGCTATATTCACGTTCGAGTGTAATCTTCAACTCTTCCCGGCTTTGGTTAAGTATTCTTTCTGTAGCAGCTTTCTCTTTGTCCCACATTACTTTCTCATTCTTTTGCTGTACCTCCATATCTTTCACCTTTCTCTCTGCTACTAATATCTTGCGTCTTAAGTCATCGATAATTGACTGTAACTTTTTCCGTTCTAATGACAACCTTTCTTCGAAATCCATTTTAATACGCGAAGTTTCTTCTTCTTTATCTCTTGAAGCTCGTTGAATGATAGTTATTTTTTCAACTTCGTGAACTCGTGAAAGCTTTTCTATTTCTTGCTTGTAGCAATTTTTGGATTCTCGTTTATAACATTTAAGAACATTCACCTCCCTTGTGAGAGCATGGATTGTATCCATTAGCTTCCTCTTATCATTTTGCAGGTTGCTTTTTTCTTTCTCAAACTTTGAAGTCATCACTGATATTTGCTTTTCCAATTCCTCTTTTAAACTCTTCTCTCCACTTCCTTCATTGTCTTCGTCCAAGCTATTTTGACTGTTTCTTGCTAAATGTCCAATCTTGGTGCTTGAAATATTTCTGTTAGTGCGCAGTTTTTCCTCGTACTCTGCTCGTTCTTTAGAGAGCTTTTCATTTAGATTATCTACCTCTTTTCTGTGCTTCCTTTTCAAGTCATCCAACTCATCGTCCGTTTGTCGACGATAACGGGTTAGCTTTTCTTTAAGTTCCCTTACTTCATCCTCTAATTCTGACTTTTCCTTAGAGGCTCGGTTCAATATTGCATTCTTCTCATCGTTATATTTTCTTCGCATCTCTTGGATTGTGTGCTCGGAATCCCCCTCTGTCGCTTTCCCCCGATAATTTACAAGCCCACCATCAATACCTTCTAGACCTCGACCCACTGGCGATCGTCTGCCTGGACTTTCTTCCTCTCCTAGGTCTTGGTAGGTTATTACTCGGTCCCCACCGATTTTGCTCTCGGCATCTCGAAGTCCCCTTTTCAGGCCTTCCTTTTCTTTCTGAAAGAAATTCTCCAGCGATTGTTTTTCTTTTTTAAATTCTTCTGACATTCGTTGCTTTTGTATTTCGAGATTTCTGAGGTCGTCTGCGTGTTTGTTGTTTACATCTCTGACGATAGCCTCTAGCCTTTTCACTTCTAGTTTTAAGTTGTCACTGTAGGTGTTAACTGACTGACTTCTCTCATTTTCTAAAAGGGTATACGATTTGCTGTCATTAAGAAGTGAACTTTTCTCTAAACTTCCACTTTGCACATAAACGTTTGGTTGCATTTTTTCTTCCAATTGCAGGATTTTCTCTTCGAGTCTTCTTGTAGTGTCTATCTGAACCCGAAGTTTCTTTTCACATGCTTCCTTTAATTTCGTCACTTCTTCCACAGCTCGTGATTTGTCGCTTTCGAAACTTCTTGCCAGGCTCATCTTTTCGTGTCTGAAGGACTCCTCAATGTCTTGTATTTTCCTCGTAAATCGTTCGGTTTCATCTGAAAGCTTTCTGTTGCGCCTCTCCACTTCGTCCAATGTACGAGATAGATGGTTGACCTCTCGAGTTAGATTTCGTTGAGCAGCCAAAAGCTCGTCACGTTTGCGACTCAAGTGCGTAAGCTCTTCCTCGAGTTCTTCGTTTTTCCTTTTCAGGTCTTTGTTTCTTTTGACTTCTTTCTTTAGGTCATCTATCTTTTCCTTAAGTTCTTCTTTTTCACCTTCTAATTCCCTGTGCCTATTATCATTAACCTGCCTTTCGCGTGAAGTATTTGTTGTGTTGTTTTGAGTCAAATGGGGCAGCTTGTTCCTACCACTATAAAGGGTGTCCTCGTTATGACGATTTTCTCTTTCTCCTTCTCCTTGTCCTCCACTGCATAAAATGTCGTTTATCTTATAAAGTAGTTTCTTATTTTCTATTTCAAGGGTTTCTCTTTGTCGAATCTCGTTGTTCAACTGTATCTGCAATTCAGGGTTGCCCCAGCTTGCTGTTCCATTAAATCCTCTCTGACCGCCGATAAGGTGAGCGCCATTACCTTGGTTACTGATCAAACCATAGCTACCAGCTTCAGTTTCTTTTCTTCGTTTCGTTTCCTCTACAAGTGATCTCTCGAGCTTTTTTATTTGCGCCAGATACTCTTCTGTAATCTCGGTAGCTTGTTTCTCAAGCATTCCCTTGATTTCCATCCTTTCACGATTAAAATCCTCTTGTAGTCTTTGGTTTCTCTCTTTAAGTTCCATGATATCGCCAAGTAAACATTTTATATCACTGGCCAGTCTCATCCTATTTCGCCTCTCTTCTTCGTATCTTTGATGAATAAATTCAATATCTTGGTATTCCTTATCAACCTCAGCTAATCGATGTTTTGTGTTAACAGATGAGGCCCTCAAATCTTCCCTTAGTCTTTTTCTGTCTTCCTCAAGTCGCTCTATCTTAGACTGCAAATCTTTGATTTTATTTTTTGACAGAAGTGAAGCAGAAAATTCCGTATGAAGTTTTATTTGCATCCCTTGCATCTCCTCAGAATGTCGTTTCTTAATGCTAGTTATCGCGTCATCCTTCTCTTCCAGGAGTCTCACGTTCTCTTTCAAAGATCTTTCCAACTTACGATAGTTTTCCTTCAGGCGCGTAATCTCTACTGAAGAGTCCTTTCTTATCTCTTCTATCCTCTCTTGTTGATGTTTGTTCGTTCGTTTCAAGTCTTTTAGGCTACTCTCCAATCTTGCTCTATCTTTCTTCAGCTGAATGAACTCGTTTTCTCTTGCCAAACCAATTTCAATGTTCTTTAGAGTTTGCTGGTTCTCGTTCTTTTTGTTCAAAACTTCAAGTATTGTCCTAAACTCGTTGTTCTCCTTTTCCAGTGCCTCTATGCTTCTCTTGTATTCAGCTATTCCTGCACCGCCACCCTTTTGCTCTAGCGCCATTCTGTCTATATCTGATGTCTGCGTGATAATTTTTGTGTTTGCCCAGTCATTTAAATTCTTCTGCAAACGCTCATTATCCCTTCGTAAAGAACGTATGGTTTCATCAAACCTTTGTATGTTATCAAGCATTTCTTGGTACCTTTCCTCCAGATAAGCCTTCTCGTCGTTTTCATTCTGATATTCCCTCTCGATGTCTTCCTTTTGCCGCTTCTCGGTCTCGTAGGCCCTTTGTAAGCGATCCTTCTCGCGTTTTATTTGCTCACATTTAGACTTATAGTACTCATAATCAGCAGGCGTTTCATCCAAATACTGAGAATTCTGCCTTTCGCTTTCAGTAAAGCAACTGTGATTATGAACGTAGCAACGTCCGTCAGAGCGGTCTTGAGATATACCCTCGCGTGGACTTGTTATGTAATTTATTAAACTACTATAATCTTTAACGATATTGCAACAGTGATGATGTTCATCTCGTGTTGATAGCTGGTCTTCGTGTGAAGTAAAGATCATTCCTTTCTCTTGCCGTATCTCCTCATAGCGCTCCTGTAGGTATTCTTTATCTTTTTCAAGTCGACTTATCCTCTCCAGAAATTGATCTATCAATAGGTCATGGTCGCAAACAATCCCATGTGTTTCAATTCCGTTTTTGGTGTCCTTGCAAGACAATTGTTCTTGCAACTCGTCCTCTTTGGGGTCTTCTGAGGGTATTGTTTCACTTGTTTTATTTGTAGTTTCTACTTTTTTCCTGGCTTCCCCGATATTTGCATCGCTCCCTTGACTTGCCTTTTTGCTTATCGGCAGCTCCTGAGAAGTATTTCCTAATGGTATTTCTTGAGCTGTCATCCCTGCGGTTGAAATATATAATGCTTCATGTTGTGATTCTGATAGCATTTCTTGAGGTGACATCTCTTGCATATGCTGCTGATTTATGTCTAATGGAATTTCTTGAAGAGGCTTTTCAGTTGCCTGGAATTGCTCCACCCCTATTTTTTCGGCTTGATCACCACCCTTTTCCTTAGATTGCAGTTCGTGCGATGGCGTTTTGCTAGCTATTTCATGCATCTTTTCTTCTTTTAAGATGTTTGTCTCATCCGTTTTTAATGGCGTTTCCTGCATTGCCTTTTCTTGGATTGTCATCTCGTGCGCTGGAATTTCTCGCGCAGACATTTCATGTACTGATATCCCTTGCACTCGCGTCTGTTGTATCGATGTAGCTTGGATAGGCAATTCTTCCGTTGTTTTCTGTATAGACATTTCTTGCATCTGTGTTTCCTGACTATCAAATAGAATTTCTTGGTATGTTGTTTCCGCTATTTCAAGCCCATCTGTTTGTCCGGTTTCGCCCTCAGACATATGAATCTCCTGGCTTTTTACCTCCAATGGCATTTCTTGTTGCTCCTGAATTTCTCCTCCTTCCACCAACTCAACTTCCTGGTTTGAAATTTCACTGTTCTGAATGTCTCCTGCTTCAGTAATTGCAATCTCTTGGCTTTGCATCTCCAATGGCATTTCTTGTATCTGTATAACTTGCCCAGTCATTTTAGTAGGCATTTCAGACATCGAAGTCTCACCCATCTGCAACTGGTGCTCCTGAATTACGCCTCCTTCCACAAATCCAACCCCTTGAACCGAAGTTTCACCTTTCTGAAATTCTGCTCCCTCAGCTATGGCAATCTCTTGACTCTTCATCTCCAATGGCATTTCTTGCATTCTCAATTCTTGCATCTGTACTCCTTGCTCTTTCATTTCAAATGGCATTTGCGACATCGAAGTTTCACTGATCTGAAACTGCCGTTCCTGAATTTCGCCTCCTTCCACAAATCCAACTTCTTGAACTGAAATTTCACCGAACTGGAAATCTGCGTCTTCAACTATGGAAATCTCTTGACTTTGCATCTCTAATGGCATTTCTTGTATTGTCAGTTCTTTCATCTGTATTCCTTGCCCATTCATTTCAAGTGGCATTTGAGACATCGAAGTTTCACTGATCTGAAACTGCTGCTCCTGAATTTCGCCTCCTTCCACACATCCAACTTCCTGAACTGTGACTTCACTAGTGAGTTCTCCTCCTTCAACAGTACCAATCTCTTGAATTTGCATCCCCAATGGCATTTCCTGCGTCGTCATTTCTTGCATCTGTACGCCTTGCACATTCTTTTCAAGAGGCATTTCAGACATCGAGATCTCACTCATCTGCAACTGTTGCCCCTGAATTTCGTTTCTTTCCACAAATCCAACCTCTTGAACTGACATTTCACCGTTCTGAAATTCTGTTCCCTTAACTATGTCAATTTCTTGACTCTGCATTTCCAATGGCATTTCTTGCATCTGTATTCCTTGCGCATTCATTTCGAATGGCATTTCTGTCATCGAAGTCTCACTTGTCTGAAGCTGTTGCCCCCGAATTTCGCCGCCTTCTATAAATCCAACTTCCTGGACTGACATTTCACTGGTTTGGAGTGCTCCTCCTTCAACAGTGCCAACCTCTTGACTTTGCATCTCCAGTGGCATTTCGTGCATCGTCATTTCTTGTATCTGTTCATCTTGCTCAAGAGGCATTTCAGACATCGCAATCTCACTCATCTGAAACTGTTGCCCCTGAATTTCGCCTCCCATAAATCCAACTTGTTGAACTGTGATTTCACTTGTCAAAAGTGCTCCCCCTTCAACAGTGCCAATCTCTTGACTTTGCATCTCCAATGGCATTTCTTGAATCTGTATGCCTTCCACGTTCATCTCAAGAGGCATTTCAGATATCGCGGTCTCATTCATCTGAAACTGTTGCTCCTGAATTTCTCCTCCCTCGACAAATGGAACTTCCTGAACTGAAATTTCACTAGTCTGGAATTCTGCTCCTTCGCCTATGGCAATCTCTTGACTTTGCATCTCCAATGGCATTTCTTGAATCTGTATGCCTTCCACGTTCATCTCAAGAGGCATTTCAGATATCGCGGTCTCATTCATCTGAAACTGTTGCTCCTGAATTTCTCCTCCCTCGACAAATGGAACTTCCTGAAATGAAATTTCACTAGTCTGGAATTCTGCTCCTTCGCCTATGGCAATCTCTTGACTTTGCATCTCCAAAGGCATTTCTTGTATCTGTATTTCTTGCCCATTCAATTCAAGTGGCATCTGTGTCATGGACATGTTACCCATCTGAAACTGCTGTTCGTGAATTGCGCCTTCTTCCACAGTTGCATTTTCTTGAAAAGAAATTTCACTCGTCTGAAATTCTCCACCCTCGGCAAAGCCTATCTCTTGATTTTGCATCTCCATTTGTGCTTGTTCTCCCAGTGACATTTCAGTCCCCTGAAGTTGTTCTCCCTCGATTACACCCTCCTCCAAATATATCACTCCCTCGCCTTGCACAGACACTTCTTGTGTCTGCAATTGCTGTACATTCATGTCGAGTGACATCTCACCTGCTGACATTTCACTTAGCTGAAACTGCTCACCTTCAAGCACGCCTCCCCCAAGATAGGTAATCCCTTCGCCTTGGATAGACATTTGCTGCATCTGTATTTGATCGACAGCCACTCCTTGCATTATCATTCCATCTCCCTCCATTGACGTGCCCTGCATCTGAAACCCTCCTTCGACTATTTGACCAGAATTTTCTCCGATTATCAGTTGCTGCCCTTGCCCTATTTGCCCGTCGAGCATGAATTGTTGAGAAAGATCTTGTGATTGCATTTGACATGTCTCCTCGTTCATAACTATTCCTTGTGAAGTCATCTGCATGAAGGTTCCACCTTGTGTATATAACTGTTCTTCACCATTTACCTCGGTTTGCATTATCAGCATTTGCTGTCCATTCATTTCTGCGGAGCCCATTTGTTGCTCGCCGATGTATTGTATTTGAGGGTCCATACTGGCGGCCATGGCGTCAGATGTCATCTGAATGTATCCTTCATTTTGAATTTCAATCTGACCGTCCAGAATTTGTCCCTCCTCTGAAAATGAAATCTCCTGGGAGGTCATTTTAGCGGAATATTTTCCTCTTATCGAAATTTGTCCATCCAACTTGACTTCTCCCAGACAGTTCGTTTCAGAAGTAGCGTTCTTCTTTTAATTAACCTACAAGTTTATATCCATCATTATGTCTATTGTTTGAAAACACTTAAACCGCACACAAAGATTCGCAGCGGGGGAGATTTAGATTTAGATTTGATTTTAAGGAAACTTTTTGAGCTTGTGTCGAGCTTTAGCTCACCGTTCCCTCTTCCTTCTCATCACAGATTGTACGTTAAATTCAGATCTGCTCATAGCACTCATTCCTCGCTTTAAAGTCTCTATAAAACAAAATAGATTTACACTTTTTGCGGCGAATCACACTCGCCACCAGCAAAAGTGTTTATACGTTGCTATGCCAGCAAACGAATCCCACAAGACATTAACCTGTTATCCATTTCTTAAGTTTTATATTTTTATGCTAAAGAAAAGTGTTCGAGGGTAATTTGTCTTAATATTTTAATCCCACATTGCAGGTTCTGGATGGGAGGAGAACATTTTGATACGTCAAAATTAACAGGAATAACGTTATTTTTTTAATCCAAATAACTGTTAGTCCTAGCTGTACAATTATGAAGAAACGTACTGTCAAGGGAGGATTTAACTTCAGCACAACGGGAAACTTTGCTTCTAATTTTCTATTAAAATTTAAGAAGGAAGCAGTTACTTGCACACTCTTGTCCTATTTGTTCTTAATATATGGTATCTGTTATTTATAAATGAATAATACAAAAGCGTCCATATTTAGCAGCTCATCGAATGAAAATAATCCACAGCAGGTAGAATTCCCAGGAATTTTCATGCCAAGGACAATTTTGCGATTTTTTTGCGGTTAGGTACACTTAAGATTGCAGAAGCAGCTTCATTTTGTACCAAATATCTTTTCGTAAATTGTTGAAGGACTGCTATTTATATGAAGGGACCTTATATCGTCTTATATAGTCTAAAGTTTCGTAGTAGTACCAGTTAATGTTTTAACTGCCAATATTTGATTTGAAATAAAGGATAATTGCTTATCAAATGAAGTTTTCAAAGCTGCAGACCATAAATTATAGACTTCTTGCATTTTAAGTGTTTACGTTTTAGAACGAGATCGTAGCGAGCTCCTTGAATAAATCTTATCGTCATCTGTGGCAGCTAAGAGCAGCTCTTAGATTGCTTCTAGAATAAACCCTTATAGATTAAAGTCAGATCCTGTTATTGCGGACAAAAATTGAGTGCCCTTAAAGGCGACGGCTGGTAACAGCGGGTTGCAAGAACGGAATTGATTTATTTACTTGTTGGATTGACCGTAGAACAAGCTTTGCGCAGAAAATATTTTAAAAGGACTGGGCGAACTCATGAATGGTAGCGAGAGTGGAAAGCTAAACTTCGGACAAAACTGTTGAGTCAATTCCATCTATTTTCTAATGAACGATTTTCCAGTAATCGGAGACCCATGTTTTGCGCACAGGAACATGGGATCGCCAGGGGGCAAATATTGCGAGTCGCTACAAAGAAATGTATGGCGTGGAGTTGTTTCTCCGTTAAAAGCAGTGTCTTTGGACATAGAATGCCGCATTTTGCCGCGATTTTATGAGAAGCGGAGGTGACCAATCTTGGTGCGTTGAAATTCCAAGTTTTTGTGTGATTAATGCGATGAACTCTATCGATGAACACTCGTTGCGTGATGTTGAGTGTGAAATTTATGGTTACTGAATTTTAGCGATACACAGTGATCTACATGAAGAAAAGATCTCGAAATATACAGAGCAAATTTTGGCATAATTGTAGTGAGATTGGCTCATTTTAGCTTCTTAGTTGTAATTACAACGAGTGTACTAAGCACGAGAGAGTGCCGCAAAACTAGTAAGATTTCCGATACAAAAGCAGTGAGTGTGTAAATAAGTACCAAGTTGATGTGCGAAATTCAGAGATTCTATATCTTCCCTCAAAATGATTGGAAAAGGCATTAGAACTCATTGATGCTCTGGATCATAACAAAACATTTTGTTTGTGTCTTTTTTGGGGGGGGAGGGGCGAGAAGAAATCAATATACCAAGGTGGGGAAGATTTTTTTGTTTTTTAAAAGTTAATAGATATCAAATTCAATACATGGCTTCGATCGTTGTCACAAACCGGCACAGCGTTGTGATCGCCGCCGAGCCGAGCTTTGTAAATATCAACACATGTAATTACAACTGGAAAGGCTTAAATGAGTCCGCATTCCCCGCTAATTTATACCTAAGTTAGTACTATATATTTCGAGACCATTCAGTAAATTTTACAGTCGACCTTTCGCAAGAAGGAGTGTTTATCGATGGAGTTAATCGCATTAATCACACAAAAACTTGCAATTTCAACGCACCAACATCATTAGTCTCCTCCGCTTCTCATACAATCACGGGAAAATGCGGCATTCTTTGTCCTAAGACACTGCTTTTTAACGGAGAAACAACTCCACGCCATACATTTCTTCTTTGCAGCGACTTGCAAAGTTTACCCCCTGGCGATCCCATAATGCTGTGCGCATAACTAAGTCTCCGATTACTGAAAAATCATTCATTTGCGACATACTGTTATCTTCTCCGAACAGAGCAAAGTAAGCTCCGCATCTCCCCAACCCCTAGTCATTGTTGTTTCAGTCTAAATGCCAACCTGGTGGCTGTGTGCCTTTTCGTCAATAGCGTTTTGGTTATGTATCAACAAGTCTTGCCCGAGGTTGTAGTCGGAAGAGGTGTATAATAAGAAACTTCAATAGATGCTCAACGGAAAAGCGTAAACGTTACCAAAACTAATTAGGTCATAGATTGCCGATTTATTGCTGTCGCCGTGTTAAAAAATGCCACTCTTTTTCCCTTTTAACGACAGTTAGAACAATCAGCTGTGTGCATTTCTGTCAGGATGACAAATAGGTATTTTCGTGACGTGTCTCAACAAGTTAGTGTGAAGAGGTAGAGAAAAAGAAACTTCAAAAGATATGCAACGGAAAAAGCGTTAACTTAACTCAATAGATGACCTATTTTGTGCTGTTTCCATGTTCAAAAATGCTACTTGTTCACTGTTATAAGGAGAGTTAGATTAATAAATTTGTGCTGTTAGGATTGAAAATGTCTCTGCAAGGGTAGAGATGATTGTGTCTCTTGTGATTTTACGTGATTTCCCCTTCTTCTCCCGTTTTGGTCCACTTTACTCCTCTCCAAGACACACGAAATTGTGCGCAGAATTAAGCCATACCGTAATTCTTCGACTTAAAGTGTGGTGATCAATAAGGCATATTTAGAGTTTTTAATGGTTTACTTTGGCATCTTTTTTCTCTACTTCAAATTGTATAAAATCTTAATTCACAAAAATTTTTTCTAAACTACAAAACGGACGGAATATTTTGGCTTGTGTGAGCACATCTTGCCCAAACATATCTGCTTCTAATTGTGTATTTGCATTTACTTATAATTAATTAGAATGTGTTTACAGTGTTTTTGTCCCTTTCTTTTAAATTTTGTCTCATCAGTTTCATAATTTAAGCCTCTTTCTCAGCAATACCACTTTAAATCTGTTGAAGCTATTGGTATACTGGTATCAAAAGAGCTCAAGTAACTGTGAAACATGTAATTTTCATTTTCTTGACAAAAAAATTTACAATTAAAACATAAAAAGGCCTTTATTTGGCTAAAGAAAACGTTAACTCCCATTTTCGTATCCAATTCATGCATTGCGATTCAAAGCCCCCTTAAGGTTTGAGTATATTACCTTAGGCGCGTCGTCAAGGTTTCGGTGAAACCAAGCCTGTATTGAAGTTGTTTTCTTCGGGGCTTGTGCGCGCGCCATGTTAAATACCCCCAGGAAATGGGGAGTTACAACTTGTCTCATGCCTACCCTAAGTGTTGCTATTTTAACCATTCCCTAACTTGCTCTTTTAAAGTCAAAGGAAGCGGGGTCTTACAAAAAGGGCGGCGTCTACAATACAAATCATCTTTCGTTCGCCCAAAGCTATGCCTGCATTGCGATCATACGCAATTATTTTAGACATGTGTACATGTACATAGAACATAATGTATTTAATAAATGTCCACAAAATATAAAGTACTTTGTTTGCAGTTTTTTACGAGGGAAAAAGCCAAATATTTGTGCAAACGATTTGCAATTGTTTTTACTCAACTTAACTAGTTTATCCGTTCTGTGAACATCTTTTGCGCTAATGAAATGAAATTAAATCGAAATGTTCATACAGCTCAATTGCCATTATTGCCGCCCATTTACTCCCGCTGCTCTGCACGTACAACTGTCTTTGCCTTCTTTATGGATTCTTTTTCTTTGTTTGTTTGTTTTTGCTT
The DNA here is from genome assembly GCA_038088405.1 of Porites divaricata. Lineage (NCBI taxonomy): Eukaryota > Metazoa > Cnidaria > Anthozoa > Scleractinia > Poritidae > Porites > Porites divaricata. Next base: position 26,515,575 of record JBBMOI010000003.1, on the reverse strand, counting down.
GTGTTTTTGGGATTTTCTATTCCTACATTGTAGTTAAATTTGTTTTTTGTTTGTTTTAACCTCATTATTGTATCAAAATGAACATACGTATGAAAAAAAGGACCAAAAACTATACACATAATTATAGGTTGCGATGGGCAGAACAATGACTCTTGTTTCCTGCCATTAGCTAAGTCTAGATAATTTCGTTTTGATCAAGTTCAAAGAGTCCAGCCTCCTCACAGAGTTCAGAGAGAACCTCTTCATAAAAGTATTTAGCCTCCAAGAGTTCTCTAACTTGACTGTCCCTTTCTCGTAATTCCTGAAGTATAGTCTCGCTCTGGTCACTTGTGGCATAGTCCATGCTTCTGGTCTCTACTTCTTCTGAGAAGGTGACCTGTGGATAAAAATAAAGGGTGTTAACCACAGGTAACCCATGCGGTCAGAACATAATTCAGTTTTTTCTAGGTTCTACAACCTCGGTCAAACATTCTGTGGGAAATTCTGATTTTCTTAGATAACATAAACAATGCAGACCTCTCGCTCCTGCCTATTAGGGCGCGCTTTCGCAAAGCACAAGCGATGTTCAAATTTTAATGGTGTAGTCGGGAAATTCAATTAAGGGTTCCCACTATTTTGCCTGAGGTTTTAAGAGAAACGTTTTCTTTTGTAACTGATTGGGTTCCGTCACAAGTGCTTGTTTCAGGTTTCATGTCAGCTATCGGTTAAGCGCCACCATTAACATACTTCGGATGTTTATTGCCAGAAAGTGCTACAGTGCTGTCACGTAGGATAACGTCATTTGGTCTCATATCGTGTTAAATTATCGGAATTTCTTACATCGTAGTTACCTTCTTGGGAATTTTTGCTTGAATCCTCCTTATTTTTTCAACCTAAAAGATGAACAAATTTATAGAAAATATATTTCCAAATTAATGGAACGAAAGCTATGTCTAACTCTCATGCGACGTCAGCTGTGTCTGCTCCGGTCTTGGTTGTCAGAAAACAATAAAAAAAGTCTCAAACGTTTCGCATTTTCTTATTGAATTTCAGTGTCATTCATAAATCCAACTTCAATGCAAGAGTGCTGACCTTGAGGAATATGAGAAAATGAAACTTCACTTGTGCGATAATTCTTTTTCATTTGATCATTTTTTGGTTGGTGATAGGAATGTTTTATATCTAAATTAAATCCAATTCTTACAGGCATCTTTAATTCTGACATACTTTTTCCTTTTCAGAAGACATCATTTCTTGGAAGCCTGATTCAAGACTTTCAAGTTTGCTGGTAAGTTGCCTCACTTCTAACTCTAGACGATGTTTGTCGTCTCTTAAGGTCATGTTTTCTGATCTCAGTCTTCTAGGTGATTCTTGTGAACTGTATGGGGACTCCTATTACAGAAATGAAAAAAACATTTATTTTCCCGTAGAAACATATACCATCAGTTCAAGTCAGTTCAAGATTTCCAAAGTAATTGAAACATTTCAGCATGTTTTAAAACCGTATTCCGAAATTTAAACAATATGTTTATGAATATATATTACTAATGAAAGATGCTACAAATAGTCTTCTATTTCCTAGTTGTTCATTTGCAATTTTCACTTTTTTTAAGCGATAGCCTGTGTTCAGCCGTCTCTTCCATCAATCAAAATCCGGGAGAGAGTCTCTCTGCCCGATTTTGTTTAAGGGGAGAGGACTGCTGTACACAGGTTATCTAACAACATTTATGTTGTTGTTAATTTTTTATTTTAAATAATTTTTATTTTTCCATTGTTTTTGGGTATAGTAATGTACGCTAATGATTTAAAACAAAGGAAAAACAAAAGTTAACTGCAACATATCCATTCAGATCATTGAACAAAGTTAAAAACTAAAGATTTACACAGAGTACTGAACATGGATCTATTAACGGAGATAATACTTACGTTCGAAGTTGGACTGAGGGCTCTAGTGACTTTCTCTTCCAAAGTTCGTTTTGTCATTTCTCTTTGTATCCTGACCTCCAACTTGTTCTTCAATTCCTCTTTTTCTTTTAAGAATTGCCTTTCCATTTTTTCTCTCTCCTGTTCAAACTGTTCCTCTAACTTAGATCGCTCCCTCCTAAGCTGGTTTCTTAGCTCCCATCTTTGCCTTTTAAGTTGTTCATTCTCATCTTGAAGCTCTCTTATTGTTTCCTCGAGAGGCTTTTTCTCGCGCGCTATCTTTTGTGATACTTCCTCATCCATTTTAGAAAGCATCTCCATTTTATAATTTGCCAGACTTTTTTCCATGACATGTCTATCCACAACAGATGGATCTTGGTTGTAAAGCTTGTCTTGAATAAGTCTTCTCTTTTCCTGCAAGCTTCCAATCTCACGTCGTAGAGCTTGCAGTGTATCCTCAAACCTTCGTTTTTCTTCCTTGAGCTTCTTCTCGTATTCCTCTTCAATTTGTTTCTTCGCTGACTTTATTTCTTTCAACTGTTCTTCACTTTCTCTTACCAACTTTCCATGAGTATTATCTCCGTCTGATACTCGTTGCTCATTTTCACGAGGTATTCCTCTCAAAATAGCCTCCAGCTCTTGTGTTCTCTGCGCTGACTTTTGCATTTCTCGATTCATATCTTCTAACCTAGTTTCAAGTTTTGTGGTCTCATTTTCTAATTTACAGTCAAATTCACCTTGTAGTTTCCTTAGTAAATCCCCCTTGTACCTCTCCCAATCTTCTTTAAGCTTTAGTCGATCTCGCTCATAAATTTCTTCAAGGCTCTCTTTTTCCTTCTTGTGAATCATCCGCATTTCTTTTCTTTGATGTTTCAGTTTTACGACCTCTTTCAGCAGGTTTTGAACAGCTGATTCCAGGGCTTTCTTTTCTTCTTCGTGGGTCTTCTTTAAAGCCTCTTTCTCCTTATCGGTTTGCTCAATTAACCTGTTTCTGTCTTTTTGAAACCTTTCCTCGGCTTTTCGTATATCGTCCTCTACACCCTCGATTTCTTTAGAATGTTCTTGTAGGATTTTGGAAAGGACATCACGAAAGTCTGTTTCTGCTGTAATATTTTTGTCAATAAGCTGCTCGTAAATCTTTTTCTCGATGGTTGCCTTGATTTCCCTTTTTTCTTTCTCAAACTCACGGTTCATCTGCTCGTTTGATCGTCTGTTTTGTTCTTCTTTCTCGGTCATTTTACTTTGTAGCTCTTCGTTAAAAGATTTCTGTAATTTCTCTTTTTCGATGCGGAAGAGTTCTTGCATTTCCTCTCTTTCTTTATTCCACTTCTCTTCTTGCTCTTTGAGATCTGTTGAATGCTTTTTTATTTCTCTTCCAAGAGTGTCTTCTCTGTCTTCAAATTCAAGTTTCAGTTTCCTCTTCTCCCGTGCTAGTTCCAATTCCAAGCCATCCTTTATGCGTTCTTTTTCTTTAGCAAGAACGTTTTCAAAATCTTTTCTTTGCTGCTCTGCTGAGGCTTTCGCCAGTTCAAGCTTGTTTTTCAAAATTTCGATTCCTTGTCGTAATTCATCGTCGCGCTGGGCTCTTTCTGTCTCCAAAGACGTAATTTCGCCTTGGTACCTTTTTAACTTTTGTTGTAGGGCATTTTCCGTCTCATCGAGTTGTTCTTTTGAGTTTTCGTTTTTCATTCCTTCGTGGGCTGCATTTGTATCCCTTTCTTGTACTTCTTCCAGCAATGCTGCTCCGACCTGCTCTGCACGGTGCTGTTTGATCTCTTCGCATTCCTTTTTGTCATGTTTCTCTCCTTCTGTTACTAGCTTTTCATTTGATTCTTTGAGCTCCTCTAGAAGACTTTTGATGGTTCTTTTAAGATCGTCATTCATTGTTAGTAACTCTTGTAACTGGCTTTCAAGCTCACTTTTTGACGTCACTAGGTCGTCCATCATAGCGGACTTTTCTCTCTCGAAATTCATCAGCAGCCGACTTTTCTCCTCTTCGTGGCATACTTCCATTTCCTTTATTGACTCCCTGAGTTCTTGGACTTCTTTGCTTAAATTTTTGTTCTTTGTGACTAGCTCTCCAATTCTCTTTCTTAAACTGATCATTTCCTCCGTGAGTTTCCCGTCCACTTTTGTCTCATTCTGCTGTTGAAGAAATGTCTCCCTTTCTCTCATTAACGTGTCCACCTCGTCTAGCAAATCCCTTTTGCTTTCTTCGATTGATAGCCTTCTTTTTCTTTCTTTGGCTAAATCTTCTTGAAGCCGCTTATTATTCAGCTTTAGGTCGACCTCTTCCTGTATCTTAGTTCGCGTCTCAGTTGGGCTTTCTTTGTCTTTTTCCGCTTGTTTCATTTTTAGATCAACAATGTCTTGCAGCAGATCCTGAATATCCTTTTCATATTTCTCCTTCAAACGTTTTTCGTCTCGTAGTTCCTGTTCCAGCTGTTTTATCCTTTTCTTAAAGGTCTCGAGTTTTTCTTCTTTCCCAAACTCCCCTTTACTTTCTGTCTTTTTCGAGTCTGATATTTTGCAGACATTTCCTGACTCGTCCAATTGAAAGTCATTTCCTAAAAGGCTTTTCACAAAGTCAGGATTTAAGGTATCCATATACTCTGGCAACTCTACTTTTGCTACTTCCTCTTCGAGTGGGTGTCTGTCTGTCTCTACCAACAACTCGATAGGGTGCGCGGTACTCACGGGGGGCTCCGGAATAAGCCCTTCTAGTGAAATAAGTTCCAGGTCATTTGATTCTGTAAACGCACGGCCGTCAGCTTCCTTCTCGTCGTTTTGATTTAAATCAATTCGGGAAATATTGTAATCGCTAGCCATTTCTGTCTCACCAATGTGACAGATTTCTTCAGCGAGTTCATTTTCGGACACATTCTGAGCATCGTTCTGCTTTTTGCGGAGCAACTCATTTTCTTTCATCAAGTTATCTAACTTTTCTAACAAATCGCGTTTGGTTTTTTCCATGGACAGTCGCCTCTGCTTTTCATCTTCCAATTCTTCATGCAGCCGCTTGTTATCCTGCTTCAGATCGACCTCTTCTTGTATCTTTCTCCGTGTCTCTTCCGGGTTTATCGTATCGCCGTCCACTTGCTGCATTTTGAGGTCAACGATGTCTTTGAGCAGATCATTGACATCTTTTTCATATTTCTCCTTTAACAACTTCTGTGTTTCTAATTCCTGTTCAAGCTCCATGATTCGTCTCTCTAAAGTACCCATTGTTTCGCCATCTACGGCTATAGTTTTTGTCAATTTTGTGTCTTCTCTGTTTTCTACTGTTATGTCACTATCAAAGAGTTTTTCCAGATCTTCACAACTAAGGCAATTTTCATGTTGCGCTAACTCTACTTTTGTCACTTCCTCGTGGATCACTTCCTTCTCTGGGACAGGAAGCACTGATTCATCTGGGTGTTCAACGACTTGCATTAAATACGCAATATCCATATCCCACACCTCCGGGACTTCGGTAGCGTCTTCCTCATTCAGAGCCTTGTATTGACTAACAATCTCTGTGTCACTGTTATCACATATTTCCTCCACAATTTCATTAGCACGCACCAACCGAGCAGGCTTTATCTCGTCTTCTTTGACATGACCATTATCAAGTGTGCCACAGTCACTTTGCGATGGTCCTTTCAATTTTCTCTCGTAGCTTTCTAAAACCTCAGCTATTGTTGCCCTCTCATTATTTATGTCATCGAAAGCATCGAGGTCTTCAGCTGTTGTAATCGCTGCTTCCCCTTCCTGTTCTCTATCCTCTGGTGATCTCATCAGAGCGTGCGACAATTCCTTGCCAACTTTCCTTGACAGCTGTTCAAATTTTTCGGAAAGTGCAGCGTTTATTTCTTCAAGCATTTTCATTTGGTCTTGCTCTTGCAACAAAGCTGTATTTAAAGCGTTACCACTTCGCGGAATGGCCCCGTCAGATTCGTTTCCTTGTAGGTATCTAGATATCTCACAATTTCCTTCCTCTGAAATGACAGCTGGAGGTTCACTTTCCAGGCGGACAAGGTGCGCAAATTTTATGTCCTCCGTCATCACATTTCTAGAAACCAAGGGCCCCAAATCTACTTCAGCACCGTTTCTCAACTTTGTCTCGTACATTCGCAGTACATCGGTTAAGCTGAAGTTGTTTTCCTTAAGTAGTGTCAATGCTGTTAACTGGCTAGTAGCTTCTGGTTTACTCTCGCATACATCATCCGGGAGTTTAAGCAACTCTTCAGTCAGCCCCACTCCCACCCGATGAGTTATTTTGTGCAATCGATTCATCAATTCCCTTTTCTCGCCCCCTATTTTCGCAATTTGTTCCTCGTAGTTGGTTATAGCGTCAATAACCGAAGTGTCCTGGGAGGATTCCTCAGTGAATACACGTAGAGCTCCATTTTCTCTCTTTAATTTAGCAATTTCTTCTTCATAATCCAAGACAACTTCAGCTAAAGTTTTCTTTTCGGTTAACATCACTTCTGATGCTGCAAATAGTGGTTTCATTTCCACGTCAGTGCTATTATATGGTACGTCTGAACTAAGAAGTTCCACGATAAGCCTCTCACCAATTTTTGCTGTAAGCAGACCCTCCTTCCCACTCAGCTCTTCGTTTTTGGTCATTATGAGTTTTATTTCTTGGTCATACTCCTGTATAACACTCTTAAGTGGTTTTCCATCCTTATTCATTCTTTCGACCACATCTCGATACAATTTGTCTCTTTCCAACTCTGGTTGCCCAGGCGATTTTTTGAGAAGTTCTCTCACAAGCTCCTTGCCTACTTTGTCGGTGATTACGTCAAGTTCGTTGGCCAGAATTTCTTTTACTTTCTTCAGCTCATGTATTTCGCTTTCTTGAGATGCTGCTATCTCAAGCATATCACTTGATATCAATTCTTTCAGTACGGATATCTCATGACTTTTATTTTCCAAATCTGTTTCGTATTCCTTTAAGACATCCGCGACTGTCGCCTCTTTTTCCCTTTCCATTATTGCCACTACTTTCAAAGAAACAGCCTCCTTGCTTTCCCCTGTTTCGCATTTGGCCAACTCTGTCAGCTGTTTTGAAAACTCTATGCCTACCTTCTTTTCCAGCAAAGCCTGCTCCTTTATTTTTCTAGTTAAAAGAGAAATTTCATCTTCATACTCTGAAATCTTTTCTATAAAGGATTTCGTTTCCGAATCTTCGGTGGCCAGATCTCTTATTGCGCCCAATTTAACAAGTTCATTTTCATATTTCTCTATGACTTCAGCAAGGGACTTGCTCTCGTCTTTCATAAGCTTAACAGCATTAACAGATGTGGGCGTATCTTCTTTGCATGTATTGGTCATTTCATTTACCAAAAGCTCACCTATCTTCTCAGTTAACATACGAAGACTGAACTCGGAATCGTTCTTCTCCTTTATTAGCTTTTGAATCTTATCTTCGTATTCCGACACAAGACTGGCAACTGTTTTCCCGTCTACTTCGTCTTTACTCGCGACAGCTTTAAGGGTTTCGTTTTCCCTTGTGAGTTTCATAAGGTCATCTTCGTACTCAATTAAAACGGCAAACAGCTGCTTACCATGTAATGCCATTAGTCTAAGCGCCTCCAAAGAACAAATGTCGATTGGTTCCTTGCCTTGAGGAAGAGTGAGGATGTCCGAAGCAAGGTTATCACCGATTCTTGCAATTAATGTCGATAATTTGTTTTCTTTCTCCTTGTTAGTGTCCTTGAGACAATGAATTTCATCTTCATATTGGGATATTACGTCAAGGGCAGACTGTCCGTCTTTTTCATTATTAAGCAAAGCCTCCATAGCACTCTTTTCTCTTTGCAACCTTTCTAAGTCATTTTCATAGTTTTCTATGATGTCGGCTAGGGTCTTTTCATCTTCTTTGAACTTCTGAAATGCTTTCCACCTTGACCTTGAACGGTCTTCTTGCTGCTGTCCCGAATCCCAATATCCATCTCTCTCTTCATCATTCCCCAATTCACCTTCGAGGGCTTTCAAGAGGTCTTTTCCAATTTTCTCCGTGAGGATTCCCATGTTTTCTTCTAAGACGCTGTTTGATGCTTTCAAGTCTTCGATCTTCTTTTCGTACTTTGTCACAAGGTCGGCAATGGTATAGGTCGAATCCTTCTCTTGTGAAGTTAGTTTAGAAAGGGCTTCAATTTGTTGTTCGTAGTTCTTCAAAATATTTTCAATTGTCATCCCCTTATCTCTCATCAAATTTTTCGCTTTTAAGTCATCTGATACCGGCACTTTGTTGTCATTCTCCTCACGTTTCTTTTGTTCAACTACTTCGTGCAGGTCCTCTCCGTGTGTCCCGTCTGCTGCTTTGTTTGCAGGTTCTAACGAGCCATATGAAGCCATCCTTTCCTCTTTGTCCTCTGCCTCGGCTTCACGTTCCCCCTTATCATGCAGTCCCTTAATATGTTCGGCAAGGTTGCTACCAAGCTTGTCTTTCATCTTATGCAAATCATATTTAAGTAACTTGTTTTCGTCCTTGAGATCACTAAGTTTGCCTTCGTAGCCCCTGATAAGATCTGGTATAGAGACATCCCCTTCCTTCTGTTGGCTAGAATTAATTTTACGTAACGCATCAATTTCCTTCTCGTAACATCTTATTACCGTTTCCAGGGTTCGCTTATCCTCTTGCATAAGGACAAGAGCGTTTATCTCGCTACTGTTGTCTCTCAAAGGAACCTTTCGTTTATTTTCTATGTCGTTGATCAGGTCAGGGCCAATATGTTTCTCCAGGAATTCTAGCTTCTCTATCAAGCTCTTGTTTGTACTTTCAAGTTTTTCTTTCTCGGCTTCATACTTTCTTATTAAGTCTGAGAAGGTTCCTGCTTGTTGTCCTGAGTCGTCAAGAACTACTGATTTCAAAGTCTCAAGTTCTTCTTCATAGGTCTTTAAAATATTCTCTATAGTTCTTCCTTCTACTCTTACAAGACTTTCAAGTTTAAATTCCTCTTTTGCGACCGCATTCTGCGCGGGAGATTGTTGTTTTACGCCTATTTCTAATTCTCTGATGCCGTCAAATTCATATTCGACATTAGTATCATTCTCAGCGACCTTCCTCTCGCCTTCGGTAGCTTCAGCACCATCTTTTCCGATATTTATTAGCTTTTCTGAAAGAGCAGGTCCAACGGTTCTTTTAAGGATATCGTTTTCTTCTTTTAGCTCATTCATGGTGCTGCTTTGGTCATAAACAATACCTTCAGGGCCATCAATGAAGTTCGACGCGTCGCTTAAGAATGTTCCAAGAGCATCTTCATACGTTTGCAACACATCTTCTAACGTTGACGTTTTAACTTCCATGATTTTAGTGACCTTTAAGTTCTTTTGCGATTCACTCGTCTTCAGCTCTTTGACCTCGGTTTCAACGATGACAGTTCCTTCCAGCTTCTTGATATCGTTAACAAGATCACGACCAATTCTTTCCTCTAGGCTTCCAAGGTCAACTGTCAATCGCTTATTTTCTCTTTTAAGGTGATCTATTTTATCTTCGTAGTCCTTCACCACGTCGGTAATAGCGCCTCTATTTCCATCCTCTACTGGAATAAAATCTCTCAGAACATCGAGCTCCCTCTCGTATGCCATTATTACATTCCCTAACGTTCTTCCCTCCTTTTTCATAATTTCTGGAACCATAAAATTATCGTCCATATCTTGATCACAACTGTCTTTAAATTTTTCAGTTTCTTTAAGTCCTATCTTCTCCACTGCGTTCAAAAGACTTATTCCAATTGTCTTCTCCAAATTTTCCATCCTTCTAACGAGGTTATTGTTTTTGTTTTCCAAACCCTCGATAACATCTTCGTGCTTTGTCACTTGTTTTGAAATAACTTCTTCCTTACTGTCAGGATCTGTTTCTGTAATAACCTCAAACTGCTTTTCGTAGTCTCGAAGGATGTTCTCGATTGTCTTACCTTCATCTTTTATAAGAGATTCGGCTTTTAAAACGCGGATAGGCAAATCTGTGCCAAAATTTATTTCATTGTTATTGTTTGTGTCAAGTGGCTGACCTCTAATGTCACTTGCGTCCTTCTTGTCCTCAGCTTCACAGTCGTGTTTCTGGCTTTCTCCCTCTTTTCTTATAACTTTATCACCAACCTTGGATGTATCAGTGGGTGCAAAATAACCAGTTAGGGCCAGTCGTTCTTTTTTACCCGCCGAACTTAGCAGCATGTGAACAAGTCCTGGGCCAAGATTGTCCTTCAACGCTTTGTTCTCACTTGACAAGTCCTCGATATCTTTTTCATAAGAAGCAATGACATTTTCCAAAATCAGATCGTTGTCTTTCATTATCGTTGAAGCTTTTAGTTCTCCTAAAATGCCGGGTCCGCCTTCGTTTTCCCCTGTGTCAGCATCGCTTGGACACGTGGTCTTGACGTCGCCAAGAAGATTAGCTCCGATTTTGTCTTCTAATACTTTGAGTTCGCTTTCAAAACGCTCATTTTTTCTTCTCATTTCTTCCATCTTATCTTCGTATTCTTTGATAATATCTGACATTGATCTTCCCTCCTCGTTTTGGATGGGGAGGAGTTTCCTCAAAGCTGATAGTTCCTTCTCATATATTTTTAGGACGTTCTCCAAGTTTTTATCCTCATTGATAATCATGTTTAGTGCTTCTAAATCAGACTTTTCACCAGCCTCATACTTTTCGTCTCCTTGTGATTTCTCTCCTGACTGCATATTCTCCAGATCGTGAAATAGGTCCTGGCCTACTCGTTTTTCAAGACGGTTCAACTTTTCCATAGACACCGAGTTCTTCATTCTCAAATCATTAATTTTATCTTCATAATCTCTGATTAGGTCTGAAACAGACAGTTTCTCCCCAGTTCCTTCAGATGCCAGCCTTCTTAGTGCTTGTATCTCTTTTTCGTAAATGTTCAGTATTCTTTCAATATTGTTACCTTCCTCTCTCAAGAGATTCATAGCTTCTAATCCACCTGTACCTGAAGGTGCATCACCATTTACTGCGCATGCAGCGTCCTCCCTGGATTGTTGCTTCATGAGTTCATAACCTTCTTCCTCAGTTCTCATTGCACCCATAGCACTGTCCCTGATCCTTTCCTTCAGGGTCGCGTTAGGTTCCGAGTCGTTATTGTCTAACACCTCAGTGTTGCTCCTTCGTTGATCAAAATACTCAGAACGAGAACTTTCTTCTTTCTTTGCCAATTCTAGCAACTCCTCGGCAATACTCTGACCAAGGCCTTCCTGGTATATTTTGTTTTCTCTTTTAAGGCTGCAAAGGTCTTTCTCGTAAATTGCCAGAATGTCTTCCAAGGGTAATTTCTTGTCATTCATGACATTAGGAGCTCTTAGCTTTACTGCCTCTTTCTTGTCCATTCTGTCCCCTTTCTCACTCGCTTCGAGAAATGTGTTTTCCTTTTCAGGTTTTATTATTTCCAGTTTATCAAGTTCGTCCACGAGGTCAGAACCAACCTTTGATTGCAGTTCAAGGAACTTGCTTTCTATAATATTGATTTCTTCTGTACGATCTTTCAGTTTGTCTTCGTAACTCTTTATAATATCTGAAAGGGAACTGGTCATATCTCCATTGTTTTGCGTCAATTCTCGTAGAGCAGCAAGCTCATTTTCATAAATTTTAACAACTTCTTCCAACGTTCTGTCTTCACTTCTAATCAAACTAAGGGCCGCTAGATCGGGACGCTTTTTCCCTCCCAATTGTGTCAGTTCGCGACCGTTGTCATTAGCATTTAGATGTTGCAGTTCATCCATAAGCCCTGGACCAATAGTCTTCGTCAGTTCGCACAGCAAGTCTGAGAGAGTAGCCCTTTCATTCTCCAGTCTCCCTATCCTATCCTCGTAGTCCGTTACTAAATCAGACACTGATAAAGCTTTACTTGTCTCGCTGGGAATTAATTTATGTAACGCTGCTATCTCATGTTCGTAATTTTTTAAGATCTCTTCGATTGTAGTGTCCTCCTCTTTCATTGCTTTCAAGGCTTTAAGCTGCTTTCTTTCATCTTTAGAAAAAGTTGCTTCATTCTCTTTCTGTTGTTGATGGGGGAGTTGGTTTTCACCATTGTCATCTTCCTTTGAAGAAACTTTCAGTTCACCTTTTTCTGGAACGCCTTGGTCTGCTCTCGCTATCAGGTTTGCTGCTAGTCCGCCGCCCAAAGCGTCTCTGAAAATTTTGTTCTCCCTTTCGAGTTCTTCAAGGGAGGGTATTTGGTTAATGCCAAACCTACTAACTTCACCTCGTGAGCAAGGAAGTATTCCAAGCGCTTTCTCGTATGTTTCCAAAACGTGTTCTAGAGTCGAGTCTTCTTTATCCATGAAAAAAGGGGCATTCAGTCGACCAGATTCCCTTGCGTAATTATTGCCACCCTTTTCCGATAACTCTGAATGAGCTAAACCTTCTCTCTCAGTTTCAGGTTCTGTCAACTTCAGTGACAATATGTCTTCTACGAGTTCATTGCCAATTCTCCCGACAAGTCTGTCATGTTGATCCTGTAGGCCGTTGTTTCTGTTCTTTAGATCTTTAATTTTGTCTTCATACTCTTTGACAATATCACAAATATAACTCGTCTCTTCGCTTTCAGTTGGAAGCATGTTTCTCAAAACACTGAGCTCTTTCTCGTAATTCCTTACCACATCCTCCAGCATTTTGTCCTCTTTTTTCATAACTGTTGGTGCATTTAAGCCGTCATTCTCTTTAATGTCGTCGTCTTCATCCTCCATGCACTCTAGTTTACCCATAAGGTCTGGTCCTATACGTTCAGATAGTTTCGAAATTCTATCTAAAAGGGTTTTGTTTTCACTCTCCAAGTCGTCAATCTTGTCTTCGTAGCTGGATACGAGGTCCGCAGTGGAGTCACTTCTCCCATCTTTGTTGGGAACTAGTTTTGAAAGCGCCTCCAGCTGCTTTTCATAACTTCGCAGTATATCCTCGACAGTCATACCCTCTTGTTGTATTAATGATTTTGCTTTAAGATCGAATGATGATACACCAACCTCGCCTTCTACAGATTCACTTTGAAGTGTCTCTTGGTTTACATAGTCTGTTTCATGCTCGTTTGGGAAAGTAACGTCTGCGTCAGATACAGCTACGTCGTCGTCCCTATTTTTCGTGTTTATAATTGATTTATACAAATCGCTTCCCAGCCTTTCCTTTAGTGTAGTTACTTCAGTTTCCATTTGCTTAAGTTCTATTTCAATTAGTTTTTCATAATCCTCAATGATTGTTTCAAGAGTCTTTCCACTTGTTTCCATGATATCAGGGGCTCTTAGTGATGTTTGAGTGGTCCTTTCACCCGTATCAGTTCCACATTCTGGAAATGCTTCCATTATTTTTTCAGAAATTTCTTTAGCCTGCTCATCCACTGTTTGTTTCTCATGTTCGTTTACATCGTGTTGATCTGAAGTCTTCTCCTCTGTTTTCCTTGCCTTCTCCTTGTTATGTGCGTCTTCACGTTCTAGAGGGGTCGGGTCTTGCATTGTAACCAATGTTCTAGTCAGAGACGGCCCCAGTTTAGACTGCAATGAATCCAGCACCCTCTCGTAAGATGCTATGACGTCACCTAAGGTTGTTTTATTTTCAAGAGCAATATTGGGTGCCTTTATTTTCTTTACATTTGCCTTCTCTTCTTTCCGCTCTTTTGATTCTCCCTTTGGTTTGTCTATTGAGGCCTTGGATATTTTTCTCGGTCCAACGTAGCCACTCGTTTGTTTTCCCATTTCGGTGCTGGCATCTTTGTCGGGTGCCTCTCCTACCAATTCTTCACAAGTTGTCTCACCACGTTCTTTATTTTCAGGTACTTTAAGTGCATCTACCTTGCCATTAGTCTGAACATCGTCATCTATAGGGTGATCTGTTTCAATTATCAGGGCATCTACAAGATCTTTCCCAAGTCTTTCTTTCAGGATTTGTAGCATTCCTAGGTTCTGGTCTTGGGTTTCAACAATACCTTGCAATTTCATGTCAATTTCAACAATGTCGTCGGGAATTGTACCGTCAGATGTATCAACTGTGCTCAGTGGGGTAGCACTTGTTCGTCTTTGTCGTGTTGGAAAGGAGATCGCATCCTCCGCGTCTGTACTCTTGTCAGAATCTCTGACGTCACTTTCTGGGTTCAAGTCCTTCGGTATTCGCTGAAGATCGTTTTCATACTGGGCTATAACATCCCCAAGGGTTTTGCCACTAGCTTCCATTATCTTTGGCGCTCTTAAGTATCCTTGGACATTTGCCTCGTCAGTTGAAGCAGAAACGCCCTGTTCATGTGGGTAAGTAAAGTATGGCAAACATATGTAATAAAGTTTGGGTAGAATTTCATTTTCAACATAACTTGGAAGCGGTCCAGAGATGCCTCGCACTTTGACTTCTCCTTGTCTTTCTTGTTGATGCCTTGGCATTAGTTTGACATCCTTTGAGTCCTTCAGTGTGCTTCTCCTTCTGAATTCATCTTGGTGCTCAATGTCGTCTTCCTCTCGTCCACCTGTTTCCGGATCAGTTGTTTTAACATTGATGACATTAACGTCCTCTTGTAGTTTGACGGCGCCTTGATCAACGTTAAACTCTGATACGTCTTTATCTCTCTTAAGCGTGTAAAGTTCTTGTCCATTCGCCGTGCCATCCGAGTAAGGCTCCCCCGCTGTCCCATGTGTTAGTGTTAGTATAGGCTTCTCAGTGCTTTTGCTTAAACTAAGGATATCCTGTAGAAGGACCTCGCCCAGCCTTTCCTTTAGTAAATCATTCTCATAAGACAGACTATTAAGCTCCTTTTCATAAACAGCAATGACATTTTCGAGATCTTCGTCAAACTCTCTCATTATAGCAGGGATCATTAGCGTCCTTGGAGAATCGACATCAATCATTCTGCTAGGTTTGTCTTTCGTCCACAAAATTGAGCTGAGGAGATCGTTTCCGACTGAGTCTTCTATTGCGTGCATTTTCTCATTCTGTTCTTGTAGTATATCTTCCAAAGTCTTTTCATCCTTCTGGACCACGCTAACAACGTCGCAAAATTGCGAATGTTTATCTGGTAGATACTGACCAAGTTCGTTTGCTAATTCCAATCCAATTTTATTTTTAAGCGATTCTAACTCCGAGCTTAGCTCATCGTTTATCAGCCTAAGCTGCTTATTATCTACCTCAAAATCTTTAAGTAAATCACTGATGGTTAATTCTTTACTTTCAATCTCATCTATTGCTGATAGGGAATCGCTTTGTTTGTCTGTTTGTACTTTTATAGAAGTTGGTATTAATGCGTTGGAGAGATCTTTGCCAACTTTGCTTTTCAGCAATGCCATCTCTTCATTGACGTTGTCTCTCTCTTTTTGGGCAGCGTTTTTCGACTCTTCTTTTTCTTTTAATAGTTCGGTTACTGTCTTTTCATCCCTTCCCATCGCTTCTAAGATACCGTGGATAAAGAGGCGTGATACTTTATTCTCGCTATTTTTTCTTCTTTCCGCCAGCTTGCCTAAAATTCCCGATTCACGTATCTGGTCAGAAACCTCTCTTTCCCTTGCTTCTAGATTCTCCTTTGTTTGGAAGAGTTCTTTCATTGCCTCGATTATTTCTTCCGTTTCAAATTCAACATCCATCTTTAACTTTTTATTTCTGATCTCGTCCAGTTTTCTCTCTAACTCCTTCTTTTTTTCTGACAATTCTTGGGCGCTTGTAATATTCGCCTGCTCGACGGTATCTATTTCGGTTTTGTCAAGTGTTGCATCAATTTCGGTTAGATATTCTCTTAAACTTTCCTTCTCAATAAGCAACTTCTCAAGATCTAACACGTTCCCATTCCTTTCACTTAATTCGTTCTTTCTACTTTCCAATTCTCTTTCCACTTCCTTTTCCTCTTTGCTCCACTTATCAATTTCGTCCTGAAGGGCTTCTAATTCGTTTTGAAGGGCTTGCCTTTCTTCAACAGCGCATTCCTCGTGTTCGTTTAGATTTTTCTTAGCATCCTCTAAGCGTAGCTGTACTTCTCCTGATAATTTAATTATACTTTCCATGAGAGGTTTTAACGTGTTATTCAACTTTCCTTTTTCATCTTCAAGGTGCTCGACTTTTTCCTTAGTGACGTTTTTCTTAGTCTTTATTTTCTGTACGTCATTTTCTCGTCGATCGATAAGCGCATTCAGTTTTTGCAACTCACTCCTCAGCTCTTCGCTTCTTTGGCTTTTGTCACTCTGTTGCTGTTCATCACAAAGTTTTTCTTGTAAATATTTCTTCTTGAGGAACAGATCTTGAAGCAACTGAGATCTTTCAAGTTCTCCTTCGAGTTTGACTTTTTCAGCAACAAGAGACTCTAATTTCTCCACATCATTGTCAATCAACCCAGCTTTCTGCAATAGAGTGTTTAGTTGATACTCATTCATAGAAAGATTATCTTCCATTTCTTCACGTTTATCATTCACGTCTGTAATTTGTAACCTTTGGTTGCTCTCGTTTTCCTTTATTTCCTGTGGTGAACAGACTGCCTCCTTACTATTGCTTTCCTCGAGAACCTCTTGAAGTTTCTTGTCCACTGATAGTTTCTCTCTAATGACGCTTTCGACCACTTCTTCGTCAGTACTCGGGTCTTTTCCTTCTCTATTAGCTCTAATTAGGCATTCTGCTTTCTCTTTGAGGACTACTTCCATTTCATGTTGTTTTTGACGAAGTTCTTCCCATCCCATTATAGGCGCATATTCTTTTCCGAGGGTTGAAATTGCCTGGGTAATGGTATCTTTTAACTCTTTTGAATCGTAATTGCAATAGTCATCGCTACTTTTTATTTGCACCCTATTTAATTCATCTGCAGCTTTTCGTTTTGCGTTTTTCAGATCTTTACTGACGTCCGATTTCGTTTCAATGATATTGACTAAGCTCTCAGCTGCTCTGCCAGTTTCATCGGCAATGTGATCCTGTAGTCTGGCTATTTCCTCTTCCAGTTTCACCTTCCTCTCTACACACTCCTCTAAAGCTTGAGCGTGGGGTCCCATCAAGCCACCAGTACTTATATTTTTCAGTATTCTTTCATTGGTATTGTCAAGGTCTTCCACTAACTTGTCTTTGGAGTTTAAGAACTCTTTGATTTTAGAACCACAGTCAGCATTTACCTTTCCAGTCCTCTTGAACTGAAACGCCTCAAGAAGGTTGCTCTGTTCTTCCCATATCTGCCTATCTAGCAAATGAGCCTGCTCTTCGAGGCTTTCCTTCGTAGAAAGTATACTTTGTAACTGTTTTACATCGTTGTGCTCTCCCTCCGCTAACTTTGAAGAATCCAAACATTTGGCAATATCTTTCTTCAACTTTTCATTTTGTTTAAACTTTTCAATGAGTTGTTCAGGGTCAACGGAACTAGCTTTTCTTAAGTTATTTTGTTCGTCAATAATTTCAGCTTCGAGAATTTTTAAGTCTTCCTTATTTTTCGTCTTTGCTTCATGAATCATTTGCAGCTTCTCAACTGTGGGGATGTCCTCGGTGAGTTCGCAATCGAGGCCAAGTGGAATCTCGATTGTCCTGATAGCAGCATTCAGCTCTTCAATTTGATCTTCTAGTTCCATCTTTCGCTGGTTTGTAGACATGTATTGATCTGAAACATTTACCTTAGTTCCGTCCATAACTAACTCGTTTTGGTTTTTTTTACCAGCATCGTCGGCACCATCTGTTATTTTTTCAGCAGTTCTAGTCGGTAACTCTTCGGTTCCATCACTTTGTTGATTAACCAATTTTAAAGCCTTCTCAAGTCTGGCTTTTTTCCTGTAAAATGGCTTTAACCTATCTGTTTGTTCCTCTAACAGTCTGTCATACTTGTTGTTTTCATTTTCTACTTTCTCGATCTTCCTATCTAGCTGTCTTATTTCATTCTCTGCGTCTGCTTTGCTATTTAGCAAATGTTCGATTTCGGGGGGGAGCCATTTATTCATTTGCTTTGCTCTAAAATGAGAGTTGTCATGGCTAGAATTGGTAGATTCCAGTAAAGCGGCAAATTGATCATTCAAACTGTGTATGGAGTTTTCCAAATGTTCTTTTTCTTTCTCTGACTTTTGAGTCGCTGCTTCCAACAGTTTTCGACTAGAATTCAGTTCCAGTGTCTTTTCAGTTAAATCGTCTATCAGAACATCTTTCCTGTACATGAGACCAGGCACGGTATGCCCATAATCACTTCCTAAATCTTCCATTTCCTCTTTCTTCTCATTTAGAATGTTATTAATTTCATCCAGTTTAGTGCACACGTCCTCTTTCTCTTTCAGTAGGTGTTCCACAAGCTTCTTGTCTTCCTCCCTCTTAAGATGTTTTTCAGTTTTTTCTAGGGAATGCAATAGCTCCAGTTCCTTCTTGTCCAACTCTTCATTGAGCTCTTTTATCGTATCACTGCCACTTTCCGCAAGCTCTCTCAACTGCAAATGTACTTTTTTAATCTCATTTGCGAGCTGTTCCTTCTCGGTATATAACTCTTGGACGCTGTCTAGTGGTGTGTCTGGGCCGCGATCCTTTTCATCGTTTAGTTCTGGGATTTCATCAACGAATCCTTTGCCCACTAATTCGCACAAGAGACTAAACTTATCTTGCAATATTTTGTTACTTCCTTTTAGCTCCTCAACAAGATCTTGGTTGCTGATAGGAGATTCTCTTCCTTTAACTTTCATGTGGTCTTCCTCGTTCGTTTCTTGTACTTTGTCTTCTTTTTCGTCTTCTTTGCTGTCTTTACCTGCCTTCCTTCCTCTTCCCTTTTTCCTTTTTTTCTTTTCTTTTGGTTTTTCATTAACTTCTGCATTTTTCTCTTCCTCGCTAGAGTGGCCTTCTGGTGAATTTTCTTCGTCTTTTTCTCTGGGATGACCGTTGATGTCCCCTGTTAGAATCCCGTCGAGATTGTCTGTTCCTTCAGCACTGTCTTCTTTTATAACGTTGTCAATTCCCTTTTGTTTGTTCTTTGGCCTTGTTTCTTTCTCTTCTTTAGACTGGCCTTCAGTGAGGTCTCCATCACTTTTTCCATCTTCATCTGTTTTTAATTTAAGGGAAGCAATTTTTTCATCCGCATCCACATCAATTTCGATTGGAATTTCTTGTTCGGTTTTTTTATCTCCCCCTTCATCACCGGATTGATCCTCTTTGTACCTTTTCATTTCAATGTAGCTCATGTCCTCGTCCCCTACGACGTCTGTTTCTGTGACAGGACTGCACTTGTTATCTTTGTCTTCCCTGCCGTCAGCAGGTTTATCCTTTACTTCTTTTGCCTTCTCGGAAATTCCCTTTTTCGAAGAAATTCTGTCCTCCGCCTCTTTTCCTTTTCCGTCATCTGGTTTTTCCACCGTTTTTTCTATATTCGTTATGACACTGTCATCACCTTCGCCTTTTTCATTCTTTTCATCTCCTTGATGTCCTTTAGACTTACTGGAAATAGCCGTTGCCTCTTCCGTTGGTTTTTTTATTTCCATTTGCTCTTGCGGCACATCGTCGTTTTTAATTCCTGCGTCTTTGTCACTTTTCGTCTCCGCAGAAAGCAAGTTTTCGTCTTCGGATTCTTGCAAATGAGCTTCACCAACGTAATCGCCATCATTTTCTTGCTCTTCTTTAATGGTATCAAGGTCTTGTCCTAGAGCAGGATACTTGCTTTCTCTTGAGAAGCTCGTGCCGTCAGAAGTAATGAGATCATCAGAACTATATTTGTCCTCTTCGGGTCTAGGCGAACCCTTGCCCTCTAGATCGCGTTTACCAGTAGTAGCAGGGGAGTCTCTTGCGCCATTTTCGAATTGACTCTCTTCTCGACGACTACAGTCTTTAGCGGAAGAGCTCAGTAATTCTGGTATCCCTTTCTCTTTCTCTTGTTCATTGTCGTCTGTCTTTTCTTCTTGTTTACCTTCCCTGTTTTCCTGGAAATCAGTCCGTCTACTCTCATCCTGATCCGGCGGTTCCCTTGTAACTTCCGTTGACTTTATTTTTGAGAGCCCCTGTCCATCCACTAAGTCCTCTGAACTCTTCTTCAACATATATTCCTTCATTGTTTGCGTTCCTGTATCTCGTTTTGATGCTTGCGTTAAAACCTCCCCAAAATGAGTGCAACTGACAACCAATTTTATTCCGTTAAGCATTTCTTTTTCCAAATCCTTTCTTTTACTGCGAAGAGCCTCTTTTGCCTGTTCCAATTTCTTCATTGCTTTGCGCAAGCTATCTTTGTATTCTCCATAATAAATTCTTCCAAGATTGAACCTCTCGAGGTTAAAGGCAAATTCAAGTTCCTTTTTCTTGATGTTCAATGTGTTCTCATCATCATTCGATTCTGGCCCAGAATACGCTCCCTCGTCAATGTCGCCGTTTAATGCGCCGGTACCTGAATCTTCTGATTCTAAATCAGAACTCGCACCGGACGTTGTCTCTGATTCGTACGTTAACTCTTCGTCCTCGCTAACTACAGTGTCCACGAGTTTCTCTAAGGCTTTCTTTAGCTCATCCCTGTTGTGAATTTCGTTTTGCGATAGCAGAGCTTGCGTGCGTGTCTTAAAACCGTTCTCATTTAATTTTCTCGCTGACGAGACTACATTGAATCGTGTGGGATCCTGGGTTAGAAAGCTCAGACTATCAAAAGACTTAACGTCTTCTGGTGTGGTAAGCGGAGCAGTGGCCATAACGTCCATTATCAGGTCAATAGCTTCCTTGAGATTTGCAGCAGCTTTTTCGTGTTCTTGATGGCGTTTACTCTGTAGCGCAGCAATTTCCTTCTTAAGCGGAATGGCAATTTCCAGATTTTCTTCATCCCTTTCGAGTCTCTCTCTTTCTTTAAGCCGCTCTCTCTTACTCTTTTCTGGTGAAGCCTTTTTATGTGCAGCTAGCAGCTTTGCTGTGACGTCATTTCTTTCTTGAAGTAACCTCATTTCCAGCTCCGCTTTCTCAGAAAGCAATTTTTGCAAATCCGCAATGTCACTTTCGTATTTGAAAATGAGGTTCATTTTTTCACCGTTGAATTCCCTCTTCATTTTTTCTGTTCTTCTGGAAAGAATGTCTCCTAATTCTTCTTTCATCTCCTGGTAATATAGCCTACTCAAATAGAATCTTTCAGTGTTGAGGGCCTCTTCAAGACTCGACTTCTGCTTTAGTAGTTCCTCAATTATTTCGCCCTCTGTACTCATTACAAAGTCGTGATGCTGTGTTTGAAGTTTTTCCGTTAGCTCTTCCTTATCTTTTGTGAAAATATTCTCAAGTTCATCGAAGGAACGTCTCAGTCCTTCGTTTTCGCGCCTTAACTCGTCTACCATACCTAAAGAGCTAATTGAAGTCTTGTCGTTCCTTATTTGGTGAAGATCTTCTGTCGATGTACCCCTGTCTTCTGTGGCCTTTATCTCAGCACACATCGGTGAACGATCCCCACGTTTATTTGTGTCCTGAAGGTGCCTTAAATCTTTTACTGACTCTTGAACTTTGGCTCTCTTTTCATTGGCTAACTCTTTCAATACCTTACCGAATTCATCCTGTTGTTCCTCTTTCAGCTTTAACTTCTCTAGCTCATGCGATCTATAAACTTTCTTTAGAATCCCTTTCACTTGTAGATTTATTTTCTCCTTTGTAGATTTGTCAATATTTCCTTTGGTATTTTCTTCTCCCAAAAGGTCATCTACAGCCTGCATTTGGTCTTTCAAAGAGAATTTTGGCTCTTCTGGAAGCAAAATGGTGATATTATGCTCGCCACTTTCTTTACTACCACAGATCTTGTCAATTTCAACGATTTCCTGATTAATGGCATCTTTCATTTGTTTGTGGGACATTTGAAACTCTTCCAACGTTTTTGGCTCCTTTCCTGTGATCATGCACTTCCTCAGTCCTTCACGAATTTTTCGCAGTTGGTCATTCATTTCTTCTTTCTCGCATTTCAATGTGTCATTTCTGATTTCTGTTGGTGTGGATTTAACGCCAACACTCCTCCCTTCAATTTGTTTGTATGCTTCGCCATCAACGGTAACTGTTGTTTCCGTAACAAATGAACTGCTAACCTGAGCTTCTTTTTCTGAAGCAATTTGTATCTCCTCCAGCTTTCCTTTAAGTGCGTCGACTTCCTGTTGCAAATCTTTCTTTTCGCTTTCAGTTTTTTGCAACTGTTCTATTTCTTTTCTTAGCTTGGCAAGTTCCTTTTTGTGAAAGGCTTCGACTTCTTTCATGTTTCTCTCGTAAGTCTTGATATTTGCCTCCATTATTTGCTGGATGTTTTGGCGGTGATTATTCTCTTTAAGAAATTTCTCTTCTATTCTGTTCTTTTCGCTCAAAAATTCCTCCGTTTGATCGGCCAAGTCTGTGAGTTTCTGTTTAGAGGTCTCAAGCTCTTCTCGTTGCTTCGCGACCATTGATTTTAGCCTATCAAGTTCTTCTTTATAGAGCTGCCTCAAATCACTTTCCCTCTGTTGCATTTCCAATTCTTTTTCATTTATAACTCCTTCATATTCCTGTTGCAGGTCATTTTTCTCAAACTCGAAACTCTTCAACAAATTAAACTGCTCCTTTCGAAATTCAGCCTCCAAACGTCCCTTCTCATTTTCGAAGTCCTTCTTCAACTTCTCGATTTCTTTGCGATGTTCAAGCTCTGATTCCCGAATTGGTCTCTGCTTCCTTTTAATCACTTCAATCTTCTGCTTATATTGTTGATCCATCTTATTTAATTCATCCTCATATTGCTGTTTCAGTTTTGCAGTTTCATCGATGAGTGCAACTTCGACGTCTTCTTTGGTTATTTGATCTGGTTTTGTAAGTAAAGACATTTCACGGTTATAAATTCTGGCTAGACTAAATCTTTCAGTATGTAATGCATTGAGCAATCTCCTTTTTTCTTGCTCAAGATCATCGATGGTCTGGTTTTTCTCAAGTAGCGTCTCTTTATAGCCAAACTCTAAACTTTCCTGTAATTCTTTCATTTCGCGCTCAAACTGCTGAAGCATTCTTTTCTCCTCGAGTTCGAACTTTTCAGAAAGCAACTTTTCTGTAATTTCTAGTTTAAATTCTAGCTCCTTTTCTTGATCGTCTTGCATTCTTTGCTTTACGTGATCAAAGTTTGAATTCATACGCTCCGCCTGGTTTGAAAACACTTCTACAAGCTTCGCTTTGTCTCGATCAAATTGCCTAACGAGTTCTAACTTTTCAACATTAAATTTTTGAGCAAGTCGTTTTAATTCCTCGTTATGTTCAATTTTTGTAATATAAACATCACTGTCCGGGGAGTGTCTAACTGATAAATTTTCTTGATGCTCAACACGGAGCAATTCTCTTCGTATCAGTTTTATTTCTTCGTTTTTTTCGGCAATAACTTCCTCATATTCTCTCCTCATTTTTAGCTTTTCCTCTTTGTGTTTCATGTCGAGATTCCTTTCTCTCGACTGAAAATCTCCCGCTATTTTCCTTTCATAATTTTCCCTCTCACGTTTAAACTCGTTTACGTTTTCCACCTGTTGGTTTTGAAATCCTTGCAACAGATCCTGTTTTTCTAATTTAAATTCTTTTCGCATCAATTCCTTCTCTTGCTCGTGCCTTGCCACGAGATCGTCTACTTCTTCCTTATGCATAATTTCAATAATTTCCTTTTCTTTGAGAAAGCCACAAACGATGTCATTTTTTTCTTGAACAAACTGCTGTCTTTGAAGTTCCACCTCGACGTTTTCGTTGGACGCATCAAACCCTTCCATGTTGTTCAAGCAAACTAACAGCGCGGATTCCAAATCACTATATTCTTGTCAAGAATTATCTAAAATGTAAAGTTTTGCTTTTGGCAAGAAATCCAGTAGATCCAGTACGGGTCATAGCCGCAAATCATTGCATCTCGAGCGAAAATACACGTATACAGAGAAGAAAAAGTACTCAGGACGTGCGTTCGTAAGCGAGTGCAGCGTAAAAGATATTTGCAGTTGTCAAGTAAGCGTTTTTAATAATTGATATTGCCACCAGCGTTACTCGCGACGGAAAGAACATATATATCACAACTAGGCCTTTTTAAGTAATTCTTGGAATCGAATCCACGTCTGCGCAGTATAAGCCGGGAAGATTTTATCAAATAACGACAACATTGCAATAGTACTCTTCACCTATTTAAAGTTGCTGAATTAATTCTCACTGCAGGCGTACAGCTCCTCATCAAATTCCAAATAATTATTAATAACTTGATAGTTAACTTTAAAGCTATGATAAGCTCACCCCCAGAGAGAGAATTCTTAGATGTTAATCATGTCTGACTAGGGTTTAAAAGAAATTAGTAACAATGAAGTTGATATCCATAAATATCATTTTCTGGAACCTTTACTTTTCGTACTGAGGTCCATGCTTTGCTCATTTTAGGTGTCCGCGATTAAAAATGTGTACTCCATCATCATTGTATTGCGAATTTAGGGAACAATATTTGTATCTTCCTCCACCCTTGAAATTATTTTACCGTACCTTGAATCAAATTACACTTCTGACAAAAAATAACACCTTTTGAAAGTCGTAATCTCATAAGAGTCTCTTCAGCAAGTCCATACCTTACTTTTGGAGAGTTTGAGAGAAAACGCTTCTTGTATGTTCGACCTTCAAGTTTTGTCAATTCGTACACGTTGAGTGAAGTGTTTTCGTTTCTCCGGTAGACAGGGCCAAAAAATATCCGGGACTTGTTTCGAATGATATGTAATGTTACTCAAAAGTCATTTATGCATGACAGGTCCTCTTCAAACTGGATAATATAAACATTCATTCAGTTCTGACAGTTGAAATGTTGCCAAGGCAAAACCGTGCATTGATATTTTTTTGAAGCAGTGGTAAGGAAATCGAAAGGAAACGTTGAACTGTGATGCAATTAGAAACCATAAAGACGTTGAGTTAATTCGAAGATGACCGCGAGGGCGCCCTTGAAACGTTTTAACACCAGCCAACACCATTGCCTATAAAAATAAAACAAAAGAATGTAAAAAAGATAATTATAGATAATTATTTTTCCTAAAATATTAGGAAAAGGAAACAAAATTTTATAATTATTGATAATCGTTCAAATTGGAATTGGCCTCTACTGAGGTTGGCCTGTTGACCAATTTCGACTATTTTTTTCTAAATAACGTCAACGCTCGTTTAACACTGACCCTTACCTTTCCACGAATAGTTAATCAATTGTATTTTTCTCGCTGATTCGGTGCCTCTCATAAACAAGCTTAGGGTAATTTCAAAAGATTCGATTTTCAGAACGTTTGTTTAGCACCTTGTATCAAATTCATTTGGAATGAAAACATCCTATAAATGAGTCATGTTTATAGCAACTCGTTCAATTCAAATAAAGAATGCGCATCCAAAAAATGTAGTAAACCCAGCTTTATGTGCAGTATTAACCCAGCTGGTATTTTTGGTAAAAACTGCGACTTTACGCTATCAGTCGTCCTCGGAGACCCACGGTCAGTCAGTTGAGTCGGGAAAAAAAGGTGCGACGAAAGTTTTCAAGCAGGCCCGTGCTTGAAAACTATCAGTGAGACTTGTTCGAAAACTCTCAGTTTGTTGATTTATTTTGATATTGGTAATACAGTGGAACCTCCACTAAAGGCCACTTCCTTACAACAGCCATTTTTTGCGCGGACAGTCCATACATTCACTCTTGTTTCAACCTCTCTACAATGGCCACTTTTGCTTCTATCCCCAAGGTGGCCGTTGTAGAGAGGTTTAACTGTAAACAGCTATTTCCTAAAGGGGAGGTGATTAGAGGTGGAAAATAACGAGACGTGAAGCATCGAGGTTGTCTCTGTACCGACCCTATATTAGGGGATAGTTGCTTTAGTAATTACCAAGTCAGTTGAATAAAAAAGAACAGTCATTTTTGTAAATTAAAGCCATCACATAGAGAGGGCGTTGTTTGACAGTTTTTCGGGGATTTGCCAACTGCACTTTCACGGTTTTGTGTCAAATTCAGTAAGAACTGAGAATTAACAAACATTTCTGACTGGTGGTTTGACCGTTTTACCTCAGGGCAATTTATTTTCGAAATTCCGGAACAATTCAACAGCTGAATTTTGATCGAATTTCTAGTTACGGACTTCAGCTCCAACGATTTCTCTGGAAATTTCTCTGAATTATTATATCAATAGAAGCCGATACCAGAAATTTCAGTCAAAAATCAGCATAATGTTTCACTAGACGCGATTTTCAGTGAACAGTAATGCCCTTTAAAGCGATAATTTGGCCAAAAATATTTACCATCAATAAAATCGCAATATTTCACCTATTGCCGGATGATATCTGGTTTCGTAGCCATTGCGTTAAAAACGTAAACGTTATGATTAAAAGTTTGTCATAGCTAAATGCGTTTGTGTTAATGACGGAGCCACCTTAAGTTTATATCCTTTCAGGTGGTGTAGATTGTGTGGGCTGTTTTCCTATTCATATGTCTTGACAGTGCTCACATTGTGGGTGGCTCCTCCTAAAATGTTCTACTGACAGTTGGTATAGGATTTAATGGCGCCGAAACTAATCGTGGAATTGCACACACTTTAGGCATCCCACTGATGATCAGTTCATACTAATAGGTATTTTGAGCAACAACAATAATTTGCGGTCTATCCCCTTTTAGTTTTAATGGTTAGGAGTCAACCATACGTCTGGCGTTGAAATACAGAGCTTGACTGGCCATTAGCGTTTACGTCTGACTTGCAGAATTTACAACTGGCCCCAGTTGCGCATGCGTTTGTGTATTTCTCAGTACTTGCGGGTTTGAGAATGGCCGTCATGCGGAGAAGAGCTCTGAGGTCGAGTTTGACCAATTAACCAAATGTAAATTACCACACTTATGGTCGCGCCACTTTTCTAACAACTGACCGAGTTATATTTGAGCTTGTCTTTGTTGCAATTTATTATGTGTTTTCTGTAACTGTTAATAATTAATTTAGTTAGGCCACCATAAGTGAGCCGTCAGCGGATGTCTCACAAATAAATACGAAACTAACCCCTTGCAGTTATCAGTCGAGTCGGTATTGGTGCACCGCTGGCTCGGCTCAGCAGCGCCGTTGTAACACTGGAGAGGAAACGGTCTATGTTGTGACGACCGAGGTTTGTAGGCTTTAACCGGAGCTGAGGGCCTACTGATCGCAGTTGACGTGACGTGACTGGGATCTTCAGTACTGGCGGGTTCTGTCGTCATTTTTATTTTTGCAAGGTAGCTTAAAGCCATGTTTCCATACGATTCTCATTGCCATGTTTCAGCGATCGTAGCGATCATATGGAAACCACCCTCTACAATCGTACCGATAGCAGCGACAGCGATCTCTGAAAGTCCTATCTCAGCGGGTCGCTAGGATAGCTGGAGATCACCGAACTAATTTTTTTCAGCGATCATAAGGAAAACCAGGCTTAGCTCGAAATATGCGCCTCGGTATTGTTTGCAACCTCTGTAATATTTAAGGCACAGTATCCGGTTACTGTGCATGTACCACACTTTGATTTTCTAACAGGATGTCGCGAATTCAAAAGATGCGAGGAGACCAAGAGAGCCTTGAAAAATCCGTTTGCATCACGCTTGGCCGAGTTCGCTACTACACTAAAACTTCTCAGGTATTGTTCCCGTTATGCACCTATCAATGTAATGCCGGCGGGGGGGGGGGGGGGGAAGCAGGGCATAGGGTGGGGATTTGACTTTTTTTCAAAAATTTGCAATCAAATTCCCTGCCCACGGGCAAATCATTCCAGTCAAATGCAACCAAATTTCCCCACCCCAGGCTGAACATTGCTGTCAATCCCAAAGCTGGCCAAGAAAGGCACAATAAAAATATCTCCAAATAAAACTCTGCAATCTTTTATAAATGTTGCTGCATCACCAAAGGTACATGTTCCTGTTACAGCTGCAATTATACGTTTTAACCATAACCCGTGTTACACTTCGTAGAATACATAAAGCTTTAGGAGAAAGCTCACATTTTGTAAGTCTAAATATATCGTTCTTAGTAAAGGGTACAAAGAAAGTCATTTTTATAAGTTTACAGTGATTGTGGCGAATGAGCCATACACTAATCAATTGTACTTGCAAAAATCGACTTGGTTTCTCTTTACTTCCGTTACTTTGATACCACAGTATATTAAGAGGTTCAATTGATCAAAAACACGCTAAAACAAACGAAATTTGAAGACAAAACAGTGAAATCCACTTAGCCTTCGCTTGTTCTCATTGGCCTCTATGACTTCCTGATCTTTTCAAACCGTATGGCGCATGCGTGAAGCGTGGAAGCGGGAAACATATTTTCGGTCTCAGTCTTTTTCGTCCGAGTCGGCAGTCAAATATCTCCAAGTCTGGCGAAGAAAGATTCAAATATCCCCTCCCCTTGGAGAACAAGATCAGTTAAATGCCCTGCCCCCCCTCCCGCCCACGCCGGCTTTACATTGATAGGTGCATAGTTGAGCAGGGATTCAAATGATAATCGGCTCGCTGCGCGAGGTTCTAAAAATAATTTACGTCAGATTAGACCCCCCGCATGACTCAGACAGTGTTTGCTTCTCACGTCTTGAAAGGCTTTGTATGCGCGTTTACCCAGTGTTGAGTCAAACAATTTTTATTTCGCGTATTTTTATCGGGAAATGGTAAGCTGCTAACGTTGCAGCTGGGAAGAATGTAAGAGGCACTCAAGGATCCCTGAAAAAGTGATCTGGCGGTCGCTAAATAAATGCGAGACATCCGGAAAGAAAGCAAAGTACACTGTGTTTTGGTTTGGAGTGACCAGGCAGCCGGGAAATGTTTTTAAAGAAGTAAAACACATGGCCTTGGGTTTGAAGTTAGACTCAATCGTCGACCTTGGGCATGTAATGAAATCTCAACACTTCACCGGCGTGACGCACTGAGTCAGTTATCCGGGGGGGGGGGGTACTCAACAATGTTTATACGGGGAGGCTCGGCCTGGAGGTCCAACCAACCCCTTACCCTTTTATATACCATTTTTCACGAGAAAGGTAGCCCTTTCGTGTACCTTCTATTGACAAATGGTACCCCTTTCGTATACCTCTTTTAAAACTTTGCATCTCTTTTAACTGTAAATGTATTGTCATTTAGATTGGAATCAATCACAAATATAGAACGTTTTCCCGGCTTTATAAAGCCATAAAATTCATCTGTTCGGCCCTTTGGGCACAGATTTCCCTACCCTTTCATATACCTGAAGCCTGAAAAAGGTACCCCTTTCGGGCGGAGCCTCCCCATATATCTAGGCCATTATATATTAGGCCCCCAGCCTCCCGGGGTCAGTTATCAAAGGATATTCAAAAATATATATATATTTGCATTTGTTGTTTGTTCGCAAATGCAATTCTAAAAAAAGGTTTGGTCTTCACGTGGACGAATCAGAATACTAGGCCGCAACAGCCCGGCAGTCCGAAATATTGTCTCGGTTTTTCACGAAAATCTGAACTTATCGAATATCTGGTATGACTGCCATGACTCTTTCTACTTCGGCAGAGAAATCGAAATTTCTAAGCAAATATCAAGTTTTCTTAAAGGAATTCGATGAGAATTCTTGAAAATTGGACGTATATACCAGACGGCCGGGTGATCTAGTTCTTTGAAAACATTTACCGGCTGCAATAAGGTATCGAGGCACATTTTCCGCTCTGCTTCAATCCTTTGTACCGACTTTGTACTTAAGCTACATGTATATGTTTAGTTTTGATTTATTCTACATTATATTCTCCTGGATCTTTCTCGAGTTTCGAAACTGGAACGCTCCTAAACACGCTAAAAGGCGAGCAGAACTGATCGCAAACTGTGTGTTTTCATACAGCGCTCTTGCGACCTCTTGCAGGAATGGCCCATGTTTATCTGAGTCTCGGTAGGGGTAACGATTTTGTGACGTTATCTGTGCGCAACCTGAAATTGCGTGACAAGGGACTCTTCCTGATGCGTTTCTTTCACAATAATAGTGCGCATGCGTTGTTTGTTTTTCCTAAATCGTTCTTAATCGTCCACCAGACGGCTGAAAATCTCATACCTTCCTGCGAATTTGCCATACTTCTAACCGCTTATACAAATTTTTAAAGGTGAAATTACAACTGTTTACTTCTTTTCTATCCATGGAGTATCCCATTTTGGCGTTGGCAAGTCTACCACATGTGAGCACTTGGCACAAGTCTCACAAATAAATTGGTCGTTTAACCCAGGTAAAGATCGGTCGGGTCAGTATTGGTGCACCACTGGCTCGGCTCGGCAGCTCCCGCCGGCGACGGAGAGGGGTCATGTCCGCAAGGGTCGACTATGGCGGCCATCGTGGCAGTAAGGCAGCGAGAACATGCTTGCTGTGCAACGCAATGACCTACGGATCTCCTTGGTAGGGGCTGTCGTCATTTTCTTGCTATTTTTGTGGCTGATATACGAGAAGAAAAAACAAACTGAAAGATAAAGTTGGTAGCCCGCTTGCCTGCGAGCAACCTCTCCCTCCCCACCCCTGTACCCCTTGCTCACAGGCTAGCGGCGTTTCTTTTTTCTACTAGCTTCTACTGAAGCAAACTGTGCAACAATCCGCTAATGTGTACTTTTGAACCAAATTTTTTCCAAAATAGAAACTCGCTATCCGCGGCTTCTGTATCCCGACGGTTCCGGAATCGATATGTGATTTCATTTGCAAAATACGCGTTCGATCTTTGTTCGACCTCCATCACAATTACAAGCATCTTTGCACACAAAAAGGAATTCTGAATTGAGGAAATTTGGCGTGGCAAATAGTAAGCTTACTTAGTAATTTTTAATCAATTAATTACTTCATTCTGTTTTCCAACGCTTAAATGGAAGGTGCTTGCAAAATGTTGATCGTGGTTCAAGCCCTAGATTCTCCAGAAATAAGGAAGAACACAATGGCTACCACTGAGAACCAGGGTCAGAACTTTAAGTGATAGAATAATGACTATAATATTATGATATCATGAGAATAATCCATTCACTAACTTATTATTTTTCATCTCAAAAATGAAAACAAAGGTACTTAAGCTACTAAATTTTATTTCCGAATAGAACTCCTTATTGAAACTCAAAGGAAATAGTAAATTTTATATTTGAATATTTTATTTGAAACTTTCTGACTTCATCACCGATGTGAGCTACCAGGAGAAAGTTATACTAAATGACTTGGAGGTCCAGTCCCTCATTATTCCTCTTCAGGGGGTTTCTTTGTTGTCAATACGGTAATGACCTCTTTGATGTCCCCCTTACATGTTACAGAAAGCTTGTTGGTGTGGTCTTCAGCAGTTAGAACCTTTACATTGTTTCAGGCCCTCTTAGGGGAGCTACATATATCTTCAGTCTGAATTTCAAAACCTGTCATCTCATGTATTGAGGAGGAAGCCATATCACTGTCAGTATTTTACTATTGTATTTGCACTTTTCTATGTCACTGTCGCAGTTTCAACCCATCTTTGTGTCGTTTGTTGCCATTTCTGCTGTCCTTAATGTCGCTGTTTCAAGGTCATGTTGCTCGTCAGAATTTTATCCTAACAGGGCCTCTTGTATGGGTGAACCTCAAATACAAAAAGTTCCCAGTATTGGTGTTCTTTGACACATTCAGAAAGCAATCAAGCAGTTTCATGCACCAATGTAGGTTTCTGGGCATTGTTCCCACTTTAAGATGTAGTAAACAATGCCACATTTTTAGCTTACCATAATCTTCTGCCTATAAGCATGTCACCGCCCCCCCCCCCCCCCACCCCACTTATCAGCCCTACTAGTTATAGGCCCATCTACCTATAAACAAAAAGTACATCCAGTCATATGCCCCCCACCCCCCTCCAATATAAGTCCCCCTCTAGATTGTCTTGAAATGAATTTTGATAATTTACGACATTTTAAAGCTTAAAAAACTGAGTAAATTCAAAAAGTATTTTGATCAGTTGCTATTTAGCTTGTTTTGAAAGGCTTTCTATCATCCTGTTATAAATTCCCCCCGATATTAAGCCCCTCCTCGCCACCATTTATAAGCCCTCTCAAACCCCTTATGAAGTTGTATATGCCTGAGGGCTTATAAGTGGAAGTTTATGGTATCTGTGTGGTGCGGTTGTTAGCATGCTTGACTTGCTGTCTTTGAAAGTTGAATGGTTTGTGCAAGGAGTGAACTTTATGGGTGCCGAACTTAAAATTGATCTGTGTGGGTGGTTTCCTGGTAAATAAATTGTTAATTGGGTCTTGCTTTCATCCTCTAGGTGAACACAGGCAAGAAAGAGTGGTGTCTTATCATGCTTCTTAACTGAAGAGGTGAACTTGATATTAGGATCCAGAGAGTTGAGATATTCTAAGATTTCCTCTAGGCTCCCGATGTATGTTATATGAAATTATCAATACTGTTGACGATTCAAACAAAATATTTGAATGGAAAAAATAATTCTTTTTCTTACTTTTTTGGCTCTCGGTTTTGGAATTCTTTTATTAAATCTCTGCCAGAGATTAGACGAACAACTTTTTCAGTAACAGTTAATTCAACCTTGGGTTATTTCAATTCTGTACATGACCTCTGATAACTTTATTTGGATCAACATTTTTTGCCTAGAGGGAACCTTTTGGAATAAATTATATCAGTTTAAATATTTAGTAACCTCCCAGAATTAAAATAGTCTTATTTAAGTTTTAATTTCACCATAACCCCTAATTAGTGAAAGTGCTGAAGAAGCAATTTTACAGGGCGATGGAACTTAAGCTCTTTCAACCAAAAGTATATATTTAATTTCACAAAGATTCTTTCTCAAATTAGACTTTAGGTTGAAAGCAACCCTCTATCAATGTGTCATTGGCGTTTTTATCCAGTGGTTATTTTACTGTATAATAATAATAATAATTTATATATTCAACATTAATTTAACATTAAAATGATAAAAAGCACTTTACATGAATTTAAAAAATATAGATAAAAATACAATAACTATAATGAGTAATAAGAAATATCTATAAAACCTATTTACTAAAAATACACAATTGACCACCCCCAAGAAAAGTTACTCGTTGTAACTGTATATGAAGGATCCATTCCAAATGGTTTTTAATAAGGCCTTTTATTGGACAGTAATGGGCGAGCTGGGATGTATGACTGTCATATAAATATCAAAACCCTCTGTTTCACATATTGGGGAAATGGAAGGACATGTCATGACAGTGCTTCACCAAATGCCTTTGCTATTGTAAATGAATAGATAAATGAAAATAAAAATCAAATGAATTTATGATCCTCTCCCAAAGGAAACTAAAGTGACCTCAAAATAATTATTAAGGAATGGATATTTTAACTGGTTAGAATTCAAACTTAATTTACTTAATTTCTTTGGGATGATCCATGCAGATTAGGATTTATGATCCATGATGACTCTGATCTGGTGTTTAAAGGTACCTTGAAACTGAATGAATCCTTGTCCAGATAGGAATTTTAGCAGCTTTTTTGATCCACCATGATCCAAGTGACTGGATCCTAAAGGAACATGGACCAAGTTGTTGTTTTTTTTTTTAAGACACACAAACATTGCTTTCTAGTATTAAGGTTGTGCAAATAAAGGCTTGTTTTTTTAGTTAGTTATGCCAGTGCTGGTTTCTGATGAAACAGCTACTGTAAGACTGCTTGTTCTCGTTTTGTAAGAGCTTCATGCCTTGTTGAACATTTGTCTCTTTAAAAAGTCAAACTAGTAGAGTAATAATGTTTTAATAGTATGTAGCCTGTTGATCGTTGAGAAATCATGAGGACCTTTACTCAGACACTCCTTCAAAATTTGTGCCTGTAATATTTATTTTTAGAGTTAATTTGATTTTTTTTCTGCTAATAGGCAAGTCTAACCCCTACCCACCCCCTCCAAAAAATATTGATAATTTTAATATGCTAAAAGAATACACTATACCCAAGAAAGGTCCATCATCCTGGACACAACTCCCCTTGAAAATACAAATTTAGCTCCGTTACTGGCATGTTTTGTTACAGAGGGTTTGATTTGTACGTCAGAAGACATGACTTAAAGTCTTCAGTGTATTATGAACCTCAAGTGACCCTTATCCTAACACCTTCAGTTGCACTCACATCTGCACCTGTAAATTAAAAACAGCATTGTATGTACTAATACTCTGTCTTAACCCCCTAAAAGAGGTCATCACCAAGCACTTTAGCACAACAAAGCTGACATACATTTCAGAACCCAAAAAAGTCTTTAAACAAATTAAGGGTCTCTGCATCCCCCCTTCCATCAGTATTGGATCTGAGAACTCTCTGAGCTCTACAAATAGGCATCATTGTCATTCCATCCATGCATTGAAGAGGCTTATAAAGTCCAACCACAGTGCATATTTTCAGCGTATAAACCTAAGCATGCAGATGAGGGATTAATTCAAGCATTCATATTTATCAGTGATTTATTAAGAAAATAGAGAAAGAATGAAAACCCAAACCTAAAAGAAAGGAAACTTTTAGTATTATTTTTGTTTTTGAGAAGAAATAATTTAAAATAACATACTTAAAAAGTAAGACAAAAAAAGAAAAAAAATAAGACCGTTTATTGATTTGTATTCCATAAAAGTAATACAAATATACATAAATCTTCTAATAATGCTATTATAACTTTATGTAGCTACTCTGTATTTTATGTACCAATGTAACAAAAAAAATAGGTTTAAATACTTTGTATACCATATATGCCTGCTTTCCATGACAGATGTGCCTATAACTAAACAAAACCATCACTAACTATAGCATACAAATTGGCTAGTTCAACCCGTTTTAAAACTGTGCCGAGTATGCCTGCCGCATCTCCATTGGGAGAGTATTACACAGCACCACACCCCTATAGCCAAAGCTATTTTTTAGGTAGTTTGTGTGGGACTGAGGAATAGCCAGTTTGCTCTCAGTATTTCTTAGCAAGTAAGAGGTGACACTGTCATGGTTAGACCGTTTATTGATTGTATACCATAACTCAGTGCTGTGTGATATTTATGTTGAAAGTCAATCTTAGCATTTTGCTAGTCATTATAACTAATTACTAGATTCAGGACCCTCAGGAAAACCATTAAGTTAGTTTAATTTGTAATTTTCAGAGAAATCAAAATTATATTAGCTTAAAAGAATGACGTAGATCAAACTAGTTTGTGGTCTTTCCGACATTTGATAATAGTCTCTGAAGTGTTGAAGACCTGTAGACCTTTTGTAACATTGAGATTCGCTGAAAATCACAATACCCTCCGTGGGGTACTCAACAAAGTTTTAGACAAGGGGGTTCGTATACCATAGCTTAACAAATGCTACCCCTCTCACATACATGTACTAGCTACCCCAAGGGGCTCCTAGCTACCCCCAGGGGTACTCAACAAAGTTTTAAACAAGGAGGTTTCATCCCGAGGTCCAACCCCTCACCCTTTTATAATACCATTTTTGAAAAGTACCCCTTTCGTATACCATATCTTGACAAATGCTACCCCTCTCACATACATGTACCAGGTAGTACCTAGCTACCCCCGGAGGTACTCAACAAAGTTTTAGACAAGAATTCTTCGTCCCAAGGTCCAACCCCTCACCGTTTTATAATACCATTTTTGAAAGGTACCCCTTCCGTGTACCATATCTTGACAAATGCAGCCCTTCTCACATACATGTACCTACAATCATGGACAAAAGTCTTGGGACACTTTTGCGTTTCTGGGGTGTTTTTCAATTCACACAGGTCTGACCCCTCCCCTCACCCCACAAATGTTGGACGCATGTATCCAGAATTTTTTCTGAGTTTCAACTTTGCATAGGATGGGGGGAGGGAGAACTGCAAGAAAATTTCGAAAATGATGCACTGTTTTAAGAGGGAACCGAGAAATGACGGACAAATATGCATATTGCAGTACTGTCCCAAGGACTTTTGTCCATGATTGTCTGAATCCTGGTTTTGGGGGAAAAAAGTCTGTTTTCTTCATTTTTCCTACGCTCTTTAGGGATTTTGGAGACAAGTAGGTGATCACATGCAATAATAATGATCTTTGAAACTATTTTCTCAACGTAGCAAGTTTTTACAAGGCAATTCCCTGATTAGCCATATCGGGCCCACTCCCCTAATCTGGAGCCGAGTACAGCGGATGTTGGTCAGGTACGATGTTTCGAGCATCGCGCACAGTACTCGGTCGCAAAAACACAGCGTATTATCAATATTCGCTACAAATTCATTAAAGGAAACACGGCTAGGATATATTTCAACCAAAAAGTAATTGCACTGGAAATAATATGCGTCAAAAAGGCCATCCCGTAAAGTGAATACAACAGTACTCACTTGATTCAGTAAGGAAAAATTATCTTGTTCTTCTTTCTCTCCATTTGAAAGTGAGTACTGTGACTAAAGAGCTAACAATTGCGTTTTCGCTATAAATGAAAGCATCAAAGGATGTATTTACAGATAAATTTTCTCTCACCATCCCTTAGATGTTAAGATTCTATAGGAAAAGCACACATTATTAAGGTTTTAGAGTGAGTACTGTTGGTGCGTACTGTCCAGCTATGCAAATCAGTTGAAAGTAAACTCACCTCGTTGTTTACTTAGTTCGTGACAAATATCACGCAACGTAATTTTTGTTAGCAAATAAACACACACAGAAAAATTACCAACACTTTCAAACCAAAAATGATCCGGCACAAGTCTCTAGAAGTCAGCGAAAAACTGTTTTGCCACGAACCAGGCGTATTATGAAACAACCGCTTCTTTCTTACATCACAATTGCATTTGTAGCTCCTGTCGCATTTTTGTGTTGTACAAATAACAGGGACGGCTATTCAGATAGCTTAATATTTTTTCACGGCCGTTCTATCTTTTGGAAAACGTTGTTTTTTCTGTACCAAGCCTACTGGATTTTTGACATTCCTACTCTTATTGAGTACTGGCGGCGACTGTAATGTTGACATCTCTGAGCAAGTTATTACCAGGTAAATGACCTCGTGCTTTGTCGTATATCCACGACTCTAGCACTTTGGCCTGCCGAAATTCTTACTGTGTACACCATAATGTTAGTAATTATAACTCGTTGCCTCTCTTAACCGTTTTCGGACGTGAGTCTTGTTTAAAGTTATGTTATCCTTTGGAATAAAGCACGCGCTAAGAGATTCCACAATTTCTGGTGTATATCATTCGTTTCTAGCGAATTCTTGAAACACGTTCAGAAAACTTCCAAAAGCTGGGAAAAGGTTTCTTCAATTACGATCTTTCATCAGAATTCCGAAAAAACACTCTTGCAGGCTTGAAAAACCCTCAAAACTGCCTTTTTTCTTCCCACCTCTTTTTCAGACTGTAGGTAGTACCTAGCTACCCCAAGAGGCTCCTAGCCACCCCCAGGGGTACTCAACAAAGTTTTAGGCAAGAAGGCTTCGCCCCGAGGTCCAACCCCTCACCCTTTTATAATACCATTTTTATACCATGTCTTGACAAATGCTACTCACATACATGTACCTAGCTAGTTTTAGAACTTTGCATCCATTTAAACTGCTCTAAAGGCACTGTGTTTAAAATATGACTAAATCACAAAACAGAACTTTTTTTCTACTGCGACCTGTTGACAGTTAACAGATGTCTTTCATTCTGAAACAAAAAGAACAAAGTAATCTTTTCCACTTGTCGTAATCAGCAGCTATTTTTGTTATTTAATCTGGTCTTCTTCGACTCTTTGGGAGTTCTTTCTGCCCTTCTTTCTGCTTGTAATTTAACATATGTTATTTTGTTATATGTTAATATATGCTCTGTTAGAGGAGAAGTCCGGCAAGCGTCATGGCCTAGAATCAGCAACATAAGGCGAATAAAGATGGGTTGAAAATCTAGCGAAAACAGTCGCAAATACAATGTAATAGCAAAATACCGACAGGGACATCCTCCCCAATACATGAATTGAAGAGTTTTGAATTACATCGCCCCCGCCCCCCCCGCCACTAAGAGGGCCTCATACGTCAAGTTGGTGCTTATGTCTTATGCTTATGTAGTTCACTTTCATGTCTCTGTTTTTTCTAGTGACTGACCAGTATTAATCAGAAACCTCCAAAAAATGTCATTTTCAGTTATCCCCCCACCCCGTTCAGGAATCTGATCATGTTAGAGAGTAAATAAGACAATGTAAGCATTTAAGAGTTCCTGAACAATGCGGTGAGAAAAAATATCCCTAAATGTACCTCTGTTTCTTCTTATTTCTTCAGGAAATGGAACAAAACGTCAGACACTAAGAGAAAAGTTTTGCAGTATCCATGAAGGAGGAATAGTGCTGGAGAGAAACTGGAGGTTCTTCTTCCCAGGTTTCAGTAGTTGCCAAGTGCAATCATAGGATGAGATTTGCTTTTCCGTTAACAAAACACTGACATGAAGCCGTACCGACAAAATTGCTTCTTTTTCTGGAGTTATTTTAACAAAAGAAAACCTGAGGGATTTCATTTAAAACGAGACTCTGGTAGGTGTGTTTCCTCCTGGGCTTCGATGGGAGTCTAGGGTACTGACTTAGGGTGTTCAGGATGGAAAACCAATATTTTTGCTCATATTAAGTATTTATCAGACTGTGTTGGTGTGTGGCCTAAGTACTGCTTGAGTACAACGCTGGTAAGACAACGAAAGAACTTAAAAACGGGCCCTCGTCATATCTATTTCACTCATACATATTTATGGCCTTGAACAGCTGTAAGATGTTTCTTACGTACAAAAATTAGCATTTCTAAATAAAGCTTGCATTTGAAAGGTCCAAGTGTTGCTAAAATTACATAAATCATTATATTTTCATTCGCAACGCCATGTTTTGTTACGATTTTTTTTTTTTTACCATGATGACCTTTTGCTTCGTGTGTGGAGATCTCCTAGGGCCACTTTTATAAAGCCTTACGTCAGTGGTAACCCCTAAGTTCCGGCTTTTGAAGAAAGAATTTGCCTGGCCTGACGTTAGTTGTTACGTCAGACATTCGTGCGGCAGATTTAGCAAAGACATTGGTTCCACCATTGGTCAAATACTGACCTAGCTAAAGGGAATATTCGTTCTTTGAATTGAGTACTCAGAGGCATTTGAAACGTTGAAACATTCTGAGGACACCTTTGTGCTTTCTTAAATGTTGTCATGACAACAACCTGGAGAAAGTCACAGATGTTTCAAGTGTCTCTCGAACCTTGGGGAAGGGTACGAAAAAGATCGTTAGATGATTTCTGTTAGAGAAAGGCAATTTACCCTTATCTTCCCAAAGCTAAAACTACGGAAAAAAAATTTCACTCCAAAAAATTTATTGTACTAGGTGGGAACACTGACGTAAGCAAAATAAAGTTTTCCATCTTCTTTCTTCTACTTTTTCTACAAACTGCTTTACTCAAAATTTTGGCGTTCGAGTCTCTCTGTGTCAAAACACGAAAAGCTCTTGATTTCTCCGCGACACTCAATGATTAACACGTAGGAGAGTTCGTTGATATTGTTTGATCCTAGAGCTAATGATTAAAATGCCACAGAATTTAGGAGAAGTACTTTTTCCTTTCGAAAATCAAAGCGAGGAAATATAACTTTATAATGAAGCCAGAATTGAGGGCACATTTTACAAGGGCACTTGGTAATTTAAGCACTAATATTCTGCATACAATATCCAACATCACTGGTTTTGTTCTAATTAATTTCGGCGCATAGATATTCCACTGAGTACTAATATACCAAGCAGATATGTCGAATACACAGACATACCAATACACAAATATTGATATCACAAGTAGATATTCCACCAAAGAGATTGGTTGGATATCCTGTGTATTGCCCTCTTATGAAGTGAATGTTTGTCACTGACTTGCCCGGCGAACCGATTCACGGCTCTAATAAAAGTTGGCTGCTACAAATAATTGTAAAGTTCAGTGCTATACGCTTTGAGCCGTAACTGCCCATGCCCTAGTCGGCCTTGGCCGAAGATATCGGCAGTATTTCAGTTGATCCATAACATCAACCGACGAGTCGACAAGTGGAGTCGTCGCCTTTGAAGTGTGTTTGCTGTGATAGTTACCAAGACAACCGTCTCTAATCGGAGGTAGAATCATCGATTGTATTGTGCGCTTTTCAGGAAGCAAATGCCAAAGCTTCTTTGAAAGTTCATCGGGTGACGATGGCGCGCTTTTAATGCGGCGTAAATCGTCGTCATCTTTGTTACCAGATGGCTCGCTTTGCCTTCTTAACCATAACATATCGAAATATTCTTGGGAGTTTAGAGGCGGCTTTTTGAGAAATTCTCTGATTTTTCGGGTGAGTTTTTTATCCTGGTTGAAATACAGCGAAGGAACATACCTATGTTTCAGCTGAGGAAGATATGAAGAGTTGTGTGCTTGCCGGGTTCTTTGGGAAGTTTTGAAGCTCGTTGAGTTATTATCTTCTTCATTTTGTGAAATGAACGATAACGTTGAGCGTCCCCTTTCTTGTAACAAAGCCATGGCTTACTTCAAGAAAAAAAATAAAATTCTACTCTTTGCCTTGATTTCCAAGCGACGGATCAAAAAGTTGCTGTGAGCTATTCATAGCAAGAAGTAAATAAGCCACGTACTTCCATTCGCATGAACAAGTAAACCAGGTGATTGCTGAAAATGTCGCACTGCATCTTAACTTGTGATATAAATAGATCGGTTTCTATTAAAACCAGCGGCTTTCTCTCATGAATAAATAAAGACGATGTGTAAAGGTAACAAGTTGCAAGCGGTGTTCGCTAATTCTAATGTGCAAATGGATTAGCGATCATTTGGTATCCTGCGGGTAGCCCGTTCATTATAATTGCCAAAACAAGATAACTTAACCAATAGCAGCGCACATAATTCATCTGCGTGCCTTCTTGTTTTCCTTTACGTGCCTAATTGAAGATTTTTAACAAGAATAGGGAAATTGCTTACTCGACCCTGAGACGCGCTGGACGTCACTGAAAAATGTCTACCGTTTTCATCGACAGTTTCCTATACGTGCACGCTTTAGTGCAATAGAGAGAAGCCTGCCTACGCTTCATAAACTAGCGTTCTTTAATAAACGAGCTTGCCACAGGAGGTTGCAGGCAACTCTTAAAATAAGGCTATTTTTAAAATTGGCCACTAGACTAATGCTACAGAACTTAAGTTTGAAAAATAAAGTGTATTAACGCCAAAAAACGCATGACTTCAAGTTGGCAGCACGTATTTTGCGTTTTAGTAAGCGCCCTATTGTGCAACTTGATTGTTTTTGTGGTGACATTGCTGTAAACTTTTTAAATTCTTGTTTCTCGTAAGAAACGATCTGAAGCGCCTTTCTTCCATTGAAGATTCTCTGACTTAAGTCTGCGTTCACTCACGCTTATAAGTCCACCAATCACAGCCCAGCATGAAAGTGAAGTTTAAAAGAGAAACCGCATGCTATTCGCCCTGCTGTTCGATCGCTAATAAAATGAGTCCTCATTTACACATTCCGGCCAACAGGCGAACATTTGTTGTTTTTGTTTCCGTCTTTCAGGCCTGTACCCGTCTTTGCTTCATGCATAGTCAACGGAAGATTGTGTCACATTTTAGACCAAGTGGAGCTTGGAGAATTTTCTTAAGAATTCATCACATCCTTTGGTATTTCAAGGTGCACAGCAGAAATCCTTCAGTAAATTGTTAGCGCGATAAACTTTTGTATTGTCTTACAACTTTTGCCTGCGGTTTTGGAGCGGCTGTCCTGCTACGCACAGTCATTTTTATGGCCTCTCTTATGAGAGATTCCAGATCTTTTATGTAAGTGTCCCATTCACTAGGAAAAACGATGTTTTGAAAAAAGCTCTGCGATAAATCTCACTTCGTTTTCACCACCTATACTTTTGATAGAAGAGGTACATTGTATATGTATGAAGTCTATTTTTACAGTGTCATGTCGGGAGACAGCCGTGATGATTGTTACAACTTTAAATAACTGAGTCGAAAAATTTTCCGATAATCTTCGGAGGTTGTTTGCGTTTAAATATATGTGGAATATCAAGAAAATTTGTGTGATTGGCTTTAAACCCTCATAAAAAATCTTTGCTTAGGTCATTTTAGCTTAAAAATACTTTCTAGAGTGGAAATTTTCTTTTAGTTTGTGGAAGTAAATTAGATAAAAAGCCAAGACGTGTGAATTTAAAGCTGTGACAATATTTCGGAAATCATAGCTAAAAAAAAAGTTATTTTGTTTTCAATAGTTATAAAGGATTAGTTATTATTAGCGGATAGTGTGGACAGAACTTGATGTTCTAGCTGTATATCCAAAAATCGCTCCTTGAATAAATAATAAATGAGGAAAACTAGATTATTTGGCTATCTCGTGGTCTCACAATTTCCATAAATTTAAGTGTTTTTATTTTTTTGGAACGGATAGCTTTGTAGACAACAATATTCTGGCATCTTACGCTCATCTAAATTTATCACAACGAAGAATTGTGGAGATCACGTGTTTTCTTTTAATTTGACAGTTTCTAATATTTCGTTCGTTGCGTTTATATAACGTCGTAATTTGCTGAAAGTGCTGTCTAGGTTTTGCTCCACACGCCGTAAATTATCTTCTAGTCTTTCTTGTTGTTTTCGCGCGAAAACTCCAAAATTCATATCTTCTTTTTCAGTTGTGAGAGACACATCGGTTGTGGAAGACATGCTGGCTGTACGTAGCGGAGCGGTTTCATGCTCCGCGATCTCGTTCGGGGTTCCCACTTTAACATCTTCACTTTTGCAACTAATTCCGTGATTGATTGTAGCGTGTTGGGCATGCTGAATTTCTTCTTGATTATGCTGATGGTGCAACTCAGTAAGGCTTGAACTTCGACACAGTTGAAGGTTGTTAACCGCCAAAGAATGGCTGTTTGATGATAAATTCAGTTTGGTCGTATGTCTATAGCTAGGTGATCCAACGTTTCGTCTCCGTTCGTCAGCTTTCTTCTTGATTTCAATCGTTTTCCGATGATATTCCGAAGAAAGAGACGCAACCGAAGGGGTGTATCGTTCAAGTTCAGTAGTATCATCAACAGCAATGGAAATTTTCGAACTGTCTGTGTTTCCTATCTTTTGACATTGCTCGACTGTCACTTCAGCGTCATGTCGCTTTCTCCTCGGTAAAACAGGACTCTTATGTTTAGGCGCAAATGGCTCGTTTTCACTTCGATCAGAGTTTATATCACCGATAACAGTGACGTTTGTGAGCTTCTCATTCACTTCCTCGTAAGCGACTACTGGGGGCTCCTTCTTGCAAAGTTGGTCACTCGAATTTTCTTCTTTCCCTTGAGCAAATGAGGCATCCTTATTTTCTGCGTCATTTGCTGTCAGTGCGTCTACCATTTCAAGTTTCTCGGTGAGGTATTTCAGCCTTTGTAATCGCAGAATCTTTTTCTTTTGAGCCCGTAGATTGGCCTCGCGTTCAATTGAAAGCTCCGTCGTCATGACGCTAATAAGTTTGATAACTTCCCTTCGCTACTCGCTCTAGAGATATTGAAGTTATCTGTCAGTCAGAATAGAGTAAGTACTGATAGTATTCTAACTCTTCCAAACGCACTTGTCAATTTTCTATTCCATGAAAGAAAAAATGACAGGTCGTTTGACTACTTGTCAACGTAAATATTAACATTGGTGAAAATATTGGACCTTGTTTTACCTTATACATGCGTCAGAACAAATATGTCCCGCTGGTGAATAAGGGCTTATTCACATTCAACAAAAAAAACTTATTACTCTGTTCTTTCATAAAAAATTCGGTTCAAAATCCGATTAAGCGTAAAACATGTGCTAAGAAATGAGAACCGTGTTATCTTAAAGGAAAAGTTTCTTTAATCGCGAAGTATACAAACGGATTCTCCTTTACTGTTAAGATATTCAGTTTATCTCTGTTGTGACAGTGTAAAGTTATAACCGCGAAAGTCCAAGTTGATCCTTACTTGTTTAATTTTTAATTTATTTTTATGAAACCATAGGCGCCTTTAAAATTTTGCTGTTAAAACACAATTTGAATCCGAAAATATAAAAGGTAACTTTAATGGGTAGCCATAGAAACAGCATGAATACGAAGAACTAAGGAAATTTGAAGAATAAACAGTTTTAAAGCAGAAAATTCTCGATTAAAGTCCGGTTTATTTTATTTTTTTTCAACTAATGAATGAATAGTTCATCTTTGGAGTGCTTTCTTTTTTGTCGTTGAGTATTTTTTTGTATAACTTCATTGACGTAGGAGACAGTGCCATGATGTACACAAATAAATATGTTCAAGAGACCACCCATCGATTCTCTTAATTATTTTGGTTGCTTTGAGGAATGAAACTTCTTTTAATTTCTTATTTAGGTCCTCTTTACATGAGCCCGGTTGACCGGGCTGGCCCGTTTACCGGGATGAATTTCGCCTTGGGTTCATAAGAGAAATTTCAGCCCGGTTTACCAGATGAGAAAAGGCCAAAGATCCTGGGGACGAGTTCTGGCGACAAATTCAAGAAACAAGGCAAACATGGCGGAATACAGAAATTTTAACTTTCAGGCCTATCATTGCTTCAGTAACGCTTAACGCTGTGTCACTCTAGTTAAATGGGGTGTTATGATGTGGAAAATACAGCAGGAAATGCAAGACGATGCCATCCGGACCGCCAGAATTCATCCCGATGTTCTTTGCCATATGAAAACTTCATCCCGGTTACCGGGATGAAGTTTTCATATGGCAAAGTTTTCAGCCCGCTTACCGAGATCTCGCTTGGAAAAACCGAGATCTCGGGAACCGAGCCGGCCCGCCCTCTCATATGAACACATAAAGGATTTAGAGGTAAGGCGAGATCTCGGAAACCGGGCTCATACGAAGAGACCCTTAGGAACCAAAGGCTTTTCCGGATATTTCGGTCAAGCTTTTTCGGTCGAAAACGTGTCGGGCTGCGGCCTACGAAGCTCCTCGCCGCACGTGAGAAAAAATACTCCGGTACCAAGGATACAGTCAATTCTCTGTAAGACGGACACCTTCGGCACCGGCCCCGACTGTCCGTCTTAGAGAAGTGTCCGGCTTATAGAGAGTAGCGTCACACCAGTAATTATAAAAAAATAAAGATGAACCTTTTTGCAATGCATACACGTCTGTTTCACTGGTGGAAAGTAGAAAAAACTGGAACAATGCAATCAA
Source organism: Porites divaricata (assembly GCA_038088405.1). NCBI lineage: Eukaryota > Metazoa > Cnidaria > Anthozoa > Scleractinia > Poritidae > Porites > Porites divaricata. Next base: position 26,470,711 of record JBBMOI010000003.1, on the reverse strand, counting down.
CGTTGATTACAAGCCAACGTTCGCGGTTTAGTGGCCTGAAAGCGTGACAATGCGAAATGGAACAAAAGTACAAATGTTAAAAATGCTGCATTCGCTTCTTTGCGTTAATTTTTTTTGTTAACTGCAAAGCAATGACAACTGTAATACAGTACTGCAAGTGCTAGAGCATGGGAAAATTGATCCGTTTTATTATTAATTCAAAATATTTCCGCAATTCTGATTGGCTAATAACACACACATAATTCACCATAACCAGTTACTGATGACCAAATTTGGAAGAATTTTGTGTTTAACGAGGAAATGACGTCAAAAATGCAGTCCTCCGCAGGTTAAGGCACCCTTAACCGAGAAGACCTGGGGACGAGGTTGAGTTGTTTTCGTTGTGAAAATAAAAGTGGCGGGCACTTCACTCGTTTCAGAATAAGAACTACAGCTGGAACTAGACGAAATAATGGCTAAAAACATAGCAAAAACAGCAAGGAGACAACTCGGAGGGCGACATCTGCTATTTGGAGAATATTTGCGGGGCTGGACAAACCTAAATGTACACTATCGAAGATAAACTTAACATCGATGCAAGTAAGCATGTTTTAACTTTTTTTTTTAAACTAGGAATTATTTTGAATGAATAATAAAGCAATTAATGAATTCGGCTTTCTCGGAGGGTGTTATGCACCTCGGCCTTCGGCCTCGGTGGGTAACACCCTCCTCGATCTGCTTAATTCTTTATATCCTACTCAGCCTCATTCATTAATTGCTAAATAATGTTTTTTTTGGTAGGACCTTTTGAAGTTCTCAAAGCTAAAAAAGTTCAGCTAAGGTTACAAAAAGATCGAAAAGATAACTGCTTTACAGGTTAACAAGACTGTGTTTTTTTTTTCTCTCAGAGCCGACTCAGCCCAACGCAGTCATCGCTTAATATCAAACATAATGCTACAAAAAATGTGCGGATGTTCTCAATTGCGGCACTTAGCTTATTCCAGGGCAGCACTACTCTTTGAAGCAAATACGGTAGTTCAGTTGGAGAGAACTTTGTATATACCGTAAATCCTCTATTAAGCCCCCCCTCTCAAATAAGCCCCCTCCCTCTAATAAGCCCCCCCCCCCCTTTTCAGGGGAAGAAAGTTAATAAGCCCCCCCCTCTCTATTAAGCCCCCCTCCCCACGCCCAATTATTCTTCACTAATAAATGATAGGCTGTATTAATCAATCACGACCGCAAAACTTCGTGTGGACTGCTCCAGGATGGTTTATAACCAACTGGAAGTTCGGATTTCATTTTGATCCTCGGCTGCATGACTTAAAACTTCTTGTTCTTGAGCTTTTTCACTTTGTATTCTAGTTCTTTATGGAGAACTGATACCATCGTCGTTTCTAAATTAAATAAGCCCCCCCTCTCAAATAAGCCCCCCGTCCCTATTAAGCCCCCCCTCAAATGGGCTTGAAATAAATAAGCCCCCCGGGGGGGCTTAATAGAGGATTTACGGTAGCCCAACTCTCCTCGATAGGTTTTGGCTCTAAATCCTGTTCATTACAAGACTTTCTTCAAGTTTTCCTTCAATCGTTCGAACAATGTTATAACGGTACCAGTCAAATTTCATCAGGGCCCAGTTGTTCAAAAGATGGAGAGCGCTATCCACTGGATAAATCTCTATCCACAAAATTGGTTTCGCGGGTACTTACATTACATTCGCTGGATAGTGATCATCTACCGGTCATTAGCGCTATACAACGTTTGAACAGCCGGACCTGATGATTTACTTAGCCTGAATCATGAGAGAAGACAGACGGCGGCGCGGGCGCCTTGGGCTGCCTGAACACCGAAGTCGGGCTCGTCTTCTCCTCAGTCATACGCATACCCCTTCTCAGGTTTTCCAAAACGCCCTTTCGTTGTTGGCTAGCACAAGCAAACCTCTTGCAATATTCACAGTGTCTAGCGTGTCCCTAATCGATTTGTGATAATGCATCAATAAGCAGTTATTCAGGCGGTTGTGCTTTAAGGTGCTTGTTAGGTAATTCTTGAGTCGTCTGGGGGCAGAAAATGTGCCCTCTGAAGTAGCCGATGTCACGGATAATGTCAAATACATCCGTAAAATGGTTTCTGGTACCAAAACGTGGGGGGCAGCTATAATACTGAATGCCCTCATGAGTGATCGACAGATTCTGATTGCGGCTCTGGTTTTCAGTTATAATTTACAAAAAGAGTGAACATGTGAAAAATCTTCGGTTTTTCGTCGAAACCGTCGCACGACTGTCAAATGGCAATGCGATCGTCGCTTTGACTTCGGAAATACTCGTAGGCTTCGAAATTGTCCATAGAGAATCTCAAGATTGGTTATGCTTTTCTTCTTTACGCTTACTATCCGCCCCCCCCCCCCCTCCCCCCCCCACTTGCCTTTTTAATCAGTAATTATGATACAACTGTGAATAAGCTATTTCTCATTCTATAAATCTAGGTAAACAAGACTACACTTGTAATAACACTAGTCAAGAGCCATAATAGGACTATTACGGCTCTTGCACTAGTAAATGTTAACATGTTAAATTGACCAAAAAAAATTGACCTCAGTCCAGCCAAGCAAGTCACATGAAACGTAATGGAGTCACGTGTCAGACTTAATTCGCGCCATCTTTGCCTTTGCTTGTAGCCTCCATTCACGTATTTACTAAGAGTTCCATATTTTTCTGGACGTTGAACTTACCGAGGAACAAAAATGGGTTTACCAGACAGCTGCGTTGAACAAGAAGCCACACAGTAAAAGAAAAGGTAAGCTTTATTATTGCATAAAACGTAGACAACTTTTAAACCTCTTAAAGAAATGACCAATTTCACTGATCCATTTCGTCAGTAATAAAATTGATGAAATCAACATGGCCACGGGTTTTGCGCGAGTTAAAGTATGTTCTAAAAGCTCGAAAGCTTGTTTACAGCGATTCACAACATCAAGGTCAATGAGGTTATAAACAGAAAAGTCCTGAGGACTTATTAGTGCTATTTTAAACGTTTAATTCAACGAAAAAACCAACTCGGTTTTAAAGATTTCCTTTTTCTTAATTATCAAGCGTAACGATAAAGATGAATTCACTCTTTATTGTTGGATTAAATACACTGTGTATTTTAACTTAATTTCTATTCGTAGAGCAAAGAAGGGTCATAAAAGACTGTTGTAATTTCCTTTTTATGAGGAAATATCGTACGAATAAAGGCACGATTTATTAAAAGGTTATCGACCCCTTTTTGCAGTTTGCCTACGATTTTGATTCTTTTTTACCTCGCTATAGATTTTTGTAGAAAGACGGCAAAATCGTTTCAGCTTTTGACTTTGTGCGGCACCGTTGTCAACAACCGGTGAAAAAATAAAGGTAATCCGTTTTTGGCCACATTATTCTAACGACGCTTGTATTGAAGAAAAAAAGAAGGTTTTCTGGGAGTCGCACATTCTTCTCAGCTCATTACTGAGAAGAAAAACTTTCTTGCATTTAAATTTTAGCTCTATATCTTCGACATGGACGGTTATTACTATTCCCACCGTTTTTATTTTGCTCCGCGTCGATTCACAAACATTTTGTAAGTAACTGTAAGAGTCTTTAATTTTATTTGATACTTAGCGAGGTACAAATGATTAACTAGTAAATTTTCTTTTAATCAATCAATTCAATGGTGTTAAGTCTATACCCATTTACTGTACAAGAATGTTTGGAGCTTCTCAGTTTACAAGTATTAAGCGTTAAAAATAGTTTTAACAAAACTAGCAAAAAGCAATGGAAATTGCAATATCAGAAGCATTTACATTAAGGTGGCTGAACACAGTTTTGCGGGCGGTCAGCGGCAACTTGCGTGACGGCGCTTGTTTTAAGTTACACAAACAAACATGGCGTCGAAAAAGCAATGGTACACAGAAGACGATTTCTCAAAATCTACGCATTAAAATTTTGTTATATTTGGCAGAATTTTTACTTTTATCGTACTTTCAATAATAAGAACTTTAAAATGGAAGTTGAACAGACGAATTTTGTGACACTTTTAATAATTACAGTGCAATCATATTATTGATTATCAAAAAACCCGTCTGTTAAAATTTGGTCAAATAAGTTTCAAATGGTAATGATTAATCATAGTACGCTGTGTAAAAGTTTATAGGAAAATCTAATGAGCGAATTTTATGTAAACTGAGCAAAAGTGAAATTTTAAGGTTGTATTCAATCGTTCATGTTGTCATGGAAACTACGAAAACGTCACATTTTACCTGCTTGTCAAAATCTTTTATCAGTATATTTTTCACTTGCCAAGTTTCAGCTTATGAGCTGCAACCTTTCTTATGCCACGATTTGGCAAAGGACATATACTCACAAACTGCCAAAACTGTGTTCAGCCACCTTAATTGTAACCGGTGAACGGGGTTGTATACAGTATATGCTTCTGACTGTGATATACATGTTTGGCTGTAGATTATGTATGCATTGTGTTGATTGAAATTAATTAATTATGTTAATTGAAATCAATTATGTTAATCTTTCTTTGAAATTTCTTTCTTTAGTTTTTTCAACCTTGATTAGGACTTACTGCGCTTTTCACAAACATGCGAATTCAGTCAAAAGCCAACTGACGATTGCGTTCTTCGCTGCCGTCAATCATCTTAACAGACTCTTAGGAAACAAAACTTTACTTTAGCGGGTTCAAAAGGTCATGGTTTGTGATTTGTGATTGGTAGATTTCGATCCGTTTTGTGTGTTTCTGTGTTTCAAGGTTCGTTGCTTGTGATCGTTAAAATAATTGACGGCAGCGAAAAACGCAATTGTGAAGGCGGCTTTTGAACTTTACAGTTCGCATGTTTGTGAAAAGCGCAGTAATTTTCAAAGACGTTCATTCGTTTGTCTGTTTGTTTGTTTTTCCTCTCCTTTTAAAATATTTTCTAAGATTTCAAGCCTTGTAAATCATTTTAGCAAAACTAAGTTAATTGTTATGGATATATCATGTCAAACACGTTTCTTTTATATATACATGTATACACTAAATTCAGTTACCGGTGTTATAAATGTACGTTCTCGAAGACATCAGCTACTTTTGGCTACTCTCCAATGTAAATAATTTAAAGCTCACGCTCTGCCTTTCTAGATTTTGTACCTGGCTGTATAAAGAGATTAAAATTCAACCGTAATCTTAGTGCCTTCCTGGGTAAAGTTTGAGATTTGTTTTAGAGTCTGATTTTGTATCTGGATAACCTCTCTTGGTCTGAGTTATTTCGTGTTTGCATTGAGCATATTTTTGTCACCATTTCATGTCAATAGTCTCAGTACAGGACCATAGATCGTTGTAGACTGAGAGCGGGAGAAGGGAATAGAAGCGGGTTTTTTGGCTGTAGACTAATCCAAAACTGTCTTGGGGTGCGTTCCTTTGGGATGATCCAGATCAGGATCAGTGGTCCGAGATCATTCGGATTATGGTAGATCAAATGAACCGACGAATCCACTCTACACAAGGATTCATCGGTTCATTTGAACTACCATGATCCGAGTGATCTCGGATCACTGATCCGGATCATCCCAAAGGAACGCACCCTTGGATTCCGGATTCCAATTGTTAGTGGGATTCCTTGCGATGAATTAAGGATTCCGAAGCCCAAGCTTTCGGATTACCTATTAAGTTACTGTGTTCCTTAAGCAGTTGGAAATTTAATAACTAGACTATTCAATATTCCAAATAGCAGCCCTTACTCCAAAGATACTGCACTTTGGAAAAAAATCTTTCGGGATAAGAAGAGTTTTCCAATGAACCAGGAGCCCATCAAATTGATGGGCTCCTGCTGTTATGCATAATATTACTTTATGGGCGCCATTCACCAAGCGCCTCCACTCCTCAGCAGTTTGACAATTTCACGAGCTGTAGGTGCACGAATTTTGTTTTTGTTTTATTATTAATACGTTCATAACAGTTGGTCAGGTTACCGTAATGTTATGTGGTCTCCATCACTTTTTGTACTCGCTTTAAAACTCCTTTCCACTACAGCTCTTTCAACAAGAAGACGTTAACTCGTGTGTTTGACGTCATAAACAAACACAAACAATCTTTTTAACCAATCTGCGTCAGAACTCGGAGAAAGTATATGCAGATCACGCCAACCGCAGGAGAAGTGCGCAAATAAAACGAGCGAGAGAATTGTAATTGTTTGTTCTTTCACTTCGTTTACAAATGTTTAAAAACGTGACACGACGTTTGTTTCTTTCAACACTCACTTTTGGTTACCATTTTCATGGGTTCCATTTATCATTGAACTGCCTGGTCTTAACCGCGGCAAACGCATAGCACTGCTTGCGTAATCACTTCCATCCTCCTTACTCTGTAACAACGGAGGTCTGTGTATATTTTTAGGAGAATCCTGAAAAATAGGAGGTGCTAATCTGCTTGGATCTGGCAAAGACAGCCGCCTCTGATATCTGGATTTTGAGTTGCTAGCCTCTAGTTTCGGCAACTTTAAAGTTTGTTCTTCCCAAGAAAAATCCTCTTCGGTTTTTGTTACAACTATAGAGGGTAGTAAAATTTCTTTGCTTTCTCCATAATACCCGGTGGTATGCCTTCTAATATTTGGTGAGATCGAGGGGTTCTTAGCAGACTTCTCTGTCGTAGAAGATTTCTCTTCCTTCAACGAAGGCAGAAGATTGACGCTTAGAAGCGAAGATTTCCTCTCATTTTTTCGCTGAATTTTAAATCGTCCGCGTTTATCAGAATATCGTTTGCTTCCAGCAGTGTTTGTTGCGTCGCTGGGTAGAGAAACCCCGGTTTTATCCTCAGCTTGAAACGACAATGTCAACGAGTTTTCAAAAACATCACCCCTTTCCACGTCTTTAACATGTTTAATTACATTCTTGTACATGCCGTTGTCATTAAGACTTTCCGTAACAGGCTGAATCAGAGGCAATTCAGCGTAGTCGTTTCCTGTAAGCTTGTTAATGCCGTTAAAGCTCTCATTTTTTTGAAACTCCAGCGACTTTTTGCGGCGAGTTTTAGTGATTCCTTCAAATGTTTTGAAGTTGTTGCTGCCGCTAGATCTTTTAATTTTAGTTTGTTTTGACCGTTCTTCGTGCGTTCCAAAAACTGCATCGCTCTTTTCTGACCCAAGACTCGTCGTCGTGGTCTTTCCAGTTTCTTCTTTTTCATAGTCAGAGGAGAAATCATCGCACATTTTCCAAAAATCGCACCTGTTGGCAAAGCCGTGATCTTACACAACAAAATTCCCTTACCACAATTATTACGTTACCTTAAAAAGCTAAGCTGTTTTCGTACTTTGCCTGTCTTGTTTTCTTCTAACGAGCTCATTCACTTCAATAAAGAGTTTAGGCAGCTGAGCAAGAATGCAGGAATTGATACCCGTAATAAAATATACTATCGCGATCTTTTAAACGTGTGCAAGATATACTGAATTGTTTTTCCCTTTTCTCGGGTGTAATCGATGGCGAAAACTACGTTACTCATATTCAAGCACCTATTGAATTACACACATGTGTTTATTTTTGTTTTGATCGGAGATCTAGACTATCAAATATAGATAACAAACCGATGTTTATACCGCAACTTATAACATTACTTTTTTCTCTTATTTTCACTCTCCCGTATTTTTCCTTTTTTTTATTGTAGTTTATATGCGTGGTACACGTCTTGAGGCCCATTTTCCATGTTACAATCATTTTATTCAAAGTGTTTTTAAAATACTCGTCAGTCTTCACTAAAACTCGTGGTTACGTGGGAGACTAATTTTGTCCAGGTAAATTATTTATTAACATCCGTTGCAAAATATACTGTGGAACTTCTCCAAAGCAGATTGATTACATAATAGTGTTGTTTGAAAAATTACGTGCTAGTTCATAACATAAGTGACCTTGTGGTATTGAACTGTAATATATATAACCTGAAAACTCAAGTCGCTTTTGTATTTGCTGTTTTATTAGAGTTCATTTGTCTTCGTTAAAACAACCGTATTTGCGATTGAATGTCGTCATAATTATTAAAGCTTGAAGTGTTGAACCGCAGCTGTAACGACTATTTCTTAAGTAAAGCCTATATTCAAGCTATTCGAAGACTTATAGACTTGATTCTCAGAGAAAAAGCAGTAGTAACAAGACCTTTTCTTGATTGGTCCCTATCCATTATGAAAAATTGATTTACAGATAACATAGATACGAAAACGAGAATCCGGGGATGGTGCTCGGGTAGGTACAAGTGGGTAGACAGGTAAGAGCAATTGTTTCTGCAGCTTTCATACGATAGGAAGGTTATACCCTGTTGTAGGGAAACGTATCGAATGTGAATAGCCTATTTATGATCGGGAGCCTGTTTTCGCGTCTCTTCGTGTTGGAAACTGAGAAGAGTCATGCATGTCAAGAGGAGAGTGGTTTAGGGGAAATACTCCTTCCCCGGAGAATGACACCCATTAAAGTAAGAAACTGATGAAATTGCAAAATTGACAGAGAATATTGTGCGCCAAACCCAAGGACATTCCTCTGAAAGAGAGCCTGAGTAATAATTTTGTCCTCAAACTTTACCGATTGGTTGTTTTTGCTATAGAGAAAAAATAATGGTAGGTTACCATCCTCTTCTAGGATAGACCTTGTCACGGTTTTGGGAGCCATCTTGACGAGTAGGCAATCGCGTGAGAAATTACCTATACAGTGTTTGTATGAGAATCTCATGTTGAATAATTTCCCGCTAAACGGCTGTCTGAAAGAAATATGAATTGTAAACTAAAGCTACACGGCAAGGATTCATTAAGTATTTTTTGGGGCCGTACATTTGCGTAAATTTCTCCAGACGCTTGCTTTAGATTTTCCACATGGTGTATGCAGTTTTCCAGGGAAATTTTATTCGGCAGGAAGAAAAATCTTTACAGACAGATGAATAGAAAATTTTAAAAAATGGTTCTAGCGCATGTGCGCATGTAGCGGCACGCAACGCCCTCAAGTTTTTTTCAATAGAATCCTTAGGAGTGAGACTTAAGTTTACAATTAATATCACGTTTTCCAGAACAGCCGTTACGGAAATAATTCGACATTAGATTCTCATACAAACACTGCAATTTCTCACACGGTTTGCCTGCTCGTGAAGTTGGCTTCAAAAAACCGTGACAAGGTTATTGAGCACGCTCTAATCACTGTGAAATTAAAGCACAGTAAAATAAGGCATGCCCAGGTGTTTCTCTTTGTTTGCGGTTTTGTGTAGACCTGGAATTTCTCGAAAATTGTAGATCAGGCTTATGTCACGGAATTTTCACGGAGGAGTGGTTTATTTTTAAATACAATTAAGTGCATTTTCCTCTCCAAAATGGAAGTCACCCTCTCTGTCTATGAGCGAATTCTAAGATTGTTTAAGTGACAAGAAAAGGCCATTTCCAGGTCTGAAGGTTTTGCTGACTGGTTTGTGCGGACTTTTAAAGAAATCCAAAATCACCAAAATCGTTCTAAAAATTTAAACTGCACAAGTCTCTTCCCATGTAGCCTGCGTGTCTTCCTCGCGTGTCTCCCTCTCGCGCGCCCGTTCTTTCTTGCGCCCACTACTTCCAATCGCCTGCTAAGGAGTCAAGGACAGTCTTGGATTTTGGATTCCACAGCGTGGATTCCGGATTCCAGGCACTGGATCCCGGATCTTGTCAGCAGAATTTGGATTTCAGATTCCATGTTTAGTAAGATTCCGGATTCCAAGGGCTGTATTCCGGATTCCAAAGCCTAGGATTTCGGATTCCACAAGGAAAAATTTAGAGGATTCCGGATTCCACGAGAGAAATTTCCGGTTTCCGGAATCAGGATTCCGTTACATGGGGCGACAAATCGGTGAAAACGCGTGACACGAGTATATGCTCGCTCCAAGTTATGGGCTCCCATGCGCGTATGAGTTTCTTTGATGTGGGATCCGTCGCCGTTGGTCCGTACTGAGGACAATAGACCTCTTTAGCTTGTATGTTTGTTTTACCAATAGAGGTCTCAGGGAAACGTAACCCTTTGTCTTCTCATAATTCATGCGTAGATGTGCACGTGAATAAGGCGAAATTTGAAAGAAACAGTTCTCTAGGGTATTATTAGCGACTAGCCTGCGAGCAAGCTCTGCGCAAGCTCTCCGGGACGCTCTGGTGGCGGGACGGGCATTATCACATGACCCGTATACCTGTTCAGGAAAGGCTTGCGCCACGAAGCCTTTCTTAAACACTGACGAGAACGTTAACCACTAACGTTTAACGTTTCTTAACCCTGACCTTATTTAAGGCAAATAATTTAAATCAAAATGATTTAAAAGGTCTTTTTCATTTCTTTTCTTTACTTTGTCATTCATGAAGCGTAGAATTGTTGGGGGAACTTAGTTGAATCGTTTTGTTAGTGCCTTAATTGGGTATTTTAGGTTCGCTACAGTGGTTTAGGTCAGTGCTTTTAGGCGCCCTATCAAAGGATCAAAATACAAAATAAAGATACCCTTATTAAGAACTGAGCAGCTGGAAAAACATTCTCTAGTCCTACAAATCTTAGGCCTTAGGCTTATATAGACTCTTCGGCTAGGTTTGAGCAACTTTGCGAGATTTGGGAAATTTTAGTAAATTTCTTGAGACGCAAATAAGCTCTCAGGAGATATTTCCTGTACAACCTTAGATGGTAAAAAAAAAGCCTATTGAACAATAAAAGGCCTGACTTCGTAGTCTGTGCGACCACGAACAGGTCAGCAGCTAAAAGGCTTTTAGCATATTGTATCTGATCATGACGATTAAAGACTGATAACTTTCAACTTGAAATGGTATCCTTGGCTCTAAGAGGAACTGAGCTGTTTGATTTTGTGGTCGACCAATAGATCAATCCTTGCCATCATGTCAACCAACTTTATAGCCAGTATTGCTTAAAGCTGTTATATAATTATATGAATAAAATGGCTTATGTTGATAGGCAACTTCTTTAACATTTTTAGGAGAAACTTTTTTTCATTTTTGGCCAACTTTTGAGCAACGTTGGAACGCCCCCACACTAACCTTCCCCATTTTAGTTCAGGATGAGATTTCCTCCATGGTGGCGTAGTACGAAGCTTATTCAAGGGTGTAATTTTTTTCAGGGGCAAGCATAGTATAGTTTGGGTGTGATAGTTGTCTCTCAGTCTGTGAGTCTTTCCCTAAAATTCACCAAAACTGCGATCTTCAGCTGTTTAGTCTTAATAAGAAAATAACAAGAAGAAAGATATTTAAACAGGGAGCCCACGTCACACATGTGGTTTCTAGTGTGGCCCTGCATTAAATAGAATTACACATATAAAAATGCCTAAATACTCGAAGATAAAAATTTAAAAAACTTTAAAAAATTAATTTGCAGAAAGAACTTTGCTCTATCTTTGCGAGGTTTTGTCTGACGCCCTTCAAAGCTGTCTTCAAATTCTGATCATCCCTGCAAGAGATATGAGAAGGCTGGTAAGTCTAATAAGACTTTGAGCACATAAAAATGCTGCACTTGTAAGTCAGTTTAATAGAGGTTCGGTTTTTATTTTGTCGAAGAACAGAACAAGACGTAACTTGATTAATGAATTTTACGTAAGAAGCAAAGGCAATTAAACATAAGCTGCACAGGAGAAGAGATCTGGAATAAGTGTCTTGGTTAAAAGAGAAGGCCAATAAGATCGGCTCACAAATGCCTCGACCGGCTTGCTCGTGTGGTTAGCCGGACAGCAGAGGGGTAGGCTGTTCAATTTTTGGCCGAACCAACGCGGGTGGGGTGGGGGTGGGGGTGGGGTAAATAAGTGAGGAGACAGTCTTGCCCTTGTTATTCTACTTCTTAGATAGGACTTAAAACTGTAGGCCCGGTCTCACAACCGTCTTTAAAGTCATTATTGTGGGACGTAAAAAGAAGCACTAGAGTCGTCATTTAGCTTTCAAACACGTAGTAAATGTGGTGAGACCTTTAAAACACACTTAAAAGAACAACAACAACATTGAAACAGTTTAATTTATTCTTGCTCTATTAGTCACAATCGGAACGAGTCCTGGTCAATCACTTTTTCCTACGTCCAGATGATTAATATCGCCACGCTTTTAGCTTTAAATCCTCTCTTAGAGTACGAGTCCCTGTTTAAATATCCGGCCATTGAATCAATGCGTTACTAACTAGCTTTAGCTATAATTGTAAGGTGTTTTAAGAAATAAGTGCATGTTTATAGCGACCATTTAGTAGACAGCCCTGACTGTTGTTCTCGTAACCCACTTTGGAATTCGGTGATTGTTCATTGGCTTTAAGATTTTCACTTCCTCAAATTTGCGTTTATTGTTATTAACGTGATCCTTCGGTGAACTTTTTTCCGTCAAGTTTTGTCCCTCTTTTTCAAATACGTTTTATTATTGGCGAAGAAGGGGAGATAAATCTGGCCCTGATAGAACGAAAACTCGAACTCAAAATAGTTTTAAACATTTTGCGGTTTTTTTCGCACATGTGCAATGTAAGGCGTGATAAGTATGCGTCGTTCTGCCGAAACAAGAAGACTTTTAAGACCTGGAATATCATTCATGATCAGACAGTAGTGTGATGATGTGAACCAAACTAGAAAATACATTCATAATATAATTATTGATAATTATCTTAAAAGATTTTTTTCAAACCTCTGTGTTCTAGAACTTTTTAAGCGAACACAAAATCCTCTTAAGGGCATAAATGTACTGTTTCAAATAAAGGCTATGGCAGAAGTTGTGTTATGGAACCACTATCCTAAAACCAACGCTTTACTCTTTTTTTTTTTTTAAACTTAGCTGCATACATATACATAGTGTATAGGAAAAACTGTTTGAATGCCGAGAGGTTCAAGCAAACACGTTAATATAACTGACTGGTTCTTCTTGCCGGATCTCTAATTAAAGAAATTCTGTAGCCAGACGCCACTTGAAGGGTAAAATAAAACAAAACTGAATGCAAGGCTGATTTTTTATAGGCCAATATTTCTGCTAACAAAATTAGGGCCAGAGCTATACCGAGAGAAAATATCTTTTAACGGTTCCTAAAATTTAAATTTGGAATTTACAATGCATATTTTTTTCCTTTCAACTAGACTCAAGTGGATATTGCAGCCTCATATAATGAAATTTAAACAAAGGCGGATAAAGTTGTAATGGATCATCTTTGTAATAAAGAGTTCTATTCAAGTTTAGTACCCTAATTGAACATGTTAGCTTTCCTGTTTCAAAAATTATAAGCGAATCACTCATCTCTCATTCAACTGAAACAGCTGGGCAGATTAATTATCAACGAAGCGAAGAAAGCGTTATTGTTTTCGAACACCCGATTCGATTTACCAAAACGATGAAATCGGAGGGAAACAGCTTAGAGTTGTGCCTCACTTTTTAATTAGTTGCCATTTAATATGGTGTTAAAAGATGTTATTTTGGGCACATGTTCTGTTATAAGTTTTTGGACTCCTTTCTCTAACGATTAAGATACTTTAGCCAGTTTCTCTTGAAATTTACATTGTTTTGTTCTGTCCAAGATTTCAACTCGTGCAATTGACATATTTCAATATAACTACCCATTTTTTTTGTACACCAAGATGTTCTCACTTAGCCAAAGAGAGACGACATTACGTATCCGTCAGAGGTAGGGGTGAGATATAATAAAACCAATGTTTATCAACATTTCCTATTTGTGTCCAAAAAGCGAAAAACAAACAGATTAGAAAATTGTTCGCGCGCACGGCTCTTCACAGATACTTTGGCAACAGTGATCCTTTGATCGCGGTATTTAAAGCCAATTTTCTCAGCTAGCGATCAACATTCTTTTGTTATCGCAGTGAGTTGTTTGCAAACGGCCATTAAACAAGGTATAGTGTGCGTACAATTGAGCCAGGGCGATCTCGCGGGCTCTACATCGCACACGTGGCCCGTTCCACCTGGTTAACAATACCGATTGTGTTCGCCACGCGCAACAAGTCTCCGCGAAACAAAACCATTAAATAACGATTAATTACTTTCTCGTTAATTATGATTCGCACTTAGTTCCTTGCTGCTTGGGCAAGAAAACTGCGGCAAATAAAACCCTTCCATCGTTCGCCACCTGCCCTCAGGATCGCGAGTGGGCGGTCAGCCATTGGACCCTGGCGGTCACGTGACCGCACAATAAGTCAATTCTAGTCAAAGTTTTGAATTCTGGGGTTTTGAATGTTCGCTAGTTTGTCAGTGTGAGTAATGTTGAGTAGCCAAGTCAGATTTCATGGTCGACTGGTAGGACGTGCGGCTCAGTCCGGTTGGAACTACCCCTTGATGGGGTATCGGCATATAGCATGTGGAATATACTGAACATCGTGTTCTATTTGACAATTTACATTAATGGCAAGGCAGGTAATTTTGGACGGGGGATTTCTGGTGAAGCTTCCTGATCGCTTGTATTTACTATACACCAAGAGTTGTAAACGTCGCAGGCAGTCATCTTGATTATTCTGATTTTCTTGCAGTGGTCGGGCACTACTACCGCCGTCTCAAGTCCCGAGAAGGTCAGAAAACTTGTACGGCGCGCCTTGCACCCTCGTTATTTAAAAAGTTCTGTAAAGATGTAAGGCTATGTGACAACGACAAAAGGTGCAGGGGGCCAGAGATTTGTTCATGCCATGAACATTGCGGAAAAATGTGCATTGACCCAAGTAAGTCTTACGGTTTACTTAAAATTCGGCGAAATTCAATCGCTCGTTCGCCGTGTTTGCATCAAAGTAGTCTAGCTCACAAGAGAAAACCTTTTCCTTACGGTTAAATTAAAATTATTCAAATTAAAACGAGTCCCGTTTCTCTTATCAGCGACATAAATTTAACTTGTTAATATTTTACCAGAAGGTAAGATATGTCGAGTAAAGCCTCGCTGTTTCCATTGATGATCAATACACAACACCGGTCATCGATCGTTTAAATCTAACTCAAGTGATTTTGTCTGCCCTCCACGAGGCATGAAATTAATGAACGGTAAGGAAATTTTATTTTTGATCCTCTCTTCTGCGTTGTTTCCTTATCCAAAACTGAGAATTTTATTCAGCAAATAAATCAAGTGGTAGGCGTCCCATAGATTAGTTTCCATTTAAGTTTTAACTTCATTAGAGTGATTTCAAGGGATGGCCCGTTGATTCATTCCATGGACGTCCTTTGATCTGTTTATTCACTCTGCGGAGAGCGGGATTTTTAGAAGCTATTATTATCAGCCAGATAGCTGTGGTTGATCTTTGCGCTGAATGAAAGATGAATGGATGACTGAATGATTGGCATTGGGGTCAGTGAAGCTTTACTTTCATTTCAATTCGTTTCAAGTCGTACACCTGTTTATCTGCCGACTCAATGGTGGCTTTTCGATTTTATTTTGCACCAATAGCCTGGAGCCATTGCGATAATTTTCACTCGCTATCTGACAATATCATTGTAAAGCCGATGATTGAAATTACTGCAAGCATAGGTCGCCCTCGATCCCTGGGAATATTTTCCCTTTTCAAAAAAAAAACTGGGAACAAAATTGCGCACGACTAGAGACCACGATTACACCCTACTCTTGACTCTTGATCTTTCGTCTACAAAAGCACCTTTCTTGATTAGTAGCCGGTCAGTTCCCGCGAGTTCTCTTGTTTCCAACAGCTGTTCCAGTGTTGGTGTTTTCCCTTTGAAAGTGAGTGAGGGATATTTAAATCGCCCTCTGTTGTGGCACTGTCTCCCGCTGCTCGCGCAGAGGCTGTCGTGCTTAAGTCTTGAAAGGGGTTTCTTTTGTGTCATTTTGACAGAAAACCCGCTTAAACATGACGTATGGCACGTGTCGCACGCTTTAGTCCAAATAATCGTTTCTTTCCATAAGTGAAATTCGATTGCGTTCAGCTTGGATTACTCCTTAAAAACTCTTTTAATGTACGCGCTTCCTTAAACTCGCCTGAAAATTGTTGTAAATTACAAGATGAAGTTTACGTTATTAAACTACCGCAAACTCTAAACAGAATTCTTATGATCGATGATGGTCGTGACATGGATTCAAGCCGGCTTAAGTCCGCCCGTGGCAAATTGTTTGGTAAATTTTGACGTAAGCGTTAAATGTTTTTTTTATTGTTAATTGTTATACAGCCCAAAAATCCCGGTCTATGCGAGCATGTGTTACTTTGCAAAATTGAAAAGCGGAATTCTATTTTCCATTGATTCAAGTCTTGGAAACCATTGTAGAGCATGTGAAAAGAATAAGACCCGTTTTACGCGAACTAATTTTCCAGAACAAAAGGCCTCTTTTTGTGATTTGACATGCTCGAGCAAAGACCGCGCTATGGAAGACTTCAACTTTGTCAGTCGGTTTAATAATAGGATTTTTTAAGTAAACAGTGGACCAGAAACTTTTTATTCAGTAAAGTTCAATATTTCTACATGATAAGAAAGGTTATTGAGAATTGAGGCAACAGTAAAAATAGAACAAGTCTTAGTTTTTCGCTTTTTCCTTTTGCTAAAGCTGAACTTAAAAGAAATCTCCTTAAATGTCCCCGGTTCGTAGAGTACGAGAATTTTGAAGAGGATTCTAGCACTATTCGCCTTAAGACTGTGGCAATTGACACTGGAATGAAGCGCTTTGTCAAACTAAAAGAAAACCTTTGTCCACTTTTTAAGATCGCGCGTTTTAGTCGATCATTCCTTGCAATTCCCAGAGCTATCATTTAGAGGGCGAGAAAATACGCATTATTCAAACATATTCAGGGATCAAAGCTGTTTACCTACAGGGTGCGAATGTTTGCATAAAAATGAAAACAGCCACAGTATTTAATGAGAAATGCTTTTCTGAGAATTGAAAGCCGTTATTAAAAAGAGCTCGGGCGTTGTTCTAATTATAGAGAAATTGTCATGGAAGCGAGTTTAGGCTACATGAGGAAAAAAAAACCGACTGCGCGCGTTTTGTTTTTCTTTTTTGGATCGCGTTGGACATCGCTTAAGGCTAAGGTATAAGCACAAAGCAGCTTTTTACTTGCCTCAAACGATGAACAGTTCGAGAACTCCGCGACAGGTCACATTGAATCATAGAATCATGAAATCCTGGTGAAAGCCTTTGTTATCCAAATTGTTAAAAAGCGTTTTGGGGGTGCGCTTAATTTCCATAAAAATCATTCGTTGACAAAGAAATCAAAGCTTAAGTAACCTTTCATTGTCATTGATTTTCTTTTGTACAGCGTCTGCTTTAAAATCAACCTTATTGTATTGTATCTAGCTCATTCATTTTGCATCTCTTATCAAATTATGTCATAGCTGAATTGGTTCGCTGGCATCTCGGTCTTACTCGTTTCAAAACAGTGTTGGTTTCGCGCGCGAAATTTATTCTGTTTAGATCTACAAATAGACTGGGTTTAGCTGCTGAAAAGATAAATAAAAAAAGGCCTGGATCAAATAAGGAAAATATTTATTCACTCGTGTATCAGTTCAAAGACTGTGGATATTTGTTTTTTCCCTGTATTTTGTTTCTTCTTTTTTCCCTGAAATAATTTCGAAAAATTAGGCATGCATATCTGTACTTTTGTGCTCAAAACATTATTCTACTTCGACTGAAGTAATTTCGCAGTCCACGTCGACTGTCATCAATCCCGAAACAAAATGGGCCCCAATTTCTTAAAGGTATCTTAGAGACACTAAAAGAGAAATTTGTCTTACAAAGATACTACAAAAATGCTTAAAGACACAGGAAGTCTTTGAATTTTAAATAAGTTAACAGGTATAGCTTATTTTCACTTTCGAGTCAATTTGTACATGTTTTCAGGTCTTTCAATTTTACTTCCCGTTTTTCAAACAAAAGACTTTTAAGCAGGTATAATACACATGTTGTCTTCTCCACGTGGCTCGCTGCAAATAACTTACAATATTGTTTTTGATTTCCGTCAGTCAATTCTGGTCCAATACATTTACTTTGGCTGAAAGTATCACTCATCTATAGCTTGTGCTAATCCTTTAAATGTCTTAAATTTCTAATCTCATGAAGTTCTCAGTAAGAAAGAAACGCTCTTAGGTTTGTTATGACATACTAGCAAACTTTTCTTTTCGAATTTATACCAAGGTCCCGCAGACAGGACCGTTTTTGACAGGGTAAAATATCTTGAGACTTCTATTGAAAAGAACCACGTGAATTTAAAGCAGATTTTACCATTTGTGCTCCCATAATTAAATATTCTAACATCAGAGAACTTGAGGGAATGATAATTGTACGTTCTCTGTAATATTATGCTTCCAACGTTGCTGAAACCTTAGCCGGATTTTATCACAGCACCTCCGACTGAAAAACTTGCGAAATAAATCCTTTAGATTACTTGTAAGTATACATCCATGATATATTACTAGTTTTTTATTAAAATGGTTAGCTTTATCAACGAGCTCAAGCAGTACGCTTCTGATATATATATGATTTTGAAAAGCCAATAATTAATACTCAGTCCTTCAACCCGGCGTGTATGTGTCTTGATCAATTATTAAATACTATACTGCAGCAAATGTTGTCCAGGCTAGTTATTTGATGTACAGTACAACATGACACTTTCTAAGGAATAAAAGGTATTTTAGTGGACCTCCTAGCAACTAAAGTCAGCGAAATACTATTTGAAAGTTTTGAGGGTTTAAAATTCAGCTTACTAGCCGACTCTAAGAAGTCAGGTTACGACTGAATGAATGAATGATAACTTTATTTAAATACGGTTAAATCTAACATAGAACATTAATCAAAAATTCTCAAAAACTGTTTTACATATTTGCCGTGTGGCAGTACTGATCAGAAAACCATCTATAGGAACTTCTCTTAAAGAAACCTAAGGAATTTGTTGTACGTATTTTCTCAGGAAGATTGTTCCATAGAAGAGCGCCACTGTAACTAAAGCTACGCTTCAGGTAATCAGTTCTTGGTTTTGGGAGCATTAATTTTTTCTTCGCGTTGCGAAAATGGTAATTCGGTGTTCTTGGGGCAGACAAATTACAGGGATAAGCTGGGGCGAGATTATTAATGAAATATTAATGACGGTTAATATGATATCAAAACTTCTAAGTTTCATAATATGGAAAATGTTCCGAAACAGGAAAACGTACCGTAGGACTAAAAATAGATAGCTAAGGTGTTTTCTTTGAATTTAGATTGGTAACATGCCAAGTGGGCCGCAGCACATTCACATGACTACAGTGGAAACTCGATATAACGAACCTCTATATACACCTATTTCAATTAAGGTTGCTTCAGAGAAGAATGATGCATGATCCATGTTTCATAGCCCGCGGTGTATTATTATTATAAATGATGTGCCCACAACAAGCCTAAAAACCTAGAAAGCAAACGCTGCTGATGCTTCCATTGCCTTTTCACAAATGGTCTCCTTTATTTCAATGAACGTGAACAAGACTAATTAAAACTTCCTGCTACAAAAGAGTTTACCATAGTGCACTGCAGGCTATGAAACGTGGTTCACGGGAGTAACCTTAATTGAAATAGGTGTATATATAAATCGTACGTTATAACGAACGATTTTCTTTACTCCAGTGATAGTAAAATATATGAAATAGAACCTCAATATAACAAAGCCTCGTTATAGCGAATATATTTTGCTAGTCCCTTGCGGACCCTTCGTTATTTTGATTTCCCACTATATACAGCTAGTCTATACAAAAGTTAGGAGCTTTTGGTTATGCTTGCACAGCATAAAAACTGTAACCACCAAAGTTAAGTACGTAAAAGAGTATCATAATTCTGTGTCCCATGATTTTATCGACAGATTCCATGGTAGAAATTGAATTTTTCAGTTCATAAACGACTTAAGCTTGAAAACTTAAAGAAGGGAGAAATTCCGGAATTTTTGCTTTTGAGTTGTGGTGACTGCATGATGACTATTTTAGAGGACTACCGTATAGTTCCAATAGTAACGACCGCCCAAAAGTTATGATCCACCTAAAGTAACGTCAAAAACGTCTAATAAACCCCGAAAGTAGCGACACCCCCGAAATCAGCGAGTCCGCAAAAAATATCGAGACTAAGTTTTTTTTTATTTACGTTATAAACATACCGAATGTCTTTATTGTTTTCCAGTTACAATTCATAGTCAAATTTTTAATGTACAAAACTAATATCTTCGTGCATTTACAAATTTATCACGATAAGGCACTTTACAACAAGGGAAACATGATCAAACATGGCCGACCTGAATCTATCATTCGTCGTTGACGTTAGTTCACAGATTGCACAATGTAAAAACTAAACTGATATAGAGTTCATATCAGCAACATGAACTTTTCTTCAAGTTAAAACTGAAACTTCTGTATACTGCACTATAAAACCCATTTGTTTGTCATGGACTAAAACCACTGAGTATCACAAATAAATGTTTGTTTTTCAGTATTATGTTGTTTATTTTTCATTTCGGGAAAGAACTAGCCCCCACTTTGTTTCATGGTGTTTGGTCCCCGAAAATAACGACCCCCCCCCCCCCCCTCCCCTGAGAGTAACTAGCCTCAAAGGCTGCTAATTCGGAAAGAATAACGAGGATAGCTAGCTACTATGGGGACTTTACGGTAACAATTTAAAAAACGCTTACAATTAAATCAAATTGACCTATTTTGAAAACGTCCTTGCTATATAAGCCTTACAGGTCTAATAGCACTGAGCTAGTATCGAAACCTGGCCAACCTCTTCAACAATGTCTCTTCAATGTCCATTTAATTGAGCAATTTATCTCGAGATGGAGGGGGTTACCTTCCATGTTATCTCTGAAATACAGTGAATAATTAAGGCGACGTCGATTTATGGCATTGTGACCCAGAGTAAAGACACCTGAGCTAGGCCCAAAATATTGCTTTCTGTGCTTTACCATCTCCAAGATAAAAGGAGCTGTGTCACGGCAGTCCAGTTCATTTTGTTTAATTTTGCCAATTACTCGCCCTCAATCGCCTTGGAACTTTAAGTAAGCAAAGAAATTACATGTAAATGAGAAAATCAGAGATCCGAGCCAAACAAATATGTCTCCTGAGCATTATTTTTGAAATTGCAAGCCGCAGTGATAAACTTTGAAAAACTGTTAGGCTGAACAGTTTTCAAAACACTAATTTCAATCCGTTTCAATCTTCTTCAGTTTTGCCCATCCGTGGCATTTGTTGTTTCTGTTATGTTATTTTAACCTTCCTTTAAAGTTTTAAGTGGTTAGTTTTATGTTTCTCTTAATTTAACGGGCATCTTGTAATTTCCTAATCTGGCTGAATTTCGTGACACTGTTCCTTTAAGAAAGGGACCGCCCCAAACCCTTTTCGACACGCTCTGCATTTATCATGGCCATCGCTGCTCCGCTAGTAGCTCAGGTGAAAGTTTCACTATATCGAAAAAGAGCTTTATTCGTTCAATGAACAACTTTGAGTAACTCAATTAAGGTCAAGGAGTTTTTTAGCAAAATTTTAAAGGTTATTTTCCCAGCCTTTGTTTCATCACTAAGGTTTATATGTTTGTGCTTATCAGGAAACCATAAATGCTCATAAATGCCGGAAATCTGCAGATGTGACCTCATTGTGCCTTTTGGTGGGACAAATCGGCAAACTTCCAAATAAAGAAACATTAACTTCTATATACAAATCCAGTTAGACGTGTCAGCACTTTCCGGGCTTCCGGGTAAGATAACGAGCAAAGCACGATCATTTGTGAAGATAGGGAGCAAAGTGACCCTTGTGGTGCCATTCGCAGTCAAATAAAAATGCCAAATTTAATTTGAAAAGAAGATTGAAAACTGAAATGATCCGTACCGCAAAACTATTGAAGAACTGTCGATAGATCGATTTACTTTTAATTACCAAACTTAACGATTTCAGCTACTACTTTGATCAAAAGTTTTAAGCCACAAAGTACGGCACCTCAGCAAAGCGGCTCAGCTATAAGATAAAAGATATTCAGTTCATTTGAGTTCATCGTGGATTTTAAATGGAAGGAGCAGGGGCACCCAACGACTTTTTTCTGTCAAATATCTTTTCGAAGGATCAAGTATTGCCTAGAATTTTCTAAAGCTCGAGAAAGGCTAAAGAGTTCTGGATAACCGTTATATTACAAAAAGAAAAAAAAGCTAGAACAGAATTAAATACTGATCCACTTTAGTATTAAAGCTAAACAAGGCCAGCAAACAACATTCTCCAGTCATTTTGTTAGGATAGTAGCTGAAGAATGTTTGTTAAAGCTTTAAAATTGTTTTCCAAAAAATTTAAGTCGGACTAATCGGGTAATCTACAACAGTCTAGAACAGTATTTTTAAAACTGAAGAGGTGCTTTTTTGCAAGGTGGTCCTAACTTGGCAGGTCTAGAATTAAATCCTAAACTTTGAACTTTTACTTGAAAGCTAAATATATCCCACCAAAGTGGCCCGGGTTTAAATCCAGGTTCTCTGTCTTCCTCCGGGTAGTTTTCCTCCGGGTACTCCAATCTTTCCGCTTTCCAAGTTCCAATGCGATCAGAAATGATATCCGAAGAATCCCTTTATGGATATGTGCTACCACTAAATCTTTATTTATCTATTTTATCTGTTAAGTAGTAATTTCTTCTGCAGATTGAGTCAGTGTACTTAAAAGCGACCTTCCAAAAAATAGACTTTTTGAAAGAGTGTTTCTGGCGTTTCACATTCAATGTCATTCACGCTTTTCTGAATGTTGAGTAAAAAGATTGCCAACAATTAAAAATAGGGCAATACCTCAGCTGTTTTCGAGAAAAGGAGAAACTTACAGGGTTTTGTATATAAAACGGACACATTTAGGTTATCTTACACAAAACAAAAATCAAATAAGTTATAAAGACATTTCCCATAACGGCCGCTTAATTTTCTGAGGATAAAAGCGACTGGTGTGTGATAGTAAACTGCACAGCGCTTGAAAAATAATATCTCTATTGTTCTTTTTAACTTTGATAACGGTTTGCGTTAATAAAACGGAAGCTTCTTAGACATTTAATCAGGATTTGGTGACATTGACTGCGATACTTCAGGGCGCCTTTAGGAACTTAAGCTCGATTTTCAGCCGTTTAGAGAGTCCGTTTTTTAATTGCCATCAAGGTTAATGAATAGGTGCGCTTTGGAGTCTGCAGATAAATCCAGTTAAGTAGATTTTATAATCATATAAGGCGTTAACCCATTGACACTCACTTTAAGTATAAGGCACATAAGACACATAACTGGCGCCATACATTCCTGTGGGGCCACAATTCTTGAATCAGGTGTGACGTCATCACTTCTTCTTTTCAATTAGACTGTCAATTTTAAACATACTGTTGTGCTGAAAGAAAAAAAATTCTCAAATCAAGCTTTAGCTAGCGTGGTAATCTTTCGCAAGGGAAAGGCAAAAGAGAAACCGAGAACATTCTCTCCTCTACGACTGCTTCTCGACGAAGCCCGATCTTTCCCTCCATCCTCCTGCCTCTCGGCTTTCGACTGAGTGAATCCACAAAATTCCAGTAAATATGATTGTAAATTAAAGCTTCAGAAAAAATTAGTCTGTGGTTAACGCTTTTGTGGAAGCCTTTTTTCTATACTGGAAATCAAATAATTGAAGATAAACTGGCGAAAACGAAAAACGAAGAATTTAGATTTGCTTCGTGAGCATGTATGTATACCAATCTCAAAACTCGCGTCTTAATTTGATCAATCAATTCATTCATACATTTTTTAGTTTCATGCAAATTCTAGAACATTTATGCATCATTTTTCGCCAGGGAAGGTTAAAGGGCTTTGAGCATTTAACCTTAAAAGGCAACTATTTGCAAAAGTTTCAGCAGTTCGGAAATAACCCCAAATCTTGTTATTTCTAAATGTCAACTCGGGATCAAATATACTTAGGGGGTGTTTACATGACACCGGGGCGACTTTCGCGCCGCGACGAGTTCACTCCGGTTCCCTCTCATGGCTCTACATTTGTTTACATGATACCACCACAAAAAGTCATGCCGGCGCGAGTCGCCCCGGCGTGAGTTCACTCCGGTTGTTGCACCGGGGCGAGAATTTCACTCCAGTACGAAATCTCGCAACGGTATCATGTAAACACGAAACGACCACCCGTTTCGGTGTGAAATCGGTCTAATGTTCGCGATTTTGAATCATACGTGCATTTTATCAAAATGAAGTGTACCTTCAAATAACGAGATCATATGTGAAATAACCCAGTCATCATGTAAACGCGATACGAAATCAAAAAGTCACCGCGGTATGAAACTCGCGCCGGTGCGAGTTTTCTCATGTAAACACCCCCTTTGTGATATGACCATGACCTGAGTGTTTAAAGGTGGCTTACGCGTACGGCATTCTCAACTTTTCTGAGCTTTCTCAACGGCACTAACTGTGTTGCGCAACAGGTCGCGTAGCTGTCTTTTTGCAGTAAGCCAGATTAAGGAGACGCCCATGCAAACAAGGTCGAAGAAGAAAAGACTAGAACGAACAAACTGACCACTTAGCACGAGGTTCCTGACATACCTTTTCTCCTCGATGACCCTGATTTCTCACCTCTATTATTTTATCCGCTACTAACACACAATCATACAGACATTTTTATTGGAATAGGAACGTAAAACGCATCTAAAAGCAATCGTTTTGTAAGAACCTGGGCAAAGGTTAGAGAAAGATCGAGAAAGATCGCCGGGAAGTTAGATTGGGGATTGCATCCTACAGCCAATGGTCGCCTGTGTGCGTTTATATGGTCAAAGTAACATTTGAGGAACAGACGTAATGGCGTGATTGATATCACAATAAAATATATGAAGTTGGTTGCGTATGTGAATATTGTGACATTCAGGAAGTAACATATACTGAAACCACCAAGTAAGAATCTCATTGCCCATCAGGCTTTCCTACTAGAGTATACTGAATGAGCTATATGCCATCATATCTTTTTACATATTTCCACTTTTGCACTTTTTTTCCCTACTTTCTTTTACAGGTTCGCCTTGATTTGCGAAGATTTCTAAATTTCGCAAAGTCGAAAGCTACGCTAGCTTACGCTGTTGTACCAATACTATTGCCGAATATGAACTCGTCAGTTGGTGATACTATCCGAATGATTTGCCCAGCAATACTTTAAACAAAACTTAGACAAGTTCGTTTTCAACTTTTCACCGATACATGTGACAAAGAATAGCACTAGTATTCGTTCTTAGTTTTATTCAGTATTATTTTTATTTACTAGGAGCGATGTTTTAGTTTGAGAACCTATAGAGATATTTTAGTGCGCAATGATATTAACGAGAACCGCAGCAGTATCATCCGAGTACTCTCTGAGTGATTCTTTGAAGTTTGGTATAAACAATCTAAGTACGTCGTTTGTTGCTAAGCAGAAAAAAATATAATTAGGAGCTTGCTATTCATAAGAATGAAATCAAGGAGAAACTGGTTAAAAGTCAGGAAAAATGACTAACAAAGATAGGCAAAAAGTCGGTCAAAGATATCCCAGTTACACAGCACTAAAAACAAGCTTCTGTGACACTCCATAAATTCCTGATGAAAGGCATTTTTGATAGGCATTTTACATCGTTTAAACGTTTTTTTCGCCATAATGTGCATTTCCGCAGCACAATTTTTTCTATTATCGGCGACACATTGTTAGTTACCTTTTATCAAATTATGTGGATAATAATGCGTTAGGTTAGCATACAGGTCGGTGTAAAGCCCTCCCGAACCTGGTTGCTTGTTACGTCAAGGTAAATCAGAGCTGATTGGGATCGAAAACGAAATATGCCGAGGTCATCTGTTGTCAGGTGAGGATGCCGAGGCGAAAGTAAACGTCCGGCTATAAACATAACATAGCGGTGACATAATCGGCCATTACATCGGAATTAAATTCCTGTAGCACTGTAAAATGCGGCGATACCCAAGTCAATCTTCCCTTTCTTTTCGCATCCCATTTTCTCGAATTTTTCCTTTCCTTTATTCTTTTTCTATTTTTTTAACTTTTGTCTAAGCCGATCATTGTAATCGACACCGAATAAAGCCATAGTCGCCTGGCCATTGATGTTCCTGCTGATGTTATTCCGGCATATGTACGTAAGCTCTAACAAGAGACACCTCTACAATACTTCCACCAAGAATTCAAATAATGTGTGGTAGGAAAGAAGTACCTATCGTCTCTGTGGATTAAATCCTGAATTGTGACATGGTCCAGGGAGGAAGTACCTGATAGTTGTGAATGTTTAGTCTCACGTTTGAAAAACTCTATTAAATACCACTGTCGTATGCTAATTTAGTGTGGGAGTCATTGCCCTCTTTTCTGGCAGTCCGTGAAAATCTAGAGCACTCGGAAGGTACTGTGCTCTAGAATGCCACCAAAATGTGAATGCTCTGCCCACAATTGTACACACGCGTCATAGTAATAATCACCACCGAAGAACATGCGGTTTTGAAGACAAGCAATATCAACTGAAAAGCAACGCGCAAATTTTGCGTGCGCTATTTTAAGTTGGTGCTGACTTGTGTTCGAAGAATACCTTCTCATAAGAAAATTTAACTACGCATTTACTCTCTTAATTAATCATCTCTGAAACGTTTAAGTTCTATAAACTTAAGACATCGTAGTAAAAGATTTTAAGAAACGCTATAACAAACACGCATAGCGTTTCGGCAATAAATTAATCTACCGAGCCAATATCTTTCATTTCACTTAATTTTCTCTCAGGCCTCATTACTCATTATTACAGAACAATACAAAGGGCAATACCGACCTAACAGTTTACTAATTGTTTTCAGGAAAGGTTAATTTTCCATTCATTAATTTCATTTTGCCAAAAAAATAACGGGATTTTTCACCAGAAGACTTTTCAAATTTCTGATTAGAAAATTTGACAACTGAAGTCTTTATTTTTTTATGCTTGTTTTCTGTAAGCTTTGCTTTTAGTGAAATTGATCTGAACTTGTACGGTACAAGAGATTGCTTGATCACGTTTTTTTAAAAAACGATTTTTCTTGTCGATCGAAACAAATTTACTAATAGCCCATTTAAACGGAAGCAATTAGAGCCGCTTTCGGCTGTACAGACCTCCGCAATCATATTTTAAAAAAGTGATAATAAATGCGTTGCACTTTAAATAAGGAGTGACTTTCTAAAGAAGCAGCCTTTAAAGAAATAAGGACTTTTTCAAAAATCTTTCTACGTTATTTCCCTTATAAAAAACGTTCGCCAATCTCTCCCCTTAAAAAAATGACGTGAGCGTGATGTTTCAATCGCGTGTTTCTTAGGTCGTTGCGTCTGAAGTAGCTTTCGTTCGTGATTTCCTTTAATGCGGTTTTTCGCACTCTAAGAGCAATATATTTTATACACAACTTAAGATCATAAACTTTGAAAACGGTTTTCTAGAAACAAGACACATGATCAGTCATGTATTCACCGTTAATCGACATTAAGACCTTCCATGTTGTCTGTATAGACGTTTTGCACATATATCAAATGATCAAATGAACGAACTAACCGTGGAGAGAAACAGTGTCCTTCCATACATTTTCGGCAAAACTGACAAAGTGTTGGAACCACGTTTTAGATGATAGGATGAGCTAAATGTGTTTAGGAAATCATTGATAAAAATAGCTTTCTAATACAATCGTATAACTCAGGACTCAGGTCACCATTCATCATTCGAGGATTATATCTGCTTCCAAGCGCGCCCTACCGCTGAGAGCTCGTCTTTGTTAAAGTGATTTCCTCTTAATTAAACAGTCAGAGGCAGTCATGCAGTGACAATGCAAAAATGAAGAAAAAACACATTAACTTCAAACATGATTTGCAAAAGAAAATTAAATCATCTCAATCTCGTAATGGGGATTGAAAGGAATCATCCAAGAACCAAAACGCGTTTTCTGAAAAGAAATTTAAATGTCCTATCAAAAAAGGGCTCTTTGATTGTTTTTTTTTCTTTTGATGAAGATGACAGGGCAGAAGTGGATTAAGTATTAAAGAAGGCATATAAAGAGATCTTTTCATTCGAAAAGTACGAATATTGGCAATCAATGTCTCAATAACGGGCAAAGCCTTACGAGATACCCTCTAAGCCTTCGCAAACAGACTCGCTAATCCATATGATCAAAGTTGGCTTTGTTAGACCATGCGAAAGAATCGGAGAGGCTATAAATAAACAAAGGAGTCAAGTTTGGACAACCTTTCAAACTTAAAACATTGAAATCAAGCTGAAGAAAATATGCGTCGAGACCTTGATTGGGTTAAGCGGCAAAGCTTAACATATTTTCAGTAATAGTTTGTGTAAGTCATTGTTTGATAAAGAGATGATGTTTTTCCTTTTATTTCACCACCTGCAGCTAGTGAAGGGTATCGAACCGTTACAATTGGCTTAACTCGTCAAAGTTATGGCAATGTTATGGCCCAGGAATGACCGTTTCTTTGCATGCGAAACATGTATAAGTCTAAACAACATTTTACGCAAAATCTTATACTTAGTTTTGAAATGTCCTGTGAACACTGCTTTTGAAAAAGCATACTGATTTCAGTTAAGTCCTAAGAACTTCGTGCAAAAAAATTGCAAAACCTTTTTCAGTTGGAAATTAACAAACTGTATATTAAAGCGGCACACTTCGGTTTGGAGATGTGAGACCTGCTTAAAACTCTCAGCACCTCTGGGCCGTAAAATACGACGGTCTGGCGTTCACAGGACGACTAATTGAATGTTAGCCTACAAATGGTGTAACTGTACTCAGTGTGCCGTCTACTTTGTCGGTCCACAGAATTAGCAGAAGAACTTTCATTTCGTTGCAATCCATTGCTATCTCTCTGTAATATTAAAACGCCGATTTTTGTTGCTTGTTCTTAAGACAGGTGTATATTTTTCAGGCTTATGTAATTGTTGGCTTAACATATACCCGTGTTGTTGATTTCTATTGAAAATGGCATTAGCTTTTTCAGTGAGTCGCGTTCAAAAGTCTTAGTCAATTGAGAATTTCTAACATTCCTTGTCTAATGCTTTGCTGTGGAATTATATTCCTTACCTTCGACTTGATCGGATTCTTTGCGTTTTCACTGGGTTACGTCCATGGATCAGTGGATCCCCGCAGCACATGTTGCGGTGACTGATTCAGTACTGGCTTGAAATGCCATCTACCTTGACTTTTACGCCAATAAACTAACTGATCAAACTTATTGAAATTCTATACTTCGATCAGAAAACGTAGCCCTAAAAGACCACAATTTAAGTCCTTCGTTTCTCGGATGCACAGCCATTCTTCTCATGGAATATTACTCGGTTTAGAGAGAAGAACGGATGTTCTCCGCGATGCAGGGTTTCACCCACACACTTTACGAACGTGTTTATTGTTTAACTTTGTTTTCAGCTGATGGTCATTTGTACAGTTCCTCTTTTGCCATTTAGCCGGCCACACGATACAACGTGTTTATTGCTTTTTCTTTGTGAGTTTAATTCCAGCCGCCTTCATTAATCAGCAACAACGCAGTTGTACTCCCTAGAGATGGAGAAGGCCTTGTTTGCCGAAAGAAAATGGTGCATTCTGATTGGTTGTGCTTGAGTGTTTTTTTTCAAATGATCATGTGTTCCATTGTTGATTACACGATGCCACTTGTCGTAACAATTTTTTATGTGGCTTGAAGCCACTGTACTCTTTTTGTTTTCCTTTGATACATTAAAAAGATCATCACGCCGATACAAGAAAATAAGCAGACTTCCCGATTCTACCTGCCACTGCCAAATTTTTACCAGTTAAACTTGACCGTGAGAGAGTTCAAGAGAAGGTGTGACAAGCACCTAGTTTTTCGAGATCATTTGCGGGCTCGCAAGTCAGTGTAAAATGACTGCAATCGCATTATGGCAATAAACTGGAACAATAGAAAAGTTCATTGAGCTTCATCAAAAGACAAACTACTCCCAGTAACAACATGAACAAAAGAAATGTAACGTAGATTAATCAGTAGATCACGGAAACTTTAAAAAAATGACAGCTTCTTTCTCCCGGGTTTGTTTGACCAAGCCTTTCTTCTTCTTCTTCTTTAATTTCTTTCTTTCTATTTTTTTTTCAATTCATACTGAATTCAAAAACGTCGTCCCAAGGATGTTTTGATAGTTTCTGCGTACACCTGTTAATTTTCCTGGAAGTAGTTTTTTGTTATGACGGGTGGAACCGACCCCAAGACACATGGTCTTAGACAGAGTCTAAGCTTTACTTGACAATCTTGTCACCCGTACCACCTCCCCTCCACCCCCCCTGAATTAACATTCTATCGACACGTGGCGCGGCGTCATATGACTTGCGTCACGTGATTGCCTATTTTAGCCCTCAATTTTCTTTTTTGCTCATTTTGGAAATGAACGCTCCAATATTGCTGACAGGCAAAACAATATTGCAAAAGAGCTCGTCAAACAAATTGGAATTCATAACCCTGCTTAAGTGCTGCACATAGTTTTTTCAGTTAGGGTAAAAAGAAAGTACACCAACAATAGGAATATTTCAAGGACATTTTATAGCAATGCTATTGATCTTAGTGTTAGTCTACACAAGGTCACACAGAATGAACATAATCTCTGAAGGAGCTATTTAATCAATAAGAATCAGAGATTCTTCGCTACATGGTAATCACAAAGCGGCATCTAAAATTTTTGAACAAGTCTGGACTTGCAATTTATGCAAACGACTCTAGACCCCCAAAATCGGTGAAGTTTTGTCTATGGTTGTATTGTTCGTATTAACATGTCATAATTCGATTTTATTAAGTTGTGAAAATCTTTGTGTCAATATTCAATGCGATTTTGAAATATCGCCAGGTTGGATGTTTACACTGACAAATATTAATTCATCTTGTGCATTGCTCGGGCTTTTTTCGAAGGTTCCTTAAGACAACAAACCAAGGGAAAATTCTGGTTCTTCAAGAACGGATAATCGTATTACTGAGGTCCTCCTTGGACTTTACTTGCTCGGAGAGAAATTCTATATTTAACCTTTCATTTAGGAAGAGGAGGTAATTGTACATTTCTTTCACAATTCACCACTTTTCAAAGAAACACAAAACCGGAAAAAGCTGGTTAACATTTTGAAAGGAACTCTGTCGTACATATTTCAATAGTCAATCCCTTTGGTATGGTTTGTTACAAACATAAAGCCTTTATTTCGTCTGGCTTTTGTTAAAAGAACCAGAGAAACTTATATAAATAAACACGAAATTAATCGAGATAATCTTTGACTCGAAAAAATCAGCTTAGGAAATTGTGTTGTTCTGTCCGTCTGGGGCAGGGCTTAGATACATTTCCAGTTTATTTTTAAAACAATTCCTGTCATTTATATGCTGTTATCACGGAAATCACGGGAAAGAAACGGTCTTAACAGATACAAGATCCTGTGGGTGTAGTCTTCTCCAAACCTAAAAATCCAAAAACAATTTTCCAAGCGACCAACACTGCCTTAAAACGACAAAACAGCGCTTTCCGCTTCGTTTTAGATGCCTTATCTCACCGTGGGAAAAATAAGGTCGCTTTAAATTTCGAAAGTTGCTATGGAAACCCTCTGAAAGGTACTTCACAGAAGTGAAACCTTACTTTTGGGCAGTTTTCGAAAATTTAAGAAGACTATTTGAAAAATATAGTTTATGAATGGAGAATGAAGACTTTTTACCAAAAAGGGAGCATTACTGAAGAACGATTGTTACTTCGGGTTCGTCTGCGGGTCACGCGTTAACTACTGTTTTGACATTTCGACATGATTTTGTACGAAAACTGTTTATTGCCCTGTAAATGCAATCATTAATGTGTCAACCAAATCAAATAACCTGAATAAGTAGGTCGCTGAAAGTAGAATGTGGCTTTTTCGCTTTGTTGCGACCACCTGACTACAAAACGTCGTAACTTACAAGTCCTTTGCGATTTTCCCACGTTTTGTAATCCCTGCAAGTCAAAAGAAAACCTTGGCCTACCCGTTGATGCTGACTAATTAGGCAGAGACAATTACGGCTCTCTTGCCAGGCCGTGACGACACAAAACGCACGGCACTCAAGCCGATTTTCAAAGGCGGAGCCGGTTCATTGGCCAAACAGGAACTGGGCTCCGTGATTGGGTAATCTGTCCACAAAGGAAGGAGAGCGCGGCGCTTGTCAGTGGAAATTTGGTCGGCGCTAACATTGCATATGCAAATGACATCTGTAGGAGACCACTTGGGAGTTGAAGTCAGTGAAACTCTACTCCGGGTTGTGAACACTGTGCTTTTCACGGATTGATGTCGAGTTACCCAACGATGCTCAAAACTTGATCCAAGTTTACGGGAACTGAACAGCAAGTTCACTATGAAGGGCTTTCCGATCGTCATTGCTTGGGGCTTGTTCATTCCGATAGTCCTTTCTGGTAAGTTGTTTTTCGAGATGCGTGCTCTGGGCCATATTACAACCGTCAAACAAACTGGATTGCACTCTGGATAAATGCTGCTCGAACTCAGTTTATTGGACTCCTGGCTCGTCTCTGCGGAAAGCTCGCTTCGAATGTGGAAATCTGCGGCTTTGACAGAAGTTTGATTGCAGCTTAAAGAAGGAATCTAGCGCTTAATTGAAAAGACGGTTGAATTCATTCCGTGGGGCGCACATCATTGTGTCTAACTGCGGCTATATTTACACCTCTCGTTGATAATTACGTCGGTCGATTCCACGCAAATCTTGCCCCGATCGAACGGCATCATTCACGTTGAGAAATGCTAGAATACTACCGGTTAAGGATCGGAGTATTAAGTTTAATAGTTTGACAGAAATCGACCGTTGGTAGTTCTTATTTATAGGTCAACCTTTACTAAACTGTGTAAGTGGACTCCTTGTGGAATTCACTCGCTGAATTAAGTTTCGCAAATATGCGGCCTCGAAAGTTGGCTTCGTTTGTTGAGAGTTGTTCATTTGGGGCGCAAGAGATAGGAAACGTATCGAACAGCGTACAAGAACAGCTGTCCCTTTGCAGCTTGTAAAGTCGAGAGTATTGTTTAGGATTCCACCTGGCTTTGACGGCTTTTGGGCTCAACTTCGTGCTTTTGTTTGTCTCTTACAGCCTCCACGTGTACTCCTGATTACTGCAAAAACGGTGGAACTTGCTCCCTTTTTAGAGGACAAGCCAACTGCACGTAAGTACCGACAATTCCGTAGACTAACCCAGCTATAATCTAGCCCTTTTAATTCTCCTGGAATTCCAGATGATGCTTTCGGCACGTGAATTCCTACCTGCGTGGTTTCCTTACTAGTTGACAGAGCGATGTTTGTTTAAGAAGACAGCAATGCGTGTCTAGTAATCTCAGCGAAAGCTTATTTTACATTTAGTTATCTTTTCACGGGGATTTTTAGCTTCATTTCGTCATACTTTCAAACTGAATCGTAACACATGCTTCGCGCGTTCGAAATCTGAAAGACTAGAATGGACATCCATTTTGTAAATAATAGCCTCTAAAAAACCGCAATTTTATACGCAGGGGACAGCGTGCTTTAATTTCATCCTTCTGGTTTGCCAATCATAGCCAGTTTTTGTCAAGCAAAATCGTCTTTAAATCAGAAACTAAAAAGTTGGGTGTTTTTGTGTTGCGTAGTTTTGACAGATGCTGTATAGTTTCTCTCTGCAATCAAAAATCACGGTTGATTTAACTATCGCGCTTTAATGACACATGTTATGTGGGTTACTCTTAACAGTTACGAGTCGCAAACATCATGCATTATTAAGAAAGCTTAGCAGATGTTTTTATTCAACATAAAAGTGTCCTCAATAAACTCGCTTTAAAAGTGAACTTAATAATTATGATTTATTGGAAGTTGGTGTTGAAAAGTTGCCTTGTACATTCTGACGTTTGTTTCGCGTTTGAAGCGAGCGAGTGTAGTTTTCGCGTCGACACGTTTTGAAATGCTTGGTCCTAATTAACAGTGCTTTTATATTGATAAACTTTCAAAACTTCAGCTGAACAACTCTAAGTTAGTTACAAGGTGAAACAAAGGTTTATTTAGAAGCACGCCAACCGATTTCCGAAGCGTCAAGATTAATTGTGTTGTTGTTCGTTTGAAAACGTTTGCGTTTTGGAAATGGGCAGTCAAACAGCTCTACCCGTTCTTATCATAGTGGCAGAAAATGGTCTCTGTGGGGATTAAGATCCGGAATAAAATTCTATAGATTATTGAGCTCAAAATTGCTGCTCCACAATCTCTATTAGTCGCCACAATAGCATAAAATTTTTCAAAACAATGGTTCCCCGGCCGCCAAAAAGAGGCTCGACGCATGATCAACTTACCCGTTTAGGGTTAAAAAATTCAGTGGGAAAACTTTTTCAAGAAAAATAGTAACTCGAGATTGTCTAATTCTTTCTTGGATTATTTTTTTTCCTCTTTTCATCACTTGCCTGTTTGTCTCGCCTGACATTAATTCTTATTTACGAAAACGACATTTCTGCGTGAGTTTTATTGGCTTTTTTGAATAATCTGTATTTACTTAAGTTTCTTTCATCCGAAGAATGTTTCTCTTATTTAGCAATTTAGGAAGACAAGTTCCTGGCAAACTTTAGTACTAGAATGCACCAAGTTACGCATTTGTACGAGTGTGTAAGAGTGTTAAAAAAGACATTTGCGTAATTCGCCTCTCAGTTCCCTTTGTAAATCTTTGCGATCTGTGGTATATCACACTAAAACACAGTTCAAACAAAATCCTGTCATCTTATCAATCTGCAAGTGTTGTCACCCTTTCAGAACGACGCTTTCAGTTTCATTCTCTTGAAAAGGGAGTTGAAAAAAAAGTTTTGAACACTTCCGTTGGTCTTAAAGACGAAAGCGCAAGTGGTGGCCGCGGTGTAATTTTCTTTTTAAAATACGCGTTAGCGTAGATATCGTGCTAAAATTAAACTAATAAAATTTCATCCAAGTGTCTACCAGGTCGAATGTAGCTTTGGGCATAGACATAATTGTGTTATCACAAATGTTAATTGTGCCTTTTAATCAAATTAGACGTTAAAGAAAGAATGGATGCCTAATTTGAAAATTTGCTTCAAATCTGTCAGCTTCTTGAGGAAGTAGAGATGTTGTTTTCTCACAGATCTTTGCTAGCATCTTCAAGTTACTTCTGCCAGGAGACTGGTCATGTGCACCTTATTTGCTTCCCTTGCTAAGGGAATGAAATTTAAGACTACCCGGAGCTTGAATGAGGTTTCGCATTGTCATACCCATTGTTCGGTCAGCATGAAACATGTGGATTTTATAAGAAGCAGCTGTACCTATCGGACTGGCATAGAGAATGTTTTTCATTGGAAGAAATTAATTTGAAAATCGACAAAATCAATCGCAGCTTTTTCTCCACTTTCCTGGTGAAGTTAACTTCACAGAGGTCTGCGTTTAGGTTTTTCAAGCAGTATTATGACTGTTCTTTAAATATTGGGCCATGCTTGCACAGAAAAGCATATTATTGCATGTTTTATTCATAATAGTGTGACCTCAAATAGCTTTGTAGCGATGTGAGTACTGGGTGGACATGTTTGGGATTAGCAAATTACAAGTGATAGTGTTAAATAGTGATTAACCGATTGTCTAGAAACCCAAATTTTAGTTCTATAGTTTGTGTATACTAAAATCTTCTAAGAATTGACCTTGACATATAGTTGTGTGCTGTAAGTGAACTCAAGAAGAATAATTATTTTATTTATACTTAAGGTAATTGTGAATGCTTTTTATTAGCCCACTAGTGCATTTAAGACCATTCATGTTTATTTCCTCCTCTCCTCTTCCTCATCAATTTTGTTGCCACTTTCCTCTTTTTTGGGCGTACTAAGATTTTTCAATGATATGCAAAAGAGACTTTCACATTCTTTTGAAGGGTGTTGCACCTCAGTGCTCAGGAATGTCATACATTGTATTTTATTTATTTTATAGTTTATGTAAAGCTTCTCCTGTTTTACTTTCAACAGGTACTAAAAATTCCCTTATGATTCACAGAAAAGTTTTCTCCTCTTTTCTTTTTTGGAGTTTTGGTTTTCATTTTTTGCACTACAGTGCTCAGGAATTTCATATTTTTCATTTTATAGTTTATTTAAAGCTTCTCCTGTTTTACTTTGGACAGGAGAGGTCCTAAAATTCCCTTTTGATTTGCTTCAATTTCAAATTTATCAATATGAATTAATGCAAGCTTCAGTTAGCACCTATTTAACTATTTGTCGAATTAAATCTTTTTTTTTTTTGCAAGTTCCAGTAAGCACCTATTTAACTATTAATATTCATCAATGTTTTTATGTACTTGTAAGTGAGTACAGTATTATTAATTTTATTTCACAGCATGAGCAAATTTCATACTGTGAAATGTCAGTGATGAATTTTAGCAGATCATGATTGTTTGTGATTGTTCATTTTTTTTTTTTCCTAAGCTGAACTTTTTTGGGTATAGCATGTGTTTTAAGCTGAAGAAAAATTGTTTTAATCAGTACTAATAAATTGTATCCATTTGCAGTTAAGAAATATCTTATTTTTATAAAGCATAATAATATTTTCCTTGAACAGTATTGTTTTTAATTTATGGCATAATTGGTTGATGGGCAATTTTGACACAGACAAAAGGTTTTGAAGTGTGCTAGAGTCATTTTAACCAATATTATAAGTGCTGTTGTTTTTCTGTAATTTAAACCAAAAGAGATGACCGATGTTTGTAATACATGTACATGAGCAAATAGTAAGGTGTACAGTGTGACCACATGTAACCATTATTCTCACTCATCCTGGTCATTTAAAAGAAGAAGTGTTTCAGTTTTTGATGAACAATATATTATTTATTTTTCAAATATCATTTTAATACACAATACATTGTTGTATGTAAAAATGTTTACTTCAATATGTGTTGAAAAGAATCAGGATGAGAAGAAATGTGTTTTGTTTTTTATGACTGACAGCAGTGTGACAGGGATACAGCATAAGTAAGAAGATTCGTAGAAACAACTCTTTTCATTAGGCTGGAATTTCTTGGAATTAGATTTTTTCCGTCAGAAAATAAAGTTTTCTCAACAACTTTAATTGTCATTTATTTCAAATTTACAGCAGTTTCAAAACAAAGACTGAGTTTTTTTAAAATCTGTGAGGCATTTGTTGTAGTTTAGATTTTAAAACATCATTTCTTTTCTCCTTTCATTTTTTAAAGTGCTTTTGAAGTTGCATGAAGGCCGCTGTCTTTGAATGTTTTACAAGTTCTCCTCTAAGTTTCCATGAGACCCATGCAAGCGATTCACGCGAAGCTTTAGCACCTAAATGGCAGCAAATTACACAACACAGCCAATACTGTGAGGCCTTGTAAAGAGCTGCTTGGCACCCCAAAATCAATGCCTGCTAAAAGATCAGTGGATGCCACCCAATGTTTTCAACCATTTCAACCGAGGACTGAGTTGGTTGAAAAAGTTGGATCAACCAAACCAACCAAAATGTTTTTTCCCCAAAAGAACACAAAAAAAACCCAACCAATTCAACCCAACCAACCAAAAACAGTTGGTCCCAACAGAACACAACCACAGTATGCTGTCTTGATCAAGTCATATTATTAAATGTATTGAATTTTTTGCTGTTTATTTTTTCAGTTGTCCTGCAAATTTCACTGGGCCCACATGTGAGAACGATGTCGATGAGTGTCTAGTGGCCAATCCTTGTCTTAATGGAGCGACATGTTTAAATACTTTTGGTTCTTATCAATGCCGCTGTATTAATGGGTGGGAGGGAAAAAATTGTTCCATCAATACAGATGATTGTGAATTGTTATCGCCGTCAGATCCCCCTAGGTGCCAGAATGGTGGACAGTGTATCGATAGAGTGGGCAAATATGATTGTAATTGTACCCCTGGATATGTAGGTGAGCTATCAAAAGTAAACCTTTAAGCTTTTGTTCATATTACAGTGTATGCTAATCATTACAGTATTTAAATAAGGTAAAAGGTGTTGACACACACAGTTTCTTACCCCAGTTTCTGTTGCGTAAAGCCCCTACAGGGTATTGCCTCTTCCCCAAGACATGAAGGTGGTTTAATGCAGAGTTACCCTCTGCAGTTTTGGTACTGCACTAATCTCCATAGCCATTTTCACATATGGGTTTTCTAGTATACATGTTAGTGAGTACATTAAATACCAACTAATCAACACCAATCCCAGAGATGCCAACCTCCGGAGATCTAAAATCTGGAGATGATCTATTTTGCACTACCCCTCCCCCCCCTCCTCCCTCGAATGTCCATCTCTCTCCCCACTCCCACAAATTGACCCAGCCACCAAATTATGACATGGGAATGGCTTAGGACATTATATGAAGTCTTACATGCAGTACATACTATCAAAATTCGCTTTCATCATTATAATGATGAATAATCTTTGTCAGTGACTACTAATGAAATGCAGAAATGTCCCAGAAACAGTACAGTGAGTAAAAAAGATGAAATTGTGAGAAAAAAATGGGCTAAATTTCAAACTATAGCAAAGAAAAGTTTAAAAATCTACTTAACCCGGTAGCTTTCGTGACCCCATGGGAGAGCAGGAGATCAGTGCTGTATCGGGGAGAGTTGTGCATATATGCAATCTTGAATTAAGTTTGTGGTTTCTTTGTCATTGAAGCTGTGCTCTAAAAAAAGAGGGTTTATGAAATAATTTTCTTTTTTGCTGTTTTTCAGGTCCAATTTGTCAGCACATTGATCAGTGTTATCGCAATCCATGTCAAAATAATGGAAAATGTTCTACAAATGCTTTTGGAAATTTTAGTTGTCGTTGTACCTCTGGGTGGACTGGAAAAACTTGCAATGCAGACATAGATGAGTGCTCTCTAAGCAGCCGCTCACCATGTGACCATGGTGGTACATGCGTCAACACTCCTGGATCATTTAGCTGCCATTGTATCCCTGGTTACACTGGTAAGTGCTTTGCCATTATTATTACCTTTCTCATCCACTTGCACTAAAATATTGAAGAGTAATGAACTCTCCCGTAAGCAGCCAATCAAAATGTGAAGACTTAATGGCCACTTATGGGAGGTGGTCATGTACAAGAATTGAACCACAGGGGGTCTCTTCTGAGAAGAGGTCTCGATACAGCTACTTATTGATAGATAATTTATTGCATGTTATTTGCAAGTTATGATAATTATGTGTAGTCCCATGTTGAGAGAGTACTAGGGTCTAATATTTAACAGTTAATGACTGGTCCCAAAGGAAAGAGTTATTTTAGTTTTCAAAGAAACTAAAGGTTTTCCAAGTTAGACATTGAGGTGTTAGGAGAACAGAATTAACAAGTTCCTTAGTTACTTGCCCAGAAAGAAAACCTACTACTTGTCCCACATGACCAGACAAGGCTTTTTTTAGCCCTTTTGGTGTTTTTAAACTTCAAAATGTACTCTGCTAGGAACACATTAGTACCTAACAGGTAACTACATGTATATGTACTTGTTTACTGATACAAACGTGTATTAAGAGGCCATCAACTCTTTTTAACAGGTGCACGCTGTGAGCTTTCGATCAATGAATGCGGTTCTAATCCTTGCCAAAATAGTGCTGTGTGCCTTGATTTCCTCAACGAGTTTCGATGTCTCTGCAGTCCTGGTTGGACAGGCACATTTTGTGAGAAAGATATAAATGAATGTGCTAGCACTCCTTGCCAAAATGGTGGACAGTGTCACGACTACCTGAATGGATACAATTGCACTTGTCTGCCTGGCTTTATTGGTAAAAACTGTGAGATAAACTTTGATGACTGTCAGTCAAACCCTTGTCATAACGGTGCTACATGTGTTGATGGCCAAGCTGGATATACATGCAATTGTAGTAGAGGCTACACTGGAAATAATTGTGAGGTTGATATTGATGAGTGTGGATCGTCTCCTTGTCAGCACTATGGGACATGTGTGGATGGAATTGATGATTATAACTGCACATGTCTTCAAGGATTTACTGGAAAGAATTGTGAGTTAGATTTAGATGAATGTAGCAGCAATCCTTGCTTGAATGGTGGAACATGTCAAGACCTTGCTAATGGATTCAAATGTATTTGTCCTGTTGGTACAAGTGGTAAGGATGACTTCAGACCTAATCTTTAATTTTTATAAAAGGTGTCCTGAACCCAAAAATATTGTGGTACACTTTAACATGGACATGATAATTCATTCTTAGTTAAAAATTGCAAAATATTTTTCTTCAGGTGATCTGAGATTTTTTATACAGGATTGTATATGTAAACACAACTTTTATTGACCCTGGCATTTAAATTTTAAAGAGCAAAAGACACAAAATGCAAGACTCACCACAAAGTTGAAAACAGATCTGAGACTTTGTGGCAAAACATTCAACACTCAGGACGAAAAGAAACAGAAAAAATAATTATGACTATGATATTCATCAAAAATGGCCTTGATTGGATCTGATCCAAATTTTGTAAGTACGTTTATCATTGATTGCCCTTATAAGTACATCAGATAAACTGGTCAATGTATAGTCTTTGCCATGCTTACCTGTAATTCATGTTTACATTGCTTTTTTTTAGGTCCAACATGTAAAGATAGTATCAATGACTGTTCAGGAGTGGTTTGCAAGAATGGTGGCGCATGTATTGATGGTCTAAACACTTACTACTGCAGCTGCCATCCAGGTTTTCATGGACGGCACTGTGATTCTAACTATGATGAATGTAGTTCGTCTCCTTGCCAGAATGGAGGCACTTGTACTGATGGTGTTGCTCAGTATCACTGTCAGTGCCGATCTGGATATACAGGTTTGCATCAGCTCTTACAGGCTTGAATAGTCATTTGATTTCCTGGCAGCAGTGTGCAGTTGGCAAAGTCATTTTTGAGCAATGCACTTCAACAAGAAGTGAACTTCATGCATTTTTGGGTAGTGGTTTTGCCCAAATCTAATGCCAGATTGTCTCTATGAGAGAGTAGTGACACTTAGCAATGCAAATTTGGCAGCTTTAAGGCATATTTAAAGGAGAAAGTCTGGTTGCTGTGCATCAATCACTCAAAAATGCCTTTGCTTAAGTTCCCTATTACCCAATAAGGAAAGCCTGTTTTACATTACAAGCACATGGAGCTTTGTACTATACCCACATACACAGTTTCCAAAGTTGTTAAATACAACAAGCAAAACTCCTAGAGAGATACCACCTCATCATTTATTTTTTTTATTACATGTACAAGTGAAGTCTGCTTCAGAAATTTCGAATTGTTGGCTCATAGTTGAAAAATGTAACCTTTTTTAAAACAACACCAACAAAAATTAAGTCAAGTAAACTCGAAATTAAAATAATGACTGCAAATAAAGCCACTTCAATGGAAAACAAATTTTGGATATTGAATGTTATCCTATTTCATTCTAG
Source organism: Porites divaricata (assembly GCA_038088405.1). NCBI lineage: Eukaryota > Metazoa > Cnidaria > Anthozoa > Scleractinia > Poritidae > Porites > Porites divaricata. The sequence goes on along the minus strand of JBBMOI010000003.1, from coordinate 26,429,451 downwards.
GTACAAGCTGTGAAACTAGAATTGACAATTGCTTAGGAAATGAGTGCAAGAATGGTGCGACTTGTATCTCACGACAGACTGAGTACTCTTGTAGTTGTAATGCAGGGTTTAGTGGACGGTTGTGTGAGATTGACATTGACGAATGTGCTGCTAACCCATGTAAACATGGACAGTGCACTGATGGCATCAACAAGTACATGTGTAGCTGTTATGCTGGTTATGCTGGCGCAAACTGCTCGATTAATATTAATGACTGTGAGACTAGGTGAGTACTTTGTCTTTGTTCAGTCGGAGGGGATGGTGTGAGACACATAAAATTATAAATCACAAACATGCTGTATTTCCTTGGTAGTATTACTTTGGCATGATCTGTGGTGTAAGTCATTCAGTCACTCAATTTCATGTTTGTTTCCTGTTGTTGTGGAAGATACAATCAGGCATCACCTGTTGTGTGTGGTGTGAATATTGTTCAGTGTCTTTCAATCGTTCAATGTCTTTAATATTGATGTTTCACTGCTTTCAAACATTCATAACAGTACACTATACAGTCTCCGTCAAAATTGGGGGACACTTTACTGTCTTCTTGTTCTTCCAATGTTGATGTACGTGATTTGGTGAGTTAAAGAAGCCGTGTCACGAAATTTAGCCAAATTAGGCAATTACGAAATGTCCGTTAAATTAATTAGAGAAACGTAAAAATAACCGCTTTAAAACATTAAAGGAAGGTTTAAATAACACAACAGATGCCACGGATGGGCAAAACTGAAGAAGATTGAAACGGATTGAAATTAGGGTTTTTGAAAACTGTTCAGCCTAACAGTTTTTCAAAGTTAGTCTCTGCTGTTTGCAACTTCAAAAATAATGCTCAGGAGACATATTTGTTTGTCTAGGATCTCTGATTCTGTCATTTCCATGTAATTTCTTTGAGGGCGAGTAATTAGCTTAATGAAACAAAATGAACTGGACTGCCGTGACACAGCCCCTTTAACTGCTATAAACAACATTGGAAGGACAAGGAGACGTTCCAGAAGAAAAAGAACAATTTTCGGTGGAAGTGTCCCAACTATTTTTGTCTGAGACTATAGCAACATGACGTGTGCATGTAGAAAAGAAAGTTAATCTTTTGTCTCTTTGCACAGCCCTTGTTTGCATGGATCGACGTGTGTGGACGAAGTGAATGACTTCTTTTGCAAATGTTCGCCTGGATTTTCTGGACGGAGATGCGAGAACCATATTAATGAGTGCACGCCATCACCCTGCAAAAATGGAGCCACATGTGTTGATGCGATTGCATCTTACAGCTGCTACTGTCCCCCTGGTTACACAGGTGTAAACTGTGAAAGTATTATTAATTGGTGTGATAATAATCCTTGTGTAAATGGGGGTACGTGCAGGCAAACTGGGATCGATTTTATTTGTGAATGTTTGCCAGGATTCAAAGGTGTCATCTGTGATGTTGAAAATATAACTTGTGCGCAAGCGGTGACAAAGTCTGGTGGGAGCGATGTTTGCAAGAATGGAGGCACATGTTTAGATCAAAGAAACGTACAGTCATGCATTTGTCCACCTGGGTTTAACGGGAGCTATTGTCAAGTCAATATTAATGATTGTTCCAGTGGCCCTTGTAAACATGGCGCTAATTGCGTTGATGGAGTTGCAAACTACACATGCAATTGTATAGGAGGTTTCACGGGAAGAAATTGTGATATAAATATAGATGACTGCGCAGGGGACCCATGCAGAAATGGAGGTACATGCACTGATTTAGTGGATGGCTTCATCTGCACATGTCCCGTGGGATATGTTGGTAATAGATGTGAAAAGAATCCTAATGACTGCTTCTCTACGGCATGCTTTAATGGCGGATTTTGCCGTGACGGGCTTCGGAGTTTCTCTTGTGACTGCCCAGCTGGATATTCTGGCCTACGTTGTGAAAGCGATATCGACGAATGTGCTCCCAATCCATGTTCTCCTCTAGGTTCTGAGAGATGCTTTAACCTGGTGAATGACTACCAGTGCAAATGTAAAAATGGATTCTTGGACAAACAATGCAGCACAAACATCAATGAGTGTTTGTCTAACCCCTGTCAGAATGGGGGCGAGTGCAAGGATGGTGCCGGTAGACACATTTGCCTTTGTCCACATGGATTTTCAGGGTTAAACTGTGAGCGTCCTGTCTCTACCTGCGCACACGATCCGTGCCTGAATAGCGGCACTTGTGTTACTCAACGAAATGGCAATTATTCGTGCTCTTGCATGCCTGGAGTTGTCGGAAACCAGTGCAACTGGAACAAAGACGATTGCCTCTCTGTGCCTTGCCAAAATGGAGCAACGTGTATTGATGGATATGATTCTTATACTTGCAAGTGTCCTGTTGGGTTTACTGGCCGAAACTGCGAGCACGATATAAATGAGTGCCAGAGCAATCCTTGTTTACACGGAGGAACATGTCAAGACCAGAAGGGCTTCTACACATGCAAATGTACAGGTCAGGCTTTTTTATATCATTATTAACTATTGTACATGTACGTCTGACATTTTCCAAAACAAAACCAAAAAAAGTTTAGCACGTAAAAGATCATCGCAATTATGTAGGCAATATAAGCATGCAGTTGCGAAAAGAAATCCTAAAGAAAAGGAAAACAAAAGATAAACAATCCCTTGGTGTCGTGTTCAAATTTGCCCATCCGTGGCTTCGTTTGTATTTGCTGCATCATTTAAACCGTCCTTTAATGTTCTTTGCGAAACAATGTTGCAACAATGTTGTAACGCTGTGTTGCGTGAAAATCGTCGTTGCGAATCGTCCCGCGTAGCATCGCGTTTAGTACGTACATGTACAAGGTATTTCTCTTAGCGCTCAAGGTTTCTGTTCTGTGGCTTTAACCGTACTGTTTCGCTATTACACTGTAGATGCATACACAGGCAACTATTGCGAAGAAAAAGTTGGCTGCCCTTATGATGACTGTGCACAAGAATTTGGTGATAACGCAGTTTGCAAGGTAACTGATTATTATAATTATTTGAGTACTGAAATACACCAGAAGTTACTCTTTACAAACTGGCGAAAGAAAACTTATATCCATGGCAATGCTCTTCTCTATACAAATATTTCTACGCTGCCACCATGCGATAATAATTGTTAGTTACATCTATATATCTCAAGTCAAGTTAAGCGCAGTGGTTTTCATATTATCGGTACAATTGCTCAACCTTTTTCAGGTAGAACTGAAGTCTATCTTCAATTTTTTTTCCGTCTTCGATGGCAGCAATCACGTTGAAAATAGTTTAATTTTTTTATAAATAAAAATTATCCAATATTTTTCACTGTGGGAACAGTTTTCTTGACGCGAGACGAATTCGAATCACTTTTGTACCTGATTTGTTTTGCCGTTTTCTCAACGCAGATGCTCGATTCCAAAACAAGAACGTTCCGCTTTGGTCGCTTTTTCGGCGATTTTGAATCCATTGTCTAATGTGAATGATGTTCCCAGATTTACTGATGTGTGTAAACGCGAATCTGAATACTCTGCTTGTGATAATTCCGAAAACATGTATGAACCCAGAAACATTTCTTCTTGTGTCAACCTTGCCTAGGTGTGTTTGCTGCTCACATTAATTTGATTTTATCCACAACAGAAAAAATGCAATAACCATGCGTGCAATTATGACGGTACTGTGTGTTCTCTGGGGACTGAGCCTTGGGCAAACTGCAGTACAGTGACGAAAAGTGGACAGTTCTGCTACCAGGTTTTCAAGGATGGCAAATGTAATCCTGAGTGTAATAACGAACAATGCCTCTTTGATGGCTTTGACTGCAAATCACCCAGAGGCAAATGCGAGTAAGATGAATTTGTGTGATGCACATGATTTACTGTTAATTTTACTAGTCTCCTTGGCAACCGCTCGGGCTGGCGTCACGTAATGCTCCTCACTCGGTGTTTCGCGGTTTAATAGTAAGGAGCTTTAGCAACGAGAGCGTCAAAAAAGCAGTAGGTGCTCGGGTGTATTTAAGTAGAACAACAACTTCGCTCGTGCATCACTGGACGACTACGCTACGACGTGAAAATGCCTATTTGCCCCTTTTAAGGAGGGCGTACTGTAAACAAGCAACCACGAACCTTTATTTTTTAGTTCTGGTCCCAGTTGTTGAAAAGGTGGATAGCGCCGTCCACTGGATAAATCTGTATTAATGGATAACGCAATTTTATTCATAATACTTGTTCGCTGGATAGTGATTTATCCGGTGGATAGCGGTATTCAACGTGTAAACTACGAGGGCCTGGTGTATAAATACTCTTTAACTGGTTTTACACAAGGACTGAGACGTAACTGATGACCCGAATTTGTTTTCCAGGACTGATAATTACTGCAAAGCTCGCTTTGAAAACGCGGAATGCGATACTATATGCAACACCGAGGAATGTTTGAGGGATGGTTTGGACTGCGAAACATCAAAGCCAAAGCCGGTGAGTGAAATCCCGTAGGCACCACGCTTTCAAACCGATCAATACCGTAATGGACTGGGTATATTAATACGACTATCCTACTGGGAAAAAGGCTAATTCGCTCTTCTGCCACCTCTAGGTACAAAAAAAACGGGCAACAGAAAACATGCAACTTGTCTTGCAATATTCCTGCAAAACGAGTTGATTAACGATGTTTCGCGTTTTACCACTCACATCAAACGGTTGTTAAGACAACAGAGAACTTCATCTTCCTAGAACTAAAACTGCTATGGGCCAGTCCACATTCATGTACGCTGCTGTCAAGGAATGGAATGAACTCCCAACAGACCATCGAAACTGCAGTAGTCTGAAAATTTTTAAGACTGAGCTTTTTAAATTTTTTATTGATTTAGATAAGACTGATCACAAATGTAGTGTTTAGACTTTTTATCGTGTTTTTTTTATCATGTAATTTATTGATACTGATCATCGGTTTATACCAGCGTCTTCCTCCCGGACTTCGCTGATCGGTCTTTCAGTTTTAAATAAAGCTTTTATTATTATTATTATTATTATTATGTTAACAGTTTTGAACGCGGCTAGTCAAACGCGCAACATCGCTTTCAACTCGTTGTGCAGCAATGTTGCAAAACAAGTTGCAGGTTTCTGTTGCCCGTTTTACCGAAGCTTAAACGGTATTTGCCATTTATTCTGCGAGGTAATTTTTCCGAACTGGTCCAAGAGATTCAGTCTTGTTCCCAGGGCCTCTCTTCTTTCAGGGGACGGGACGTGGAGAGACACTGGGAAAGATTTCGGGGGAAGGTTAAGATAAATGAATCTAGTTACCACAAACCGGTGCGAAAAACGGCTTTCAGTTTCTTCAAGAGTCATTGACCGTGAAAGCAGGTAGCGGCGAAACGCTTTTGTTGGTCGTTTCACTTCCTAGCTGTGGGAAAATACGGAGACCCTCGTGCCAAAAAAGCCAAAAAAGTTGTTTGGAAAAACTAAAAACTCGAAGAGATAGACCCAAAACTTCGACCTTTTTTTTTTCTTGAGTTTTCGATTATCCCGTATTTTCGAAAAAGATTGTAAATAGCATGGGGTGCAATATTAGCTTAGGCACTGATAATTCATTCCCCTCATGTGTTATGTACTTCAGTGTTACCTGTAACTGCTCTAACTTTTCCTTTTTCTTTGTTAGGGCAAAGGAACGCTAATTCTTGTACTGCTGGTGTCGCCAGAGGAGTTCATGAATGGCTCAAGAATTTTCACGAGAGCGCTCTCTGCAGTTTTGGAAACCATCTTGTTTATTAAGGAGAATAACGATGGCGAGCAAATGATCTTTCCGTATATTTTCTCCGGCGGGCCTCCAGTGTCTGTTTCGCGAAGGTCAGTGGCAAACTTACAGAGAAGAACGAGTCATATCATTGTGCGGCGAGCATTGTCCGACCAAGGGTTAGTATGGATTTCTTCATCTCATTAACTCCACTTTTAAACACCATCCTGCTCTAATAGGCCCCCTATATAAATAGATTGCCCGAGCAAGTTTTGCTTTTATGGGTCTCAATGAAGCGATAGAAATTTTTACTTGGCGAACACTTTTCAAGGTGCTGTGTGTAGTTCTTACAAAATCACCCTCGTCTTTTTGCCAGAGGAGGGGACTTAAATTAACTCACTGCTTTTCGCGGAATTAAATAAGCCACCTCTTTATTAATCTCTTTTTCAAACTTACCTGGATCAAATTTAAAACTTGTCCTCCTTGGAGATATGTTTAGAAAATTTGCTGTAGCGATGCCATTCGCCACTTTACTAACGATAAGGGAACTGGAGCCTTAATTCTTCCCGCAAATGTTTCTGGGATCGTCACTGTAGAGACGCCGGTCAGCTATTGGTCAATTCCTTAGTAACAGTCCCATAAATCTTTGCGAAAGTTAACTCCGCCCAGTTTCCTGCTCGTTTCTAAAGTGGCGGATTGGAAGCCGACATCTGGAAACTATATTGCACGGCTCGACTGGAAGACTACTTGTGTGGGGCATCTCTGAAGCATTACTAACCGTTTTTCTTATGCAGCTGTTCATTTTCATTTTCTCTTCATCCACTCAAGAAGTTTTACTTGTTTGTACTAACTTCAACCGTTTCTCGTTTCCTTTCAGAACGGAGGTTCAAATGTTAATCGACACGAGGGGATGCGATGGCAGTGCGTGTATTACTGACGCAGATTTTGTAAGTTGGACTATGCTTGTGTCTTTTTCGATAAATTTGCAATCAGTCGGTAGAGCGCTTGACTGTAGAGTGGAAGGTCGCGGGTTCGATTCTCTGGACCGGACCAATAGTCGGGGTCGTGGTGAATAACCGAGAAATGGAGGTACGGCCATTGCTTGGCAAACGACTAGACCTTTGTGTGGCTCGGGTGACCACCTAGAATGGTGGTCCAGTCTCCAGTATGAGTAAAGTACTTTTTTTACGTGCATTGACTCTGAAAGCCGAAACATCAAAATCTACTTTGTCAACACTGTCCCCTCTATGGTATTGAGGAGAACTTGCTTTCTCTATTTCCACGAGTTATATTTTTGACTATTTGAAAAGTCTTTTTTTATTATGACAAATTACATATGGGTAAAGGTTAAATTTTGTGGCTTTATTTTTAGGGTGCAAAATATCTCGGTGCACTGCAATCTTCCAACAAACTGGATTTACCCTACAATTTACATCAAGTACGAGGTAGGTATTCCAAATTATAGTAAAATCAATACTCGACTTTCAACTTCACAACTGTCGACTTTCGTTTGAGTGACACTGTAATAATTGCTATCTTCTTTGTGTCTTAAGTTGAGGAACCAACGGTGAAACCTCCAACCTTGCCCTCTTCCACTGGTTTGTCGCCATTGTATATTGCTATTCTCTGTGTGGGCATTCCTCTGTTCGTTGTTGGAGTATTAGCCGGTGCCAAAAGGGTATATGCCAAACTGTGGGTTCCAGAAGGATTCGTCGGACGCGGGCCTCGGCGGCAGCCCTCTACAAGACGTGAACCAGTCGGGCAAGAAGTCTCTTTGAAGTAAGTGTTTTTAATTCCGTCGAAAGTAATAAGGAAAATAAATATTATTGTTGTTGTTAAGTGAAGTGTGATGAATTTTCATCTCCTGTGTAGTGACAACATTTGCATGTCACGGTATACTTTTTAATTCGCCCTCTTAACTGTTTTGTTTTTCAGTCAAATGAGGAAGAGCTCGTCTGAAATTGAGGAAGGTACTTCTGCTAGCGGCGAAAGCAGCCGTTCAGACCTGACGCCTCCTAGGGAAGCTAAGCGAGTCAAACTGGACGATAAACACAACGGAGAAGATTCGCGTAAGTGGACCTCCCTGCACCACCAGGCCGCAGACGTGACCGTTAGAACCTGCTCCCTGGCTCTAACCCCTCCTCAACAGGGCAATGGAGAGAGGGGAGCTATGGCCATTGATGTTGATGCCAGAGGCCCTGGTGGAATGACCGCATTGCATTTGGCCGCATGCCGTGGAATGTATGGTGATGGAAGTAGCCTGGATGATGATAAAGACAGTGACGATAGCGGAGGCGCCATGGTTTCGGACTTGCTTTCTCTTGGAGCGAGCTACAATTCAAAGACTGATCTGGAAGAGACGCCATTGCATCTTGCTGCAAGGCACTCCAGAGCTGATGTAGCTAAGCGTCTACTTGACTCGGGTGCTGATGCTAATGCGAGGGACCGCCTCAACCGTACGCCTCTGCATCTTGCCATTGGCGCTGATGCTCAGGGTGTATTCCAGGTAAATAACAGTGATATCTTACAGTTCTCCGAATCTGGAGCAGTAAAAAGGTGTCTGATTTCTCGGATCCCCTTGTTATCCCAGCAGTACTTCGCGTCAGAATTCATGAAAATGCAAAAAACCGGCAATCAATTAACCCTTTAAGCCCTGAGAGTGATCAGCATCAAATTTCTCCTTGTAATATCACTGCTTTGTAAAACAGAGTGGTTCTGAGGATTACGGACATGATCACATAAGTTGAATTTGCTTGATATTTTATCAACTTCTCCCCACTACTTCCATAGGAAATGAATAGGAGCAACAAATGAGAATTCAAATTTTGATCTTAGGGTTCAAAGGGTTAAGCCTCCTCAGCAGTACATTTGCAAGCTGCTTAGGCTGCCTGGGAGTGGCAGGGGGGGGGGGGGAGGAAGAAAATGAACTCTCCTTTTTCCCTTGCGCGCTTCCCCCCATCCCGTCCTTGTTTTGGCCCTTGCTACGCAGGCTACAAGGTGTTCATTTGACTGGTAACACAATGGGTGTTAATCAACAAACTGACAAACAGATACTCGAGAGTTATTGTGCGGGGTGGTGGGGGGGTGATCCCTTTTCGTTACACGCACGCACTTATCTGTGAGGCGTGCACACACTGCAGTTTTTGAACATGCGCCCGAGTCCAGTACAACCTTACAAGACCTTTGACGCCCTGCTGTGCCAACCCAGCACATTCAATTTTAATTCACATCGGCGCTAAATCAGTTTTTCAATCCTCAACATTCAGAGATTGCTCATGAACCGTGCGACTGACTTAGAGGCCAGAATGGATGACGGAACAACACCATTGATACTTGCAGCGCGGCACGATCTACCGGACTTAGTGCGTCATCTTATCAAGGCGGGAGTCAAAGTAAACAGTGCCGATAATCAAGGTAAGCTTTGGTGAATATTTTTCTCTCTTTGTCGACCCAACTTTAAACTGTTTCTTTAACGTTTGTCCTAATAGACCCTATCATAGATTTTTTAACTTTTGAGTATGTCCAGTGACATTGTTGGCGAAGATCAATTAACACTGCTGGACAGAACGCCATAAAATCAGTTAAGTTGCTAAGATTAAGAATGATTTATTGCAAACTAACGGAGGTATAACTATCCGCAAAGTCGCAAAATTTTACACTGACAGACGATTGTGTACTGGGGGCAAGTTCGTGTCCCCCGCCATGCAAAATTCTGTAAAATTATGCGTCTTTGTGGAGAATATCTTCGCTCTCTTTGGACGTGTCACCCTTAAAGCTAGTAATGTAACTGATTTTTAGGCAGTATTTCCGGTGGTTTCGATGGATAATAACTTGTTAGCTTTGATCAAAACTTAAAGAAAACCGTGGTAGGGTGCATTCAAATCCATACTCCCTTATTAAGCAAACTCAAATGGTCATTCCGTTGCTGTTACTGACAGGTAAAACTGCACTACATTGGGCAGCCTCGGTCAATAGCTTGGAGGTGACGAAAGAGCTGCTAAGAAATGGTGCCAAGAAAGATGCTCAGGACGAAAAGGTAACTCAGAGATTGAATATGTGCTTTATAGAACAAAATGTTGCTTTCAAGTTCTTTGAAAAACAAATTTGAGTACAACCTGAGGAATGATTTACTGAGAAAAAGCACTTCCATGACGAAGTCGCGCGGAAACGCTTGATGCGCAGGCTAAATTTAATTTCAGAAAGCAAAGTGTTAACAACAAAGACCAATTTTAATTTCCACGTTCTTTATTAGGGTCAAACGCCGTTGTTCCTGGGTTGTAGAGAAGGGAGCATTCAAACAGTGCGTTATCTGCTTGTAAACTATGCAAACCGCAAACTCGCCGACAGTATGGACATGACTCCGGAAGATATCGCCAAACTGAGACACCATCATGACATTGTGGAGTTGCTTACGGACTGGTCGCTGGGTTGTAACTCACCTAAAGCTGTTCCCGCTCCTACGTCACCCCCCGAGGGGCAAAAATCACCGCTAGTTAACATGGCATCTCCGCAGGCTACCTCTCCGCCGACCGTGGAAATTCATGGTAACGGCGCGCCTGCGATCATGCAGCATTTCTCGGCGGCGCGTCCCAAAACAAACGCTGTTAACAGATCGCAAGGACCTTCGAGACCAAGACCTGCCACCGGAAGTAGTAACACGAAACGGAAGCGGAAGAAGGCACGGCCTGAGGAGGAACAATATCCGGTAATAAGCACGGTGCCATCGCTTTCACCAACTGCAACGTTATCACCAACAGCTAATAATGTAACAGCTGTATCTTCGTGCGCCACTGGGCAGACGTTTTCACCTAACTGCATGCAAATCGCAAACGGACTTTCTCCTCTCGGGAGTGCGGGTATTTCCCCCGCAGATTCCACGACGTTGTCCCCTTTGCAGCCTCCGGACTCGCTCGAGCAGCAACCGCCGTCACCTTTGGAAATTCTCTCCCCGGAAGATCTGGCTGGTTTGGAAGACGTTGGGATCGACTACTTGGATGAGCTCGATTTTGATGCTCTTAGTCCCCCAACAGATCTGTCGATGTGCGGTGATTTTCCACCCACGACAACTATAGGACATTTGGGTCTGAATGACCACATTGTACCCACAACGTCTGACTGTATGTACATACCAAATGCGCCTCCTGTCAGGCGGTCGGACCCTCTGGAAGGTCAAAGACTTTATTCTGTGCATAGCACACCGGACTTGCATGATGTAGGTCTTCAACACCACGATTCTCGGTCCATTGTATTCAATGGAAGAACTTGTCACTCCGCGCAAAAGGCCTCGATTGCGACGCCTTCCCAGCTGGCCTCATATCAGGCTATAACGAACTCCAATATGTATCCGTCAAATGGAGGCGGCGTCATGCCATTAAGAAAAGACTTCCACAATAATGACTATATGATGCAGCAGCCGTTGCAATTACAAAACCAACTCGTTCTTGGACACATACCGATGTTTGATAACCGCTACGAATGCGTCTCGCCGCAAAAGATCGTGTCTTTCCCCACCCCCTCCCCGGACTCGCCGGGGCAGTGGTCGTCCTCATCTTCATCCTCATCTTGCTAGTCAATCGTCGTGTGCAGTTCGTGTGTTGTCATGGAGACCGGACTCTCGCCTTCAGTTCCCCATAGAGAGTCGTCAAGTGTGAGCTGTACGTTTATCCTCCGTCGATCATCGCTGTGACATGCTCAGTCCTGTTATTATTTTATTTGGGTGAACCTTAACCTCGTAAAAGCGTTTTTATTTATTTTGCCTTTCCGAATTTTGTTGCTGGCGACAGATTAAGTAGTTGGTATAGTCAGGATCCAACTAGTAACCCGGACTGAATAACCCTGAGCGAGCTACGGCGTTCTCACAGACCAGTTTTAATTTTTAGGTCGATTTTCCGAATTTTGGTTATCAAAAAAGTCTTACAATTAGGCTACAAAAGTTGGAGACTAGAAAATAGTCTATGTGATGTTTTGATATCTACGTTCATTTTCATTATCATACTGTGGGTGCGCACACATACCGGACGGAGCTTCCATTTTTGCGGGAAAAAGTACTCCAAAATGACGTTTAAAATAAACTAATCTGTAAAAACGCTGTTGCATAAGCTGAGTTGCGCGCTCCGGGTTAAATGGCCTCCTGGTATAGTCCGAACAAATGGAAATCACTGAATTGGGCAATATTCAATGTTACTCTGTGACGGGACATGTGAATTACCCATACCGTTCTGAAAATACCGACTACACAATTTGTTTTATCCATGCGTCAAAATGCTGTTTAAATGGGTATATTTAAAAATAGACTATCGTCCTACGCGAATCACAGTATGCATGTATTATAACGATTCGGTAGCCAATCAGAAGCCAGGGAAAACTTCCAGGAAACCTTGTGCAAGATTCAAAAGAGTTGGTTTCCTTGAGTTTATCCTCGCGTTTGATTGGATTAGTATTATCTACTAAGCACATTTCCGGTACTCGTTTTTGTACTTTTATACTGTATGTTTGTAGTATAGTAAATTGTTAAACTGTGCTGATCAACCATCACTTACCTCGTGTTACTTAAAATTGTGTTGCAGTCACAGGTATTGTGTTTTACCTACCTACCTACCTCTTATGCGTATTGTATACTTACGTTGATATTAGAGGGTTTTTATTTATTCAAAGGAAACACAAAAGGCTCATTCTATTTGCAGGGTTAGTTCTACGCGGTAAATTCCGCAGGGGAGGGTAGAAGGAAAGCGGGGCGTAATATTCATATTCTGCCTTGAGTTTTGCAGTAAAAAGTGAACTTCTACGTTTTAGATTGCCTAGTCCCTGTACGGCGTTTTCCCAGTCCCTCTCGGTCAATTAATTTCGGTGACGTATCCGAGGCGAACGGTCGGGAAACATTTTCGATCGGACCACGTGACCCAAAACGCTTTGGCCGCGCGGAATAATGAGGCCTAGGGACTAGGCAACGTTTTAGACAAGTATTCTTTAATTTAAGAAGTAATTCGAAGCGGCGATAATGCTGCTATAGTCTTTTTAAAAGTCCATCAACAAGAGGTTGAGTCGAATCCTGTTTTTCTAGAATTGTAATTGATTTTTAGACAGATAATTGAACAAGTTCAAGTTGAACAGACAGAGCTATAGAAAAGTTTAATATATTTTTAAGATGTAATTAGCAATACTTGCAACACTGTAGATACATTTTTGTATAATATTGAAAACGTATATAACATTTCCTTTCCTTCGCATTCACATTATAAATAACACCGGTATCATAGATTGGCAAACTACCCCTAAGGGGTTTCATATCGGTTTATGCGGTTGCTATAGACTATGAAACTCTAATGTAATCGATTATTTTTATAACTTTTCTCTGGACTTCATTAGGTAACTGTGCAGTTATAACGATAACAAAGTATTTTGGGATGGAAAAAAATAATAAACCTTGAGTTGCAATAGAAATGGTTGTAGTTTACTGTTTTCTCAGCGCACGAAAGGGGGTCGTTTATTTCCACGCTTCACGCTTTGGAACAGAGTCCGTAGAAGTGTGATACTATTTTGTTCGAAAACTCAAGCTGAGTCGGGTTACAGAAGATTGCGGGTCAATTATCGAGGTACACAGCACGCAATATTGATTACGTTACTTAATATGAATAGCTTGTTTTGTTGATTAACTTGGCCATGATATAAAATTTATAAGTACCTGTTTAAAGGTCTTTTGATGAGTTTTGTTGCAACCGAGATGAAAATATCTCGGATTAAAACGACCAAATGAAGAACAACAATTTAGTACTCATTTTTATGAACAGAAAGCGAAACAAAAGAAATTGAATGAGTTTGTAAATATTGACGGTTTGAGTGGCCTCGTGGCGTTAAAACCCGTGGGAAAAACGTATTTTGCACCTTCCCACACACTTCGCTTCTTGTGCTCTATTGTGCAGTGCATCTGGCGCGTAGCCAATCACCGTTCAGTATTGCTCTGGGGTCGTGCCGCACGTGCTCTCCAACAGTGAATTATTCGAAAATCTGGCGATTTCTTTGTCATGGAACTAGTTGGAAATGAGAATCGCTGCTACCCATGCCGCGTAGAGCGTAATTCACAGTTACAAGGGTTATTTAGAAGGCGATAAATCCATAATTGTCTTTGTGAAATTAATGTTTGCCACATAAGACAAGCTCGACTAATGCGCAGAAAACCGGAACGGGAATATTAAAAATAGCGTTTTATACAAGACTGCACAATCATCTGGAATTGAAATGTCACCCAGGGCCTATTTTCTGTTTTCTGGACTTGTGGACAGTTTTTATCATACAAGAAAAGAAATGTGCGTGTTTTAAAAAAGTACATGCGGAGGTGAATATTGGTCCGTATTTCACGGGCGTGACCTATGTCATTCTTTAAATAGCTTTGTTTTTGTCAAGTCAATTGGCGGATGACTGGGACTTTATAGTAATTGACGAGCCTTTAGCTGACGTTGTTTGCTGGTTGTCAATTTGTTTGCACAGTCTATAAAAGTATGGCTTGCTTTACCATGGTTAAGAATTGTAAAAATAAGTGCTCTCAAAGAGGATAAAACCTTTCCGATTTGGCAGACTGAACAAAACGCGTTACAATTCAGTTTTTGCATGATTTTCTTTATCGTAGCCTTGACCGTTTATGAATTATGAATAATTTTTGCACGAGTAAGACCCGTTTCAAGAAGCGCGACGTTTGAAACCAAGTCGTGCTACTGCCCTGCCGAACTCAATTCATAAATGATAAATACATTAGAATACCTTCAAAAGTTTCCTAAACCGTTTCTTTTTTGTGTGTTTTGTTTTCGGCAACAGCCGTTCTATTCGACTGAATTAAATTCGACGTCTGAAACCACAGTCGAGCCAGCTTAGCACGGCAGTAGCACGACGTTTGAAACAGTCCTAAAAAGAAGAACCTAAGGGAAGTGGATTTATGCCTTTATGCTCTGCACTTTCATGCTCTGATGCAAAATCATCGAGTTTACTGTCATGTTAACCTGTACACACAAGAAACTAGTTTTTTGCCATTTACAAAACGTTTCCAGAAAGTCCGGCTGAAAAATAAACGGAAGTCTTTTCCTGTCGTTCCAGTGAAGAGTTTCCGTGAGCAACAGAACATGTGAAAAAGTGGTCCTGTTTTTCTAGCCTGTGAACAGGTTCTCTGTTTGGGGAAAAGGTGAATTTTTCACCCTTTTTCCCAAACAGAAAGCCGGTTCACAGGCTATGTTTTTCGGACGTAAAGTTCCAAACGGAAGTTCGAGTTACATTTCTTCAAACCCATTTTTGATACCAGTTTCAGGCTGTTGAGGCCGTTTTTTGGATTTGTGCTAATGGTAATTTTTTTTATGCCTATATAAATGGTAAACAATCATTAAGTTATGGGCTCACTCTGTCTGGCTAATTGCTTTATTGTTTTTCACACTCTGTGGATTTAAGACAAAGCCAGCATGTTTGAGTTGAAGACTGACTTCGTCATTTCAGCTAAGTTACGACAAGATTCGAAATTGGGTTTAATTGGCTAATTTTATCACTTTGCTAGTTCTCTGTACACGAAAAAGAAAATGCGAATGCGGTGGCATCGCATCATGATATGTCGAATATCGAAACAACGCCAAAGTAAAATTACATCTCAAGAGGCTCGCTCTATTTGGTCACAGTTGATGAATTTCTATGATAAGTCAAAGTTACTAATGTCGATTCACAATTGTCTCCGAAGCATGGGAGAATAGAACAGAAGAAACTTACATTTTCTCTGAACATCAAGAAGATTTGTTTTGTTTTATTCCCCCAAGCCTCTGAGCCAAGTATGAATTTTATAACAGGTCAATTTCAAGAGGGAACCTGATTGACAGGCTTAGGGTGCATTCCGTTGGATGATCCAGATCAGGATCAGTGATCCGAGATCACTCGGATCATGGTAGATCAAATGAACCGATGAATCCTTGTCCAGAGTGGATTCATCGGTTCATTTGATCTACCATGATGCGAATGATCTCGGATCACTGATCCTATATAGGAAGGTCAGCACTCATTAACATCCGTCGAAAGGCCCTTGGACACCTTATGAAGTTTACACATGGTAGATTAAAGAACACGTAGCATCAACCCCAACCCATAAAAGGAACCTAACCAGTTTCGAAACAGTGCTTAACCCTAATCAGTAAAGGTAGTGCTTAACCCTAATCTGTAAAACGCAGTGCTTAACCGGCTAATCCAAAACGATAAGGAATACTACAAAAGTAGGTCGAGTTTGATCGTCCGGGTGAACGTAGTCCTAAATAGGACTGTTGTTGTTGACAGTGACTGACGTTTCGACAACCTGTGCGGTAGTCATCTTCAGAGTCAAAGTGAGTTGTATCACGTCAGTAGATGGTATTATATACTCTGGTTATTGATCTGATTGGTCAATAAAGTCAAGATGTTATTGGTCGTCTGTCAGTTAGGCCGTGGTGTTATTGGCTATTAAGACTCGTAATCAAAAAGTCAGCAAAATGGCTGTTCGATTGCAAGTTTTGTGGCTTTGACACCATCGACTGGGGTAAATCTTGTACCCTGGCGTTTCAGTTCACCAGTGAATGTAAATTGCGGGTCTTTTAATTTAAACTTCTGCACTGAAAATTGGGAACTAAATGTTTCCGGCATCTTTAAAATTTGAATCACATCTACTCTAGTGCTAGGGAAAGCTCCTAAACTCTTTTGCACCTCTTTTGAGAGTGCCCTTTTTTTAAAATCCTTTAGGTAATGATAACTGAATGAGACACAGCTATTGCTTCCTTAACCAAGAATACTCTTCTTTCTGTTACTTAGGTTTCGTAAACGATACAACAAACCTGCTATTTCATCATGCACTTTTGCTTGCGAGGTATCATATCCATTGCTCCAAAACAAAGTGCCTTACCCTTCAAGGAAACTCCCAGTTTTTTCGAACCATTTTAAGTTGTCTTGACCGTTTGAAATTAATGCAAAATGGGATGCTTTATCCGGCAAAATAATCTTTCGTCTTTCCCTCCCATGTCGGGATTTACGTACGAAGAACAGCAATTACGCTAATAATTTACAGAGACTGAAATAAACTCGTCTGAGAATTCCAGGCAGATAATTTCTAAATACGTGATGGGTATAGCTGGGTATGTGTTCATGTATGCGTAATTTTGAAAGTACTTTTTACTAAGTTACGTTGAAAATAGTTTTCTATGTTTCCATAAAAGTCTTATCATTCATGTAAAGGTGGATTTTCACTGTTGCGTAATTCCTACGTACGTACGCACCTAAATTTTACGCGCGTAGATAAAATAGAGGTAATGTACATATAGAAGAAAGATCGTACGTAAGGGTAGATTTCCACAGTTTCGCAGTTTTTACGTGAGTCGATAAAATAGAGGCAATGTATGAAAGGCTGCTCGTAACTTTTACGTTTACGCGTGACCTTCCATACATTGCCTCAATTTTACTTACGTGCGCTTAAAAGTTGCGTGCATGCGCATGCCAAAATTACGCGACAGTGGAATTAATCCATCTTAGTTAAGTAGGTAGTTTTAAAAGCAATGTAATCAAGTGAAATGTAGTATAAATGTATGGTGTATCTGTATAATGTAAGTAATGTAGCAATAATCTGGTATCATGTAAGTGACGTAAGTTAGTAAGTAAATAAACAATGTCTTAAAAAATTACGTGGATTTACTTCTTAACTGACTTTTTCGCCGCCAATGCCGTCTCCGGATCTTAGCTTGTATAGCGCTTTACAAAAGGTCAGCCTTCGTATGTAGCAATTGACACAGCGCTTGAGAAATATGATGCGCAAATAGTATAGGAGAGGAGCTTGCGAGGAAGCAAACGCAGTCTACTAGAAGGTCGCCTGTAGGGCGTGGCAAGCGCATGCGGCGAGAATTAGACGGTGCGCACGCGAGAACGAGGACACACGCGAAGAGAGTCGCGCGTGTCCACTCTACTCTAGCGGCAAACAAGCGGTTCGTGTGTGCGCCCTAAATTTTCACGTGCTTGCTTTCTTGCCAGTAATAAAACAATTATTGGAACCGGCTTTCGCTTGATCTAAAGAATGATACAGATCTCGGCTTAATTCTCCAAACCTGGCTCAGCCCCATGGAAGGAACAGGCCTTGATCGATTTTTCGTTATATCGCTTACCGTAATTCCTCTGAAAAGCGCCCACGCCCTAATAGCACTATCCCCCACCAAGAAGCGCCTATCCCCTAGACCATAATGTCAAAGAAGCACTCCCCTTCCTCAAATACGCTCTTCTCACGTATGGTAATATGCCCGTCCAACTTCGTTTTTGAGTACAAGTTATTTTGAAATGCTAATCAGACGATGTTTTCGTATTTGAACTTCAAAAGAATTTTTACTCGTAAACGAGGTTGGACGGGCATATTACCATACGTGAGAAGAGCGTATAAGCTCCCCGCTTCCCTCTCCCTCACTTTCTTAAATAGGGACCTTTAGCACCGACGACGGCAACGGCAACGAAAACGTCACTATAAAAATGAGTTCTCGTTTTTTCAAACTTTTCCTTGTTTATTCCAATTCGCTTGAAATGTCAAAAGTGGGCGAATTTCCCTGGAGTTGATTTCTTGGTGACTGCACTAAAGTTTAGAAAGAGAAAGAAAAATTCGTCGTCGCTTGTTTACGTCCTCCATAAAACGTGAAAATAGGCATTTTCACGTTGTAGTCTTGCAGAGGCGGTAGAGAAATGTACAAAAAAGCGTGATGCACGTGCAAAGTTGTTGTTTTGCTTAATAAGCCTATTTCTTTTTTGACGTTCTCGCTACCGTCGCTGTCGTCGTTGCTAAAGCTCCCTAATAGTGGGGATACAAGGGGAATGCAGGGATCTGCATATCATTGATGTGGATGATCTCGAGGATAATTACTGAGATTTGTGTGCTGAGTTTTTCAGGGAACTACCGTTGCTCGATTACAACTACTGCTTTAAAAATCCAAAGATTACTGATACTAACTTAACGTTTTTATTAAAGATCAAGCAGAAACAAAGTTACACTTCGTTGAAAGGAAAACTTAATAAACGCCCCTCCCGATTAAATGCTCTGGCCTTTATCCAATAAGCACCCCTCCTTCTAGTGGTAATAGGGAGCTTTAGCAACGACGACGGCGACGACAAATAGGACGTCAGAAAAGCAATGGCTTTATTGCGCAAAACAACAACTTTGCACGTGCATCACGCTTTTTTGTACATTTCTTTACCATCCTTGCACGACTACGACGTGAAAATGCCTAATTGCAAGTCTTACGGAGGACGTAAACAAGAGACCACGAATATCTTTCTCTCTCTCTAAACTTGAGTGCGGTCCTTAAGAAATCAACTCCAGGAAAATTCGCCTACACTTGCCATTTTCAGCTGCAAATTGGAATAAACGCGACAAAGATTGAAAAAACGGGAATTCATTTTAAAACTGACGTTTTCGCTGCAGTTGCCGTCGTCGATGCTAAAGCTTCCTAATTTTAAATAAGCGCTGGGGCGTTTTTCCAAGGAAATATGGTATATAGAAAGTACCTAAGCTGCTCGATTGTTCAATGAGAAATGAATCGCTATGACGAAGGTCTAGCGCACAATATGTCACCATTGAATCAGCGTCATCAGCTTGGTTCATAATTAATAACAGTTTTGTGACTTACTCAGTTCCTTTACCGAAAATATTTTCTCGATAGTGCAACCTGGTATAACAAATTCCAGGCCCCAGTTGTTCGAAGGCTGGATAGTGCTATCCACCGGATAAATCGCTATCCAGCGGTTAAGTATTACGACAACCAATTGCGCTATCCAGTGGATAGTGATTTATCCAGTGGATAGTGCTATCCACCTTTCGAACAACTGGGGCCAGGAGCCAGGTACTGGGAAGATCGGTTCGTTTGATGGGCTAGCATTAGGTAACATCGGCTGAAGCCAGATTGTTTCTTTCAGCAAAATTAAATTACATGACGACCAATTTAAGTCAAAGTTTACTGAGCAATATAAAATAAGATAAATGAACAGAACTGGAATGCTTTAAACCCGAGTCATTTTCTTCATAACCCGGCATATCCATATTTACTACACCTTCGAGGACTAGCTGCCAAATCAAGTAATTTTTAAAATATACATTTATTTTCATCACAATAAATGAAAACTAACCGTTTTCAGTTCAGTGCTTAACCCCAATCACTGCTCTGTGATAAGCCTGTTTAGCTCTCTAGTATGTTCTGTCCATAACTGGCGCTCTACAGTTTTGTTTTGTTTTTGTTTTTTTCAGCAAGAGTTTCTGTTCCTGTATCGTTGCGTTAACAGAATAATGCGTTGCGTAAACCTCACAAGGTGTCCAATCTGGCTTCATCCGATTTTGCCTAATGATAACCCGTTTGATGAATGAGTTAAGAACTCCATTTTGAGCCTAACCTTGACTCGCCCCAACGCCTCGACTCGTAATTCACCATTCATCACTGCAGAAACGAGAAACGAGCTGAAGCCGAATTGCGTCCCGCGCGTAGGCAGGATCTTAACCGGGGACGTGCCAGTCAGCTATTGGCCAATTTTTTTCTCTTCTCTCCAAGAAAGTCTTTGAGAAAGTTAACTCGCTACAGTTTTCTTCTCGTTTCTAAAGTGGCGAATAGCGGTGTCACAGTGATATGGGCATCCCCATTCCCAAAACCGTAGTGCATTCCCTGTAACCCTAACTAACCCTACCCCAAATCGCTAAGGTAATATGAGAAAGGGCTGCCCATATCTATAGAGTTTTGAGAATGGGGATGCCCAAAACGCGTGGATCCGTATATTACTGAAAAAGCGGGTTATACAGGAGCAAAAGCATTCGCACCGTCGAAGAATGCAATTGTATTGCAAGCTATTTTGACCCAACGTTTCGTTACGTTTGGCAGGCTTTTATATAGTAACTGCCCCCTTAAACTTTTTGAAAAGTTCCCCTCAGACTTTCAGTAAACTGACGTCTATAGCTCTGGAGCTGGCGGGGACGGGGGCCGGGACAAGGAGCCGGATAACAAGAACGGTCAATAAGCACCTAGAAATCAGTGACTTACGTTTTTGGCCAATCTGAATCAGAAAATTGGAAAGTGTTGCAAAATAAAGCAATATTTGTACAAGCAGGGGTCAATTTAATAGAACTTTTACAATTGTAATTTAGAAGTATAGCTTTATTGTTTTTTTTTTTCAGAAATGCGTCTTTTTTCACCGTATATAGATATAGCACTGCTGGGAATTAATTATAAACTGTAAAAAGGTTGGCAGGTTTCAAACTTTGCGCGACAACTCCCAACAGCACGCAACAACATGAAACAGGGTGTGCAAACGGACGCAATATGTAACGTCCAACAATTTGGGATTTGTTGGCCAACAATGTTGCGCCCGTTTTCACGGGGCTTTAATTTTAATGAAAGGAAGTAGTGTGATGCGAGCCAGATAGAAGAGGAATATAGTTCTTTAGTAAAATCCAACTAGTGGTCTATTATCAATGCTGCATTCTGATTGGTTGAGCTACTAATAGGCTATATGTTATAGACATATAATTCTGCAAGCAGAATACTGCAATGCTGATCGTAGTACGTGAAAATTAACTCTGCAAGACATCAACAAGACACCGAAAGAACTCAAAACATAGAGGGTTTGTAGCCATAGACAGCTGTTTCGCCCTTTTTGGGGCTCTCTGTTGTTACGCCATACTGACGAGCCCCAAAAAGGGCGAAACAGCTGTCTATGGCTACAAACCCTCTATGTTTTGAGTTCTTTCGGTGTCTTGTTGATGTCTTGCAGAGTTAATTTTCACGTAGTACGATCAGCATTGCAGTATTCTGCTTGCAGAATTATATGTCTACATTTTTATTTTTGCTGATCAGATCTTTACAGATCCTACGTTCTTCGGCATATTCGTTTGCGGTCCATTGCAGTCTCTTGTGGTTAATGTTTGTACTATATGTTATAGCCCACTAGTAGCGAAAAGCGTCGGCTTTTTGGCGGCAAAAAAAGGATTAAAGACTAATTTTAACTGGCTAACGTTGTTTTGTCTCGATATTTTGGACCAACTAGTTGGATTTTACTAAAACAATTATTCCTCTCGCTTTAATGGCCTCTGAGTCAATATCCCATTCGGCCGAGCCCATTAGGGCTCGAGGAATAATTGTTGAATATATCGATAGCCTTATATTCTTGGAAAAATGAACCCAAAAAGTCTACTGGATAAAAAATCTGAGCAAGAATTTTTCAGCCAGCATATATTGTAAGGTTGCTAATTCACGTAAGTAACTGCAAAAAATGTCGTACCCAGGTACCCAGAGACTCTGGGCACGAGATAAGAACTGTGATGTGCGTATCGCGGGCTCATTTTCGACTCGTATGACCCGCTCAGAATTTTGTGGTGGGTTTACCTCCTTTCCAAGTCTTCACAGGTTCATTTTTTTGGGTTGAAAATGAATTACTCCGTGTAACTATCATGGTGTTCGAGTCGTATGTGGTCGACCTTCTAAATAAGTTTGCCGGCCAATACTTGGAGAATCTTGATTCATCGCAGCTAAGAATTGGGATTTGGGGAGGTGGGTCGATCGTTGCGAGAGTTGCACGAGCTTTTGTTTGGATCGCGTTTTGAATCTACTGAGTTTTTAAAACGATACATGTTGACGTTTACAGGAGATGTCCAACTGGAAAACTTGATCTTAAAGGAAAGCGCCTTGGTGAGTTTGTTTGTGCAATTTGCTTTTGTGGCAAGGTCGTAATCTGTGTCCTTGCGAAACCTACATGTACATGTACTTTGCAGCAGCTAGTTGGTCGTGTTGCACCGTTTGTTGGGGAGTCCCATAAAAAGTAGAAAAAATAGCCAAATCTCTTGGACAATAAACAATGAAGTTATTAAACCTCACTTATAAGTTAAGTAGCTGCAGTGCAAGAAGTTCTGAATGACATGGCTTTTATTTACAACGCTTGGTTATTACGGCAGTTATTACAGGGTTTTAATTTGTCTATGATCGGGAATACGGACGTAACGACCAGATCTTGCTAAGAAACTGGGATACTTTGTGTAAACCTCTCTGTTAATTTTTATGTAGTTATCTTTTTTCGCAGCTTAATAATGGTAGAAATTACTGCTCAGATAATTATGTACTCGTCAAAGCAATCGCTACATAAACTCGAGAAGTTCTGCTTCAATAAATAATGAGTAATAAGCAAGCTTGCAACCTGTTATCTTGATACTGATACCTGAAAAGATGAGAGGCGTGAAAAACAGGTATATTCACAAGTTAATTTCACATTCAAAATGGTTGAGATTAATGTGAATTTTAATGAGGTTAGTCATAAAAATGGAAAAATATTTAATTATAGTAATGATATCACTATAATTAAAAAAATTATTACAAAAATAATAATTTACAAACTATTTCTGTCTTACTTTGTCGGTGAAGTGAGTGACACTGACGAATATTGTTTTATCTCAAGGTTTGCTCCTATTTTGAAGCTACTGCGCCAAATTTATTTAACGTTCTCTGTATAATACTTAAAAAAACAAAAAAAATAAAAAAAATAATAAAAAAAAGTTGTTGATGCTATTCTGGATACCAACAGATATGTAAAGTTAACATAATACATAAGAATCTATACCATAAATGATCTAGTTGATACCCCATCTCAAATAACGTCTCTTGTCTAGTAAATGCTCCCCTTGCGCTTTTGAGTTTGTCATGAGATGCCCCTCTCTAATAAACACCTCCTGTCTAATAAAATGTCCTCCATGACAATTACTCCAAAAGGAGCAAAGTCATTCAATTAAGTCAGTCTCTTGCTCGAACGAAAAGGGTTTGCCCATTGCATCTTGAATGATTGTCAAATTTATAAACCTCAGGTTCATGAGGTCTTTCAAATTTATTCATTATTGTCTTTCCTATTGGGTGCAATTATTGTCCAAATGTAGTTCTTTGTTTTGCTGGGAGCAACCAACACTTAACATGAATTTCTATCACTTTCCCATGTTTACATGTAATTTATTATAGGATGATCTTGATTTGCCTGTCAAGGTTCTTCGTGGCCACCTAGGTAAGAGTCTTTAACAATAGAATGCGTTCTAGGCATATACAGTTGAACCTCTCCACCATGGCCACCTTGGAAACAGAGAAAAGTAGCCATTGTAGTAGAGGTTTAAACAAGAGTCAATGTATGGACTCTCTGCCAAAAAAAGTGACCGTTGTACATGTAGAGGGGGGGCCACTGTAGAGACATGGGCCCAGTTGTTCGAATGCCGGTTAGCGCTAGCCCCGGGTTAAATCTTAACCCAGGTTTCTTTTTTTTTTTCAAAAGCACTCTCTCAAATAATTTTCTCTGTTCTTTTTAGAGTGTCCAATCATCAAATTGTAGGCAAAGAGAATTAAACTGAATTTGCTTTTTAAGCTCTCATATCCGAGTTCAAATTTCACACTAACCCTGGGTTACCTTAACCCAGCTTCGAACAACCCGGCCATGGCCGTTAGTGGAGGTTCGATGGTATATTTCATAAGGTAATATGACCAGATCTGGAAATGCAGCATGCTTCAGGGGCTGTTTATACAGAGGGAGGAAGACTTTAGCACCAGGAAGATCCTAGAATAAAGGGAACATCATTTTGTGGGGTTTACACGTGGAAATTGTGGTCTGTGTAATTACCAACTAGAGAAGGAATTAAAGATGGTGGGCAGCAATAACAAAAATGCAATTTGGGCCTTTCTGTTCTTTTCACTAGCATTAATAACTATGTTTCAGCAGCAGCTAGCAGTTCTTTCCAATTGGTGATGCCAAACTAAATGCTCGCCTTAGCTTGGTGATAGGATCATGCTCCCTCCATGTAAACAGCCCCTCAGAGCTGTTGTGGCTACAAAATTGCATTGTGTGGTTCCAGAAAATATCCATACCCCACCACGGAGGGAATTGGGAATTCCCAGGGGGTGGGGGGGGGGGGGGGTCAGAGGCCCAGGAAATTTTGGAGGGGATGGGGTTGGACGATAAAAATCACTTTCCAAGGGGTTAATTTAAAAATTAGTACGAAAATTACTACTTACTGACCTGGTATATAATTTTTGAAGATATAAATAAGTTTAACTATATAATTTATGATTGTTTTTTCATCTAAACCAGGTTTTCTTTCTTCCAAAAGTGTTATGTACGCGAATCCAAAGGGATTAAGCCCGTGTTAGGTTGAAATATACTCAACTTGTCACGTGGGTTATATTGACCACCATTATTCATTACCCATCTCTGTTCTCATTGTTCCAGTACAGAAAATACTGGTGACTAGCTACGTTTCTTCAATTGCCGCATAATTCTCTGTGTCGGATCAGTCGATCGAACTTTACAACAGTGAAAATTTCGCTTCAAAAAGTAGAAAGTATACAATGTAACGATTTCAGAATCTAGAGTTTTAATTCTCGTTTTCATTTTCCCTTAATTTTGTGGTTGCAAGTTTGAGGTGTTTGTGATTGTACTCATGCTGAAATGGCGTTAATTCCATCACCATTACAGCCAAGGAGACGGTTAACCTCCCTGGATTTTCCATATTTGTAAGGAACTGATAACTTTTGTGGGGGGGGGGGGGGTATGTATATTTTCTGGAACCACACATGAATTCTCTTTCTACCCAAATCCCTTTAAGCACTTTCTTGACAGGGGAAGGGGGATAGAGATGGGTCTCAGAGGGGAGGGGATAGACAGAAGTCAAACTCTCCTCTGTCTACTTTACATGGGTTTTGGCCTTTTCTGTGGCCTCTTTGGCTGAATCATGCTCTTTCTGCCATTTCTTATTCTCTTCCTCTTTCACAAGTTAAAATCAAAAATCAAATCAATGAAGCTTTTTTAATGGTATCACTTCATTAAAAATGCTCTTCCAGTGAGCCAGTTAGATAACAAATTTTTAAGAGAAAACTACACTAACTTAACTTAGATGCTAAACAACAACAATTTATATATTAACAAAAATATAAAGTGTTACTATATTATGTGCCCTGAAAATAGCCATCATAACAACTCGTTGCTCGTGGGATGTCCAGGGGCTTCCACTTTTGGCACAGCCAGCCCCTAGACAGAGTTACACCCCCATGGCTGGCAAACCTGCGCCCTCCAGCCATGAGCCCCCACGCCAATGGAATCAGGCACCTGTCACACTGATCTGTCGGTGGAAAAATAAAGGGGGGAGGGATGGGGTAAATGAATGATCCAAAGGCTAAACGAAGAGAGTAGCCACCAGGAAAACGTTGTACTAAGCACATGGA
Source organism: Porites divaricata (assembly GCA_038088405.1). Classification (NCBI taxonomy): domain Eukaryota; kingdom Metazoa; phylum Cnidaria; class Anthozoa; order Scleractinia; family Poritidae; genus Porites; species Porites divaricata. The sequence continues at coordinate 26,403,496 of JBBMOI010000003.1, read as the reverse complement.
GGTGATGCAAGAAAGGCTGACTGCGCTTGAGCCAAATGACTGACCGCTGACCATGCCCTCGCTCCTTGTTGCTAACTGTGGTAAATAAATTTAACTTCATTAAAGCTAATCTAAAGTGATGATGTCTCAGGCGGTGGAAGGGATGTGGTTGTGGGTACGTAGTTCAGGGGTGAATGGGATAATGTGCTCATTTTGATGAGAACATTAAATATCACTGAACATAAATAAAATAGATAGTGCAACATGGGCCTTTTCATCTCAAATATGTAATATAATCATTGCAGGAAAGCTAGTGCTAAAGATTCCTTGGAAGAATCTGTATTCTGAGCCTGTTGTGGCCCAAATAGATGGTCTCTATTTACTTGTTAGACCAAATACTGGTAAGTACTGAATGATATACAGTATGTGTCAGCTAGCATTCTTCAATTCCTGTAGAGTGCAAAGGTTTGAGTGTCATTAAGTGGTGTGTAAACCAGTTCACATGCAAATTTGCTGGAAAGAAAAGAAAGATCTGAAATATACATGTACATGGATAAATAAATGTACATGATACAATGTAAAAAAATATGTCGAAATGAAAAATTGAATCCTTACGCAGAAGTAATTTTACATTACCTGCATACCATTTTAACTTACCGACCTAATATTTTAAGGTCCCAAAAGTAACCAACGTATCAGTTTCTTCCCAACAATATCCGTAACATACAGTGTAATCAAGAGCCTGTTGAGAAGTAATATAATGATCACCAATGGGAAATTACTTTGATCTTTTATTAAATTCTCTCAACAAATTCTCCATGGAAATTTATAGGCTTCAGTATGGAGAATTTGTACTTGGATATTGGGGCTTATTTTAAAGGGTTCACAAAATTAACTGTGATTCATGATCAGGGCTTCTGATATTTTGCGCGGTTGCGGACCCGCGAAATTCAGGTTTTTCTGCGAAATACTGCGAAATCCGCCAGAAATATTTCCAAATACATGTTGGCAAAACATATTTCATACTTATCTTGGCTATTAGACCTGTTTTATTCACCCCAAACGTCCAAATTTATCTTGAAACTTCGTCACTGCAACGGGTAAACAACGTTCCAAAACTACCAGGTGTTTTTAGATGAACATTGCGAAAAACTGGGGACTAACCATAATCTCAATAGCTTTAGCATTCGCTCATTTTTTGAGCGAACTGTTGTTGAAAAAAGCAAATTATTATCCCTGTTAAAAAAACTTTAAACAACGCTGGTCATATCGACGCGAAAATTGGGTCAATTTTAGCGAAATTTGCCAATAAAAAAATCCAGCAAAATCGGCTGTTTTTTACTGAGTGTTTCTTGGCGAAGTTTCCCCCTGAAATTGGCCGATTTTTCTAAGAATTTGTCCCTGAAAATCCTTCGAAATTTGAATTTTGTCCGCTAAAATCCCGCGAAATCGGCTGATTTTTTCATGAATTTTGACTTTTTTCCCGTGAAAATCCCGTGAAATCGGCCGATTTTTCCGTGAATTTGCCCCTGAAAATCCCGCAAAATTTGGATTTTTTTCCGCGAAATATCAGAAGCCCTGCATGAAGTCCCTCTTTACACTCCGAGTTGCACAGTACATACATTGTACAGTGAACATAGAGATCAGACTATTTGTAATGGTAACAGGACTGAGTGGAGTCCAATTTGGTCTGTAATCATACAAGTGATTAACAAAATCGGACGACCGTGTAGCGGGAGTCCGATTTGTTTAATCACGAGTATGATTACAGACCGAATTGGATGACACAAAGTTCTGTTACAAATTAATCATAACTTTAACAAAATTTGTAATATAATGGGCTATTTTTTAAATCAAAACACAAGAAATTCGAAATTTTGTTTTGCTAGCAGTGAAAAAAAAAGCCATTTAAGCGCGTGCGTGATGGTGCGTACTGTCCTATTAAATTGTCCAATTAAGGCTGAAATCAGGGCAGTTGATAGCCAATCAGATTTGACAATTTTGTTATAGTTATGATTATATGTTTCTAAGTGGTCCCTTAGAGGACTAGCCTGCTAGCAAGTGGAATCGCTTATGAGAGGTGCTTTATACGATAGTTTCCAACTATAGGCCTCAACTCCAAAAGTATTAATGCTTTTAAAGCATTATTTTCTGGAACAGAAGTCTCTTATAGGAGGTGGTCATTACATTGGGGTGGTACAGTGTAATTGACTTCACCCCTGTTTTGGTGGTCAATCATGTGGAAAGTCTGTCGGTGAACCAATAGACTACAACACTATGTATGTGCACGTTACCTTCCAAAGACCACTGTACTGCATGTGTCTGCAAGGTCCTCTTTTTGAACTTTGAAGATTGACTGTTACTTTTTCTTAAGTTGTTAGATATAATGACGAGAAAGAGAAAAAGGCTGAACAGGAGAAGAAACAAAGACAGTTGGAAGCAATTGAGCTGGCAAGGAAACTAGAGGAGGAGGAGAAAAAGAAAAATGGTGCCGTACTTCTTCATTCCGTAACTTATTTTAATTATGCCCTGAGGTAACGTTACCTTCATGAGGAATGTGAGACTTCTTAGTGCATGGGAATGGTTTGTGGAAAGGGGCCCTCATTTAATCAAATTACATTTTGTGGTTTAATGCAAATTTTTGGGAATTGTTCTGAAACATAGGCACTACCTGAAAATGTAAAGCCTGTGAAGCAGTGCTGATATCCTTGTTCTGGGACCCCAGTGTACTCAACAAATTACCGAAGTGTATTGAATGGTTGAAACACTTAAAATTTTGTTGTTTATAACTTTTAGCTCCCCAGAAAGATGAAAAGTCTGACAGCTTTGTGGAGAAGTTAGCCATGCAGATTGTGAAAAACCTTCAGGTACATGTAACGTAATGGCTATAGATTCTGGATTGTTAGCTGGCTTTTCATAATTATGTAGAGATTTGGGGTCTTCTTGGAAGTGTAGTTTTTCTATACCTAGTGTTGAGGAAGCTGTGGAACTTATTTTATTTATTTTATTGTTTTGCCACACACAATGAATTACAAGCAAAATAAAAACAATAATAAATAGGTTAATTAACATTATATTTAAAATTTGTACATTACTTGGGAGGAGTGACTGTGGCGGGGAAATCTCCGAGAAGCCGAGCTTATGAGGAATAGAGATTTCCCCCCACAGGCAATTTAAATACTAGGCGGTATTTTAAGAAATAAAGAAAAAAGTCGTTTATTTAAGTATATAAGTGTGTTTAGAGGAAAATATAGATATAAGGTGTTAAGGTATTTAGGTTGCATTCTGTCTGACCCTTAAAAATGGTTTGATCACACGCTTGAATATACTAGATAATTTTTTATTGTCAAATTGACAATACAATGTATGTAAGCTACATGAAGGTGTTCACTCTCCTTGGGATAATTTCATGTGTTTCTTAATGTATTATTTTACATCTTCAGGGTGCAAAGAAAATTAATTTTACAGCTTGCCCTTCGGGCAAGCTGTAACCAACATCTACCAGCCCGAAAGTCATTTTTACTAGCCCGAAAAAAATTTTTCACGGTCCGCAGGAATTTATTAGGAATTTACATGTAAAACATTTGTCTTACAGTACTCTTGTAATTTTAATTCTCAGAAAAATCTTCGCTTGCCCGTTGGGCAAGTTAAGCACAGAATTCACTAGCCCGATCGCAAAATCCACTAGCCCCGGGCTGTTGGACACGACTTTCTTTGCACGCTGATCTTCATGTTCTGAGCATGAGGGACCCCTCAAACATTACAGTGGTTTGATATAGCTTCCAGTTGTTCAAAAGCTTGAGCTCTCAATCTAGCATAAGTCACCATCCACTGATAAGTAGAGCGATTTTCGTACAACCTTGAAATGAAAATGCGCGAACAAAACAGAAACAACAAACGAACGGAAATAGAGCGATTTGATTGGTTATATTGAACGGATACAAACACGGGTGGTGTTTGGTAGGTTAAGCGAACGTTCGTGTAAAAAAACTTCATGCCTGAGAACTTTCTAGAAATCAATGGATCCTTCGCTTTGACGCCATACTGCAACACGATTGCCCAATTGAACAATGCCTTCTCCATATTAGGGTTTCTTTGGCGGGAAAATGAAGAGTCCATGTTTTGATCTTTTCATCCTTTGGCTTATGAAACAAATAACAAACACTTACGGAAACCATTTTTCAAGGTCATACGAAAATCGCTCTATCAGGGAGAGCAGTATTGTGTCAATTGATCACTCTCTAAGTTAGCAGTTTTGCTTTGCAGGTCTCTGTATGTAACATTCATGTTCGCTATGAAGACTCTGTAAGTGCAACATAATAAGAAGTAGTATTGTATGCTTATCCAGTTAAGTAAACATCTCCCCTAGATAAGAGTACTGTTGGTTTTTAGGGAGGCTCATCAAGTTTTTGTCATCATCATAAAAGTTAAAATACATTGGTGTTTTAGCATCAGTTAATGGTATTAGCCTTTAGGTCCTGCACTGGTTCATCAAGTATATTGCCATGTCGGAGGTCACTTTTCATGATGAGCTTGTCTGTAAGGACTCGTACTGCAAGCAGTGTTGCCAACAATCCTAGTCAGAACTACAATATACTTTTGTATCTGACCATGGAACCTGCCTGCACTGTATAGATCAGTTGCCAATAACCATTATGCACATCCAATGTGGAAAACACTGCTCTGCCTTTTGACAGCTGTGTTATTGCTTAAGAATGTGTGCATAAATTTCATCAAAGCTGTGCTGTAGTAATGCCTGGTGGTCCATGACACCTAATGTTTGTTTCCTGGTGACTAGAAAATCATGTTTTTTTTTCATAGAAATCATATAGTCAGGCACCCTGGATATCAGAGCACTGGGATCCCTTCAATTTTTCATAGAGCACACCCTTGTTAATGTACATATATCAGTAATGATAAAAAACATCTTCTCACCAAACCCTTTTTTAGAGTCACCTGAGCAAATCAAGGCACTTTGGTGTGCTTTGAGATCTTTATTCTGTTGGTTCAATGTGATCCATTAATTTATTGCCCCGTTACCTGACAAATATGGCAAAATGTACTATTAAGGAATATCTAAAAGTTAGTTTTGCACATTCTAGAAGTAGTCTGTATGTTATCACTTGGTTCTGTTTCATTTGTGTTTAAGGTTACCAATCCAACATCTCCATTTTCTATTGGTATTACTTTGGAGAATCTGTCTGCAGAGGTAAAGCAATCTGTCTGTTAAGTTAGGTTAAGATCCACCAGCCAGAAAATTTAAAGTACAAGAAGAAAAATTTGTGTTGGCAGTTATTGGTTAGTTTGAAAGGTAGAGAGCACCCTCCATGCTGCACAGCCAGGATGTCAGAGCTGTCACCAAGGGCCGGGGGCTAGGGATTTTCCCCAGCTACTATGAACATGACCCATTGCTATTTTCATAGGAATCAAAAGGAAATTGAGACCAAAAGAACTTCCTGGCTGTTTAGTTCCACACCTTATTGCACATACCAGGCATGTTGAAATCTTAGCGACAGCCCTGTAGAGTGTTGTGGGCTAAGTATATATGGAAGGGAATCGGCCACCTTCCTGAAAAGTACATTTCTGTGTATGAGCTACCAGGGAAAGAAAATCGAGTCAGCTAAGTTGGTAAGGAGGGCAGCACCTTTATTTACCCACAAATTACCCACAATTTATATTAATAATTATATGTTTGCTGAGAAACAAATGTGATGGAAATATTTTTGTGAGTGGCTGGCAGTTTCATGACAACTAGACAACAATTTGCTGGACCTTGCAGAGAACACTGTATCTACATTTGTGTACTTATAAACTGATAAAATGCTATAAAGTTTGCTTTAAATATATTGTTTACAGTCCACAGATTCCAACTGGGTCCCCTGTATTGTTGGTTCGAGTGTACAGCTTGTACATAAGGTATGAATTTCCTCTTATTTTCTTAGGAAAGACAGTGTGAGTTACAAAAAAAATTGCAAAAGTAATGGACTGTTCCAGTGATATAAATTAATGCGCCACAAACTGATTGTTATTTTAGTCCAGGGCGAATTAAATGGAGAAGTAGGGTAATATTAGTTCAGCCCATTTAAATTATATTAGTTCATTTCCCAAATTATGTCAATGAACTGCAACAAAAGATATTGACTTTATGCCAAGTGGAAAAGTCTTTATAGGGGCCGTGTGTGATAAGGATATCACTGTTTATTTGAGGTCAATTCTGTGCTAAAGTCATTTTATTTTATTATTTTGCCACCCACAATGAATTACAAGCAAAATAAAAACAATAATAAATAGGTTAATTAAGATTAAATTTGAAATTTGTACATTACTTGGGAGGAGTGACTGTGGCGAGGAAATCTCCGAGAAGCCGAGCTTATGAGGAATAGAGATTTCCCCCCACTGGCAATTTAAATACTAGGCGGTATTTTAAGAAATAAAGAAAAAAGTCGTTTATTTAAGTATATAAGTGTGTTTAAAGGAAAAATATAAAATATTAGGTTGCATTCTGTCTGACCCTTAAAAATGGTTTGATCACACGCTTGAATATACTAAAAGACGGGGTATTTTTAATGTCGTTCGGTAATGAATTCCATATTCTAGGACCTTGAAACAGGATCGAAAATTTTTTCATGTTTGTTCTACAGGTATGAGGTATTACTTAGGAGTAGTCATGGAGTACTAAAGTGTGACGTCATAAAAAATTGAATTTTTGAAATTATGGGATTCGTCAGGATATTCTGAAAGAAACACATCTAAGAGGCCTTCTTGCCAAAAACTAGCATTGTGGGGCAAATTGTCTCTGAGATATTAGCCCAGTTATGCTCTGATGACTCCATACAAATCCTTCTAAATTTGACTCTGTTCATAATGTTATGAACAGACTCAAATTTAGAAGGATTTGTATGGAGTCATCAGAGCATAACTGGGCTGATATCTCAGAGACAATTTGCCCCACAATGCTAGTTTTAGGCAAGAAGGCCTCTTAGATGTGTTTCTTTCAGAATATCCTGACAAATCCCATAATTTCACAAATTCAATTTTTATGACGTAATCACTTTAGTACTCTATTACTTAGGTGTAGTGGCTTTACCCATACTCAAAATGCCCCTGTAGAGTCATGAAGAAGAAATAAAAGACATTTCGTCAGCTAACAATGACCATAGTGATTTTGGATTATACGTTTCCGGGAAACAACTCACCTACCCCTCCCCTAAGCCAACATTAACACTTACTTCTCACTTAGGGCAAAATGTTGGTTTATGGGAGGGGTAGGTGGGCAATTTCCCAAAAACGTATAATGAATAATTTTTTGGTGATTTTTGCAGGCATAACATTGAAACTTGAAAACGTATTTGCCCAACTTTTTCAAGTTTCAATCCATTTTCATTCTTGCATCCATTACAACAGACGACTGGAAACAGTTTCGGTGCCTAAGTATTTTTAAATGACCATACAGTACTGGACCCTTATTTTTGAAATTCCATTGCTGCAAAGACCAGTTCCACAATCCTGGACAAAAGTCCTTGGGACAGTACTGCAATATGCATATTTTCCCGTCATTTCTCGGCTCCCTCTTAAAACTGCATCATTTTCGAAATTTTCTTGCAGTTCTCCCTCCCCTCACCCTATTCAAAGTTGAATCTCTGAAAAAATTCTGGATACACGCGTCCAACATTGTTTGTGGGGTGAGGGGAGGGGTTGGACCTGTGTGAATTGAAAAACACCCCAGAAAAGCAAAAGTGTCCCAAGACTTTTGTCCATGATTGTAGCTTTTTAAAAAGATGGCAAATCGTGTGACATATCCCCTTACTTTAAGTGCTATTTAAGCGCATTTTGCAGTTTGTACAAACCTATAATTGTTATTTCCATCTCACTATTCCATGTAACATCTCTTCTCTTCTGTATGTTGGTGAGTAATCATTCAGTCAGTTTAGTAACATTTAACATTTAACATTTTTATTTTGACCAACAGAGTTTATACTTAACTTTATCGGCACTGCATGTGGTATTTTTATTTTGATGTATTTATATTTTCTCTACAGCTCGTCAAACTAGATAGTTTAGCACTCTACTGGAATTCAAATGATGATATTGGGAAACTCCCATCACAAGAAGAGTGGCAGGTAATTACACTGAGAACTGACCTCAACCTACATCACTTGATGCAGGTTTTTTTTATTATAGTCCTGTCATGGTCACAATCTTGACTTCTTTATCTGTTATCACCAACATTAGAAAAACAGTACTTCGTCATCAATATCTCCAAGCCCTTGCACAAGAAATGTCAATACACCCAGCCATTGGTATCCATCTGAAGCTATGGGCTAATAATGGTACATTTTCTGGCATCTAACTTCATAGTGATCATCCAGTCTCTGTCGTATATGACACCTTCTTATTCATACCCTTCAGCCTTAAATCGTATTGAACTTTGGGCACCTCCTTTGACCCACGTGAAACATTGTCAGAACGTCTTTGTTAATCCTCTCTTGAAGTCGAAATACCAGGATGTGGTTTTGTCCAGTTAGTACCAAAACATTTAATTTGTTTTATTTCCAGAATATAGCTAAAGAAGGAATAGCCACCCGGAGATCAAATCATTACTCTCCTAAAAACTTTAAATACAGTAAGTTCAGTTTATATCCATTGCAATGGCTGGTAAATAGTGTACTTACTATGATTATTTTTGACGTTTTACCATGCCCAGTGAATTATAATACACATTTTCAGGATGTTCTAAATCGTGTTCTTTCTCAGTTTCGAAAAAATTACTAGAAAATTAAAGAACTTTTTCAAAATCTTCGAAAATTGTGGTTGTTTTAGCTGTTGAATACCTTATGAATTCGTAACTAACAAGAAAAATTTGAATTAGCGTTATTCGACGTTTCGATGTATCTTACATCAGCATCATCATCATCATTATCATCATCGTTAGATCAGAAAAATCATCGTTATCATCCTCGTCAGTTATAAAACTTTGCCATCTTCAGTGTCATCGTTATCGTCATTGTCATTGTGGGATCGAAACGTCAAATATAGTTATTTCTAATTTCTAATGTTTGTTTTCACAAGAAACTGACCATCGGGATTCATAATTGTTTGCCTGATTCTGTTACAATGCAAAAATTGAGAATTATTTCTATGTCAGAAATTCATTGAAGGGAATTTTTACTGATTTTTCTATAGTTTGACGCGCCTCTTAAAATTCTCGTGTTTGCAACTTTTTTTCTGACGCTGAAATAAAACATTACTGAATAAATTATCCTTCTATTCTCATGCTGTAATCAAACCACTTACATTTTAGTTCGATTAATAGACCCTTCCACGTTTTTTTCAACTGTTGGCCGTGACCTGTTAGCGAAAATCCGTCAACACGGCTGAAAAGAACGCCTTCCAATCCGTAAAGTTGCCAAGTTTGAAAATGATTTGTTGAAAACTAGCGACGATTTGGTCAGCACTTTAACACCTGTCGAAAGGCCCTTGGACACCTTATGAAGTTTACACAACGTAGTATTCCGTATCGTTTTGGATTAGCCGGTTAAGCACTGCGTTTAACAGATTAGGGTTAAGCACTACCTTTACTGATTAGGGTTACGCACCGTTTCGAAACTGGTTAGGTTCCTTTTTTGGGTTGGGGTTAATGCTATGTGTACTTTAATCTACCTTGTGTAAACTTCATTTTGTGTCCAAGGGCCTTTCGACGGATGTTACCGAGTGCTGACCCGACGATTTAGCTCCGCAAAGTCGCAGAATTTTTCAGACGTTTGTATTGAAGTGGGGAGGGGGAGGGGGCAGGTTCGTTCCCCCCCCCCCCCCCCCACCATGCAAATGTCTATAAAACGTCTGTTTGGACGCATCACTTTTAAACTTGGTAAGGTACCTTATTTTAAGGCCTTCCTTCCAGTAGTGTCAATGAATATTTGCTTATTGCTCTTTAGTCTAATTACATTGACGACTATCTAAAATAGAGCGCTGTGATTGGCTAGGAGCTTCGCTTTATCCCGCTATAATCACCGCGCGGTGATTATAACATTGAAGGCTAGCAGTTTTCAAAATGGCAGCCAGATTTGTTGATGTTTCGGAGTCTGAAATTGATCAAAAATTTTATTTTCTCGAATAATCATAATTATACTAAAACAATTAGTCGCCTCAGGCGACGTGAATATCGGCGAATAGTCACCTCGACTTTGTCTCGGTGACTATTAGCCGATATTCACGTCGTCTTCGGTGACTAATTGTTAATTGGAAATTGTAAACAACCGTGGAACGGTTTATTGTTTTCAATAAAGGCTTATCACTGTTCATTATATTTAACTTTTGTGTTCCTTATCAGTTCTGCAGCCAATCTCAGCTACCACCAAAGTCAAGATGAACATCAAACCTGGTTCTGATTTGAGTATTCCTAAGGTATTCTCTATTTCCACACAGTACATTCGATCGACCCTTTTTCTAATACGGACACTTAAACTATTCCTTTTACAAATTAAATTTCCCGAGAAAAAACGCAAAACTCTTTATTGGGGCACTGATTTAAAGAGAAATTCTTACCAGTAGCAAAGTCTTGTACACGAAGTCTTACAGGCGTAATAAGTTCTTGTTTTGCAAAAAAGGTGCTTTCCAAAATGTGGATTTTTGTCGCTTAAAATGTCAGCTTAAGCGAAAAAAGAAAATTGACACCGCATGTTTGTAAAGATTTTCCAAGTGTCAGCCGACGAGGGAATGGGTAAATAAAGTAAACTTGACGAGTTTTCAACTCAAAAACTTTTCAAATTCGTGCTTGCGGGATTAGCTTTGTAACTTTATTTGATTTACCACAAAATACAAATAACGATAAAACAAGACAGTTACACAAAAGCAAATGAAAGTGGCGAGGAAGCCCAAAAAGAAACCATGAGGCTTATAGACATTGGGCTCTCTCAGAGTAAAATTAAAGTTAACAGTAACAGTAAGGCCAGGATCGAAAGTAAAATAAAATGAAGGTAAGTATAAATTAACTAATTACATAGACTGAGTTGACAAAATATAAAGTATGGTACATGTAATGATAAGTACAAAAATAATATCAGACACGTGAAGAAAGTGGAGAGAATTAGATTATTTAATATCATTTTCGAAAGAGCTATAATAAGTAGGTCCTTGGAAACTGACAGAAAATTTACGGAGGTTTGTTCTACCAAAGGAAGGTGAAAATCGTTCGCGTATCTAGTGGCATAGCTATGGACTTGCTTGTTTAATTAAAGGAAAATAATTGTTGAACTTTGAAGGCAAAAGAGAATGGTTAATAGAAAACATAAGTTTACCCAATTCTAGTTGTCTAATATCGGAAAGTTTTAGTAGCTCTAATTCTTTGAAAATAGGGTCTGAATGAGAATCGAAAGTTGATTTAGAAATAATTCTGATAGCTCGCTTTTGCAAAGAGACAAGACGGCGAAGATTGGTTTTGTACTTAGATCCCCAGACAATAATACAATAATGAAGATAAAGATAAACTAAACAATAATAAAGAGTTTTTAGACAGGGTTTAGGCAGAAAAAATCTTGCTCTATTAATGACTCCTATTGATTTCGAGATTTTACGAGCTACTTGAGAAATGTGGGGTTTCCAAGGCAGTTGTTCATCAAGGACTACACCGAGGAAGACCGTTTCCTTAACCTGTTCGATTCTCTGTTCATTTATGCATATTTGCATTGGAAAATGATACCTTTTCTGTCTAGGCTTAAATAACATAAAGTTTGTTTTCTTCAGGTTTAAGGAGAGTTTGTTTGCCTTAAACCAAGTGGATAATTTATTAAGTTCGGAATTGAGTGAGGCTGCCAGGTAGACAGGATCTTTATAGGGCATAAATAAATTAGTATCATCAGCGAATACAATCAGCTCGACGAGCGTCGATACGTTATTTAAATCATTAATATAGAGCAAGAAAATTTCTTTAGTATTCTGGCTAATTTAAACAGGTTTAGCCAGTTTAGCACCCTTTGTCTCTGAGTAGTATATGTCTATTCAGTAAAATCCAACTAGTGGTCTATTATCAATGTTGCGTTCTGATTGTTTGAGCCACCACTAGGCTATATAATTATTATAGCCCATTAGTAGCGAAAAATGCCTGCTGTGAAAACCAAAACAAAGGCAGCTGAATCGCGTTTTGCTAGCTAAAGTTGTTTTGTCTCGATATTTTTGACCAACTAGTTGGATTTTACTAAAACAATTATTCCTCTCGCCCTCATGGCCTGGGTCAATAGCCCATTCGACCTTCGGCCTCATGGGCTATTGACTCAGAGCCCATTTGAGCTCGAGGAATTATACCGTTAGCTCTCTTTAAGAAAACTGCGCCTCGGGACCGCAAAAATAATATGATTATGTATCCATCTTAGTTAGAGATCTGTCTGTCGTTAAGAACGTCAGTTAAAAGGAGAAAGGCCGGGACGAACTCTAGGTGTCCGTTTATCAAGTTGTCCTTCTTATAGAGAGTAGACTAAACGGAGTAAAGAAAGACCAGGATGAACTCTACGTGTCCGTTTTAGAAAAGTGTGAGTCTTATAGAGAGTCAACTTCCTAAATTATGAATGTTATGTCTCCTAGATCTTCCTCAGCCTAGTTTTGCAAGAAATCTCACTTGTTTTGCTGAGACAGCAGTATCATGATGTAATGGAGCTACTGGAGTCATTTGACAGAATGGCCACAAATTCAAGGTTCAGGAAATACAAACCAAACGACCCTCTCCATGGCCATGCCAAGCAGTGGTAAATACATGTTAATTTATGACCAGTGCCATTACGTTCTCTTAGGCTTGAACACTACACGACAGTGGAAGCGCAACCATGGTTTAAATGGTGCGTCTAGCAATAATCGAAAAATACCAAGCGCGCGGGGGACGATGGGAAGAGGGAAAAGGCCTCGCTTCCCTTCTTTCCCCTTCCCATCGCCCCCTGCGCGCTTTCTTTTCTTTCTCCCCAGCCTCCTTACGACCCAAAAGAGAGCTTAAGCAACGACGACGGCGACGGCAACGAGGGCGGCAAAAAAGCAATAGAGTTAGGGGGTGTTTACATGAGAAAACTCGCACCGGCGCGAGTTTCATACCGACATGACTTTTTGATTTCGTATCGCGTTTACATGATGACTGGGTTATTTCACATCTCGTTATTTGAAGGTACACTTCATGTTGATAAAATGCACGTATGATTCAAAATCGCGAACATTACGCATGCGCTACCCGTTCAGGTCTACCGGCAGACCGATTTCACACCGAAACGGGTGGTCGTTTCGTGTTTACATGATACCGTTGCGAGATTTCGTACCGGAGTGAAATTCTCGCCCCGGTGCGACAACTGGAGTGAACTCACGCCGGGGCGACTCGCGCCGGCATGACTTTTTGTGGTGGTATCATGTAAACAAATGTAGAGCCATGAGAGGGAACCCGGAGTGAACTCGCCGCGGCGCGAAAGTCGTCCCGGTGTCATGTAAACACTCCCTTAGATTGGAGAAGCAGCAACTTTGCACGTGCATCACGCTTTTCTCTACAT
>JBBMOI010000003.1:26352500-26385000 GCA_038088405.1 Porites divaricata | reverse complement strand
GAACTAGTCTATGTACTCAGTTTGCTCATGCAGCTACTTCTAGGGTAGTGTCCGTAACAGACTTACGATAGACATATTTGCGATCATTGTAATCGGACGCAAGAAATAAATGTCGTTTCTCGTGGAAATGCACTTTACGTTAAGTAATAAAGTAATTAACATAAATCAAATTAGCAAAGTAGCCACGTAATGTATCAAGTAAATAATTGACATTATGTACCATTTTACGTCTTTTTAATCTTTAGGAACTTGAAAACAAGCTAGATGTGTTAAATATCACCATTTGTAGACGTCAGGCGGCTTATGAGGTTTGTACTTTTAAAGGTTAACCCGCTGCACCGTAGTAAACATACTACAGCTAATTACCTTAAGCAACGACGACTGCGACGGCAACGAGAACGGCGAAAAAACAGTAGGTTTAGATTGGCAAAACACCAACTTTGAACCGCCTAATTTCACGTTTTGCGGAGGACGTGAACACAAGACAATTACCCTCTTCTTTTTTTTGTGGACTTTGATACAGTCCTATAGAATTCAACTCCAGAAAAATTCGCCAACATTTGACGAACAGAACGAGATGGAATACCTGCGATTAAGTTTGAAGCAGCGCGAACACACTTTTTAACTGACGTTTTCATAGGCGTCGCCGTCGCGATATAGCGTCGTCTGAGAAATGTTCAGGGAAATTTCATACTGATGACGCGTTACTACCCTGATCCGTGTAGTGCTTCTGATCAGGGCGGATAAAGGTTGGGCGGTGAAACGAGCGCGTCCGAGCAGAAAGGTGTGATGCAGTGGACTGGGACTCTGCTTGCAAATGTCGCCTGTTCTCGCCTGTTTTCGAGTTCGGTCAGGGCCGCTTGCGATGTGGTTTGTCCATTAATTAGACACTACCACTCAGTCACTGAATCGTGGCGGCTTGAGTTGTTTTCTTGCATTTCTTCCTCATTCCTTTTGTGCTGGTAAGCTGTCTCCGAGAGGCAAATGTTGCCATTTTTTTGCGAGAGGTTTAGTTGGAGTAGACAAACATCTCTTTCAAATGGTTTCTCTGGTTATTACTTCCATGACTCTACCACTGAATCATATTTTCGTTCTACTACTCGCCAATATCGATGTTATTCCGAAACAAGAACAACTAAATGCTGTCGAAAACACGAAGGAAAATCTCATCCATGTCATCCATAAAAAACTTAAAGACAGCAGATGGTGTGCATGTTTCATAACTAGATGACTTGTATTTTATAAAATGCGTGCAGCTCGTGCAAGGTGTAATTATGCTAATTTCAATCACCATCATCCTTCGTTTTAATTCATCTCATACGTCTTTCTCTTTCTTCGGAACTTCAAAATTAGTTTCCCATCGGTTTTTACTGTTTACTTTGTTTTGTCTTAGAGAGAAAAACGGGGAAAAAACCTTACAATTAACGTCGATAAACTTTGTTTACAAGCGGTTGCCGGATCACAGGTGGCCCAAGCGTAATATCACAGGTAGCCCTTTGCGTAATATGAGAGTTTGTATTGGAGAAATAGAGTTTGAAACTTAGACGAAATAAATGAAGTAAAAGCGATAAAAGTTATCAATAAAGTGTAAATATTGTTACCTGGAGTCGTTGACTTTGTTTGTACGAAGTTTCAGCGCGATTTGAGTATACTTTTACATCATCTAACCTGACAGTGTAATAGTCCCTTATTATTACACTGTCAGGTTAGATGATGTAAAAGTACTCGAATCGCGCCGAAACTTCGTACAAACAAAGACAACGACCCCAGGTAACAATATTTACACTTTATTGATAACTTTTATCGCTTTTACTTCATTTATTTCGTCTAAGTTTCAAACTCTATTTCTCCCATACAAACTCTCATATTACGCACAGGGCTACCTGTGGCCGGATTTGCGACGCATTGCGCGAATCGCCATGGCGCTTTGCACCCGAGAAGCATAGTTTGAAGTAGTACAACGCCACTATATCCAAATATATCCAGCTAATTTTTTGTTCTGGTTCTGTTGCACAAAATTTATCCCCCTTTAAAATATGTAAAACTTAAGGTTAAGAAGTGTTAAGCTTTTGCAAACGAAACGGCGAAAGACGATTAGGTCATATTTAGTAGAAGGAGGAGGCATTCAACACTTTCAAATTAAACTCAAATTTTGTCATTATACGACCAACAAGTTTGACTTATAGGCATACAGACATAAATGTATGAAACTGTTTATTAATATTGTTATGAAACGAATTTACCTAATTAACACTGTAGCCTGAAATTACAGAAAGAAAATAGGATTTTCGGTTTGCAAAAAATAACATTTCCCCGGCCTTCAAGCGCACCGGAAGCGCGGAAAGAGCGCTCGTGCCAGTCCTTCTCCGCATCACACATTGAATGAAGAGCGGAGCGCCCATTTCACCGCCCAACATTTATCCGCCCTGCTTCTGATGGGTTGAAAATTTGTTTTAACCAGTCAGAAGCACTGCCCATAACTGGGTAGGACAAGTCATCAGTATGGAATTTCCGCAGGCGTTTCTCAGACGTTATTTCGCGGGGAAGCCACTTCTGGTGTCGCGAGTGTCGGCTGTCTTCACAGGCTACACTACTTCTCTCACAAAATATTCGAGTCCTATTAAAAGCCCAGCAGTAGAAAACACAAACACACAGAAGCAGCTAAAAAGTGGCATCAAAATGGATGGTTTTCCCTTTTGGGGCTAGTGACCAGAAAATGGGTTGATTATCTTCAAACGGCGTCTTTCTTTGGCTTACACTCCAATCTCTGTTACAATAGGAGGCTGCAGCTTTGAGGAAAAAGAAGAAGAAAGCCGAAGAGAAAAAGAGTGCTGGTTTTATTTCTGGATTGTTTGGCTCCAAGACGAAACGCAAGAAGGAAGAGCAGCAGCCAGGTAAGCTATGTACCTTCATGTTTCTTTATCTTTAATTTGTTAACTCTATAATGGAGTTGTATTACTATTTCAACGCAAAACGAAAACGCATGCAAATTCTATTCAAATTCTGGACTTCTTTGGCCCGACCATAGACCCTCTTCGAGCATTTGACAGTTCAAAGTCTTGATTAAGTACTAGAATGTAAAAGTCGTTGGAGATTGTGTGAAGTATTTTGTCGTTGTTGTTTTTTTCTACATTGCTCTTTTCGCAAATACCGTGCGTATAGAGTATGCTACGAAATTGGAAATACATTCTCTTTAATTTTACGTATCATAAACAGTTGCGCTGTGTCGCATGATCCAATTTACACTGCCAAATGGTCAAGCCATTTGTCAAGTGGCTACTTTCGAAAAGCTTAAAACAATGAAAAGTATGACAACTTAGGGCCTGTTTACATGGAGGTGAGGGACCCCAGGTAGGTGAGGTAACCCAGCATGTTTACATAATAGGTGGGGTGACC
The DNA here is from genome assembly GCA_038088405.1 of Porites divaricata. Taxonomy (NCBI): domain Eukaryota; kingdom Metazoa; phylum Cnidaria; class Anthozoa; order Scleractinia; family Poritidae; genus Porites; species Porites divaricata. The sequence goes on along the minus strand of JBBMOI010000003.1, from coordinate 26,381,604 downwards.
CGCCAAGGTGGGTAGCCCGGTCTGCCAGACCGGGTTACCCTCTCAGCCGGGGTGAAATTTTGCCATGTAAACGTTTCAAGGTGGGGTAACCCTCCTAGCCGGGGTCGGATTCGTGATACAACATATTCGCGCAAAATTCACTTTGGCGGTGGCTTTGCATCATTATTAAAGGTAACAATAGAAAGCCATAGCACTGAAGGTTGCAGCAAAAGCAGCAAGTGAGTGTTGAAGAGCATTAATCGCCAAAGCACGTGGTTTTCCAGCATTTTTCTTGTTTACGTGCGTAGCGACCATTCAATAATCTTGAGAAAGTGCAACCCGGGATGGCGGCGTTGTAAGATTGCATGTAAAGGAGGGTTATGTTTTTACCCCACCCAAGCGGGTTACTTCATCAACCTGGGGTTCCCAAAAACAATGTAAAGTTGGTTAAGAATGCTCCAACCTTACTGCTTTCACTGGGAAAACGGGCTAAAGAGACCTAATGTTTTAAACAGAAATCTTAACAGAAGAACAGAAGAAAGAAGAACTAGAAAAGCTGTACTCTGCTATAGGCTACAGCGAAGGGGAAGTCATCACTGCATTTCCAAAGGAGGTATAATTATGTTATTTTGTAGGGCGCAAATAATAAAGAAATTACATACACTGTCAGTCAAATTTCCCTTAAGAGACCATCTAAAATGCGAAGGCTTACTGGTCGCTTTCGAGAATCGGACCACAGGGAACCTCTTCCGAGAAGAGGTCGTGGCACATCTACTTTATGGAAGATAATTTATTGCATGCAGTTTCCAAGTTGCGATGTGTGTAGTTCCACGTTGTTCGTTAAAAGTTTTTCGTACACTCTAAAAAGCACAGTACATGGAGCGAACATAGAGATCAGACTACGCGTGAAATGGTCGCTTTCAAGAGGTTAAAGAGAGTGGAAAATTATTGCGGTCGCTTACAGGAGGTGGTCGTTATTTACGAGTGCTTCCAACTGTAAAGCTTCGACTGGGAAATTCTTGGTCGCAAAGAGATTCCTAATCTTACTTGTTATAAAATGGCTAAAATCCTTTCCGTCATTGATAATTCTGCTGACCAAGAGCCATGATGGGACCATTATGGCTCTTGTGCTGACTGGGTACTTTTCTTCGGCATTTCACAGTTGATCTCTCACAGCTGTGGTTTTTACCCTCTGAGTTGACCCCGTTGCCCACGGATTTTCTTATTCATAAGGATGAATAAACCTTATGTTGTCCATGTCGCTGTAGCTGTTATGTTCAAAACAGCCATTACGTGAAAGAATTGCTTTAAAATGTTTGTTGTAACCAGCTAATGCGAACATTTTTGTGGTTCATTTTATTATTTAGTATGTCGAAAATAAAGTCATCGTGCATTTAAAGCAAATCAGTGTTGCTCTCAGAGACATCACAGGAGACACGTGAGTGTTTGATACACATTATTTTAGCTTTTCTGTCTCGCATGTCAGCTTTAAGGCTAAGTTCAGACGGTACCGATCGAATTTTCGACTGGTAATTTGACCGGACACTACATTCACACGAAACCATTCAATAGAGCGATTTTCGTATGACCTTGAAATGAAAACGCGCGAACAAAACAGAAACAGCAAACGAACGGAAATAGAGCGATTTGATTGGTTTATCGAACGGATACAAACGCACGTGGCTTTTGGTTGGTTAAGCGAACGCTCGGGGGAAAAAACTTCATTCCGGAGAACTTTCTAGAAATCAACCGATACTTTGCTTTGACTTCATGCTGCAACACGATTGGCCAATCGAACAGTCCCTTCACCATATTAGGGTTTTGTTTGGTGGGAAAGCGAAGAAGCCATGTTTTGATCTTTGCATCCTTTGGTTGATAAAGCAAATAACGAACCATTTTTCAAGGTCACACGAAAATCGCTCTATTTTCGCTTTGTTCACACTGAAATTTGAACGGGTAGGTGTTTAAATTTACGCACGGTTAAGGTGGGTCCGTGTCAAGGGAACTCTTACACGCACGAATTCTCAACCGGTCGAAAGTTTGTCCGGTGCCGGCAGGCGCGTCAACGTAGCTTAAGTTTGCATTGCGCCAAGTTATGCAAATGCTCAGGAGCGTTGCGTGACGACGCTAAAAACGGTTGTGTAGCAGACTTTATTTGCCCCTGTTCTCAAGAGTTTGACTAACATTGAACTGTTGTCGGGTTGTCGACATTGAATTGGTCTTTTCTTGAGAACGGAAGAGAGGTTTGCACTTGACGACACACTGAATATTCCTTTCTTGTTGTCAGCTTTTCAAGGACACCCTTTGCATTGCCTTGTTATTGTCATATGGGTCCGATCATATCTGATGAAAAACATGTTATTGTTTTAGGCCAAATGATGTTGCAAGACTAAGTTTCCAGGACTTGTTAGCAGAGCTTTCTCAGAGACCATCTGCTCAAGCTATCAAGTAAGTTTAAGGCCAGTAATTTCCAGGAGAACCAAGTAGTCCAGTCCTGGATCCCTGGGGCCTCCCCGTATAAACACTTACTGAGTACTCCCCCCACCCGCCTGACTCAATCGCGTCAGGTTTTATTCAAGATTTTTCTGTTTTGTGCTGTGTCTCCTGGGCTAAACTCAAAGTTCCAACAGAATATTTTGTTAACTGCTGAGAAAGGAGTTGAACACTGCCTAATCACTTGGGAAGAGGTTTCATTTGAAAGGTCACTACATAGGATGTGGTCCGTGGACTATTGAGTTGGATCTGCTTTAAAGGAAAGCATAATTGAACACTAATTATTTAATGATGTTTTATTTAGAGTGACGGCAAAGGTTGATATGATGAAGATGTTTGGTTCTGCTGACAGTGATGGACAGATGCCACTCATGATGACGTCACAAGATGACAAACCAGGTTTGTCTACATATAAAGCTACTCAAATTGTAACCTGACAAAACAGCCGACATTTCGCGACCCCACCGCTGGTTTCCCTTCGAAATGACGTCCGAGAAACGAGCGCAGAAATTCCATACTGATGACGCGTCACTTCCCAGGCGTGGGTAGTGGGTCTGATTTGCTGAAAATTTGTTCCAGCCAATCAGAAGCACTACCCAGATCTAGGTGGTAACGGGTCATCAGTATGGAATTTATGCACTCGTTTATCAAACGTCATTTCGCTGGGAAACCAGTAGTGGCTTCGCAAAATGTCGACTGTTTTTCTCAGGTTACTCAAATTGCCTCAAATGAGAAACTGCCTGGTGATCATTAGTCATGTTGAAGTTGCTTGCAAACTGCCTTTCCATTCTGTTATTGCAAGAGTGTTCAAGGATTACTGTATTTTTTTGCAGATCAACACCTTGCTCTGTTCAATGCGTCCTTTGAGACAAATCCTCTCGATGGCAAGTGTGACCAGAGAGCTATAGTGTCTTCACAGCCAGTCAAAGTTATCTATGATGCAGTAAGTAGTCATTATGAACAGGTCAGTCCAGGCTTGGTGGAAAGCTTGGCTTGAAAGCTCTAGTAAAAGAACAAGGAGGGACGCCAAGTTGGGTCAATTTAGATTTCTGGGAAACTGCCCACCTACCCCTCCCCTAAGCCAACATTATCACTTACTTTTCACTTGGGGCAAAATGTTGGCTTAGGGGAGGGGTAGGTGATCATTTTCCCAGAAAGCTAAATTGACCCGCCAAGTTTCCGAAAAGTGGAATAAATATTGCAGTGATGGCAACTGAGCTACATTCTGAAGGGAGGTATGGATATCTCCTCGAAGAAAGAAGAAACCGCTGGGTCATTTGACTCCAGTACAATCCTATGGGAAAAAGTGATATTTGTGGATGTAGGCTTCTACCAAGGAGTCTTTGGAAGAGGTGTTGGGAGCGGAAGTGGCAAAGAGGGGAGAACAGAGGTTTTGCTTGATGATTAAGCTAAAAACAATACCATTGCTACGTATATCTACTATCGAGATTTGAGTTCCACTTTAATGAGGTTTTTAGTCTGCTTGCACGGTAGAGTTGTTGTATTCTTAGTATGTAAATGTAGGAACCAGTTATTGTTTTGGTCGTTGTGTAAGTACATAAAAGTGAAGGGTTGGCCTGCTAGAATGCTGGGAGTGCATTATGCACCGATCCCAATAGATTGTTTGCTTTTTGTTTCCTCAAATTATTGTGGCGTTTTTGTTTTCCAGAACACTGTAGAACACGTGATCACATTCTTCCAACCTCCAAAAGACGTTCATCTTTCCGAGTGAGTACAACAATATGTTTAAACTAGAAATACGTGAGTCGCAGCGCCTCACGAAACAGATGGCAGAGGCCAAAAGTAGGAAGAAAGGAAAAGAAGCCAGAAGGCTAAAGAAAGTAGTAAAAAAAGCAAGCAAACAAAGAAGTGAACAAAACAAAGCAATAAAAAAAAAAAGGAAATAAAGAAAAAAAGAAAGAGAAAAGAGCACTTTATCAGGAATCGAACCCCGCACATCCTGTTGGGCTTGTCATTTCCTTACCACTATACTACTGAGGATGTATGTATGATTTAACCCCTTTTGCATGGAACTTCCTCCGCAAACGCCGTTTAAAGCTGATCGAGCCGTATTAAACACGCATTTAAAGATATATTTCTGGAAAATAACCGGGCTATTGACGGTAAAAAACGCATTTAAATACATTTCATCGCATTGAAAGAACACATGCCCAACAAAGCCGATACATTAACTTTCATTGTCTGTAAAAGGTACTTCTACCTTCGAAATTTATTGCTTAAAGCATTTCTTGACCTCTTTAGTGACCGCTAAAACAACCAACCGGGCCATGTTTGTGCTGGTTTTGTTTTCCTGCTGCGTTGTTGCTAGGCAACTGCGTTCGCTCAAACCGATTGAATTAAAGAAAGAGATATTTATGACCAAAGCAAGATCACACTTCGCTTGGCAATCCTCATGCGCTTTTGGCGCGCAGCGCGCATGAAAAATTTTTAAACCTCTACTTGGCGATGAATGATGGGTTAATCTACGAATGGCTTGCCCAAGAACATTAAATTTTTTAAACATATACACCGTGATCTGTAATACTGTCATTTTGTCAAAAGGGGGCTGTTTACATGGAGCGCCATATGTTTCTGTATTCAGTTTACATGCAAATGGTTGCACTTGTTCCTAGCGCTAGGATCGTCCTAGCTGAGAGGTAGGAAGGTCCTAATACTTGGACGATCCTGGCACCATGTAAACTGTCTTCGCTTGGAAGATCCTAATACGAGGGACAAACCAGGATAAACGCTGACCATTTCGATTGGCGTTACCACGAGCTGAAAGGCAGTTATTGACACCACTAAAGAGAGCAGAAGGGCCCAAATTGCATTTTTGATTTTGTCGCCCGCCATCTTTAATTCCTTTTCCTTTTGGGCGCTACACGGACCAACCTTTTTGCTTGTAAATCCAACGAAACGTTGTTCTGCCTTTTAGGGTCTTCTTGATACTTGGATTTTCCTCCCTCCATGTAAACAGCCCTTAAGAGTTTGCATCGTTGTTAGGATTAGATTGGATTGTGTACCAATAAAACATAACACATGACAAATGGAGGAATTGGAAAATCTGAGTAAATAGACATCATCTTTGCATTTTAGATAGACTGGCTTAGAAATCTTTACGGTACATTACTTGCAGATAACTGTGTACTGATAATGGCATTCGCATTCGTAGCAGAGAAAAATAGTTGTGAACAATGTTCTTTATGGGCAGATTGGTTCCTATGTTTGGGGGACTACAGCGATCTCAAGGTGCGATGACGGTGACGGCAGGGAAAACGTTGCTTAAAAAGTGAATTCCTGGTTTTTCAATTACGATTATTCCAACTTTGTCAAATGTATTCGACCTCTCCTGGAGTTGAATTCCTCAGAGACTTATCCACGCTCAGAAAGAGAAAGAAAATTTAGCCGTTTCTTGTTTACGTCCTCCATAAAACAAGAAACTATATTGGCATTTTCACGTCGTAGTCGTGCAAAAACGGCAAAGAAATGCGAAACTATTGCTTTTTTGACGTTCTCGTTGCCGTCGTCGTCGTCGTTGGCAGCTCCTTTGTCAGTGGCAAATACTCGACTTGCTCGCTTCTTACAAACCACGATGTTTGGTCAACCTCATCGTATAATCAGTGTGTATTATTGCAATATCGGGTCATCAGTAAAAGGTGAGTTTGATATTTGTCCTTTAGGTTGTCTGCAGCAGCATATTCCCGACTTGAAGATTTGAAATCAGTTTCCAAAGCAAGCCTGTCTTATGCCATTGAACACCACAAGGTATGTCTATCGTTCGTTACGACAATTGTGGCCCTAGGAGATAAACCCGAGACTTCTAACAACCATTTTCAGCTATTAATAGCGGAACCGCAATCCAAAACCCCTTCGTTACAGTCCAACGTAAGACTCCGGTAACCTAACTGCTCTGACATGCTCCCACCTTGTAGACCAAACCCAAACTGTATTTTCTGCAGTGGTAAAATTCAGAACCGACAGTGCAAACAGTGCTATAGGAAAGTACAGCTAAGGAAATTTCATAAGACTAGGTGTTCGTTAAGCTTCAGCAGTGTCTCTTAAAGGTACTGCTTAATACAGATCACATTATTTGAATGGTCCCGCATTAGGTTTTCCGTTCACAGTATCGAATATGTAGAAATCGTCTCCAGCAAAAAAGGTACCATAGAAAAGTACTGTTTAGTAGCTTTCATTGCAGCATTCAAACCTTAGCATGTCTTCGTCAGAGTTTAGGTCGTTTAAATGGTAACTGATAAGGTTACAAACGACCTAAAGCTTGCCTGTGGAGCAAATGCTTACCAAGAAGTCATTGTCAACACATTCTTAACTATTGAAGATGTCATATTGGGATGGGACAACTGGCTGGTCTTTTTTTATTTTGCAGATCACAGATGTTAATGTCGATGTAAAGTCGCCATTCATCATAATACCTGAGGGAGGAACCTTTACAAAGTATGTTCAACTAGTTCTTTAACACACAATTTGCTCGGATGTTTTTGGGGTATTTCTTCGTTTTTAGTGCAAAAGATTAATTTTTAGCGGAGCTCCTCGCGCGCGCGAAGCGCGCGCGTGGACTTAGCCCCATAGCTAACGTAATCTACCCATCCCAGAAAATTTGGTAATTACGTGACCGTACACCGACCGCCCGCCCACCCGCCCACCCACCCGCCGTCCGTCCGCACCACAGGAAAACCAATGTTTACTTTCACACTTTCTAACTACTTTGGGAACCCAGGAAGCCCAGGAGGAAACTGATTGCACATCAATATTGTGATCAATTGACAGCTGTCAAAACAAGGTATCCGCTGACCAGTATCACCTGACCATATCGCGGGCTCAGGTGTCAACCCATCGAGGTCGAGTACTTTTTTGAAGTTATCCGCTGACAAGTTACTGGTTTTCAGATGATCGCAGGCTCAAGTTTATTATTTTTTAAATTTATATGAAATATGCCGTGTTTATATCATGATGACCCCGCACTATTAAAAGTTTGATTTCAAACTAACCATGGTCGCGAAAATTCAGCAAGTTACGTAACAATACAGGCTAGGAAGACCTTTTCTCACCAAGGTCACGCGTTGGTGACGCTCTACGCCCAATTTTTATGCTCTGATTGGTCAAAATTTGACAGGTGAGTTCATGCGGAAAATTTATGCAGCATCTTGAAACTTGTTTACTTTAATTTGACAGCTGAAGCTGACAGAGTTTTGTGCAAACTTGTGATGTTTTTAACTGTCTTTTTCCACTGGATGTACAAAATGAAATACAGCTGCTATCAAGTCTGTTATTCATGGCTAGTTTGTTCATTGGTTTTTTGGTTGAGAGATGCGTCGCTTGTCAACGTCGGAAATCCGATTTCGGATGGCATCGTTTTCGTTTTTCACCTTGCTTGATGCGTATTAAAGAGGATTCAAAATTCTCAAGCGACTCTCGCGTTACTTGATAGCTTTTACGAACCGCATCTCGAAAGGTAAGCCTGAGTAATGATTGCATTTGAAGTTTTTTTTATATATCTAATTTCATGTAGTCGAGCACAATTTATGCGGCAAGTTTATGCACGTTTCACTGACGTTTGTAAGATTTGAGACAATAAACCGACCTAATATCAGGTTTGATATAAGCTTACAGGACTTAAAAGAGCCTTTAGATATATTTTTTCACCGCAAATAGAAGAACACGTTCCGAAGAATATTTAGTTATAAATTTGGTTGTAGAAAGAAAACTTTGAGCGATTTTCTTGCCTCGAGTTCATCTTTGAGAAAAGCAAACACCGCGAGGCCGGCTTAAAACATAAAGTTATTAAGCTTTAAGACTCAGGATTTTTCGAAACGCTTTAATACTTATCTTCGTGAATGAAAATTGTTGTGTCTGTAAATGTTTAACCGAATTATATTTGTTTTAGTGATTGTTAGTAGTCTCTCTTGCAATTTAAATCGCTGTGCTGTTTGTTTTTAGTCGTTCATGAACATCGCTTGCAGGAGTTATCTTTTTGCCGCGCGTATCAAACGCTTTTCAAGATTACACATCGTTATAAAACCCTTAAATAAAAAAAACAATAAATTATTTATGTTGAAGCATAACTCTTTTAATGTTCACTGCGCTCGAGGTCTGTATGATAAATAGTACGGTTTCACCTCAGATGTGATGTGTAAAAAGTATAAAAGGTTGGTTTACATATCCCCGGATTTGTTGGCAAGATTTTATAAAGTAAACTTGTCGAAAGCAAAAAATTCGGCCTGATTTGTTTTCCAAGAATTTGTTTTCCAGGTATAATCCACTGTGATCAAGAACCATTACGGCTCTTGAATGTGATCGAAGATGATTGCTATGTTTTGTTTTGTTTTTGTTTCTATTTTTTACTCCATCCTTTAATACATTAGTTCTACAATAATAATACATTAATTGTACAGTAATATAGTAATTGTATTCAATAATACAATAGTTGCTTAACCTACGTGCACATAATAATAATAATAATAAAAGAAGAAAATTAGAATGGAGAAGGGCACATTATCGTGAACTAATGGCCCTTTAACAAGATTGACTTTATTCTTTTGTAGTTTTGTTTTTCACAAAAAAAAAACACACACACACACACACACACAAGTCAATACTGAGCAAGATAATATATTTTAAGTGCCTTTTTGAACAGGATTTTTGATGATTTATTGCGAATATGAAGGGGGAGATCATTCCAATAGTATTTACCAATGACGGTGGGGCAGAACTTTCGAATATTAATTCTTGAGTGGGGAATCTGTAATTGCTGGGCAGATGCACTTCGTGTAAAATAATCATGTTGCTCAGATACAAGTAATAATGGAAAATTACACGGCTTATTATCAGAGACAGTCATATAAAAACAAACAATTGTACATAAATTTAACAATATCACGAAATTTTAATAGACCTAGATGAACATAATGAGGAGTGATATGATCTCGTAAAGGAACGTCATTCATTATTCTAACTGCTTTATTTTGCAGACGTATGAGCTGTAATAATGGATTATCATAATTATTTCCTCTCAGTAAGCTACCATATATGAGATATGGGTAAACAAGAGAATAGTAGATACTAGTTAAGCATTGATTACCTAGATAACTTTTTATCTTTGTCATAATATTAATAGTCTTGCTGACTCTATCACACACATAGTCGATATGATCTTGCCAGGATAGGTGGCTGTCAATATAGATACCTAAGTATTTAATTTTGGATACTTGCTCTAAGCATTGTCCAGCTATCGATAGCGGAAATAATAAATCATAATCTACTTTCTGACGAGGTTGAAAGATAAGATATTTAGTTTTTCGTAGATTTAAGGTTAATTTATTTGCACATAGCCAGTCATAAATATTAGGTAGTTCTCAAAAAAATTAATTTATCTCAAATAAGAGTTCATCTATAGTTTTAGCTGAAGCTGTTAAAGAGGTATCGTCTGCAAATAGTCTCATAGAGAAAAAATCAGAAGATTGAGTAAAGTCGTTTATATATATCAAAAATAACAATGGTCCTAAAATTCATCCTTTGGGTACACCAGAAGTAATTGGCATGGTGTCAGAAATGTTACCATTTACAAAAACTCTCTGCTTTCTTTTATTAAGATACGATTTGAACCAGTCGATGTGAGGTTTTCGAATGCCATAGGACAATAGCTTTGATAATAAAATAGAATGATTGGCGGTATCAAATGCTTTACTCAAATCTAAAAATATTGATACAGCATAATCTCCTTGATCTAGACACGTAGAGATTTCTTCAATGAGATCAACAAGACAGTCCACAGTGGTACTGCCTGGCTTAAACCCATATTGAGTATGAGTAATCATATTTTCAGACAAAAAATAAGATATAAGTTGATTATAAATACATTTTTCAAAAACTTTACTTAATACTGGAAGAACTGATATTGGTCTATAATTATCACACAGTCACGGAACGGGATCCCTGTTTAAAGATAGGAATCACTTTAGCGATTTTTAGATCATCAGGAAAAGTTCTTTGCTTGATGGACAGATTAACTGTATACGTTATATACGTTATAGGCCAACTCGATGTAAGATGTTTCACTCTAAAATCACTTAGCCTTTCCCATATGAATTTCCCCTTAAGTTAACTGATTTGTGGATTACAAGTTTATTGTTTGATTTAAATAATAAATTTATTAATGGGAGCTTCGCTTTTAGCCCTGGCTAAATCTATATATTACTGCCCGCGTGTTAGTCCGCTGGTAGTCCAGAATTTACGTGTACGAAGGCGTCCTAAGTTACAATAACGTGTAAGTATTGTTTCTGGGAAATGGCCTTTTGTTAGACAATACTTGAGTACATAGTAGCCTAGGATGGAGTTCTTTCCCGCTCTTTTCACATATTCAATCACCTTATTTTCCTTTTTTTCTTGCTTTAAAAGTTCGTGTGATGTCTTGGTCATTGACCTTGGGCACCTGAAGATCACTAGTGACCCAGAACAAGAGAGAATCGTTTCAACTAAGGTACTAGTTGAAGAGTCTTAATTTTCATTCTGCAGAAAGGAGGTTGAAGGTAGATGAAAGAGGTTATAAAGGTTGCAGCAAACGAACGCGAACTCAAACAAGTTTCTGTTTGCATTTGTCCTGTTAAGGGCATAAATGAATTGAGAACTGTTGACATTTCGGTCGTTTAATTTTATTGAATGTCATTATTCTGTGAGATGCTTTGTACGCTTTCTCTACGCGGCATAGCCTGCGGCTTCAATTGTTGTCAGTTAGTTTGATTTTGTAAAGTGATTGATGAAGTGTATTAATGTGTGCTCTTTTCAGGACCTGAGCGTGGAGGATCTGGAATCAAAATGTTACGACAAGTTTGACTTAAGACTGGATGATCTTCAGATTCTCATTGCAAAATCAGGTACCAAAGGCGAGAGCAAGCTTAAATTATGTCATATGCAAAAAAGGAAATGATGTTGTGCTCCTAACAATGTTTCGTTAGCTTTTAGGTACAGCGATAAGAAAAGTTACCGACAACATCACGGTTTAACTAAACCAGTCAGATTAATACCATCATCGACCGTTACACTAAGACGTTGTTAATGAACCTCCACCCAGACTGTGGAAACTTCACCAAGAGTCCTGTTCAGGTCTATACTCACCTGGGGTCAATTTTATAAAACTTTTACAAGTGTAATGTACACGATTAGCTATTGTGATTGACCAGCATCCTGTCCAGTGGGGAGATAAAATAGCCCCTTGATCCTATAAATAACGGTACTATCTCCGGCCTGACGTGCGACTTTGTTCAAACGCAGACTTAACTCAACTTGCTTCAAAACACTGAAAATAAATTTACTGACCTGTTCGTACCTGCAATGAAGTAATGGGATGGGTTAGCTGAATCCTTGGATCAACCATGAATTTCTGGACATGTCTTCATAGGTGAAGACTGGCAAGCAGCGAGAAAGCAGATCAAAACAAAGATGCACATTCTGGATCCCATGGGAATTGACATGAAGCTTCAGAAGGCCTTGAATCCAGACGATATAAGACTCGCTCAGTAAGTCGAGCTTGCTTTCTTCACTGTCTTTCTTCTGCCTGTCCTGTGATTATTTTTTTCGCATTTTACAGCTACAATATATGTTTTTAGGATTGTGATCCGTTTGATATGATTGTATTGATGAATCTACTTGACGTAGATTCATGGAGTTGTAAATAAAAAATCTGTCACATACAGTATAACCTTTGAACTAGGTATATAACCATTGGGTATCACTTCTTATGGAGCCTTTTCCGTACAAATGAATTGGTTTGCAGTTAGATAATTAAGGTCTGACTTCAAGCGTTCTGGTGTGCAATTTTAAATCGGTTGTTTTGCCGTCCAAGTCCAAGGTGTTAAAAAGGTGGATGACACTATCCACAGGATAAATCTCTTCCCAGTAAATAACGCATTTGCGTATCCACTGCATAGTAAAACTGTGAAAGGTTTACACCCAGGAGTCATTTCAAAAGTAGGTTGAGTTTGATCGTCCGGGTGAACGTAGTCTTTGACTCTGAAGATGACTACCGCACAGGTTGTCGAAACGTCAGTCACTGTCAACAGCAACAGTCCTATTAAGGACTACGTTCACTCGGACATTCAAACTCAACCTACTTTCCACTGCATAGTGATTTAATAGCGCTCTCCAACTCTTGAAAAACTGAGGCCAGTGAAATAAAACACAGACTTTTCTGTGGTTTTGCCAAAAGAGTCCATAACGATCAACACTGGCTTTTGAATCTGATTTGCTGTTTTTGGTACTTATGCTGGTTCTGTACTGGCACAGCTAGATGCATAAAAATAACATGTGGCTATGTTATTTATTTAACAGGATCAAACTTTCTGGAAGCCTTCCTTCTGTTAAGGTTCATGTGTCTGACGATAAACTTCAACAAGCTATTAAGGTTTGTCTATTATTCTAAAATGCTTATTAAAATCTTATAGCCAGGCCTTGGATCCTTTCAAACTTGCTTCATAATATCTGATCGTGACGTTAACTTCAGCTCATAGTCTTTATAAACTAATTTGTCGTCTCTGCCATGACTTTTTGTGGTCCTTTTGAAAACTCTTTTTTTCTTTTTTAAAGAAAGCTACTAAAACGAAACCTCCAAAGCGCTGTCAGAATTTGGTTAAGAGACTTACAAGAAGTGTATGTTATTTTGCCATATTGAATTGTCTCCAAGGAAGCTAAAGAAACAGATGCTTAATCATCTTTATATTAATTAATTAATTTATTTACACGTTGTTTCTTAGGTCCTTTAATCTTCAACGGCTATTTTAAGAACTAACTAAAGATTTTGCTCGATCGTTTTATGTAGCTTGCTAAGAGTATCCCAATACCAGGTGGAGAAACTGCTGTGGATGAGATAGATGCCAAACCAGTGGTATGTTGAAAAAAAAAACACCTTTTGATTCCTGATGTCTGCTCTGTAATATATAACAGTTAACTGAAAATATGTAGATTTTTTTTTATGTAAGACCAACTGTTGGTTTGACTGCTTTGTACAAGTAAGTATGCTACCTATTGCAGGATACTCCTGTAGACGGTCGAGGATACAGTGCCAGGGCCCGCTCAGACGTTAGTGGTTTGGGGGTACTGGAATCTGGTACAGAAGATCAAGTCGAGGAAGAGGAAGAGGAAATGTTCATTACCCCCCCTGAAACATTGACAAAGTATGTGTGGATATCAAATGCTTTGTTGACCAACCATGAGTTCAAGATGGTTGCATTCTGGCCAAGTTCTCTTAAAGCGCAAAAAAGAACAAGGCTGATATCACGCAATCATGAGTGAACAAGCTTGTTCAATAAAGGAAGAACTTTTTCTTGCGGGACCAATGCGGAAAATCCCGAGTGGGAAGATCACAGGGTTCGCTTCACCTCGCCTGCTCGCCGATTCGGTTAGATAACAAACAACTATCGGATGGGGTTTTTGTGATATCCGGAATAATCATGGTCGAGGTAAGTGTAATCAGCCGAGCCGAAGGCCAAGACTGATAACACTTACCAAGACCTACATTGTTTTGAAGTTAATAATGAATAACACAGCGTCGCACGGAGGTCGGTCACGCAACAATCTGGTAACAGTGTTGGCTAAAAATGTTAAATACAATCGTTAAGAAGAAAAAAGCAGTTCTTGGGAAAGGGAAGACGTAAGTAAGGAAGCTAAAATGAAGGATGAATAAATAAAACTGGGGAAGATTAAGGTGGCTCGATACAGTTTTTTAGGGTCAATATCTCCCAAGTTTTAGCATAAACTACGTCGCCATAAACAAAGATTTGGAAAAATTGCCACCGCAGTTGTATCAGATAAAGATTAAACATTGTCATGATTAGGGTTGCAATGACATCGAGTTGTCATAGCAACGAAATGACGCTATTAGCTATTTTACTTGCAGCAGTATTTCTCGGCACTGGAAACTGTTCTTCGAAAATCGTTTACGGGAGCTTTTTTCTAGCGGCCTCAATGTTCGTGAAGTTTAAGCGAAATCTGTAAGAGCGTTATCGAGATATTTTGGGAAGAAGTTTTTATGGTAAGAAACAGTAAAAAAAATGGACAAACTTGATGTTCGGCTGTTATCTGTAGAAAACGAAGCGCTTTCGACATGCAATTTCACCTCATAGTGGTTTTAATCTTTTTAAAAACGTGTTTGAAAGATCATGGCCGACTGTTAGAAAGAAGGGTTTGATTAGTATGTATCGAAGTGCCCTTGCTAGAGGTTTTGTAAATATTTTGGTCTTCTTTAACAAAATAGCGAATAATTTTTTAACTGCTCAATAGATTTTTTTAAAAATGTAATATTCTTGAAATTAAGTTTCTTTTATGTGACCATTTAGTTTCAAGATTATTGATATATTGTAAGGCAGGAAAATAAGGGCTACAATTCGTATCGGAAGTTTCGTCATTACAAGTACAAGCCTCTCATTATTCAAGGTATCGTCTCCAAGTTTCATTTTCGCGTGAACAGCAGTAACTAACAATGCATTTGAAATATGTTAAAATGCTAGCTATTGTTGTGCACGAAAATATGGAACTTGGAGTCAAACCCTGAATAATGAGAGGCTCTCACTTGTAAACATAAAATTTCTGACAAAAAATTAGCGAATTATAGCCCTTATTTTACTGCCTTACAATATATCAATAATCTCGAAACTAAAGGGTCATATCAGATGAAGGTTAACTTCAAGAATCTTACATTTTTAAAAAAAAATCTATTGAGCGGTTAAAAAAGAATCTTAAATCTATCGAGCGGTTTAAAAATTATTCGCTAACTTGTTTAAGTAGACCAAAATGTTTACAAACCGCCAGCAAGAGCGCCTCGGTACATACTGATCAAATCCTTCTTTCTAGCAATCGGCTGGAGCTATCTCCATGATCTTTCACACACGTTTTTAAAAAGATTAAAACTACTATGGGGTGAAATTGCATGTCAAAAGCGCTTCGTTTTCTACAGATAACAGCCGAACGCCTAGTTTGTCCATTTTTTACCGTATTTCTAACCATAAAAACTTTATCCCAAAATATCTCGATAACGCTCTTACAAATTTCGCTTAAACTTCACAAACATCGAGGCCGCTATTGGAGGAAAAAGCTCCCGTAAACAATTTTGGAAGAATAGTTCCCAGGGCCGAGAAATACTGCTGCAAGTAAAATAGGTAATAGCTCCATTTCGTTGCTATGACAACTCCGATGCCATTGCAACCTTGATCATAACAAATTTTCATCTTCATTTGATACAACTGTGGTGGCAATTTTGCCAAATCTTTGTTTATGGCGACGTAGTTTATGCTAAAACTTGTGAGGTATTGACCCTGAAAAACTGTATCGAGCCACCTAAAAACGGTTGCATTCGTGTAAACTGGAAAAGCGCTGGTTAATTTTATTACAAGTTTGTCCAAATTTGGCTGAAAGTGTGAGTCATTATGCCTTTAAATTCTTTGTTCGTTAAAAATTCAACTAACGTACCCGGAACCTAGCCCTACTATACGGTCAAAAGGTGTGACAAGTTTAGACTAGATTCATCCTACATGGTTGACAATTCATGGAAGCGGGATCTTGGTTAACTTATAGTGTTAAGAGAGACCGAAGTTAAGTGGTAGTTCAAAATGAGGAATACTTGGTCAGAAAACTAGCTATTGCAAGAGGCCTTAAATTGTATATTCAATCATTTACAATCCGCTGTTTTTTTTGTCCTGGTCAGTGAATCCAATCTTGAGAAAGCAAAAGTTGAAGCAAAAGAAGCTATGGCCAAGCAAATTAAAGTTTCACTTGATTTTGAAATAGAGGAGGTAGGTACTTGTATCTGAGTCTTAACAAGGTACAAAGCCCATCAGCTGGGTAATTTTTTTTCGTGTTTATTTACAGTTGGTTAAATTGCAATTACCACTGTGACGTATCATATCGTCATTCAAAAAAAAGAATGTGTTTGTCACCTCCTCTTCTAAAGAATTGTATCAAGCTCTCTAGACATTTTCCTAGAATATTTCGTAGATAGAATATCATAATAAATCACTGTCACTCAGCATAATGTAAGATATCAAACACGAGAGAGCGTGTTTTGTTGAAGGCCCAAACACCGAGAAATGAATGAGCTTAAAAGACGGACACTTAGTCCTGGTCCCATACACATACAAACACTACATTGATAACCTTCTTTAAGCAGACACCTCTCTTAAGCGGACACTTAGTCATGATCTCAGACACATGCAAACACTACATTGTTAACCTTCCTTAAGCAGACACCTCTCTTAAGCGGACACTTAGTCATGGTCCCAGACACATACAAAGACTACATTCTCTGACACCTACAAACAATACATTGTTAACCTTCCTTAAGTGGACACATCTCTTAAACGGACACTTAGTCATGGTCCCAGACACATAGAAACACTACATTGTTAACCTTCCTTGAGCAGACACCTCTCTTAAACGGACACTTAGTCATGATCTCAGACACATGCAAACACTACATTGTTAACCTTCCTTAAGCAGACATCTCTCTTAAGCGGACACTTGGTCATGATCTCAGACACATGCAAACACTACATTGTTAACCTTCCTTAAGCAGACACCCCTCTTAAGCGGATACTTAGTCATGGTCCCAGATACATACAAACACTACATTGTTAACCATCCTTAAGCAGACACTTCTCTTAAGCAGACACTTAGTCATGGTCCCAGACACAAGGTAGTGTGGGTGAGTGTTTTGCTCCTGAAGAGGATGTCCTCATTACCTGAACGTAACCCACTTTAACCACACAGATAGCAGTTGATGTCAGCACTGTTAATCACACTGGGGAAGCAACACCTTGTCTTGAACTGTCGATCAAAGGCTTGGGCACCAAAGTAGTCATGCATCCCTGGGACCTCACAGCAAGTGCCTCTCTTAGTTCCATGGCTGTTAAAGAGATGACCTTTGGTTCTGATGGGACCCCTCTGTACCTTGTGCAAACACCTGTTGGAGCAGAGCTCCTTTCAGTGAAATTCGTGAAGGTAAATCAAAATGTTTTACTGAACAAGACGCTATAGGGCGAACACTTGGGCGTTGTTGGATCACGCGTATGTGAGGAATTTTTTTGTCAGGGTCGTGTGAGTGCCGCAATGTTGTTAATTGTTAAGGGTTGGTTGAAATGGGCGAAAAACGAGACCTGGAGCCAAAGTGGACGTTGCTTTGCACGTAAATAGCTCGAATTTTTCCTCAAAATTCCTAACGCAAACTGGCTCATCGAATAGCGAACTCGCGGGACTACCAAGAAATGTTATGGAGTGGTAGCAAACTCTCCATTTCGAGTGGCAAGCGTACGGGTAAGTGAGCGTTGAGGTTGCGAGGGGCGGAGGAAACGAAGAGCTCTCACTTTCTTTCCCGCACCTTGCTCCCGCCTCTCCTTTCGCTTGCCACTGGCGCGTGACTTTTCTCGATATTCCTTAAATGGAGAGCTTGCTCACAGGCTGTTGCGGTTTTTATTGTTGTGAAAGATGGTTGCATCGTCACCATAATGGCTCAGTCAATTCCAAAAACAGAATTTGTCAAGTGCTGACTTTTCCTTTCGCTCTCGACATCTGCGCAAGAGCGGGCAAAATTGCTTAAACTCCCGTCTGTAGCGAAACCCTTCAATTCCACTCAATTTGCGGAATTTATCTCTAATTACCGGAAGAAATCGCTCCGTTTCTACGTAAAAAAAACAACCTTCTTCCAAACTGAAAAGTACCCCTGTGTTGTTTCAAAAATTGTTGAGAATGCTATTTCGTATAATGTTGTTATAATGTTTGATGTTGGAGGTAAAAATAGGTCAACTCAAAAAAGACAACGTCTTTGTGCAGCATTTTGTCATTTTAAATTCATTATAAAACAGTTCCAAAACAGCAACAATTTTTAGTTAAGGGGACGTTTTGTAACACAACATAAATATAAATAATAACATCAATGAAAAGGAAACACGTAAAATCCGCTTCTGGCCTTTTCCTTTGAAAAAACCGTATTGTAAACGGTGGACGTGCTCAAGGACTGATGGCTGATCCGGGCATGACATGAACACCTTGATATTCTGGCGAACATCTTTTTGAATCAAAACCTTGCAGGAACAACTAAAAGTCTTGCAGGATCTTCAAAAACATTATATTTTCAAGTTCGGTGAAAGCTGTGCCTGGTGAAATGAGAATATCCAAGATATCCAAACGTGTCTCGTCGAACTACATGGGAAAACGAGACTGCAATGTCCTAAGTTTTGGCTACGTAGAGGTTAGGGGTGAAAGTTGCGTTGTGACTTGGATGGTTGCACACTTCATTTTTGGCCTTCGGAACGTCGAGACGGTAAATTCGTTCCACGCTGTATTCGAGGTACACAATGCAAACAAAAAACTTCACAGCCTTTCCTTGACAGTTTCAAAAGACCACTAATGATCGATCTTTGACGTTTTTTGCCACGAAGCGAGCGAACCAACGCTTGTAGCCGTTATGGCCATCATTTAAATTAAAAACCAGAAGTCAAGATAGCGGGAAACCAAGCAATTTTCACCACTTGCTACTTTTTAACCATTTTCAATCATTTTCATTTAAACCAAGCGATTATTTTTGTCTCTTTTCTTCAACTTGCTTCACGAAATCCACTAGTGCACGACTTTACAGCTAATTTTTACATGCGGTGGCACAATCGGCTAATCCGGCAACTTAGCGTTTGGTCTGAAGGGGCGTGGGTGATTCGGCTCAAAAGAGACTAATTATTTATTCTTCGGATAAATGAAAATAATTATTTTAGCCGAGAGAACTCGAACTGATCGCGGTCCGGTCTCACTTCGTGAAATAATCGAAACTGGCCGAAAAGTCGCGAACTTGCGTGCCCAGTCTTTTCCCGAAACTAGTCCTTCAACTTAGAGTCTCATCTGATCTTACTGGTCGCAGGTGAGTCGGTTCAAATCCTGGGCAAGCCAGAAATAATAATTATTTCTTCCTCGAATAAATTAAGGAATCAATCAAAGAAGTCGAAGAGATCTCGAGATATCTCGAACTAATTCCGCTCTCACTTCGTCAAATAGCCGACTCAAAGCGACAACTCACGGACTTTGCGTGCCCAATCTTGTCCCAAAGTTGTTTTTTTTGGGACAAGATTGAGCGTCGCGAATCCCTTACTTGGCGCTCCGCCCAAGAAACAATTAAGGTCATGTTACACGAGACGAGTTGTAACGACGATTTCAACACAGCGGTGCAATGTTAGAACAATGTTGCAACATTTAAAACAATGTCGCAACAGTGTTGAAATGCTATGTTGCACTAAAAATCGTCGTTGCGCATCGTCCCGGGTAACATCACCTTTAAACTGAGGTGACAAATTCTTTGAAATATCTGTAGGAAAGAGTAGATCGACTTTGTTCTAACAGGAGTCTACTTACAGAAATTCTCCACGATTGTAATTAAACTTAGAAATGCATTTCAATAAAGCGAGTCTCGCCAAACTAGTTCCTTCCTCAAACCATGACATACAAAATAAACGTTCGCATTAGACTTTTTATCTGTGGCAGTTTAGTGTTAAATGAACGAAAGTTTGATTTCTTTCTTTGTCTTTGTCGCGGATATTTTGTTGTCACTCTATTTACAACCACAATCTGTTTATTTGTGGCGATTACTTCAAATTAAATTTACTTTAATTAAACAACTTTGTAGCAGGCAAGTAAAGTAATGTTGTGGCTGTAACCAAATGTTAGTGATTGGTTTGGGCTTGGGTCACCTTAGAAGGGCAGCAGTGAGTTAAGGTGGCTCGATAGAGTTTTTCAGGGTCTGTACCTCCCAAGTTTGAATGTAAAGTTCGTCGGCATTAACAAAGATTTGTAAAAATTACAACTACAGCTGTGTCAGATAAAGATGAAACCCTGTTATGATCAGGGTCACAATGACATAGGAGTTGTTATAGCAACAAAATGGCGCCATGACCTATTCTATTTGCAGCCGTATTGCTCGGCAGTGGGAACTGTTCTTACAAAATCGTTCACAGGAGCTTTTTCCTCTGATAGCCGCCTCGATATTCGTGAAGTTTAAGCGAAATCTGTAAGAGCGTTATCGAGATATTTTGGGATAAAGTTTTAATGGTTAGAAATATTGTAAAAACTAGACAATCTTGATTTTCGGCCGTTATCTGTAGAAAGCGAAGCGCTTTTGAAGTGCAAATTTTTCCTCATAGTAATTAAAAAACGTGTGTGAAAGGTCATGGAGATAACTCTAGCCGGTTTTTAGAAAGAAGAATTTGATTAGTATGTATCGAGGCGCTCTTGTTAGCGGTTTTGTAAACATTTTGGTCTGCTTTAATAAATCGGCGATTTGAAACCACTCGATAGATTTTTTTAAACAATTAAAGATTCTCGAGATTAACCGTCGTTTTGTATGACTTTTGAGTTTCAAGATTATCGATATCTAGTGAAGCAGTAAAATAGATCTACAATTCGCCAATTTTTTTTGTCTCAAATTTCCTATTACAAATGAGAGCCCCTGATTAATTAATCGTACATATATATTTTTTGGGGTTCAAGGTTGAATCAGAGCATCCTGAGTATCGCTCAAGATATAAATCTACACAACAGTTGGTAAATGTTGAGTTTTCGTCGTTGCAAGTAAAACTGCACCAAGAAGCTCTACTCAACATAATTGAACTGTCAACGAAGATGCTTCCGCCGAGGTACTGTGCTTCATTAATTTTGAACATGACAGATTCTGCTTACAATATTTCTGCCAACTCTTGTTTTTTGATTTCTTAAAAAAAACTTAACAGGCCAAACACAAAGGGTGTGACGCATCGCTCCGTGTTGGGAAATCTGATTTAGAACTCCTTGTTTTTTGTCATCTACCGATTTAAACGTCTTGCGTTTGTGACTGCGTGTAAACAATGTTGGAGTCTTTAATTGTTTTTTTGCGAGATCTTTGTGCGACATACCTAAAAGGAACGTAGTATAGTGGGGATGACATTATTCAGTTTTTTGTCTACGACTTATTGGTTCATAATTAAATTCTTGTCGATTTCAGTTTCACTAATTATCCCTGCAAGATCTGCAAGTTCGTAGTTCTTACGCCATAAATAGAGTTTCAAACTCCCTTTTGTCGCCTCCACAGGCTGATAACTTCAGATAAGTTCATGCCTACTGTATCTCTTACGAAAGAAGGCTATGAAGTAAGTTCTGCGTTTTTTAACTCTCCTTTGCCTTTTATCAGTGAAGAGAGTTCAGCTAGTATTGAGGGTGACGAAACAAAGACAGAAGACACTGATACAAGTAAGTCGTCACAAGTAGCTGAAAGGAAAAGCAAGAAGAAGAAAGAGGATGATGAGGTAGTGCAGATTGAAGTTACAGCTAAACTGGGAGGAATTGCTGTCACAGTGACGTCTGTGGAGGGTGATTTAAGTCACATCATTATTGGAGGTAACTACTAAGGGCCTTTTATTTAAACATAAACTAACCAGTGTCAAACCCTTCAACTCCAAAGATTTGATAAGTAATTCTCATTTCTGGCTGCTATACATTTTTTTGTTCATTAAGTAAGAGAATTTGGGGTAATACCAATACCGTATCCTTTTGCTAAAAGAATTGGCCTTAATGTATTCTCATCACCTATTTGTGTGGGATATTATGGGAAGAAGTTACTTTGCATCACTTCTACGTAAACAAGACTAAATACCAGAGCCCTTTTTTTATTTGGCCAACAGTAATGTTACGACTAAAAATTCTATGAAGAACTCGCCAACGCAGACAAAAACTAAAGCCAGTGCCCGCGATACAGTCAGGTGACATTGGTCAGCGGATACCCTTTTTGAATAACATGAGTTAAACACAGATTGTATTTAATATGCCTTGGAAACGTAGCTAGTAATGCCCGTTCATTACAAGATAATAATGCCCAGTCTTTACAATAAAACAGCCAATCAGAGCGCGCTTGCTGTTGTAGCCATAAAAACCAGTATTTAGACCGATAGAATTGAATGGATGGACACCAGGCTCTCGTCTCTCTGTCATCGATTTGAACAGCCACGTTGTGCATGTGATTATTATAAGAACTCTTTTTACCCTAGGACAATTGCACAGTGGAACAATATCCCACCAGAAATTGTAGCATCTATTTCGCCATGTTCATTTAGGCAATCCCTGTGTAATCTTACATATTGATTAGTAATTTTATGTTATTTTTGTATTCATTGTTGTAATTTTTATTATTTGAAGCAGTCTGCAATACTCTGTTGAGAGTGAAGACTTGGTAAATAAATAAATAAATAAATAAATTGATTATTTAAGGGAAGTAACCCGTATAACAGGCTCTTTATGAGCCAAGAGAGGTAAACGCGGCATTTTCGTCCTCTCGCCTCGCGCGCGAAATGCTGTGTTCGTCCCGCTTGGCTCATAAAGCAGCGACTGTTATGCAGGCTAAAGGGAAGTAACTTTACCCACCGTTTTTTTTGTGAACAGGATTGTCAGCTTATTGTATTGTCAAGAGCAGCAAAACGGAAGTCACCGCCAGGTACATATGTATTGTCTATTTACCGTTCGTACGTTTAGGTACTTTAGGATCCAACGACGCGACAGCAACGCGAACGACGCTTGAAGAGTGAATTTGCGTTCTTTCAGTCTTTATTGTGATCATTCCTACCCACTTACTTTGTCAAATGTAGACGAACTCTCCTGAAGTTGAATTCCAAGGGACCATATCCGAGTTCAGAAAGAGAAAAAAAATTTTTTGTCGTTGCGGGTTTCCGTTCACCACAAAATCCGAAATTAGGCATTTTCACGTCGTAGTCGTGCAAAACGGCGAAGAAATGTACAAAAAAGTGTGATGCACGTGCGAAGTTGTTGTTTTGCTTATTAAACCTATTGCTTTTTTGACGTTCTCGCTGCGGTCGCGTCGTTGAATCTTAAAGTCCCTTTTGGTGAGGCAGCGAGGCACGTTAACCGGAAGTTAGGCCTTTTCCCTCTTAATATGCCTTGACTCCACCAGATTTGTATTTTTGAAGTGTCTTTGCCCTTATAGACACGATTTGTGGGAACTACTTTCTGCTAAAGAATGGAAAATAGTCCACTTCCTGTTACCGCCCGTCGCTCAACACGCCTTTGCTTAAGCACCCCACAGTTGATAACTGTTACATGTCGCTTTTTTTTTTTTTTTAAGGATGAAAGATTTGTCAGTGATGGATTCCACTCGTGGAGCCTTGTACCCTAAAATAGTGTCCATTGTAAACCAGGAGGTTTTCAGTCTCGAGGTGTGTACATTATCTCTCTCCATTAAGAATGGGTACAAGCTTTCAACGATTTCTTGGATCGTTTGGGTGAAGAAACGTTGGTTATGTATGACCGATGGTATCCAAAGACAACCAGTAACCACTAGCAACTTGCGCCAGTTGACCAAACGATCCCAGATGTATTTGTTTTGACGTCTAAACAACTTAGCAGAAACAGTGGATCGAACATATTTGTCTGTTTTTCGCGTCGTTGTCTCGCTTGTTCGATAAATGAGTGTTAAATACAATAGCCCATTTCGTGAATTGTTTTAGTTTCTTGTTAATGTATTTTCAGGTTACTGCTTACAGTGATGCGACTTCTGGCAACAACATAAGAAACATGGAAGCATCCGATGTAAAATTCAAGATGAGAATCGGATGTATTAGAGTGGTGTTCCTCAACAAATTTGTCATGCGCTTATTGGTAGGTATCGTATTCCTTGGTAATTAAAAGAGTCAGTAGATCCTGCACATCACGGACGGGAGATCTTCGGGGTGGTATAAGTTTACATTCAACTGCATGGGACACCTCGCTCTTACAAACCCCACCACAATACGGGCTGCAGCCAAATTCCCGGCAAGTCGTACAGACGTTTGACGGAAACAAACTCCCGTTGTTACGGAGCCTTGCTACAGTAAAACGCCGCGAAGAAGAAGCTAGATTTTTTGAAGTTTGGCAAAATAGATTCTTTTAGTTTGGAGTACTTATTGGAAGTTTAGGCTAAATAGGTTCTTAATTTTTATGAAGAAGAACACTGTTGTTGATTACAAGAAATTGCTATAAATGGTATTTGTCCTTCATAATAGGCATTTATTTACCAAAAATCTACCAAAACTAGGTTAACAGCTAGAAGATATGCAGTTTTCAACAAACATTTTTTTCAATTTTTATTCTTGTTATTTTTTTTCTTATGTTGCATTTTACATTATATTTTCAGTACTGTAATATAGATTTCCCATATTAAAGCCAGACGTTTGGTCAAAATGTTTATGAAAATGTAGTCTAACCCCACATATAAGAACCTGTTGATTTTTCTTGGCTAAACTGGTTCTTATATTTTGGAGAATTAAAATGATAAATTACTGCCAGCAGGTACTTAAATCCTATGTTCTTCTTCGCGGCGTTTTACTGTATTACATGTACATCTCTTACAGACTTAAGAAAACTTTTAAGTCGCTACACCACAGTTTTATTGGTCTATTGTTCTAACTCTCTTTATAACTCTCTTTTTATTTATTGTCCCTTTTCTTATATTTCCCGCACGGAACCGTCGGCCCGAACCCACTAGCGCACGATATTTTAGCTAATTTTCACATGTAAAACCATGTTAGGTCGCGGGTGCGAAATCCTCTTATCCGTCATTTAAGCGTCTGATCTGACGGATCGAGGGTGAGTCGGTTTAAACCGTATAAATAATTACTTATTCCTCAAATGAATTAAAATATTTAATGTAGCCGAAAGAACTCGAAGTGATCTCGAGGTATCTCGGAGTAATTCCTGTCTCACTTCGTGAGCTTCATGAGCAACTTTGGGACATTGAGCGTCGCGAATCCTTTACTTGGCGCCTCCGGCCAAGTAATTAACTCAGATGTTGCTCCTCTTGTGCGAATATTTTCCAAGAAAACTCTTCTCTCGCTTCGTTATTAGAGACACTAACCCACGTTCCAGAGGGTGCGGCAATTACGGGAGTTTTAGATTGCTAAAATTTGCCGATGTCACAGAAGTGAAAACAGGGCGCGCGTGTTTCGTCCTGAATGGGACTGTTGGTAACACTGACTAACTTTTAGACATCCACTATAGACGTCATCATCGTCCACTAAGACGATGACTTCCGAATTCATCCCGAGTTTTGCCCAAATCTGGTTTGCAGAATTTTTCCAGCAGAAATGTTCGTTGACGAAAGTGGTGCATTGTGGTGGAACTTTGGCTGGTGGAATTTATCTTATCCTGCTTCACTTCAATTCTTAGGGACATGTCTCTAGGGTATCCCGACATTAACAGAATTTCCGTTTTGTTTTCTTTCTCAGGATTTTTTGAACAAGTTTCAAAGAGCAACAGATGCAATGGAGTATGCTAGAAAGAGTGCGGCTGAGTCAGCGACTGCAACTGTAAGTGAACAGTAGTTGTTGTTTAATCACCTTTTTGGTGGGGAGGAGAGGGGAAGGGGCGGGGCGGGGAGGGGGAATCTTGTTTGTTGTCGAGTTGTTTCTCGATAGTCCCGAGCACAACGCCTTGGTCATACTTGTAAATAGTTATCTTTGCCGGTTGAGCTTTTTAACCATATTATGTTTTTTTAAGATTAATTCTTTGTGACTTGCAATTGGACGATCCCGGGTTGGAATTTCGCTCTGACTGCTGGCTAGGGTTGTTAGCCTCTAGTTCACCTCCTCGATCATGCTCGTAAATAGCAAACCGGTTGCCTTCTGCCAGTTGAGGATTTTAACCATGTTGTGTTTCACGAAATTATTTGTTTGTCATTGTCCGAGTGGCTTGCCTGTTAGCAACAGCAGCAGTGTACGCTTACACTATGAACTAAGATTTAACTTTACTTTTACACCAAAGTATTAATGTTGATTTACTTGTGGCTATGTTAAAACACTTCTGCGTTTTAAGCTCCAGTTAAGTTAGTGATGGTCCGATACGAGTACTGTTGAATTGAACAGACGCTCAGAAGTAATAAAGAGCTTTAGATTCGAGGACGATATTTAACTTAAAGTTTTTTCGCGTATTTTCCAAATAATAGACACCCCGGAGAGCTTCATTCTTCATCTTTTTCACCAAAAAAATTATCACTGTTATCTTGATTAAAGCAGGTTAGCTATATCCCAGCCGCAAAATAATATAACCCATAACACTTTATAATTTGTTTCCGCTAACACGACATTCTCGCTAAAACTCGTAGCAGAATGACGATGACTATCACATTTCCCGCCAAAATGACGCTGGTTTACGCGCGCTTTCTACTTAGGATTGAGAAAGTCTCGTAATCGTAGTCATAGGGCGCGATTCATTCAACCAAAATTTCCGGAAATTTCGGTCCAAAACTCAATGGATCGGTTCGGTCCAACCGGAAAAGTTTCGAAAAAACGGGTCCACCGTTTGAGGTGGACCACTTTTCCCGGTCGGACCGGTTGGAATTTTGGTTAAATGGATCGCGCCCGTACTCGTGTTAGAATTTAAAGGTCTCTAGTTTTTGAAGTCGTTGGCTGACCCCTCTAGGAAGGTGCGCTCAATTTTCTTGTCGCACTTTCATTACTACGGAGCTAAAAATTTACTACCTTTCTTCATTTATTGCCCGATAACTGTTGTTTTCGTTTCCTCGTAGATTCAGAGCCTTAAAACTCAAAGCTCACGAATCAGCCTTTCAGTGTCAATTCAAGCTCCTCTTATTGTCATCCCTGTCAGTTCGACCTCTCGTGATACACTTGTCGCAAACCTTGGTCATCTCAGTGTGTCAAACGCTTTCAATCTGGTACATGAAGGGGACGATCCGAGTGGAAGTGACGCTGTTATCGTTGATAACATGGTGGTGGAGCTCAGCTCAGTGCAGTTATCGAGGTTTGAATTTGATATAAAAAAGGTTAATGTAACTGCTTATTTTCTTCTCCGTTTATTCGACTGCTGGGTTGTTGTTGTTTTTTTTTTGATCGCTTTCTCTCCGAATTTGCAAGTGATGTACATGCATTAGCCATTTGGAAAGATTTCCTTGTGGACAAGAAAAAAAATTCTGTACAAATATTGTGACTCACAATATTTTTGCAGGATGAATCACTACACGATTCAAAATTAGAGGGGTAGTATGAGCCCTAATGACTTAAGAAGGACATTAAGGATAAGAGAAAAGAAAGTAGGCAATGTATGAGAGGATGGGTACCAAAATTTCTGTTTTATTCTTTTTTCAAATGAAAATTCCATTCAGACTTACGAATTCATTGTACTCACGTGCGGTGAAGTTTAAAATACGGCCAGATGATTTGATGTCAATGTATGTTACTCTAATGGTGACTTGTGTACATTTGTACCATCGACAATTTATAGAGTAATCGAGTTCGCTTGTTTTGATTCAAAGTTTGCAATAGGCACGCAATACGTGCGAACGTAACCAAGCCAAGCGACGCGAATGTCTGCCGCACGCTTTGTCACAACACAGCATTTATCTTCATTACATACGACCCACAGATAACGCACCGCAAACAAATGGGTAATAGAAAACAAACTTTTTGGAAAAACAAGGTACACTGAGAGAAACAAACTATTAAATAATTTAAATTTTCCCCAGTTTTACCTCCTTAAATAGTTATTTTTGTTACTTCATATTAAATTCTTGGAGAAGCAAGCTTCAATGATTAACAAACTACAGCCATTAACTTACCAATTCACGTCTAATATAACTCCACGCCTTCCACTTCACAGCATCTCAACCAACCCCTAAAATATACAACGCTACTGCACTACTCACCCATCTAATACACATAAAAAAACTTCACACACGCTTAGCACATAGACGCTCAAATATACGCTCACACAGCGTCTTTTCAGGTGTTGTTTCCGAGAAGATTTATGTTTTCCTTTTGAAATTTTGGAAGTGAATTAATATAGGCGTTGTGATTCAATTTTCTCTATGATTAAATTTTTTTTCTTTGTTTGGAGGTGTAAAAATGCATGATGATGAGTTTGAAACAAAGGAAAATAAGATTTAAACCCAGGTTAAAATTGAATCACAACATAGAGAAGTCAATGACGCCTGTTATGGTATCATTTAGGGCTTTGTGGCAGAATGTTTCTTTACTTTGACCTCAATCGTCCTATGGTCATTTTAGGGCTGTCATGACCGATGGAGAAAATGTAGGGCCCACCCGTCTTGTCTTAGAGCCGGCAAGTTTAGCTGTGTACGTAGCACGCAACTTGTCACCTTGGTACCATGATGTCCCAGATGTCGACGTGATGGGAAAGTTACATGCCGTGAAAGTGAGTTGTGCGTGACCTTTTTGGTGCAAATTGAAGATAAGAACTGACCACAGACAAGTTTGTCTGATGGAAAGTAGCCGAATTACTCATTTCAAGACGAACAGACCTTTCCTGCTTTCCCCTACAGTGAGCGTAAATATAGAATTGAGGTCGAGGCTCGGGTGGACATTTTAAACCAATTTAGGTTTCTGGGAAACTCTCCATCTACCCCTCCCCTACCCCAACATTTTGCCCCAAGTGTGACGATGAGTTAGGGGAGGGGTAGGTGGGTTGTTTACCAGAAACCTAAATATGATCACACAATTTCATGCAAATCACTGAATTTTGTCCACCCAAACCGCGAGTTGGTGCCTTTGTTTACAGAAATGCGGGAAAGCACTATCCCATTTTCCTTGGGTTGTTTGTGGTTTAT
>JBBMOI010000003.1:26345000-26347500 GCA_038088405.1 Porites divaricata | reverse complement strand
TCCACTTTGTTCAAGGGCATGGTCAGCAGAAGAAGGCAGGATCTGTGTCAGATTTGGTCATTTTGTCAGCAGCGTTTGATAAGGAAAGACGAAAAGCAACCTCCTCAAGGGTAAAGGCTGATTTCAAGTCCTGTAATTCTTTTTTAACTTGACTTGTGAATGTCCTGCTCGGTATATTTTTTATGTCTGGTTCCGACTAGCCTTCGGATGCAGAAGGTCCCTAATAGGGTTCTTCAATCGGGTCATCCTGACCCTTATTTTTGCTCAATCTCGTAATCCCGATGGCTATTATTGACATCCCACATCCTGCGCGTACTTTCAATCCCGAATCTCGTCCCCGTTTTGCTTTAACATACCCTAATCCTGGCAGATCCCGGATCCTGAAAAGCCGATTGGGGAAACTCAGTACAGCCGCCTGTTATCACCCCTTCTCTTAGACGGCGAGCGAGTTAAAGGCGGCTGCACTCGCGTTTCTTTTTCCCTTTCCGTTCATTCGTTTTCTTTCGAGACGAGCTTAGAGAAAATATCGAAATTGACAACTTACTTTCAAAACAGTTTCTTAAAATCTTCTCTACTATTGGCTTACTTAATTATCCCTGAAAAATGATTAGATAGCCCAAATTTTCCTCCCAAACGCTATATCCTATTTTCTGTTAAATCAAAACTGTGCAAAAAAACTACGAGCGAATTTGGAGACGCCGCCCGTTTAGGAGTAAATGTTTGCATTTCTTGTCCAGGTTCTTCAGTTATCTCATATTTCCCTCCTGAGCTCTGTCCCTGAAGGTTCTGACATGAAAATTGACGTGTCTACTGGAATGGCATATGTACACGTATCACCACCTACTATCCAGACCTTAACAGCTTGTCTCATGTCACTGGCTCCTGCTAAGGTACTTTGTGAAATAGAATAGAGACCTTTACATTTTAAGACGAGGACGTCTACGAGAACGAAGTTTTCTCAAGGTCTCAATACTAAGTAATGTAGTGCGCGCTCGTGAACCGTCGTCGTTTTGGCGGGAAAACGAGATAGTCTTCGTTTTTCTATTAAGAGTTAGCGAGAATGTCGTAGTGGCGGAAACAAGTTATCAAATGTTAGAAGTTTCAATTTATCATTTTAGGATGAAGAGAGGGCTTAAACACCTTCAATAAAGATAACAGTGCTAACTTTTCTGGTTAAAAAAAAGTACAATGAAGTTTTCCGGGGCGTTTGTTTTGTGAGAATGCGCGAAAAAACTAATCTAATCTCGAGGTCGTAGTCAAGCGTTCTCGTTCTCGAATCTTAAGGTCTCTAATATTTTACAACTAGTCCCTGTTGTTTAAACGTTGGATAGCGCTATCCACCGGATAAATCGCTATCTAGCGGATAAGTGCTAGGCAATCCAATTGCATTAATGTTTAGTGGATAGAGTTTTAACTAGTAGATAGCACTATCCCCCGGATAAATCGCTATCTAGCGGATAAGTGCTAGGCAATCCAATTGCATTAGTGTCTAGTGGATAGAGTTTTAACTAGTAGATAGCGCTATCCACCGGGTAAATCGCTATCTAGCGGATAAGTGCTAGGCAATCCAATTGCATTAGTGTCTAGTGGATATAGAGGATATTACATGGCCGCGCGGAGATACGAAATTTCTCTTCGAGTGTTGAAAAATATTTCACGAGTGAGCGCAGCGAACGAGTGAAATATTTTTTCAACACGAGAAGAGAAATTTCGTATCTCCAAGCGGCCATGTAATATTCTGTTTATTATATAGACACCGATGAAATACCAGGACAACGATTTCTTGAACTAATCTTGTATTCGTTGAATCAATAAAATGTAATAAAACATAGATCTTACGCACAATTTTAATTTGGGTCTGAATAAGAGAATACAAGTCGAGTTTATTTGTATTTTGAATGTTATAGCAATAAGACATACGAAATTTCATAACAAAAATGCTACGTAACTGTCCTTTAAAACGTGTAAATAATTTATCAAAAAAAATCAGGCAATGGATAAAATGCCTAGCTCATGTGTCGTGGATAAAAACATGAGCAACATTTCAAAAATATTAACATAGTGTACCAAAAAGTTCAAGAACATTGTTTTAGTTGCCGAGGTACGGTGTGTTAACTTATTCTTTTTTCGTTTTTTGCAGTTTTCTCACCTTATTATGTGCTTGAATAAAAATGCACAATATTAAAAGACCTGAATTATTTAGAGTCACCTTCAAGTTCAGCACCAGTTTACTCTTGGCTTCCACCGCTGCTATCACTTTCAATTATATATCGGGTTTTTTTTCGCTTTCGGCCCCAGTTCTGGACTTGTGACAGTATGTTTAGTCGGTGCCAGATTGATATTGAAAACGCCTCCAGTGATATAATTACCTTGAAACATTGTTTGGAGTGTGTTTTCAGCGGTTGAAGTCGATGAATGTGCCTCAGTGAAATGACTTTGTAGACTCTGTTGTGCTGCTGTAGATTTCCCATAGCCGGCGCGACGTAGGTGGCGCTCAACA
>JBBMOI010000003.1:26260000-26342500 GCA_038088405.1 Porites divaricata | reverse complement strand
GAATTTTGGGATGGAGTCGAACACTGGAACACAGAGGAAAAGATTCGCGTCCTTACTACTATTACGCCCGGAGGTAATAGGCCTTTTAGCTTAGCGATAGCTCTCACTGCATGTTTTATTTCAGAGGAATGACCTTAAAACATGGCTGCCACAGGACAGGCCAAGTCATGGAAAAATAATCTTCAAGGTCAATGAAAAGTCAGGGAATTTCATTTTTCAGGGCCGGGAAGTCGAAACTTTGAAGCAAAGCCGTCGCAAAAAGCCATCATTTAATTTTATACAGAATTGATCTGTTACTTGGTAGCGTGTTAATGCTAATTAGCCCGGCTCGTTGCTCTCCCCCGTAAAGTTCTCTCGCTCGCCACTCGAATGGCTACAAACATGGACACCTGTCTTGTGACATAATTTGCGTTTATAGGGATTTAAAAAAACACATGCCCGTCCTTCGTACAGCATTAAACCCGTCTATCCGTATTTTTTTCCCTGAGTTTCAACTTTGTATGGGGTGGAGGAAGGTGGAAGTGTAGGGCAATTGTACAAAGATAACGCTGTTTTATAAAGGTATTTTTGAAATTAAAGGTAATAACGAATATTGCTTTACTGTCCCAAGGACAGTCCACAATTGTAGCCCCTGTCAAATGATTGTTGCATGAGTTATTTCACCACTGAATGAAAAACGACTTCATTTGGAGCAGCGCCCATTTTTTACTCAAGTTGAACATATCTCTTTTTTTCCACAGTGCCAAAAGGAGAAATCGCCATATCGAGTATCGTGTTTGTCAGATCCAAAGACAACATGTACCATAAAGGATTTGTAACCAGCAAAACGTACAGCAAGTTGCAAGTGGCAATCTATGGTGAATCTGAGGTGCAAACGGTAGATATAAATGACAGCGCTGCGGTTGTACTTGACGTTACACCTGATACATCAGCTTTGAAAATTGGAACCACTGTTATTGCCTCCTTCGACGGCTTTTCTTGGCAGGCTGGGAACATTGCTGAAATAAGGCATTTGGAAGAGACAGGAAACGACATTTATCGTGTTAGGTTCATTAGTGGAGGCGACACCTGGGTTTTTAGCCTCAACAGAATTCGCATTCTGAGAACAAGAAATCCAAAGGGTATGACCTTATATGTTAGGGGATAATTGCGTTGTATTTTGATCGTAGCCTGCGGAAACATCCGTTTCCCCTTGCTCCTCACCCGTTGGAGACGTTTCGCGCGGAGGAACGTCTGCGACACAGCGACAGAAATCCCATACTGATGACGTAAAATCTGTCTGGAATCCGGTGAGAAGCGCTGATTGGTCGATGAAGCAGTTACATTGTTTTAGCTATTGTTTGCAAATGACCGACAAAAAGACAAAAGGCTACCAAGGCGGCCAAAAGTAAACGCGATGAATCTCAAACAAAAGAGTCAATATTTGTGGGATATAGTCTTCTCTTGAAGAAGCATTTGAGCTTTGCTGGAGCTCGTTCTCACTTTACCAAAATCGACCAGGAGAAACGAAAAA
The DNA here is from genome assembly GCA_038088405.1 of Porites divaricata. Taxonomy (NCBI): domain Eukaryota; kingdom Metazoa; phylum Cnidaria; class Anthozoa; order Scleractinia; family Poritidae; genus Porites; species Porites divaricata. The sequence continues at coordinate 26,340,987 of JBBMOI010000003.1, read as the reverse complement.
ATTGAACAAATTTGCATTTGGAACCCATAACTACCAGATTTATTATGTAGACATTGATTTACGTCATCAGTATGGAATTTCTGTCGCCGAGTCGCAGACGTTCCTCCGTGTGAAACGTCCCCAGCGGCGAAGAGGGGGGAAAACGGCTGTTTCTGCCGGCTATTTTGATCGTTTCTCTGGCATGCAGATCACCTTCTTTGTTAAAGGGGTTATGTCACGAAGATATTACTGTTTAGGTCAATTTTATGCTGAATTTATTACTTAGTGCCTCAAGATATAGACAAAATGCTTATGTAGAGTTACGAAGAACATATCAAACAAATTTCATCAGGAAGCACTTACCGTAATAATCTTTTGGTGATTTTGGCAGACATAGCATTAAATCTTCAAAAACTTTGGGCCAGTTTTTTCAATTTTAAATCCATGTCTATCCTTGCCATCCGTGTCTAAATGTAGTCCTAGTAAACAAAAATGGACCATTATTTTTGGAATTTTAGTGATGTGAAGACACGTTTTTGCTTTCTGAAAAGATATCCAATGACGTGGCATCACAACCCCTTTAAGAACTCTCAATTTTTAAAAAGCGACAACTAAAGGAGATTCCTTGAAATACGATTTGGGAGTATGAGTGACCCAGTCTGGGCATACAATCAAACACAACGCAACACAGCTTGATTATTTTAACTGAGTTTATTTAAAGTACTCTTGTTTAGCTGGAAATTTGTCAAGTTTGTTGTCTGTACTCCATGTCAATCTCCTCTCTTCTAAGACACCATTAGTCCTTTTAATCCTTAAGTGGGGTCCAGTTTCCTTCCAAATAATCTCGGTTGCATTCAAGGGACAGCGATCTTTCAATCGTCTCGAACTTAATGTTGAATCAGCGGTTCCTTTATATGATTGTCTCGATCGACTGAACGCATTTTAAGAAGACCCGGCTGATTGTATGGAAATTAGGCTTTTTGAAGGAGAATCCGCGTACACTAAAAACTGACATTTTCACTGCCATTCCCGTCGTGATTGCCTGACCTTCCGAATAGTGATAGTCTCTTCATGTGACTTAGATAAAGTTAGGGGGTAGCTCCATTGGGCGATTTCGTTGTGTTCCAAGGGGTTCTTGAGAGTATATTACAAATTCGCTGTTTAAAATTTGTAGGAAATATATTCTTTGCGAATGTATTAAACTGCAGAAGCTGCCCTTTTCTTACAAAAGTATGTTGCATTGTTTCTTTAGTTCCCGAAGGCGTGTTAGCAGTTGGTACTGTCGTGTGGGCACACACTTCCAAAATAAGATACTATAAGGGATTTGTTTCATACAAGGGAACCAAACTGCATGTTGACCTCTACGATGGAGACAAGTTTCTCTATGAGTTAAAGGATGCATCCCGGAAGGTCATCCCTGATGTTCCACCAAAGGCTGCTGATATTAAGCGTGGCACAAGAGTGATAGCAAAGTTTAAGAACATGCCACGCTATTACAGTTCTACTGTCATGGAAGTGGATGATTCTGATGCTAGTGAACCGAGATATTTTGTGAAGCTCGACGATGGAGATGAGACCTGGGACTCGCTTTATCATCTGAGACTGCTTCCTATGGAGGTTCAAATTGGAGGTAATCTTGTCGTGTGCTTTCAGTCAGGTCGTTGCCAGTCATTTCCCTGCGTTTCTTTTTTGTCGTACCCTGTTAAGCAGAGACTTAATTTTCATCGACCGTTTCTGGTTTCCGTCAAGTCTCTATAGTACCGCTCGTTGCGTCGGCCTTCACGCCGAAGTATCGCGCCGCACCCCAGGACAAACCTCTGGTACCCAGGCTTTGTTGTGGAGTTATTTTCATGAAAGTGATTTAAACGACTATTAATACAGTGATTTTGTTACCTCTGCGTCCTGCGTCCCTGAAGCATAAAAATCCTTAAAGACGCAAAATAATTCGTGGCATGCGTCCCGTAGGACGCAAAGATCGATCGATCAATCCATCCATGTGTTCTTGTAGTAATATCCTGTTAGTGTAATTACTGTGGCAGTTATAATGGTTGTTGTACAACGGTGCATATTTCTTTTAGCCTTTGCTGTCCTTTAAAATAGAAGGACTATATGTTAGTTTCAGATTAACAATCTGGTTACATAAAGGCCCAAGCATCTTCAATTTCGGGTTCTTTTTTTTTTTTTTAACTGGGACTCATTGGTTCTAGACTAGGACTCACCATAACCATTTGTAACAAAATCATTGTTTATACAACCCACCCGGCAACATTTTTGGAGAATTGTGACAAGCGAAAGGCCTTCAGCTACACCTTCATTTCAGGTCAACTTGAGATTTAGTGAATGTCAGTTGTTTAACAGAAGTGGCTTATTTTGTTCTTTAGGGGAAGAGAAATCCCCGGACCACATCAATGCAAACGAGGCTGGAGGCGACAAGGCAGAGCTGGTAAGAGAGATGTTCACGTCTATGATCTGAAATCTTCTACTCCCAGCGGCATGAGTCAGTTATGAAAACAGCAAATCCGGTTCTTTAACTTTTGAGCCTTTGGTTAAAACTTTTTGGTGTGACCTAGAAATAAAACCTCTTTAACAGCAACCGCGGCAGGACTAGCTCAGTTGATAGAGCCCTTAAAGGCGGAGTGGGATTTCGTTAGTCAATCGCCTGCAGGTGCCTTTGCCCTGCAAACGGCATACATCTTTGCTTGGCTCGGATGACCACGTAAAATGGCGATCCCGTCTTCAGTAGGAGACGTGAAAACAGTGTCCACAATTAGTACTTTCGGGCTAAATATACTAATTGGTTTTCAAGTCAAGCGGGTTTTTTTTAACTTTCATGGCATTGTTTATTTAGTATGTAGTCTTAACTTAGAAGTCTGTACATAATAGTTATGCGATGCTTTCGAGTGGTATAAAGTAAAATATCCCACGAGTGACTTGATTTGTCTCAGTATACACACGAGCCTGTACAATCTATGGGGGTACACTTGATCTGGTGTGACAGTAACTTTAGTGTTTTTTCATAAAATCCTATAGTCTGTCCATTTAGTTACAACCTCTTCAGCAGTACTTTCACATGGTACTATTTATTTAGTATGAAGTCCTAACTTTTGAGCCTGTTAATGAAATCTTATGGATGGACCTTTGCAGTAAAACCTCTGATGGTATTTTGCTACTTGGATTTTATTTGCGTCACTCTTTGGAGTGCAAGGAAACCTATCAAATACCATTTCCTTTTGTCTCCAAACAAAGAGGTTATCTTTTACTTTCTTTTTATTCGTTCTGTCAGTTGGTGTTCGAAATGGAAGGATTTGACGTCAAACTGGAGGGTATGTTTAGTGGCCAACTTATTCCACTTTTGTCTGTTGATGGATCAATACAAGGAGAATTAAGGAATTGGTCTTCAGCGGTAAGTCATGTGCGCTTTCGCCACTTTAGAAAGGACAAAACTGGGCCAAGATAACTTTCGCAAAGACTTTTGGGAATGTTACTAGGGAAGGGGCAAACAAATTGGCCAATAGGTGAATGCCGCGTCCCCAATAACGATCCCAGAAGTCTTTGTAAAAGCGAACTCGACCCAGTCTACTCGTTTTTTTAAAGTGGGGAATTGTGTGCTGTATTCTGCATCCCCCGTTATCCCTTTAAGCCCAAATGTCCACATACAAACTCTCCATACTGTTCTCAAAAAAATTTCTTAGAGAATTAGCTGGGAGAATTTGATAAAAGATAACTAAGCATTTCCCCTTTGGTGATCATCTTTGCGGGCGACAAGAGGAGCTCGCAGTCCTAATCTCCAGATTGTTATTACGCATGCGTCGCATGTATTTAGCAAGCATTCGTTTGGACTTCCACTAAGAATGTATGGAATGCACAGAACGCACTTAGATCACGCGCGTTTGGACCTTCTATCACTCGATCACTCGTAATCTGATCACGCGTGTTTTGACCATCTGTCACGTGAAATGTACGCAAAGCACAGCCCTGGAGCAAACTCGTTTTGATCTTTGATCATTGTCGCCCCCACTCCGTAACCTTTGGTTATTACTAGTTTAACCAGTTCTTATAACCTTTTCCCGCCGCCGAGAATGGAATGCGTCTTTCATTAAAAGGTTAAGCTAGACGGTGGAGAAATAGATTGTTTTGATATAATTGTATGGATTGTGCTTCTCTTCTTCGGTTGATGTATACCTCTGCTTTCTCCCATCAGCTGAATATCCGCGCGGGAGTAGGCCTCATCGGTAACTATTTTAATGAGAATGTGTCCGAATGGGAGCCTCTCATAGAACCAGTGGCAGATGATAGGCAGGTTTATCGTCACTGGGAACTTAATTTTGAGGTAAGAAAAGCAGTTGTTACAAGAAGGCCTTTTAGGTGCAAATTTATTGGAAATCGCGACCGTGTCGGTCAAAGGCGAGAAAGCTGGGGAAGCTAAGCAAGGTACATAAAGCAAAGGGTATAAATTTGGCTGTTTTAAGTTACGTATCTTAATTAGGCTGTTAAGTTTCTAAACTTTTTTGAAAGTTTGCAAAACATAAGTTCTAACGGTTTGAAAACTAAAACTGGTCTTACTGTGGAAGTCAGGTGTATAATTTTGTTAGGGCGCAAAACGTTTTGAACGAAAAGTGGCTTTTTGCTTTGAGAAAAGTGCGAAGATAGTGAGATTAGCGACATTGCATTTCCTTGTTTTTTGAAATCCCGCCGGCGAAGTTCGACCGCGGTAAAGACGTCAACCTTCACTTATGAAATGTGAAATGTGAAATTTGAAATGACTCTGTTTCGTTCTTTTAATGTAAATTTTTTTCGTGACGGAGCTATCTTATTTCCGTTTGAAGCAACATTGGCCGTTACGAGGTCGCGTGCAAGCCTTGGTCGGTGCTGTCTCAAACTTAACTATGGTGCTGTTTTTTCGTTGGTTCAATAACTACACAACAGTTTAATAACCACATCAGTAGTTCAATGACCACACATTATATTAGTTCATTGAACGTAGACTACAGTTGTACATGCAGCTGCGGGACCAGTAGCCACAAATACGTTAGATTTTTTAAATATATATGTGTAGCATTAAGTAAGTGGTAATTACAACATCTAGCGATGACACATAATAAAACTAAATTGAGAAATAGCTGTGGTACACTGTTATTAAGTTCTAGTGAGCTCACTAATGCAAACAGGAACATAGACTGATGGTAATTCACACGTTGAATAGTCTGGTCAGAAGGTCTGTTATTCTCATCAGGGGCACAGTGACCAGACCTGGAAGGCAGCGCTGAAAGAGAAAGCTAACTCATTCCAAAGGAAACTTCATACTAAATAACCCGATAAAGCGCGCGCTGAGAAAGCAGAAAAAATTAGAACGGTTAACGGTGGAGGAAACCTAGTTTTTTGACTCTCTCTCCGCACGTTTCAAACTGTGGTACCACAGCTGGCCCTACGTGCCTGAGTCGACTAACACCAGTTATTTTTAATGAATAGATAATCATTACCTCTTAAGTCCAGAATTTCTTCCAACTTCCCTGGATGTTGGTGTTGTTTTTTGGGACGAGTTTTGACCCAGTGTCCCGCGCAATCTCGTAATGTATGGCCAATGATAATAAGTGTTAGCATCTTCAAAAGCAGTTTCATAGCGCAATTCGACACCGACCTAGTCTATTTTATTTACGTGTTACGTGTTTACTTGCGTGAAAAAAAAAAATAGAGGCAATGTATAAAAAGGTCGTGCGTAGACGTTAAACAACGTTTGTGTTTACGAACGACCTTTTATGCCTTGCGTCTGTTTTATTTCTGCGCGTAAAATTTACGTGCGTACGCAAGTAAAAATTACGCGGTATTGGAAATTCACCTTAACATTAACCCTAGAATCGCCTTCAGGGTAAACCTGAGGACAGTGATTGTAAGTGGTTGTTGAATGTAGGTGGCACAATAGGGTTCCCGCCACCTGCAGAGCTAATCGCCTTTTACACCATTTACAAATACCGTTGCGAAACTGTTAACTTCAGTGGATCTGAAAGTTTCTTTTGCTTTTTTTGTTTCGTTTCCTTTCTTACCTTCAGTTTTCTATGGCAAATGGTGGCAACAGTGACACCAGTTTGGAAGATAATTCCGAAGCAGACATGACACTGGCCGTGAAATCCAGGGATGTCTTGGAACTGACTGTGACGAAAACATGCCTGGATGTTTTTACAAAGCTTGGAGCAGTAAGTATATTGGCCATGCTGCAACTTTTACAAAGTCTTATAGATCGAATTGTTGCTTGAGCGTTTTGCCACCCACGTTCAAACCTGTCTTGATTGGATTAAATTATGTTACGTGGGGGTCACGCCATAGCCGGAAGTTACGTCATATTTTGGAAAACAAGTTTGGCTTGGGCTGGTAAACGCGCAACATATACAGCTTTCGTTGCACAAAAAGGATAACTGCTCTCTATTTTCTGAAGCACATTTTCGCAACCTGCAACAATCTGATTTCTTGGAATTTGTAGGTACGTTTGATTCCTGGGTGTTAAAACGCGTAACATCGCCATTCAGCTCGTGTAGCAGCAATGTCGTAAAACAGTTTGCATGTCTATATTGCCCAATTTACCATACCGTAAGCCGCTTACGGCGTATCTAACGTGAGAATGACTTAAGTTAGGTTTTGAATTGAGGCCCATATGGTACCGTTTTCCATGACCAGCGATATTCTCCCAAAACTGTGTTATCGGATGGTTACCAGATTTTGTATCAGTATGTTCCCTCCGTTGCATTGGTGTTGTGATAAAACGAACTTCTTTACGCAATGTTAACTCCACATTTCACGTCTCTAGGCTTTTAAAGAAGCTGTAAGTTTGCAAGGCACAGGAGAAGTAGCTTTGGAAGACATCCCTCCCTATCAGATATGGAATGAGGTTTGTAAGCTGTTTTGGAAACGTTATGTAAATCACTGATTTAAGTGTTCTTTTAAACAATATTTCTTTTCATTTCTCTCTAGCTTGGTATGGAGATTAAAATACGCCCTGGAAATAAATTTCAGGTATGCACCCTTTCTTAAGGGCAACTCACTTTACAGGGGGAGGATGAAATTTCGTTTCTCATCAACTGTTGTCAGTGAGGTATCATTTGGTTAAAGCCTTAAGTAGTTTGTAAGTAAGCCTGTACTATTCGAGTGACTTTTGTTTTCATAGACTGTTCACAGTCCCTTATCTTTTCGTAAGATTGTCGGGATCGAGCACCTACCCTTACGGCTGGCCATCTTGGTTGCAAATGCTAACGACTCTAGCCTGGGGATGGATATCAAAACTACTTAGCGGGCGGGGATCGGGTTAGTATTTTTCCCTCCTTCCTTTCCTCACCGCCGTAAAACCTCGCGCCCCCTCCCGCACTCGGGGCATTTTAAATCAAGATGGCCGCCCGTAACGGTAAGCGCAATAAATCTCGACGGTCGACGAAAAAATGGGGAACTGTGTGAGCAGTGTATTGCTCTAGCACGAGCAAGACATGTTCAACAAGTTGTTTGCAAAACTTTTCACCCTCAGTTCACTTTACATGTCACACGGCAGTGCTTGTGCTGGCAGGAGTTTAGTTGAGTAGCTTTGTTCTATGGGTCCAGGAACCTAATTCGAATTTAGGTTAGTTTAAGGGTTATTATTTTAGCGTAGGCTGTCTACACGATCTCTGAATGTTATTGTACCATTCTGAAAAGACAGCTACACATTAGAGAGAATATTGTTATTGTTGTTGATGTTTTAAGTGACCTATTGACTGCTGATGGTCTTCGGTACGATTCTTAGCTTTAACCTAATGAGCTAGTTAGCTACATGTGTCTTTTTCCCCAGGGTCCTGTAGGACTTGGTGCAGATGGGATGGTAGTGATCCCACCTGGACAAAGCTTGTCTCTTCGATTTGGAAAAGGATTGGATAAAAGAAGCAGCAGAATAGATAGAGGAAGTAGTGCTTCTGGAGTGGGACCCAGCATCGGTATTGAGGTGAGACCTGCCTGTCTCAAGAGGAAGTTACAAGTTTCATTCTGTCAAATTAAAAGTAAATAAAGCCAGGTTAAGGTACCATTCAAATGCCGTAATTCCAAAGGGTCATTTGTAGCTGAGTGTAATCAATTTTTTTGCCGAGTATAGAGACTTCTGTGAGTAATCCCTTTTAGCCTCCTACAAAGTTTACATGTCTTGCGAGGATAGCAGAAAATAGAATAGCTTTTGTGCTTTTGACAGAATTGTTCTTTAAGCGTATTCCGGAAGCATCCAAAAGCATCTAATTTGTTTTTCTTTTTCCATTAGGTGCAAGGTTATCATGAGCTAAAGACAATTTCTGTTAAGCAAGCGCGAGTTGTTTTGCACAACATCATCCCAAAAAAGGTAAAACGATGCTCAGTTAATGTCATGTTAGAAAATAATGTTTGTGCAACAGCTGTTTGATGCTCTAAAGATTAGACCGGGACAAAAAAAACTTGTTCAAAGTATTCAAGAGCTCTACATCCGGGGCAAGTGAGAGGTCTTTATTCTTCGTGTTTTTCTTTCTGTATTTTTTTATTGAGCCTAAAATGTTGGAAGACATAATTTTTAACTTTGAGATAAAGAAAATCTTGAAGGTTCTGAACGTTTGCTGGTAAATGAATTGTTTGATAACACGGGGAGCTGCCGAGTGTATTGGCCACTGCCAGTTTATGGAACGACTTTGCTTTGAGATAAAATATTTGTGCTTTTTCATGAATTATTACTGAATTACTAATAGAAGAAACTGTTTAAGAAATAGTTCTTCCTTTAGTCAATTCCATGGCAACTATATGACACTAAACAGCTATAATACCTATTTAAATTAGTTATAAGACGTCTAAGTGACTGTCCTTTTTAAACGCTGCATACATGTTATCGTACCTTCGAAGCTCTAGTTTAAAAATGGCCTGTAAACTTCAGTCTACTGAATTATTAAGGAAACTCTTTAAAAACTTTTTTTTTTTCTTTTTAATTTTTTCCCGGACAACTATATGACACTAAACAGCTACAGTACGCACACAGTAATTTTTGAGGAGTTAAAATAACCCCAAAAAGGAGTTATCCTGTACCTAAAATTTTTACTCCACTTTCAGAGTTAAAGTAACTCCAAAAAGAGTAAAAACAACCCACGTAAGGAGTAAAAATTACCCCAATTTAGGAGTTATTTTAACTCCAGACTGAGAGTAAAAGAACTCTTTTTCAGGAGTAAAAATAACCCAAATTTGGAGTTAAATTAAGAGAGTACAGGATAACCCCTAAAATTCTTACTCCATTTTTGGAGTTATAATAACTCCCTAAAAATTACTGTGGCATTTAAATTAGGTATAAGACTTCGGTATAAGTTTTTAAGAGTTCAGTTAGACTTGAACTTCTCAAGTCTTGGCGATAAAAACAGGAGTTAATTTTTGATCGACTTCAAAAAGTTTTAAAAAAAAAATAACCTTTCCCACTTCGCCAGTGAACAGTCATGCATGCTTTGTCCTTATCATTCTTATATTTCAGTTGATAGAAACCATCATATTAATGCCTGAAATGACTACCATAAATGAAATGGTACTGGTAACGGATCTTCACCCCGATGAGGTGATGGGCAAGTACCTAAATAACTAGCGAACCATCTTTGTCAGTCGAAACTTAACTGTTAAATGAGATGGCTGAGTAAGCGTAAAATCAAATAAATCACGAGAACCGAATATTTGAAAGCACTGCAAGGAAAAGCGTTTTCCTCATCTCCTGTCTTCCTGTTATTTCTAACTTTGCGTGCTTGTCTTTGTTTCAGGACTGTTATAAATTTTAGTTTGCACCTAAACACAATGCAGTACGCTACAACCACTTCATCATTTCTTTTTTATTTGTTTGTGATCAATGCTTCATGTTTATTTCCCTTTGTTTTTACTGTCATTTTCCACAATGTTTTGTTTCACTTTATGTTTTTGGTTCGGAAATTCGCCTGTATCCCCTACCTAGGGTCACGTTTTGCTGGTTTTGGTTTCTCAATACATGTAAGTTGTAGGTAACTTTCCGTTTGCTTTTTCTCGATCGAGAAAAAAAAAATGGAAGTCGTCTACGTTTCCAATGTGAAAATGACGTTATCTCGAGGAGAACTCACAGGCATTGAGAATAATTTTCTGTGATTAGGTGTATTCGGATGAAACGATCCGCCAGTTTTCTATGCTTTATAGAGAAAAACGCCGCCGGCGATATAGACTGTTTGTGGTATTGTTTTCAAGGCTACTAATTGTTTTAACGTACACTTGACATTTTTTGTTTTTGTTCGTAAACAACGCTGTTGTATACACTGCACTAATGTGTGCCTTCCACTCCAGCTTCTTGCAGGGTTCATTGCGTCAGTTGTTGTTTCAGTCGAGACTGGAGAGGGGCAGAGAATAGTGACCGTTAGATCTCCTCTGCAGGTCAGTCAGTAGAGTAAGGTCCTGTTACCCCTCACCAACCCCAGGTAGGTGAGATTACCCGCCTGTCAATGAAATCTCTTATTTTAATTTGGTCACGTTTACGGCGACGTTAAAAAGTCAGAAAAAAATGTGTGTTCGCGCTGCCTTAGACACTATCGCGCGTATTCCATACCGTTCTATTCATCAGATGTTGGCGAATTTTTTGGAGTTGAATTCTAAAGGACTGTATTTTAAGGTTCCGGAGAAGAGAAAGATTGTCGTTGTTTTGTGTTCACGTACTCTGCAAAACGTGAAAATAGGCACGTGATGCACGTGCAAAGTTGTTGTTTTGTCAATCTAAACCTTTTTCTTTTTGCCGTTCTCGTTGCCGTCGCCGTCGTCGTTGCTTAAGGTCCCTATCATACGGACAGGCGGGTTACCTCACCTACCCAGGGTCCCCCAGCTCAATGTAAACAGGCCCTAAGTCCCTTTCGCAGATTTTAGCCAACCCAAATTTGACAAATGTTTACGCTGTATTGTTACTGCGACCGTTCTTAGGAATTTTCCTTTGAAACATAGGCCTCTTATTTAAAACCTTCCGTGCTTGAACTTAATCCTCTAACAAATCCCTACTTAAAATGAGGCGAAGATGACCCCAAAGCGTATAATTGTGCCTCAATGCTGTTTTTTATTTATTTATTTTAAAGAAGTCAAAGTTTACAGTAGTCTTAAACAGGCAATAAAAAAGGTCTCAACCGGTATGGGTTCAGTCAAAACTAAACTCGATTTTAAGCCATGAAACATCTTTTCGAAACAAATTTTGCCGAAAACTGTTGGACTCCGCTGCAACCATTATGTTGTAAGATAGCTCGAGCTTCCAAATAAAGTTTCTCACAAGTCAGTTGATGTAGCACACGAAATTCCTTGAACATAATAGTCAGACATAATACACAATTTTTAAATTCGTGTTTCGCACGATAGCGAGAATCATCAAAGCCTAGGTTTTTGATATTCGGCCGTGGCCCACTGTTTGCACTTTCGTGCACAAACTTCTTCCAATTGTTTCTTATTAGCGGTCTCGTTAATGAAATACTTCTCTCTTCCAACAGATTAGCAATCACTTTCCGATCCCGATGGATCTGTTGTGCCAGAAAGAAGGTCAATTTACCCGCATCACAACAGTTCAGCCTGACGGTACTTACAGTGTTTCTCTCATACTGGCGCACAAAGCTGCTTTGTACCTCAAACCTGCAGGCTTTGGGTTGGTATACATTAACTGAATCATTAGATAATGCAATTCTAAAGCTCTGATTGGGTTAGCCATCGTGGTGTATGAGCTATTGGTATCACCCGACTAGTGGACTAATGCAAATCCTGCATTTTAATTGGCTACGCTACTAGAGGACTATTGGTAAAACCTACCAAAGCAGTGTCGGTCACTTCTCGTTTTGTGGAATACCACAGTCTTTCAGCTTTCATGGCTGCTCTGTTTCCATCGTAAACAACAACTACATGCGATGAACTAAAAATCGACAAACTGTTGAAAACTTAGCCCAATTATCAATCGCCAACTTGATCTAGTTCACTTGAGCTTTCCTTGCAGTTCATAAAAGTATTGTGGGTCATTGCACTACTTTAAAGAGGTTTTTTTAATAAACAGTTTTGGTTGGATTTTCACCAACTTCACATCTGGGTGAATGAATTGAATTTTCACAAGCTACGCTTTTGTATCAGGTGTTTCAAAAACGTGACAGTTGCGTTAATTTATGCAAGTTTGGCGCAGCCAAGCATGACCCTTCTTTCGTTTTATTCCGAAATAAATATTTCTTCAACTTGCGTTTACTAGCTTTACCAACTTTTCTGTCCGACTAGTTGGGTGATACTATAACAATTAGACCCTTCGCCCTCGAGGGCTACGTGTCTAATTGTTAATTATACCTTACTCTCCAAATATGGTAACTGAATGCGTCTGCTCAAAAACAAAAACAAGCTGAAAATCGGTTGTTTCTACAATCAAGGTCGGGAAGAATTTTCGATATTTTGTGTGCGTTTTTAATGAAACAGTTCAATTCCACTCGCGCTTGTTGGATATGAGATGATTATAGCCAACTCGGCGCTACGTAGATTTACGAGTAGTCCCCATTTTTCCTCAGGGATAGTAAAGCAACGCTCGCTCGTGTTTCGCTCGCTCTACTATCCCTGAGGAAAAATGGGGACTACTCGTAGTTCTACGTAGCGCCAAGTTGGCTATAATCAGCTTATATCCAACAAGCGCGAGTGGAATTATTGTTAATTATTATTGCTAATTATACTGGCAAGTAACGGCTTAACTCCCTTGTCCAATGGGCAATGTACAAGCAATTCATCTTGTTAATAACTTATTAACTGAAACAAGTAAGCAATGGCTGCGGGCAAGCGAAAACTTAAATTCAAGTTTTTTTACGATCCTCGAGTTAGTACAGGGTTCCAAATGTCAGATTTTGGTTACCGTATACATTAGCAGGTCTTATAGCCACCCCTAATTATTCCAACGGACTCCCAAAGCGAATATGACAATACGCATAGTAGACAGTAAAATTATCCATTTGCATCAAGCGGGGCAAAAACGCGTCGCATCAATTCGAATAAGTCGAGAACTGATCTGGAACTATTAGCTAATCACAGTGCGTAGCTACTTGGCTTAGTTTAAGCGTGGTGTTACTGACTTGTCCCAGTCGTTTTGGTGATGCGTACGTCGAGAGAAGGAGTTGATGGAAGGGAAAAAAGAAGAGGAGCTCTTCTCTCTCCCTTGCTTTCCTCCTCTCCCTTCCACCATGCGCGCAACTAGTCAAGTGATGTTATATTGACATGCGCGAAGAACTGAAGTAGGTATGTATTATTCATTCCCCTGTCCCCTCCCCCTCCAAATCTAGTTATTCAAAGGCCTATTGTTGCGAAAAAAGAGCGACATTTTAATCCGTGTTCCTGTTGTTTTTTTTTTTTCTTTTTTTTTTCAAAGGCAATTTTTCTCGACTAATTTATCCGTATTATCTAAGAAAGTGCAAACATTTAATGGCAAGCAATTAAAAAAGAATGTACTTGAATGTGCTTCGAACGCGTTCAGAACTAAATACAGTTTCCGCGCTAGGCCCTGAGTTACACCTCATTCACTCTACTTTGAACAACCCCGGGAGAGCTACTGAAAAGAAATAACTCCTCGTTTATTTTGACCTTAAAGGTACGGCGAGACTACCACACCACTGCTTTGGAACAAGCTAGCAGCAGCGAAGCGTTCGTCAATTCAGTGTCCTCCACCAGCTAATGATGGACCACCATTTCATATTGAGGTATGATGTCTGAATTTGTTTGCGAGCCTAATAATAATGTAGACCTATTTTGTTTTACTCTTTAAGACATGTATCACTTATCAGGTAGGGACCGTTGTTTTTATCTGTTTTGTTAGCGGGTAAAACGTTGTTTACTTTTCGCTTTTGAATACACCTGAGCAGTTTCCTGCTTGTTAAAAATGTTTTTGGTCGTTTGTCAGTTCAGCCGTGATGCTTACCATCGCGACGTAATTGACCAATCGGATTAATAACCAGAGTATAATATCATCAACTGACGTGAGACAACTCACTTTGACTCTGAAGATGACTACCGCACAGGTTGTAGAAATGTCAGTCACTGTCAACAGCAACAGTCCTATTCAGGACTACGTTCACCCGGACGATCAAACTCAACCTACTTTTGAAATGACTCCCGGGTTGAAACCTGTCACAACAATAAGAGTGCTGCAAAGAGAAGTAACTTTCCTTTAGGAGGTGTCAATGTCATTTCCCATTTCCCTTGTTATCTTTAATTTCTTGCAATTCAGTGAAAGTGCGCTTCTGTTGTTTTTTTAAACGTGTTTCTTGATCTTCGCCCTTGCCATGTCAGCGGCTGTCCAGAAAAAAAAACATGCCTAGATGGATATTCTACATTCTTGTCATCAATTTTTTGTTTGACCAACCAACCAATAAAGCTCGCTAAGGCTAGACGTAGGGCTTGTCGTTGCATTGTGTTTTCGTTGTGAAAATACATGGTTTTCATTGCGAGCAAATGTAGTCACGGTGCAAAATTCCTTTAGGGGTGTCAGTGTTCGCTTGATCGTATTCTGGAATAAGAACACAAAAAAGGTTTTGTTACAATTCTCTTGTACCGTGATTTTTGGGCCACTCAAACGCCTCATACATCAGAATATTTTATTTCAAGTAGATTTCTAAATATTGCAGTGCAGTGAATACCATACCTAATGATTTGTGGAGTTTTTTCCTTTTATTCTTATTCGGGAATACAGTCAATCGAACACGTCCTTAATCTCCTTACATTTCCTTTCATTTTCTGTTTCTGTTAGGTTGAATGTGAACAAGTGTCATACGCTTATGTGCATGGCTCTTTGGAACACACGCCCAACTATATTCTCCACATTTATCCACCGGCAATTTTGCATAACTACTTACCTTACGACGTTCGTTATGCATCAGAGGTGAGAACAATTAAGATTTACAAACCTGACTTCTACAATACTTAAAGGCCCATGTTCACCCTAGATGCATTGCGCGCCCCGTACTCAAGAAAAAAACATTTCGCGTAGTTGAAAATCGCTGCTTTCAGTGTGTAGAGTCAATCCTTGTTAATCTTCCACAGTTCGCAAAATTTGGTTTAAAAGAAAGTCTAGACAGGTGCTTTTGCTATTTTTCTTTACATCTTTCTGGATATTTTGGTCTGGTATCGAGCCTTTTTGTTTCTGTGAGTGTTTGTTTCACTTCAGTACTTTCGACGCCATCGAAACGTACGGTTGGAAGACCGCATCGACTAGGGTCGCCGAAGTACATTCGTCTCCGTGGATCCGTTTTTTTAATCTCTGGAGAGATGGAAAAGAAGCTCTTGGCTGCAAATTCTACAGACAGCGTGTTTGCCGAGTTCCTTCTACATCGAATGTTGATGTTCAATTGTAAACAAAGGTCCCGTTGAAATCAGTTGAAAGTAATACAAGCGAGTCAATATAACATGAACAATGCTTTATTTAATTTAACCTATGAAGCGAGTGATATTCTTAACGTAAACTGATCGTCTGGCGTATCGCTCTAAAGTAGCGAGAACTATTATTAGCGAACCAGTCCTTAGCCAAACCTAAAGAAACTGTAACACAGCGATTACAGCGACAAGACTGTAAGCAGTGCTGATTCGACGCTTTGCAAACACAACTTCTCGCTTATTCTTTCGAGAACACATACCTAAGCCTCCTAAGAATTAACACACAATAATAGATTGAGGAATCAAAACATTTCACAGTCGAAACGGGCTTCAGGAAAATCTCACCTGGTGCTTAGACATTTCGTAATTTATGACCTTCATTGCGTTCATCGGACTCGACAAAGCATCCATATGCATTCACTACCAGTTTAAATTTTGAACTGCTTTCTCCGGTGACATTTAACGAAGTCGGCGATATATCGTCCTCCATTTGGAAAAGAATTAAAGTCTTACTGGCCTCTTTGATACTGTCTCTGTTAAGCTTCGGTCAAGCTTGAAAAAAGCTAATCTCCCTCGCAGTCGTTTTTAGTATGGTCACGCAACGCTCCTCAAAAGTGGAAGCCAATCAAAACACTGCATTTGACAAAAGAATCGTTTCAAAACAAAAACACAAGCGCGCAAAGCCGTTTGGGTGAACATGGGCCTTTAAGTAATATATCGACTGTAGGATGAAAATTTTAACCGCGTTATCTCGTCAACTAGTCTTCGTTTCTGTTGAAATTTAACCCCATTGACCAGGGTTAAAATTACGTCTGGGTGTAGGCTACTTATGTATTACCCGGAAGTGGTCCTTTATCCAACAAACGTTACTTTTAGGCCGTCTTCACACTATACCGGATAGCTTTAGCGCCGGTACGAAAATTATACCGGATAGGGATTCTGTTCACACGCCGCGATTTCTGTAACGGAGCGAAACTGCGCATGCACCGGTTACATAAAGTAGAGCGTCACATATCAGACAGGTTCTGTGTCACTTTTCAGTGCAGTGTGAGCAGGTCATTCGGACCGTAGCGGAAGTGAATAGAAAGGAGCGAGGGCTGGAAGCCTTTGAGCAACTTGCGGTGAAACGGAAGTAAATATTCAGGAGTGAGGACTGGGATTAAGTTCAACAACCCTCTGGGCCAACCGCTCCGGCACGATGTTCGATGCCATCGGTATGTGAACGACTTGTTCAGTTCTGTACCGTTGCTGTTCAAGTAAAGCTATCCGGTATAGTGTGTTCATAGCCTCAGTCGCCTTCACAGCATCGAAAGATGATGGCATTTTGTTGGCAACTGATCTCACCGCGATTTTTGTTACTCCTTTTTAGGGCTTACCCGTGGGTGAACTCAAAGGTGGTGACCAGTGGCCTTTGTTCTCCGTGAATTTGGACCGTAAAGTAATTCTGCATATTCAGGTAACGGCAGCGATGACCTTATACCCCTATTTGGGAAGCTTTATCCAGGACGTCAGTTTAGGAGAGAGATTGCCTTAAAACGAATGGCTTAATGAGCATACGCACGCTCTGCGCGTTCATTAACTAAGAGACAGTTCATGCTTAGCTTTCGTACGTCGATTTCTGGATGGACGCGGGAAATCGTGCTCTCCAAACTTCCCGCGTTCATCCATAACTCGATGTACGCATGGTAAGCATGAAACCTTTCTTTTAGTAAAATAGCTAAATTGAACGGTTTATCATGAGAAATGCAGTGGGCAAACGGTAAACTTCGGTTTCAAGTTTACAAAAGGCTTTTTGCTCCGTGGCCGTCTTTCTTCCATAGGCGCTATGACTGAGTGCGTTTGTTTATTTGTTATAGGAAAAGATGACTGTTTGAACGAAGTTTTGACGTTTTTAACCAGTCGTCGAGCTTCGCATTTGAACTGGTTGATTTTTTTTTTCGTTTTTCGTTTTTTTTTTACCGTTTTGCTCCTCGTCTAGTGGATCTGACAAGCTCTCACACGAAACATTCCTTTAAAGCACTGTCTGACTGAAACAAATTGATGGAATTTTAGTAGTTCAATAGGCAGAGCGCCCTTTGTACAACACATGTGATATATAGAACTCCCATCAGCGAACACTCGTGGGACCATAAAAAGAGAGGTTAGAAATGCAGTGTTTGTGTGTCGCTAATGGAAATTGCATTTGAGCGGAGGTTCGACTGTATTTATAGAATATCCAGGGGCTCCCACTTACAAAAAGGCCCAAGATCAAGTTACTCCGACCGGTAAATCTTCACCTACCAGCCATTATTGAACAACCCTGTAAGCGGAAGTTCCAAAGGCTAAATGAAGGCCATTGGGTACCCCAAACGCGGTACCAAGCTCAAGTGGAGATGGTGTAAGCGGGACTTACTGCGCCTGCGCCAACGGCATCAAGCTGACCGCTGACCGATAACACCAGATGCCGCTCTTTGTTGTTAGCTGCGTTGAATTTCATTTTACTGCATTGTAAGCGCACTAAACTCAAATATCTCGAAAAGTGTTGGAAAAATTCCAGTTTTAGCTGACTGACTTTACTTAGTAACTAGATGTATCCTGTTGCATTTTAGCTTGATAATTATCTAGGAAGCATGTGGAAAGGACAAATTGAACTGTGGAAAGGAATGGACGAGCTCACAACCTTCACTCTGCAGGCTACTCAGGCTGCGACGTACGGAAAGTACTTGGTAAGGTCTCTCAATTTCACTGCTATTAACGAAAAACAGACCTTATTCACACTGCCCGCCATCTTATCCCTCGTTTTAGGATTGGTAGAATAAAAGCAATGCCACGTTGTATTTCAGGGAACAAATAAGCGACAAATTTCGCCAATACGATTAATCGCGGTCGAGTTTGTTTATTCTCTCAAAACTAGACTACGATTTTAGTCTTGGAAAATGTAAAAGTTTACTTTCAACAACTTCTGCGTCATTATTGCTTTGGTAACTTTATTTAATCTTTATTTAATCAGGGTAGCCCGTTCAGCAACGAGGCTGGTATCCATACTTATCCATAAAAGTAGCAATGATCACTTCTACCCATAATTTGCCATTATCGTCTTTACGATAAAAAGTTGGGATTAATTTAGGGGTCTGGGAAACTGCCCACCTACCCCTCCCCTAAGCCAACATTTTGCCCTAAATGAGAAGTAAGTGATAATCTTGGCTTGGGGGAGGGCTAGTTGGGCAGTTTCCCAGACACCCATATTGATCCAAAAGTTGTTCATTCTCTGTCTCAAGAGAGAATAATGGTTAGAGAGACAATCTTAGGGCGTTGGCTGGGATATGTGCATTTTTTAAAGTTATTTTTAGAGTCTGTAATTCAAAACGGAAGTCTAATTCCTTGGAGGTCCGAACATTTTAATCGATCGTTGATACGGTAGCAAGTCCACGCGCGACTGCCTCAAAACAAACCAAGCAATGCAGAATATCGTAATGGCGACTGTGGAATTCTCTCTTGACAATACTGAACAAAAGTTTTGCAGACCTCCCCGGAAACCAACTTTCGATTAATTTCAAACGTTTAATTGGTCTAAAAATAACTTTGGTGAAATTCACATAAATATTCACATATCCCAATGGCTAGACTGGGCGTTTTCCTCTCTACCCCATCATTCTCTTGGTTGTCTAGAATAAACAAACTCGACCGCGATTTCTTGTATTGGTAGTCTGTTTGCCCCTTTAGAAAACCACGTGCCTTTACTTTAATCTCACTATCAGTCCTTAAGTATGAGTTCGTTTAAAGTTGGCGGGTATCGTGAGTAAGGCCTATTTTGCATACCGCAGCAGTATTAGCTCAGGCGGTAGAGCACTGAACTGCAATGACCCCGGTGGCCGAACCTATACTCAAGTTCTTAAAATAACTGACAAACGTCACAGGGATATTACTGAGGAGATACGTTGTGATCATCACTGTGTTCTTCTCTTTTCAAAAAGATATGTTTAAAGGGAGATCATCTTACATAAAGGCCTGTATCTGCCACTGATAGGATGTGATGTATCTTGACCTTTACATTAGATAACAATTTTTGTTTTGTTTGTTTATTTGTTTGTTATCATTGCAGGAGCTGGGGGTTTTTGTAACATTCGAAGGCACAATGAACATTACCCTCTACAGCCCATACTGGATGGTCAACAAGACTGAACTTTATCTTGAGTACATGGTAAATCTGTAAACAAAACCTTTCGTACTTTAAATCGCTGCTCGTCGTACGTCTGCGAGTTAAATTATAATACTCATCTCCCTTTTCCCATCCATTCAAAGTTATTCCTTCAAGTTTTGAGCATGGTCTTTATTGCTAGCAACTTTGACAAGGAGTGGAGGTAGTGGAGGGGGGGGGGGGGGGGGGGTCACAAGTACAAGATCATGGGCAGCCAAAATAAGGTACAGTGTCTCAAGTATTTTGGCAAATGGGTGTAGCTTAGTGTGAATCTTAGTCGTCTATGTTGACTCTTATCCATCCGTTAATAAATCTGTCAATTTTGCAGGCCTCTGATGACGATACTGTCATCCCTCATCCAAGCTCCCTGACTGAGCCCGTGATGTTTTCCTACCGTGGAAAAGGAAACCTTTTTGCAAAAAAGACGGTGAGTTTACTGTTCAGAAGATTAGGATTACATTTTAATGAGCGCATGCACAGTTTTGACGAAAGCAAGAGGTTTCTGTGTCCCTTTGTTCTGCCTTCACTATAAGTGACGGTAAATTATCGTTGACAATAGAAACTTTTTTTCATGTTAAGTCAGTTTTTTGTTTTTTTGTTTTGTTTTTGTTTTGTTTTGTTTTTCTTTAAAAAAACGTGTTACCCGATCCTTTTGGCGAACATTTGCTTATTTTGTGTAAATGTGTTCCACTGAGTAATTTTGAACTTGGCCTTCAGTTTTTTATCTCAAATAATGAAAAGCCAGGGAGGGAAACTGGCTTCAATAGACGGAGGCATTGCACCAGTCCAGCACTGAAATTCTGCTGAAAATCCGTTCTCTCTTGTCCGATGTATGTTGCTCTAGGCAAGCATGTTTTATGCAAATGTTGGGGCCCTGGAAAGAAAATATTGAACTTGAAATAGACCTTATGCCCCTTGCACGAGCATAATGAGCACGCGGGAACTTTTTGGCCAGATCCCCTGGCCGGGTTTGAAAAAATGGCGGGATTTCAAATATTTTTTTGCTTAAAATTAAATGTTTCCACTCATAACCTGGAAAGTACAAGCAATTTGTATTCAAAAGTTGCAAACTGTGGTTATAACCTTCTCATTACTTATTTTCTCGAAGAATTTCTTGTAGTAAAACGGACTTTAACGACATTAATTTCCTTGCGTTGTACTGGAAATGTGCATGCGTAGGTCCGTTTTTTTTTTCAAGGTGCATTCACAAAATGTGTTCTTGTAAGGAGGTTTAATAAGGTCCGGAATTCCACTGTGGACACAGAAACAAAATATCTTTGTACGGTAATTTGCCGAAAAGAATTAACGCTTGCCCACAATGTGTTTGAAGTCATCGAACCTTGTCGCACTCGAGCTGAAATTTTAAAACCCACGCTCGATCGGACACTTGTAGCTTCGCAGAATCCTATTGTAGAAGTTTTGGCGTTGGTATGTGGGCAGGTATAGAGTCAATCCTTATCTAGTAAAATCTTCCCCAAAATCGGGTTCAAGGCAACTACATGACTTTGTATAGTTTTTTAACCTTGATCGTTTCGCGTAGATAAATTTTGCTTTGCGTTGTCAAGTTAAACATGCATAGCACCTGTGAAAAACGTGCGCGTAAGTAGCATTTCCCTCAAACAAAGTCAAAGGTACATTATTGCAAAAACTTCTTTCCAGTTATGTATATAATATACAGTGTGACTAATACCGACTGAGGTTACTTCAAGGAATAGAGACCACTTTAAGCGCGCAAAGAGATGTGACACGCAAAGAAGAATTCCATCATGCACAAAATTCAGCTTAAGTGAACTCATAGAAGCTTGAACAAGGTTGCAAAACAACAAATTATCTGTGTTCTGCAAAAGTAATAAATCTGGGCATGTAAAAAAGTAACTGTAACTACTACCAGGTGATCTGTGACGTCACTGCGGGGGCCTGGGGAAAGAAATTTTAATGCCGTATCCCATAAACCAACGCGCGCACCAATTCAATTCAATTCAATCTGTTCCCGTCAGCTTTGGTTTATGGGATACGGAATTAAAATTTCTTTCCCCAGGCCCCCGCAGTGACGTCAAAGATCACCTGGAATAATAGAATAAAAGCGTGGGGTTTATTCAGCCCGGCGAAAGAAGGTGAAATCAACTCACAAATTAATCGAATGCACAATCAGAAAAATACTCGCCTCTTTAGAAATGTTCAAAACTTTTTATTCCACCTCAAACTTACGGAATGATCCGTTTTTCCTTTAACATTAGTTGTTCTGAATCCAAAGTAATTTTCAAGTCACGAAAAAAACAAACAAACAAATAAAAAGGCTTTACAAGAGTAGTAAACGTTCGCACCTCGTGCATTTCATTCAGTCTCAGTCAGAACTCTCTCGGTAAAACAAACACAGCCAGAAAAGCCTGCCTTGAGCCTGCGAAAAGAGATGCACAGAATCGTGCGCAGAACGTTTTTCCGCCCTGAAGCAGGAGTGTGCGGAAAATGCTAATTATCCTTTCCCGTTTCCTTCGAATAACGCCTTACATTTTATCTCCTTTTGTTAGGCCCGTGTTCGCCTTGTAGGTGGTGAGTGGTCTAACAAGTTTTCTTTAGACGCTGCAGGTAGTGGAGGATTACTGAAAGTAAAGATAGGCGGTAAATTGCACGAGGTAATACATTTTCTGCTTATACAGGGTGTCCCAAAAGTTCGTTCCTCTAATTTCATGCACTATGACTTTTGATCAAAACTTTATTTTTACATGAAATTTTTAGAAGATGGTTATTTCTCTATCAAGTACAGCTATTTAGAATTTCAGTAACTCGCATGCCCTTTTTGTTGTTGTTGTTTTTTTTATCACCTTCTGTAGCCATTGCGGCATGATACAGCGTGTACACCCACAAATGATCCATTTTGAGCTTTTTTATCACCTGGTGCGCAGGATCCAGTTCAACCCCCAAACAACATTTGTTTAGTTTAGGCAGCTGAAAAAAAATATATTCGGGGCATTCATCCAAAAAAGATAATAATCCCGGCCCCCTCCCAAAGTAAGGGTTTTGTATTTCTTTACAAATTTGAAACGAGCTGGGCGTTAATTGGCGGACTAAGCAGAGGTTTTTTAGCCAACTCAGGGACCTCTAATTTTAAAACATTTTAGCTTTTCATGACCCTTTTATTTGGCTTACTAACTATGTGAGACTGAGCTTCCTTGTCGAGTCTGTTATTTTGTATCTAGCCTTCTTTAAAACTATTTTAGCTACTTTATTCAGTGATTTTGGTCTTCCCGTAGTTTCTTTCCTTCAAAACCTTCATTTCTCCATGATCATTCTACCACCCAACATTCGGATTTTTTCAGTTTTTAGCAATTTCTACAACAGATAAGCCAGTAAATCGAAGTATACAGGCTTATGCTCTCACGCAGCTGAACATTTTTGCGTTAACGGGGCTTTTCTTTCGTGATATTCACCAAAAAAAAGGAAGGAGTTTGAGCAATTCGGGCTATGAAATACCAAAAAATGTGGCTGCAAAATATACTCGCGCACGGGCACCTTTGGCGCGAAAGTACACAGATCGAATTTTCGAGTCAAAAATGGCACAACAAGTATGAAAATAGTGAATTATACTGAAAGACACAACTTTTGTTGAAACGATTTGCTTACCAAGTCGAATCGTACTGAAATACAGACTTATGAAGTAGAGTAATGAACTTTCGGGACACCCTGTAGAAATATATTTAGTTCCCAAGGTGGACAATTGTTCCACTGTGAAACTTTGAGGCACGTCTTGTAGCAGAAGCCATCATTATCTGTTGTATTAGCGTCTTAGAAACCTATTTTCTCCGGGACATTTCCCAAACGCACTTTGTTGTTAGCAGCATAGTTTTTAGCACTACCACCAGTCTTTCACTGGCTTGTACAAAGCAAGTTCTCATTTTTTTTATTATTATTTCTACTAATTTTAATTGAATTTACGAGTATAATTAAGTTTGACTTTACTGCCGGTCTAATTTCGCTCGTCACCATGTCATTTGTTTTTTTTTCTTTTTTGCAATAAAGTTAAATAGTAAAGAAACCCCCTAGCTATTTGATCTCCCGCCTACTTGTATTTACCCGGCAACTTAAAATCTTACTGACAACCCTGCTTAGCCCATTTTTTTAGTCCCATAAACCTATCTTTTGAGTTTGTTGTTGGAATCTTTTTGAAACGATTTGTTACTGTTGTAATACTTTGTAGCTTGGTATGCAGACCACTCTTTCGTACTTCAGCTTAACGAAGATAGTGGAGTTTATACCATTTAACCTTATTAACAACGCAACAGAGGTAGGTTTTATTGCTGTGGGAATGAGGTAAATTCTATGCATCGTTTCCCTATAGTATGTGTATAGGAATCGCTTATACGGTCTGAATACAGCGAGAGACCATGGCTTTGGAACCAAGAGCGATGAGAACCAAGTGCTGAAAACTTGCTTCCCCAAGCAGTTAAGATCATTGTAATGGTTTCCGCAACATCAGAAAACACCCTGATCATTTTAACCGCAAACCGTGATTGCCTTTACAAAAGAGAGGAAAATTCACGTGACCAAACAAGACGTTCCGGCGGAAAGATCACGTGGGCTAAACACAAATTCGAAATGGGACGATGTTATTTACCGGGTGCTACCAATTTAGTGATTTTGTTAATAAGAGTTGTGTAATATTTAACAGTTGACAAGTTCTCTGTGATCTTGTTGTAGTTCACAGTGTGGCTGACAGATACATCAGATCAAGTTGAACCATCCTGGACAGAAGTAAAACCGGGAGAGGTACAGTGGGACTTTTCCTTTTATCCAGCATTACTGGGCAATAAAACGTAATGGATAATGGCGCTGTTGATTTAAATTTTCTTGGATTCAGAACTCTAAAACTACTTTGGCGTGGTAAGGCCAGCATAACACATTAGGGCTCCAATTCAAATGCTGCTCAGAGAAACATTAAATAAAAATAAATAGATAAATAAATAGATAACGATTTAGAGGTAGCACATCCACATAGTGGTTCTTTGTGCCTTTCTTCAGTGCCATTCCTGGTCGAGTTTGACTTTGGAAATGTTGGTTTTGAGGTTGAGGGTAAGTCCGAAGTAGTCGGAGAGAGATTTCTCGGAGCAAGGGAGGGAACCAACAAGAAACGAGACCCACATGTGGCATCGCCGCTGCTACTCGAACCCGGGCCACATTGGTGAGAAGCGAGTGCTCTCACCACTGCGTCATCCCTTGCTTCCCTAACTAGAGGAGGCCACAGCCAGAGATAAATAAATAATCATTCTTTTTTAGTGTGTTCCATTTTGGCCAGATTCTTGTCCATCAAAGAACCTTCGAATACGAGTCAGCGATAGTGGCGAAGTCTCACCCAGCTTTGATTTTGAACCTGATGTTACTGTAGTGCTGAAAATGAACGGCAAGGTAAGTGATAGAAACGGTTCGACAGGGCAACATCTAAATCTAGAAAAAAAGCCCAAACAGTACCGAGTTGTTGTTTCCATTCGCCACTCTAGAAACGATAAAGGAGCTGGTGTGTCCCGCAATTGTTTCTGGGATGGTTGCTGGGACGCGCCGGTCAGCTATTGGCCAATCATTTTTTGCATGTCCCTTATAACAGTCCCAGACGTCTTTGCAAAAGTGAACTCGTTTCTGAAGTGGCGAATGGTTTTTATTCGAGGGATTGTGTTCCCAACGGGGAGTCCCTATTCCGGCTAAGCTTAGTATTCAGTCCAAGTTCCCTACGGGAGACTGCCAACACTCGGCTTGGAAGGTTGTAATGGATATTTTCCATAAATTCCATATTGCATTAGGTTCCTTGTTTTCACCAGATCGTGGTTTCAAAACCTTTGCCCCTAGTCTTCCTTTTATAAGAGAGCATGCACGTTGTACCATACCTCATTAGAATATTAGAAAATTTTCGTCAAACTTTTAAGCGGCAGGGTACAGCGTGGTCTTCCGACAAATAAAAAATTCCTCAGAAAAGGTGAATTATTGGTTTTGTTGTAGGTTGGAGCGGTGTGTGCTGACATGCTGACGAAAGATTCTGCTGCCATCATAACAATAACGCCATACTACACTGGCGCAGCACCAGTTAGATTGGAGAATTGCACTGAGCTTGAAATCTGCTACAAACAACAAAGGTAATTTAATCTAATAAGCCATTTGCACAATGACGTCGTTTTACTACTAAGATCAGAATAGGCAACTTTCACTACCAGAATCCATTTCATTTTTGCTTTCTTATTTAAATTTGCCAATCCCGCTGAGATTAAGAAAACAATAGCCCTAATTTGTGCAAGAAAACAACAAACTGAAGGATTCTGGTAGTTGTAGGAAGATAACGTCATCATGCCATTGTCCTATTCTTTTCGTTTCTTGTGTCATATCTAAATTTGGTAATCCTAGCGAGGTTTGATTAACAAAAACCCTAATTTGCACAAGAAATTAAAACCCTGAAGGATTCTGGTAATAGTAAAAGGACGCCGTCGTGCAAATGGCCTATTGCTTTGTCAGGTCCATTGTCATTAGGTCATAAAAAAACGGTTTCCCAGAAAGGACGCTGCAATTCTTTTCATCCGCGTGTAAAAACCCACTTCCTTGCAATTTTGACCCTAAAGCCCCGGACTCATGTTAGAATTTTAATACACCTTTTGCTGTTCATTACGGGAAAATACGCATTCATTTGCGTGAATCGTCGACCAACAGCGCAAAGATACATTCATTAGCGCGAAAAAGCGAACATTTGCGCATAAATCAGATTCAACAACAATTTTTGCATTTTAATGAACATTCAATAACATTTTTGGGCATTCATTTGCGTCATTCGACATACAAAAGAGAAAAATATGTTTTCATTAACGCCAACATGCGAGTCATTAACATTACCTTGAAAATCATTAGGGACAATAGACAAACATTTAAGTGCAAACGCTATTCATTAACATTTTTATGACATTTTTTGCAATTCAATAGCGTTCCTGGACAGCTTTAGAATGGGTAAGACAAACATTAATGCGCATGTACAATCAATTGAGCGTTCTTTACATTTAATATACAAAAATCTTTTTTCAAGTAAACAATACCAATTCCCCCCAAAATTGGCCTGAATTTTTTTAAGGAATCACGCCTACTTCGCCACTGCTTGTTCGTCGACGGCTGCGGGTATACATTTTCCTTAGACGGCCAGAAGTCATGGTGGGGCGCGACAGGGAGTGGAGGGCGTACCGCTAAGTGTGCGGCCAAAGAGGACGAAACTTGACTATGACCATGGCAATATCACCTATCAATGTTTTCCTCGGCATCTGCTGGAGTAATGAATACTGTGTCGGTTTTTTTTCTGGCACGGGCGAGGAAATAATGGATCTCGGATAAATCGATGGTCTTTGCGTATGACGGGGTGCCAGCCCACCTAGATTTGGCCATTCCCGACCCACATACACAGCTTATGCTTTTCCCCTCGATATCGTTGAAAAGGATTTAAGTTATCTGAAAGCGACACCAAAGGCCGACATCTCGAGTCCAGAAATTTAAAGATGTATAACAGGAATGAGGGCAAAGTCCTAGCAATCCTGCTAGCTGAGTTCGGAAACAACAACTGCAGTGCTTGAAGCTCTGCGCAGAAACATGACATTGTGACCGCAGCTAAATGTGCTAAGGGATACCATTTCATACAAACCCACCTCCCAAACTGTTTAAATAGCGAGGTTTTTGAGGGATATACATTTAACGGAGTGAAACTCGCAACCTCGTTCCCAGGGTTCTCTCCTACCCGCCCCATGGAGCGAGAGAGACAGAGACCCTGGAAAACGCTGGTCACGTGGCTTCAGACCAAAATTAATTCTGAGGGAGGAGTCCTTTGTCTCGCATTTTTTGTGTCTGGTTTATTCGCAACGTTCACTAAGTGGTCGCAACAGCAAGATAGATTTGCCAACCCTACTACAACTATAACTGAAACTAAGGGAAATTTCTGCCTAAACCAAAACTATCAAATAAACAAGTGAATTACCAGAGAAGGAAAAAAAAAAACTAGCATTGTCGCCGGTTTAAGACCGTTTAACCGATGACAACAGTCGCTAAAAATCTACGATCTTGCGTTATACACAAGCGAGTTAATTTTTTAAAGGTAAAATCCCTGTACGTTGAACTTCTATATTAAAAGTTTCAATGCTTGTCTGACAGCGGCTGGTAATCGGGCCAAATAAACCTACACCATTGCGGTCTTAGCGGTTCGGCGTGACAAAACCCCGTGACAAAACATGGCAGTTACATTGAGAGCAAGGAATTCAGTTAACACATTTACGATCAATCTAGTGACTTCACGGGAAGTTATAGCCTAAAATGTCAGCATTTTCCACCCCTTAACCTTTGTTATGATGCGGCAAAAGAAAAGTCGTAAATAGATCAAAGATAAAAATAATTATTTACAAACGCCACATGGAAGACAACAGGAAATAGTATAAACAGAGACAAAACAGACAACATAACCTTCCAAGCGAAAGGCTTTCTTGTTTATGGTCTATATGAAAACTTTATTTAAAAACACATATTTGAAAACTCCTCTAGAAATACCTAAACATCCAGAAAATTAATAAGGACGGAACAATAAACGGTTGGCAGTCGTGCAAGCCATATCATATTTGTTTACAAAGAAGCTTACCGCCATCCTGATAATTATAAACGAAGACCAAAAAAAAAAAACCCGGAAAAACTCATAGCCTTAGCTAAAAATATTTTCTTTCAAGATTCTCTTTACCTCTTTCGATTTGAACAATAGCTAACAATCAGCCTGACTGTCCGGGCCGCGTATTCTCTCTTCCTGTTGTTTCAAGGTCGGTGAGGACAGACAGCAACGCTTGATACATTATTTCGGCGCCCTCGATAATAGTAGCTAGTCTTGAAAACACATACAGATACTGTACATTTGTTTCCTTAAGTGGCCTCCACAACATAGAAACGGCAATTCAAATCTAGTCCGTTTCGGTATGAATCCTACTACCAGGATACCTAAATTATTTTCGACTGCACAAACGGTGAATCCTCCGCGATTTCCGTTGCGTGTGCGAAATGAAAGCATCGCTGCTAAACATCCAATTAACATCCAGATATTCTGCAGGAAGTTACGCTTTCGCTGTCAAAGGATTTTGTGCATTAATTTCGGCGTTCAAGAACAGGTCAGGTACACAGTTTCATGGCTACACTGACCAGTCTACGATCGGTAGGGACAAATCTCACACTTACCTGCCCCTTCCGCAAATCGTTTGTTTGTAATCTCCCAGATTCCGGGAGACACGTGACCAGCGTTTGCCAGGGTCTGTGTCTCTCTCGCTCCATGGGGCGGGTAGGAGAGAACCCTGGGAACGAGGTTGTGAAACTCGGGCCAAATTTGTTTAAATTTCTATTGTTTAATTGAAAAACGTTTTATGCATATTAAATGTAAAGAACACTCAATTGATCGTACAAGCGCATTAATGTTTGTCTTATCCATCCTAAGGTTGTCCAGGAATGCTATTGAATAGTAAACGGTGTCATAAAAATGTTAATGAACAGTACTTGCACTTTAATGTATGTCAGTTGTCCCTATTGACTTTCAAGATGGTGTTGGTGACTTTGATGTTGGGGCTAATGAAAGTATATTTTTCTCTTTTGTATGCCCAATGACCCACATGAATGCCCAAAAGTGTTATTGAATGTTGATTAAAATGCAAAAATCGTTATTGAATCTGATTTATGCGCAAATGTTCGCTTTTTCGCGCTAATGAATGTATCTTCGCGCTATTGGTCGCGGTTTTACGCAAATGATTGCGTATTTCCTCGTAATGAACAGCAAAAGGTGTATATCGAACGTGGGCCATTTGGTAATCCCAATTTAAAATATGAAATTTGCACAAGAAAGTAAAACCCTAAAGGATTCTGGAAATGTTTAAAGGACGCCATCGTGCAAATGGCCTATTGCTCTGTGAGGTCCATTGTCATTGAATGAATGAATGACTGAATAACTTTATTTACCGAGGGTGACACATTACAAGTAAGAACTGGTAACCTTGTGGCCCTCCCGAAGTCGGGAGGTTAGGTCATTGAAAACAGTTTCCTATTAGAAGGGGAAGCTGCAATTCTTTTCATCTGTGTGTAATTGAATTGTTGTAATCAACTTCGTTTTGCTAATAAACCCATCTCTAGTTGAAACAGGGATGGCCTTGTCCAACTTGCTGATCACAATTCCCAACAAGCAATTGACGTCTTAACAAATGAATAGATAGCCAATACGTTCAACCAAAAGCCTTATGCATGCGCATGCGCCTCTGTAACAATAGACTATTTGCCAGTAATAAGCTCAGTACCCTTGCCTTCAGTGGAGTGAATGACCTTGTTTGATACAGACCTCTTTTCTTTTCTAATGGAAACAGGCCATTTCCGAGTTCCCCCGGGCCTCTGTACCAAAACGAAGCTAAGTGCTCAGCCTTTGATATGAAAATGATTTTTGATTCTCGTGCAAATAAAACTCATTTTCAAAAGAAAGGTTGTGCACTTGGCCTCATTGTGAAAAAGAGGGTTTTTGGAACTAGGAATTGGCCTATTACGCAAGTTAGCATAAGCGTATCATGATTTGCATAAGAAAGCAGAAAGGTTTGTATCAGAAGAAGATCAACTCCCGCCCCGTTTCCTTCTATAACTCCAAAATGGGCTGTTTCAGTTAACAAAGCAACACGCTCCTTCTAGTTAGTTTTGCGTTTGTGAGTATGTCCTATCGTTTTCCTTTATAGTTAGTACATTTATAGTTTTCGCTAGATTATATAATGCAGTCAACTTCGCATAACTCGAACACCCGCTAACTCGAACCTCGTGCTAACTTAAACCAATATCAATTCCCCCTGGATTTAATTTATACATTTACTATAATTTTACCCTCGGTAAACCTGCCGCTGACGCGAAGTAATTTTTGTTCCCCTTCAGATCATTTCTATGTAAATTTGCCTTCGATAACTCGAACCATGCTTTAAGCGCCTCACAAGTCGGAAGCACTCCGAAATATTGAAATTGTTTTAACAACCATGTATTCTTTGACTTTACTTTTTTGCCAGTCCGGTTTAAATAGTGTCCAGCACTGTATATTTATATCGCATTGAAGTGTGCATGTTACTTACATTCATTCCCCATCCCATTTCCTTATTTCGGGTCATTTGCTTCGAACTCCTGATAACTCGAACTTTTTTTATTTCCCTGGAATGTTCGCTGTTATGACTGTAATCGGTGTAGGCTGCTGATGGATAAGAAGATTGAGAAGAATGTGCTAAAATTAGGTGTCTCCTTCTAGTTTCCCCTCTGCTTTATATTTAATAAACACTTTAATAAGGTTTATTCAAGTTAAGTAAAAATTTGTCAGTCACTAAGCTTCGGTTCGCGCTCTGGCACAGCGCACGAGAAAGTTGGCATGTAATCTGTCCCTCTGACTCTTCCCTACACAGTGCACGTTTCTCTTGTGAATGTGACAAAAAAATCGTTTCTAACTTCCTAATAACAACAGGTGATTTTTATTTCCTATTTTTTCTCTTTTGTTATTTAGTTGCAAGGAACATTGTCTGCATCCTAACCAGTGTGTTCTGTTTACTTGGGACGAGCCTTCAGCTACCAAAGAATTCGTCTGGTTTGTTGAAGGATCTGAAAATTTCATCACAACGGACTTGTCAAAGGTGGGCAACTTGGAATATCAGTCGTTCTTAGATGGGGGAGGAGATTTTTGCATGTTCTACCAGAAACTGATTTAAACTTTTCTAATTGATTCATATGTGTAAAGTATATGATTTCTATAGATGAAGCTGTTCCGCTGTAATTAAGCACTCTCTAACATACAGCATTAGGAGCCAGTCCAGACGTTGTCCCGTCTTTGGGAGATAATTGTGTGTACGTATCATGGGAGTACTTTTGTCTAGCCTTCTGTATCTCCTTTCTCGCCAAAATCTTTTCTATACAGTAGTCATACCCCTTTAATACACGAACCAAAGAGGCAGACTGGAATGTTTGCATTGTTGAGGTGTCCATCAAAAGAGGTTTATATTTAGAACAGTTAAACTACTTTGGCGTTGTAAGGTCAACACAACAGAGCTGGGTTCCAATTTAAAGGATGTCTCCTAGAAATAGCCACTAGTGGAGGTCACCACCAAAGATTTTTATGCCCCTAGTCTGCCTAGTGTTTTTTTTTTTTTTTTACATCTCACAAAAGTCAAATCATTAAGGATGCTGTGAGACGTGGCCTACACTTTTTCGTCCTTAAACAAGAAGTCTATAAGGTGTAATCATCTGTACCTTCTCCCCAGCTATTGTAAAACTCTGAGCCTGAGTACTGCCCGGAATCATATCCCAGCTAACCAGTCGGCGGTTCGACCCAATCATGTTTGTTTGTTGGTTTTCTTGTTTGGTTTGGTTTTGTTTGTTTGCGTCACGTAATCGTTTGTATGTCCCCTTTCCCCTTCGTTTTTCCAAAGAGAACATTAGTTATTAAACAACCACCGTTCCTCTCACTTTTTTAACCTATACTTCCCAAACATGCAGTTTCATGTGTTTTCTCCGCCAAGTAAACATTTGTATGGACAAAGGCAAATAGGTTTGCTTACAATGTGTTCATTCTTTTCTGTTTTTAGTCCGGTCATAACGAATTTGAACATGATGGTAAGAAGTACTACTGGGCCGCTTTCCTGAGCGGGCTTCAGAGAGTGCTTTTGATCATTGATGACTTCACGTTAGCATACAGAGCTCAAGTGGTAAGAGAACGCTTTATCCTATTGCATCGATTAGTGGGGCGAAATGTTTTTATCGTTCAAATAATTTTTTTTTACAATAACAGAGCGATTTCTTGCGCGCTGATTGGTTGACAGATCTGGTCGACGAGAGTAGAGACCGTGGAAGTGACATGGTGGCATAGTTTAGTTTTCTCTCTAGAGCGAGCACGATTTTCCGAAAAAGAAAATACTCCATGTTGCTACAGTACTGGCAAGGTGTTTCATCAAAATTTGAGAAAGTCATAAATACTCTGAAAACGAGGGTGATCATTGCAAAATCGTTGGAGGAAAACGGAAATGTACAAACGTAATTGTTGTTCTATTTTTTGGATTTCTTGCACTATGCATTAGAGGTAAAGTATAAACCCAAGTTTTTATGCGCGATTATTGTTCTTAATATCTAGCTTTAAACCTTACCGTGTCCTCTTGATACCTTTATTTCTTTCTTTCAAGGAACAAAAAGATCGAACATCTCAGCGTGTCACTTTGGATCTTCATAGTGTTGGCTTATCCCTCGTTAATGACGAGAAGAGCATCGAGGTCTCCTACATTGGAATCAGACCGTAAGTTAGTTTTTTATTCTTCTTTTTTATTATTCTTCTTCAGTATCGTCGTAGATCAGTTAAAAGGTGACATTTTGTCGGTTTTAAGGTTTTTACACGCGCTCCAGTTATCCGTTTGGTTTTGAGTTTGAGGTAAACTAACAATGTTATTGGAAACAAAAAGCCTGGTTTCGATAAAATCGCTTGAAAAAAATTGACTTCACACAGTTCTATTGATCTGTAAATAGTTTTTTTCTCAAACTCAAAACCAAATACTGGAGCGCATGTCAAATCAAAGGAATTTTAGGCCTAAAACGAAGCTCAACCGTGAACCATGTTCAAGGTTCTAAATAACCTCTCTGTCCTATCTTAGTGGTATCATTTCTTTCTGCGACCCAGTTTACAATCTTAGAAATAAGGAAAATAATTTTCCAAACCTAGAACCGACTATCTTAAACGTAGTTTTGATTGCTAGTCTCCCTCCAAAAAAATATTGAATGTAAAATTTGCCAGCAGTTTAAATGAGCAGGTTCACACGTAGGACCAAAGAAACTAGTAATTTTAATTGTACGTTTGTAGTACAGACTGGTGTCAAAACATACGTTGTGTATGTATGTATTTAGGTAGGTCTACTTTAAGGGGAATATAGCACCCACACCCCACGCCCCCCCCCCCCCCCCTCCGTTCCCCACCCCACCCCATTGAGCATGAGCTGAAAAACGCCCGGCCTCTTTGAAGAGAAAGAAGTGTTCTTTAAGTTCATAGGAAGTGGTCGTAATGACGAGTTGTCATATAATAGGGGTGATAAAAGGGTCAGCTACCATTGTTTTGTGACTTGATAAACACGTTCGGGAGAAGACGAATACTGAATTCAAGACTATGCATATAGGAGTGATGTTATCTGGGAGGAACAGAAGAAAAAAGGAAGGTGGAAGGCCCTGAAAATGCGGCTCTGTGATGAGCTGGAAGCCGCTTGGACAAAAATAAGACAGGATGAGGCCGTGGGAGCTTCGGCTAGTTACACCTACAAAAGTGGAGACCTGGAGGTAACTAACAATGTTATTGGGAACAAAAGCCTGGTTTCGATAAAATCGCTTGAAAAAAATTGACTTCACACAGTTATATTGATCTGTAATTAGTTTTATTATTATTATTATATTGATAAAAATAATAATAATAATATTATTATTATTATTATTATTATTATTATTATTATTGAACTATAGCTCTATCTTTTTATTTTATTACTGACAGTAATATTGATATTGTAGATAGATATTTTTTATTGTATCTTCGTTTGCTGTTTTCCTTTTTTCGTTATTTTTTCTTGTGGCAATACCTGGAAAATAGCGATGCTCGTAATAACAGGAGGGCATTTAATTGAAATGAATTTTTTTTAATCGAAATGAACAGGAGCTTGTGAAATGACTTGTAAATAGTGCTTTGACTGAAATTTTTTCTTCTTCAGCGAAATTAATTGTAAATAGGTTTTAGTAGTTAGTTTTGTTATCAATAAAAGGTTATGAATTTTTTTTTTTGCATGCGCATACGTGCATCCGCTGAACGACAATAGCGTGGGCGCATCAAATCTGATGGCGGGAAATCGAAAACTAGCGTAAAGGTACGATCCTTTTAAAAGCCATTTCGTTGGTGCTTTGAATACCGTACTTTCCAGCAAAAAATATTCTCCATGACAAAAATCGGACGCTTTCTACGCGGGTTTTTCACTTGTAGATTTTTCAGCAGCAGGTTTTCTTGGCCCTTTAAAGAGTTTCAAGACTCAGCGCCAACTGATAAGTCATGTTCCTGTATAGGTCTGATTTTCACTGGCAAAGCAATGCATTTCTATGGTTTCATTTCCAAACTCGTGGTTTTACTTATCAAGGAGGAAATGCATCGTAGCAATGTTCAGCAGCTTTAAGACTAAACGGCGAAAAAAATTACCACGCGAGGTTTATTTATTAGCGCGATGTCTCATGTTAAACTGATCACGGAGACACGTCTTTATATATGCCACAAAAGCATGAAATCTATAGCTTTTTTTACAGTTTTTCGCAAGTTTTTGAGAAAATTTTATAACAAATATTCTACAGGAAATGAAGAATGGATTGACTTTGAGACAGCAACAATTACAAGTGATTATGTACTACATAATCACTTGAGCATTTCATAAGCTCAGTTGCAGACAAAACGAATGCACATATATACCCCGAAAAAACGAACAGTACTTTTATTTTTCTTTAACTCTAAAAGATACAGAGATTTTTCCTAAGCTACTATTTTAAAGCGACTCTTGAGTAACAACTCCTGCGTTCCACAATCGATTTCTTGTTATTATTTTATATTTTATGACAGTAGTGATCCATTCAAAACTGAGAATGGCCATCACTCCATAAATCTAACTGACGATGTTGTTCACCTTCAAATCCTGTTTAAACATAAGACAGGAAGTTTGTTAAAGGGGTGCATATAATGCTGTTCCCTCAAAACATAAATACTACTTCTAGAGGACCCAGATGAGCTGGGATGCGACAACAACATGACACTGCAGATGGATGAATTTGTCTATTATTAATGTTTCTGTTGGGAGCTTTTTACTGTGTCCAGATGAACCTCCTATGTAAGTTGTACATCATGGAAGAGTTATCAAGCAGAAACGGATGCAGTAACAAGAATGTGGTTCAATACAGAGGAGAAGCTGGTCTCATTCAACATACTTTGTGAATGAAATGTCTCAAAATTAGCATATCAACAAATGTAGTATCCACAAAATGGTATCATTTAGGAATAAATGCGATTTTTTTGCGACAGAAGCCAGGATTTATTTAAAAGGTGTATTGATAACGTTTCATTCGTGCTATTTTGGGGTTGTGGAGTTAGGCTAGATTTTCTTTAAAACGCCAAAATGTTATATTTATTTGCATAACGAAATGTAAACAAACAGTGTACCTTCGAAATAAGGTGGAAAAAAATCAGAATTCAAACCGATTGCTGTATTTTTTTTTTTTCCTTTGTATAACTAAATGATAGAATATTCTTATTTTCAAAACACAATCTTACTCGCATCATTATATTGCTTTAAATTTATAGTTGAAGTGTGTATATTTAAATTTCTCAACGAAGACGTACCGGTGAAGAAGGCTAAAATTACTGCAGAAGGCGATTTTTCACAGCCTTCATCAAAGCGCCATTCATTCGCGGAAGTATTCTTAGTTTCATTAATCGTTAACTTAATTTGTGGACAAAGGCAAGATTTCGAGATAAACAAGCCAGCGAAAGGGTGAAAAACAGTTTCACGGCAGAATGGACACTTAATTAACCTCTGTATTCCTGAAATGATTAAGTTCGATTTTAGAGTTTTACTATTGAGAACAATTAAGTATCTATAGGATAATTGTTTAACAAAAAAATTATCATACCGACCTTTTCCTCCTGCTCCAAAAATGTGCGCGAAATGTTAGGTCGTAAGAACATTCAGCCGCCATCTTGTCTTCGATGTACTGTTTTACGAAAGGAAAGACTGTCCTCTCAAGGGCAACAGCGAGGCGACAATAAACTCACTTTCATCGTAGAAATACCACGATACGTTGAAGAACACGTTTGTGGAACGTAGCACCCAATACACGTCATTCAGTTCTAGAAAACAGCCTGCAAATTCTGGTACTGAACGTAAACAATTCAAAGAAAATGCCTCTGTGGCACTTCAACAGCTCATATTGACGCATGCGCACACAAAATGCCCTCCTGTTGCTCGTAATACTGTAATGATTTAAGTGTATCAGACCACATTAAATAAAAAAGGTTACTTACTTACCGTCCGAATGGCGTGATCGCCTCTTAGGCTATGTTCACACTATACCCGATAGCATTTCGTGCCGGCACGAAAATCTATCGGGTATGGTATGAACACCAATAAGTGGCTCTCTACTTTAAAGACGAGCGCGGCGCAGTTTCCCTCCGTTACAGAAATCGCGCCGAAATCACTGTTCTTATGCGTGACCAGAATTCCCATCCGGTGTGGTTTTTTAGCCGGCGATGCAAGTGCTATCCGCTATACTGTGAACATAGCCTTAATCTTTTTGGAATCACTGGGACGCTCGAGACCATCCGGACGTTTATAGAGAACTGGTCTAAATAGGGACTTCATTCTATGTTCCAAATAGACTTCTATATTGTACAACTATTGCCCGAAGGGGAGGGTGTATTTAACAATTATTCCTCGAGCCCGAAAGGGCTCTGAGTCAATAGCCCATGAGGCCGAAGGCCAAATGGGCTATTGAGTCAGAGGCCATGAGGGCGAGAGGAATAATTGTTTTAGTAAAATCCAACTAGTTGGTCAAAAATACCGAGACTAAACAACTTTAGCTAGGTAAAGCTAGACTTTAAGCCTTTGTGGCCGCGAAAAAGCCGGCGCTTTCCGCTACTAGTGGGCTATAACATATAGCCTAGTAGTAGCTCAACCAATCAGAACGCAGCATTGATAAAAGACCACTAGTTGGATTTTACTAATAGTGGATAGATAGCGAGGAGAGAAGCGTCAAGGTGTATTTCTAGTGCTATGTACTAACTCCAAGGGGGATAGTTGTTTTATTATTTATCAAAGTAGTCGGATAAAAATTTATAAAGTTTTTTTTTGTTAATGAAATACTTCCCTTAATAAGAGTTTTGTTTACGAAAGTTGTTTTGCTCTGCTTTGGGCCTCATGGCTTGTGTACCCCTTATATAACCTTTTACCTTCACCTTCTTAATCAAATCTCTCCCGTCTTCGCATATTTCTAGGTTGACTTTCATTTGATGGAGATTATACGACCCTCCCGTCGGCCTATCAGACGTTCCTTCACTCCAGGGATATCCCTTGAGTACGCAGCGTCGCCGAATGAACTGGAATTTTTTGCCAAAATTAACTCGGTTCAGGTGTGTAAAGACAGCAGAAGAGGGTTGTAAGAGAGTGACTTTTCTAATACTTGTATATTGAAATCGCGCCATTTTTTCTTAAGTGTGCGTAAAGAGAATCCTAGACTTCCTGTCAGTCGATCTCTCAAAAGTCCTTCGATGCTCATAAATAAATCGCGATTAGTCTCTACAGCTAGGAAGTTACAATGTAGCTTAA
Organism: Porites divaricata; assembly: GCA_038088405.1. Classification (NCBI taxonomy): domain Eukaryota; kingdom Metazoa; phylum Cnidaria; class Anthozoa; order Scleractinia; family Poritidae; genus Porites; species Porites divaricata. The sequence continues at coordinate 26,303,061 of JBBMOI010000003.1, read as the reverse complement.
ATGCGGTCACGCAGCCAATAAGATTAAAGAACATTTAATCCAGGAACTGAGAAACGTAAAGACTAGAAATTGAATTGTCACGGAATTTGTTTTCGATCTGAGGAGGAGCAATCCAATTAATATTTTATTCCCCACATGTAACCTACTTTTAGAAAGCAGTACAATCTTTTTTCAAAATTTTTTGCAGATATTATTTCCTCCTGTCCCCGACCCATGCAATGTCGAAACTGAGTAAAAATCGCCAGTACACTCCTGGGCCCAGTTGTTCGAACGCAGGTTAGCGCTAACCCGGGGTTAAATTTTAACCCGGGTTTCTTTTTGTTTTTATCAAAAGCACACTATGGGATAATTTTCTCTATTCTTTTTAGAGTATCCAGTCATCAAATTGTAGGCAAAGAGAATTAAACTGAATTTGCTTTTTAAGCTCTCATATCCGAGTTCAAATTTCGCACTAACCGTGGGTTATCTTAACCCAGCTTCGAACAACCCGGCCCTGGTATACGTGTTTAGTGTTGTATGTGGGGTGGGGAAGGAGCTGAGCCTGTGTGTAGTTTTATTTGCATGTGTTTCGTGTTTGACAAAAACTCCACGAATGCAAAGTTGTCCCAGGATGGGTCGCACTCGAGCGAATCCTGTTTGATTTTTGTTTGTGTCAACGTTGGAGCTTTTCCTAATGGGACTTCCTCGAACAAATTTTCCTAATTCTTGCCACTGGACCAGCAGTGCCTAAGTATCTGGTTGGGGCAGGTAGTTTTTTCAAAATAACTCAGAGAAGATGCAAATTTTATTTAAAATGTCAGTTGCGTGTTAATTAAGGAAATTGATACATCGCTACATTTCATCATTGTTTGCATAGGCGTTTTTTGTCTACACAGCAATTTAAACTTAACTTTTACCTTAATGTCCGATCCTAACAGAAACGAGGGAAATTGGTCAGTGTCAATTTTTGGGTGTGATCGGACCGACCCTTCAGAAACAATTCGCTCCAGTCTCACCGCTAACCTCCCGTTCCCCAGGACGTGATTTACACAACTGGGCGTTGATGATATTAATGATGATATTTGTTGCCCATCTATAGATTGACAGCCAGGTACCAGATGCCACATTCCAAACTGTTCTATATCCTGTACCGCCTCCGAAATCTCTGGCTGCTGAAAATGGTAAGTGTAGACTTCAACCTTTGTGGAAAGCAAGGGAATAAAGGCTGTTAGGTGATGACTATTAAAGTTAATTTATGATTTTTGATTTAACAGGAGCAACTATTATATCTTCATGGTCAAAGATTAAAATAAATAGAGGATACTACACGGTGGTGCGGAGATATGAATGTTATTTTCGAGTGGCAAAACAATATTTAACGAACGAACGCAGCGAGAGAGTAAAATATTGTTTTTGCCACGAGAAAATAAAATTCATATATTCAAGCCGCCGTGTAATGTTCTTTTTATTATATAGACAAAAAGACATCGATAAAGTAATAGAGGGGAATTACTGAAATTACGTCATCGATAAACTCACTTCTGAGATTATGGAAAGAAACCGCTCGGGTCCCGGATGTAGTTTGTATGAACTTTACGAGTGGTATATTTTCCAGTAAAAACACTCGTTTCTATATTATAAAAACGTTAAAAGTTAACGTGATATGACCTATGCACCGGTTTCGCAGAGGTCACGAGCTCAAAATCCTTTCAACCCTGAATGTTTTTTTTTTTTCAGTCTTTCTTTTCGCAACTTCTCAAGTTGCTCACTTGATCATTCACGTGTTAGATGATTATTTGCCTGCTACTCAAACAAAGCATTTGTCAATGAAAACGGAACATTTTGTGGACAAAACAGTGCTAACCAGCATTAAAATACTTAGTGTCAGATGCTGCAGTAAATGTTTTGAAGTTTCAAAGTATGATTACAGAATTAATTGGTGTGTTGTTAATGGTCCTTTGAACTGCGCAGCCAATGTATTTCAGTGGAAGGTGCGGAGTATGTTTTCGTCCTCCACACTTGGACTTTGACAACTTTTAACTTTTTACATGGACAAGATAGAGAAAATCAGTCGACTTCGTTGGAAAGAGCTCCTGTAAAGTAGTGGTATTGCTAGGTTTGAAGGTGATTTGTTCAAAACTAACCATTTTACAGACGTTTGAATGATGGGAGACACAAACTCCCCCCCCCCCCCCCCCCCCCCAGCCTTACAATCGTCTGTAAATTTTTGCAACTTTGCGGAGCAATATCTAAGCTCGTTTAGGACGTATGACTTTCAAACTTGGCAAGATTACAAATTTTAGGGCGCTGTTTCCAAGGAGTGTCAAAGGGTCAAAGTTGAAAGAAAGTGGAAGGGTCCGAGCTATTATTTAGAGTCAAGTTGCTGTCTGAGGATAGAACTACAGTAATTGTATGGAGCAACCCATTCGATTTAGCGCAAGATTTGAGTTACTGAGGATTTGCGCAACCGGGATTCACCTGTATAGAGTTCTAAAGTGATGACGGCATAAAAATTAATTTTTGAAATATGGGATTTGTTGGGATATTTTGAAAGAACAACATCTGGAAAGGGCTACTTGCCAAAAACTTGCATTGTTGGGCAAATTGTCTCGTAGATACTAGTCCCGGTTTGCTCTGATGACTCCATACAAATCCTTTTAAATTTGACTCGATTTCTGATGTTATGAACTGAGTCAAATTTAGAAGGATTTGTATGGAGTCAACAGAGCATAACTGGGCTAATATCTGAAAGACAATTTGCCCTGGAAAGCTAATTTTTGGCAAGTAGCTAAATGGCCTTTTGGATTTTGTTCTTTCAAAATACCCCGAAAAATCCCATATATTCCCAAATTTAATTTTTTTTATCACGTCATACTGTAGGACTATACTTTGTTAGTAAAATCCAACTAGTGGTCTATGATCAATGCTGCGTTCTGATTGGTTGAGCTACTACTAGGCTACATGTTATAGCCCATTAGTAGCGAAAAGCGCGGGCTTCTTGGCGGCAAAAAAGGATTAAAGTCAAGCTTTAACAAGCTAGACTTGTTTTATTCTCTATATTTTTGACCAACTAGTTGGATTTTACTAAAACAATTATTCCTCTCGCCCTCATAGCCTCTGAGTCAATAGCCCATGAGGCCGAAGGCCGAATGGGCTATTGACTCAGAGCCCATTCGGGCTCGAAGAATAATTGTCAAAAATACAGTACTCCGCTTTTACCAGAACTTTTCTTGGTATCAATTGTCCTGCGGTAAAAGCAATGAAATAAAGAGTTAGCAAAAGGTTTTAAGCTGTTTAGTATGGAGTTCTCCTAACATAGGTCTGCTGTTGTACCGTTGGGTCATTTCAAAGCGCTGAAAGAAATAATATTTCTCGCTATTTATTGTGTTCTTCATTTCTCATGCATTGTAGCACCAAAGCCCTACATTGAATTGAGCCTGAGAACTAAACAAGAAGAACATTCTCACGTACAGAAAATCAAGTAAGTCTCCATAATAGAGGCTTGTGTTGTGGGTTGGCATTGTATACTGCTATTTATTCTATGTTATGAATAATAGAGCCAATCAGTTTGCTGGAAAGGCGTTGCATTTTTTGCTGCATACCTCCGGTTGCAATCAATGGTAATTGTTTCGAGGACGTCAATTGAAGGGGGCGAATCGAAAAATCAGGAGTAAAAAAACTCCTGGAATATTCCACAGTGAACCATTCGAAAGCAATGCTGCATAACGTTGGATTCCCCTCTGTCCCTTTACTAATAATACAAATGTGGTCTATTGAATCTGATCCTTACGTAATGTAATAGAAGCAGTATTAGGGAGCTTAAGCAAAGACGTTTTTGAGCGACGCACCTCAACCGGAAGTTAGGCTTTCTCACTATATATACATATGCCTTGACGCTAACAGATTTGTATTGCTAAGTTTTTATTCTCTTTTAAAGACGATTTACCCGAGTATTTGAACCAGATCACTGCCCAATGATGGAAAAAGTCAACTTCCGGTTGACGTCCATCTCTCAAAACGCTGTTGCTTAAGCTGCTTATTCATTTGCCCAATTCAATTACGTTTCCCGTACCAGGTACTTCAAGGTTCTCATCCAAGAGATGGATGTCAAGGTTGATATGGGCTTTCTTATGGCACTCATGGGACTCTTTTCTTCGGACGCCATTGATCGGAGTCAAGAGGTGAGTGTGTCGTGTGAGGAAGTTCCAAGCTGGCTCCTTATCCCACTGTTTTTGTTTTTTTGGGGGACGGGGGTCGCTTTTACATTTACATCGCTTTGAAAGTTGTCGTGAGGTGTGTTATACTAGCTTTTATTTTGACAACTCCTATGACATGGTCATCCGTTTATTGTTAGTTACTTCGCATAGCATAGCACATGGAATATTACATTCATCTCTTTTTTCGTCAATTTTCACCAAACACAAGAAATTGTTTTTTGTGGATATCCAAGCCGTTATCCCAGCTCCGAGAGGGAGCTGAAAGGAAAGACGAAGCTTTTTGAGCCATTTTAGAGGTGCTTGAATACCCCATGAAACACTGCGAGTATGTTGAACTTCTAAAGCAAGGAAAAGATTCGTAAGATTTTGTTGTGATTTTGGTCAGGTGGTGTGCATGTGATTTGAGAAGGAGAAGTCTTATTTGATCACGTCACTAATACGATACGATACGAGTTGCAGGATCGTGATAACCACATCTTGGGCGACAAAATGTCCCTTTAAAAGTAACTCGATTTACTTTAAGTTTTTTGTTTGCTTGCTTGTTTTTGTTTTATTCCTTTGCTTGTTTTTGTATCCTGTGAAATCTGTTAAGCTATAGAAGTATGGGGTATTTTTATAAACGACATGCTGGATAGATTAATGTAAGGTAGTAAAAATGATCAATTAATTAAAGCCGTCTGTGGATACCTTCTGCATGTAACGAAGTTTTGTTTGCTTTTCAGGCTTCTCAGTATTCATTGGACAAAAAGGTGGTTCATGACAAGTTAGGAGAAGCTTTCGCTGTAGAGGTGTGTCTTGTTGTATTCGCAAAATCAGTGAGAGTTATAAAAATGTGATTTGACGTCAACGAACTAGGCTTAACCAGTTCTCGCAGCCTATTCTTGTACCCTCGGGTTTCATTGTTCTCTGTATTGTTAAGCCTAGTTCCCACTAGCGACATAACGATCATAATCATAATCACAAGCTCAAACATAACGCTGTTATGTCGCTTATGTCTTAGTGGGAACGTCCAGAAACATAATCATAAGCGCCCTTATGATCAACATAATCATAATCATAAGAAAATGATCGACCATTTTCTTATGATTATGATTATGTCTATGACTACGACTATGTTGCTTTTCTTTATAGTGGGAACGCGAAAATCATAACGACATAATCAGAAACATAATGACGCAACTAGATCATTGTGTTTTGGCCAATGAAATTCTAGGTCCAGTACTTTCGGGTCGGTCGGCAAACGTTTAAAGACCTGTAAACAACAGACACGCGAGTTCTTAGTGCGGGCGTTCCCACTAGAACATAAAAAGCTTATGTTTATGTTTATGATTATGCTTATGCTTATGATCCTTATGTCGCTAGTGGGAACTTAGCTTTAGCATATGAGTTTGTGATAATTCAACCAAACAAGGCGTTTTTCCCATTGAAGGACTTTTAATGGGAAAATGAGGAGCACTTGTTCGGGCCTTTTCTAAGGGAAATACTTTTTTAAGGCCTCGCCATAGTCGACTATGCGTCATCTTTTTTGCCATGCGATTTCTGTGCATACCTCTGCCTATTTTTATCTTTATTCCTGTTTGACAAAGGCACACGGCGTTCATCTCTTGAAAGCAGTGTCTCTTTTTAACGACTGGTATTATGAAAACCAATAATCCTTGTAAAAATATGAATGACATTATCCCATAGCCTTTTCGAAGTATTCGTGCTTGCTTTGGTTTCAGGCCGCCTTGAGCGATGGAAGAAATTTCTTTCACTATTTCCACTTGTCACCTCTGAAGGTTAGTTAAGTATTTTCTTCGGGATTTTTTTTATGGTATTCACAATATCCACTGCAAATAAGTCGTTAGGGTTTGTTTTCGTAAATAAACTTCTCTCATTCTTACCCTTCGTTATACTTAAAATGAAGGTAACAGCAAGTCTTTGGTCCATTGTTTAGGACATTCATTATCTAGCTTAGGATAGTTTTAGGGTGGTTTTGGAACCCGTGCGCTTTGCTAGTAAATGTCGTCATTTTGAAGACCCTGGTTAATGCATGCTGAAAGTGATCTAGTGGACTGTAAATGAAATGCCCACGAAACAGATTTTCAATGTATAGCTGTAAATGCTGTTATTGTGAGTGCAGGAATTTGTCTGGTAGTCTTAATACTTTGCTAATGCGACAAATGTCATAATGCTGTGGTCAAAATCCAGTCTGAGAATGCAAAGTATAATTGGCTGTCAATGACTTCTATCAAACTTGCTGCTTTCTCAGGAACGAACTTTTTCCCTTTTCCCTTTGTTAATTTGCAGGTTCATGTGAGTTTCTCTCAACTGGGTGGGGCCGCTGCAGGTGATGGTAGGTCACAGACTCATATTGGCAACGGCTTTCTGAGTTTGTTGTTACAAAGCGTGGGTGTAGCAGTCACTGAGGTGCAAGATGTGGAGTTTAAGTGAGCAACTTAATTAACTTTACTTAATTTAAAATAGGCAAGGTCATCAAAGTATACACAGCCTACGTAGCCGGCGGTATCGTTAGCACGAGCAAAGTTTTTGTCGAGGAGCTTCTAAGTCGTGCGGAGAATGGGAAGGAGACGCTTTGGAATTTTCTCGTGCCTTCAACGCTCGCGTCTCGCCCTCTTCGCCGCCAAAACTCTCACACGCACAAAAATAATTCCGCTAGTCACACAGGCTATCAAAATAGAGTTATCAGTTGTCTCTTGAAGCAGTCACCTCGAATTTAGATCGCGACGTTCTGTTATTACTGCAAGTGTTCTTTAGGCAATGAGGTTTTAGAATGATTATGTAGGGTCGGCTGTGATTGGTACATCTCAATTCTCATTGTTTTTGCGCGATAAAAAGTTGCCCCCTTGGCGCTCTGCTAATATACCATTCTCCTCTCGTGTTTTCCAACCGTAGATACACACTCATCAGAAATTTCTTCATAAGAGTTGTCCATTTTGTGTAATTCTTCCATTTACTTTGTCATCATTATCTCGATAAGGTCGGTAACAGCCGGTTTGGCAACACACCAACCACTTAAAAAATAAAAAAGGAAAAATTAAAGGCAACAATAAGTAGAATAAAGAGTTAAAAAATAACCCTGGTAGTTCTTAAATTCTTCAAGGGATGAATTGAGACAGAACTTAACTTTAGTAGTATAGTAGGGACTGAATTATCCCTTTTTCGTGGATATATTTAACTTTTTAGTGGAATACATGAGATTTTACTTGAGCAAAACCACTTTTACCTAAAGCACTTTTTCACATTTTTTTTTCATATTAGTTCAGTCTACTACTATTGACAGTAGGCAGTAGGCTGTCGATTATTAGTGATTTTTAAATGCCCTTTGCATTTTCAGGCTTGCGTATTTTGAAATAGAAGACAAAGTTTACACTCAACAGCAGTTGATCCAAGTGGCTATTAAACATTACACCAGTCAGGTAACGTTTAGGGTTGCTTTATCCCCATCATTTACACCGATAGTTCAGTTTTGTTGTCAAAATTTCCTATAAATAATTTCAGAAGTTTTCAGTAACCTCAAATGTTGTGACCGTTGTTATTAGGCATTGAAGCAGCTGTACGTGTTGGTGCTAGGACTGGATGTTTTGGGAAATCCATTTGGTTTGATCACAGGTCTCAAAGAAGGGGCCATCGACTTCTTTTACGAGCCCTATCAGGTAAGACGTGCCCCGTTCCCAGAGTTCGCTCAGCAGGGACAAGTCGAAGAGAACTCTGGGGATGAGGTTGGGTTCGAGCTAATGGAGACTTTACGATCGGACGACGCGACGGCAGCGAAAACGTCGCCTCAAAAATGAATTTGCGTTCTTTCGGTATATCGCGATTATTCCAACTCACTAACTTTGTCAAATATAGGCGAACCCTCCCGGAGTTAAATTTTAGAACGGGAATAAACATTCTTCGTCGCTAGTTTACGTCCTCCCTAAAAAGTAAAATTAGGCAATTTCACGTCGTAGTTGTGCAAAAACGGCAAAGAAATGTACAAAGAAGTGAGATGCACGTGCAAAGTTGTTGTTTTGCCTACTAAACCTATTGTTTTTTTGTTTTTTTTGTTGTTTTTCTCGTTGCCCGTCGCGTCTTGGGATCGTAAAGTCCGTAATTAAGAGTCACAAACAACTCAGCCCTGGAAGTCTGTTGACTTCGGCTGCACATCTGGTTGCTTAGATATTGAGGCCTTGTTCACACGAATCCGGACATTTTTGAAACCGTGTACTTGGTCAATCGGATTCGTGTGAACGGACCTTTTAGCACTCTGAAGAGTGGTTTCGAAAAGGTGCGGTTCCGGTGAACCTATTCACTAGTTTTATGTAGACGGAAGGCCAATTCGTGAAAAAATGAATGTGGTTTTAAAAATACCCGGATTCGTGTGGACGGGGTGTCAATGAAACTCCCATTCTTGTGTTTGATAAAACACGTCAATATCCATAGTTCATGAAGAAAATGTAAAGAAATAAATGTTTGACGAATTGTTAATGATTGACCCCAGAGGAAACAGCAAATTTTGTTTCCTTGAGATCAGTCCCGTTCCCTAGGAAGGTGGTTGGAAAGTTGTTGCGCGATGAGACATTATAGGTGGTACGTTCTAGTTCTCTCGAAAAACGCGGTTGAGTTGGGAGGTATGACAATACATATCGAGAAACGTGGGCCCTTGGAAATTTGAAATGCTGTTATTTGTCTGTTGCTGGCGACAAGAAGAGCCCGTAATCCTAATCTACAGGTTGCTATTATGCATGCACGCGGCACGTTTGTAGCCAGCTTCGTCTGGACTTCCACTAAGAATGAGTGGAATGCATAGAGCGCAATCTGATCACGCGCATTCCGGCCTTCGATCACTCGCAATCTGCTCGTGAAACTTAATCAGAGTACAAAAAGCGAAAGAGCGAAACCGTTTTGACCTTCGATTATTGTCACCCGCATTTCATAACCTTCGCTTATTTCTAGTTTATTGTTTTATTATGCTCTGTAGGGTCTTATTCAAGGCCCTGGTGAATTTGCAGAAGGCTTGGCGATTGGCGCCAGGAGTTTGTTTGGACACACCGTAGGTATGTCTACTATGGCTAAAAAGTCTGTCAGGCTTTTAAATAGAGAGTAGGGAGCTTGAGCAAACCTCGTTTTTGAACGTCACACGTGAACCGGAAGTGGACTTTTCTGCTTTCTCGGGCAGTTTTTTGCCCAACTTTTTAGGCAAATCGTCTCTATAGGAAAAATTTACATTTGTCAACACTTGGCGGTACAATTGTGTAGCATCAAGACATGATAAAAGAGAAAAAAAAAAAACACTTCTGGTTGACGTGCGCCGATCAGCTAAGGCCTTTCCTTAAGCTTCCTACTTTTTTCGTGGAAAATGTTTGCAAGACAGGTTAGTGAAAAACGTCCCGAGAGCATCTCCCATCATCTTCCATACCACACGAAACTGGTTTGTTGTGTTTATTTAATGGCGAATTTGTCTCGTAGGTTTTACCACTTATAAACGTATTGCCCTGTGGCAAGGAAAGGTCACAGATCGGTATTGTATGTATTGGTCGGAAATAATAAGGGTTAAGGGCTTGAAACGTTAGCTCTTAGTCCACAATGCAGGCTTATTTTTGGGCGGGTGAAAGCTACTTGTTTATTGTCGAATTTACGCGGTCGCCATCTTTGATTTTATCACTGTGGAAGACTTGGGAGAGTAGAAATAGCAGCCCTTGGGGCAGGGGTTAGAGAGAGACAGGGAGAGGGGGGAGAAATAAAATTTCTCGCCCAACTCTTTGATATTCTTTTGGAATTCTACATGGCGTTGACGCCAGCAGAAACATTCGCCCGCCCGAAGAAAACGCCTGTAATGTAGGCTAGTTAGCAACTCAAATAATAAACCTATATTTCCCCCTTTTACTTCCGGTTTGACGCAGCATCAGGGAGTAATTTTTAGAAAGTAAACTTCCGGTTTTGTTTGTTATCAGGCGGTGCAGCTGGCGCAGTCTCGCGCATTACTGGTACGCTGGGCAAAGGCATCGCAGCACTCACAATGGACGACAAATACCAACAGGAGAGGAGACAGGCTATGGGAAAGAAGCCTGTCAATGTCAAGGAAGGACTTACCAGGGGTGGCAAGGGACTGCTAGAGGTGAAACTTTTACCAAATGTTGTTATATCCAAGTTCGCTTTTAATATCGTACTCTTTGTTTGTTATTGCATCACTATCACAGCAAAAGAGAGGAGGCTATTCTGCAACTATTTGAAATTGTTTGTCTTGATCCATCTGTGTCCAGTGAAAGAGATGGCCAAGGAGGCGGCATCTGAGATAGGAAAGATCCAGTCAGATCCTCCCAGTCTTCCATCGGTCGCTCACTCTTCTCAGGACCATTCTTTTCGACGTGATCTCGAGACCAGAATTACGATTATCGTAAAATCTTATTTGCCACCATATTTACGATAATCGTAATTCTTGACACTCTTAGAAAGAAAGAAAAATAAAAGCGTAGAAATTTGGGCAGGATTCGATCCTGGAGCTCCGGATATATAGTAACCTGCCCTAACCACAAGACCACCGAAGATTCGCTGCAGGATGTTGGTTTGATTTAAGTACTAATGCGAAATCCGTAACCCTAAATAGAAGCTAAGCATTAACCCTAATCAGTAGACTTTCTGCAGCGAATCCTCGGTGGTCTTGTGGTTAGGGTAGGTTACTATAGATCCGGAGCTCCAGGATCGAATCCTGTCCAAATTTTTACGCTTTTATTTTTCTTTCTTTCTAAGTGTGTCAAGAATTACGATTATCGTAAATATGGTGGCAAATAAGATTTTACGATAATCGTAATTCTGCTGTAGAGATCATGTTGTTCTTTTGCTCCATTTCTTATCATGTGATGGTGCTTTAAGCAGTAGGGTCTCTGAAATTTGGTCATCTCGAGATTTTAAATGAAGTAGACAGTCAGCATAAATTTCAAAATGTGGATTGTCATAGTCGCTGTTTTGAAGTTGTTAGCAAGGTGATTAAAAGTGGAGGGGGTGGCCCCCTTTTTCCCCCTGAAAATTGACTTTAAATTTTAAAACATTATTATTAAAATTTGTTTTCTAGAGCCTAGTGTTTCCATACACTGTCAGATGCTCTCAGAATATTCTTGACGCCATTTGAAAGACCTATGTAGCTACCGAATCTCTCGGCCCCCTCTTTAGTGATTTTTTTGGATCCGCGCCTGGCTATTTTGCTCGTAACATAATGAGAAATATGGTCTCATTGTTGTAGACATTTGACTCGGATGTAGAGTAGTTAACTTGTGATTAAGTTCATTTTAATTGGGATACAAAGTTATCACTCATCCACTTTTTCTCTCCTTTTTGAATGAAATCGCATGGGTTAAACAGCTCAACTGCCTTAGACGTTCGTTTCCACTCTAGCCGAGGCTGCTTTCTTGTATAACTCACCAACTCTAAGGACTGGACAAGAGCCACTTAGTTAGCAGGCTGTTGAATGTGTTTTTGTTGTGATTCCAGGGTGTTGTAGGCGGTGTGACGGGCATAGTCGCCAAACCAATGGAAGGTCAGTAGATCCTAATGAAAGAATAATCACCTTGTTTAATGAAAGACATGTTTTCCTTGCGTCAACTGTCAACAAATACGACCGGAAAATGTCGCGGAAACTTCGCATCTATCTGGTCGCAAAAATACAAGTAAATGCTATGCTGCGATGTAAAACAAAGTGTTGGCCAAAGAGTTTTCAGCGCAGACAATTGAACCTCCAGTTTCTCTTGAATTCGCACAGGGAAAATTAGGAATTTGCGGGATGTTTTCAGAAGTAGTGAAACGGATAGAGAATACCAAGTTTTCGAGGATTTTCCGTTTTGTAAGATTACTGGTAAATGAGGCTTTCTTGCCATGGATGATGTCTTATTTGAGCGATACGTGTCGAGGAAGGGGTAATTAGTATGTTGCTCTACGCTGAATAGAAACTTTTAAAACTGTGGAAACAAATGTTCGTCAACTTAACATTTCAAGTCCATTTCCTTTTTCATTTGAAGAGAGAAATACCTGTCACTTTTAAATTTTCCTAGGTTCCCCATTTTGAATAATTACAACGTAGTGGCCATTTTCAGGTGGCGCTTGAGACTAGGTCGGTATTGTGGGGAATTTTCACTGTGGGACTTTTTCAGGAAAGTATCGCTTCTTTTATTGGCTGTTACTCCCTAGTCCCTGAACGTCGTCTTTCCAGGTCTTCGCGGTCAGTGCATTCCGGTGACGTGTCCAACACGAACGGCGGGAGACAAAAACTTGCTCGGACCACGTGATCTGAAACGCATTGGCAGGGACTAGGCAATGCTGTTACGAGGGTGCTTTGCACTGGCCTTGGCAGCAAAGGGTACTTGAAAACGGCAGTTGGTCATACGGGTTTCTGACAGCTATGCCATTCTCATGAACTCAATTGAAATAGCCAACGCCCGGGTGTTATGGTTGAACACGTGGCTAAGCTTGACGGGATGAGGGTTGAAGGGATGAAAGGAAAGCCGATCAAAAATTTTTCTTTAAAAGCAGTCTAATTCAATAACTACTCGGCAGTAAAGGGCACCTGAACACGGCCTTTAGCGTACGGGTTTCTGACGGCTTTGCCATGCTGATGAGCCCAAATGATGGCGAAACAGCTGTCCATGGCAGCCACTGCCGGAGTGCCCTGGTTTTACGCGCGGCCAAGGTACTGGCCTAACCGCGGAGTTTCGTAGTGCGTGCTTCCTTGTTCGATTACCGTACAGTACTCCAGACAAAATTTGCTCAGTTTTGTATTCCTGACAGTGGATAATTTCGTTTGAGGGTGGGTTATGGGAGACATCGACTCCATTCTTTTCGTTAAGTGTTTTTCGTTGAAGTGCTTATCTTCTCTCCAGGTGCAAAGGAGGCTGGTGCGGCTGGTTTTTTCAAGGGACTGGGTAAGGGCGTAGTAGGAGTGCTGGCTCGTCCTGCGGGAGGACTTGTGGATTTCGCAAGTAGCACGCTGGAAGGAATTAAGGGGTGAGTCCTAAGCTTAAGATTGACTTTTTTCGACTGACAGGCATATTTTTCTTTTCAAGTTAGTTATCAGTTTCTGAGAATGTGCTGCTTATTATGACAGTACCTTTGGGCGTACTTCTCATCGTCTACTATTTAACTGCGTCGGTTTTGATTTGTTTAGTGTAGTAAAAAGACAAGAGTACAAAGAGCTTCTGCTTCTCCCAATTGTACCCTCTTTTGAGTGACAAAGTCCAGCCTGTTCTTCTTCCAGGTGGATGAAAGGGAAGCCGATCAAAATTTTTTATCAGGAGTACAGTCTAACGAAATAACTGAACTACTTACTACTTAAAAAGATTTTCCTCGCTGTCCCAAGATCTTTTGACCTCCATTGTCATTTAATGGAAATTTCTTTATTCGTTGTTGTAGTTCTGCCAGTACAGGGAGTGAAGTACGCCGACTCAGACCACCAAGATGCTTTTATGCTGATAAGGTAAGCTGAATTATCCTGGTTTATTTGCCTTTTAAAGGGGTTATGTCACGAGGATATCGCTGTTTTAGGTAAATTCTGTGCTGAAGTCATCACTAAGTGTCTTTTTACCCATACACAAAATGCTCTTGCAAGTTATCAAACCGAAATTTCATCAGGGGGCTCTTACTACAATATTTTTTGGTTAGTTTCAATCCGTGTACATCCTTGCCATCCGATACAACAAACGACAGGAAACAGCAGTTTCAATGCCTATATATGGGCATTCATTCCCCAGCAGTCTCTTTCAGGGAGGATCAAAGATCGGACTCCAAAGACGGCGGAAATCGGGATTGAATTTTTAAAACGGTATCGAAGTTCGTAAAGAAAGGGAAGATTGGACCTCGTTTATTTACGTCGTTCATAAGACTTTGGATCAGGAAACTTCACGTCTTGGTCGTACAGTCAGAGGCAACAAAAAAATGAGCCAGAGAGTGTGACGCTGAAGAAGTCAAGGCCCTTCAAAGCAGCCATTGACGGACAATTCCTTTATTTTATGCGTTTGCTTTGCAGGTGATTAAGCCGTACAATGCACATGAGGCCCAAGGAAATGCAGTTCTTCAGGTAGAGTTACCCTTCCTTATACCGTGTCACCTGAATGATCTAGCGACTTTTTTATTTATTTTTTTTATTTTGTCAAGTTTTAGCTCCAACGATGAGATTTGTACGAGAACTTTTGCTTCTCCTGCTCGTAAAAAAAAGCTGTTACGGGATAAGAAATTACTTAGACGTAAACATGATTTACAGTAAACTTTCTCTTAGACGAACACCTCTGGGACCAGCGCTAAGCATCCGTTTTAGACGGGCGTCAGTGAGAGTCAAGAATTTAAATGACTGAAGATCTTAGGGACCAACTCCATTATGCCCGTTTTAGGGAGAGCCCAGTAAGGGAGCACCACTATTTCGCGGATACCGCGGGTGTCTATTTAATTCTGGTTTTACTGTAATGGTTTGAAAAGAGCGTTGGCTAGGCCAAAGGCGGGATGTGGAATTTGTCCTTTCTCCTTAACTCCCCGCCTACGAGGGGCACTTATTCTCAGTCTCCTTCATCTCTCAAATGTCTCTATCAAAGGGCCTGTTTACATGGAGGTGGGGGGACCCCAGGTAGGTGAGGTAACCTGTGGCGGGTCACCTCACCTATCATCTAAACGTGATCAAATTGAAATGAGAGATTATATGGACAGGCGGGTTACCCCATCTATCTGGAGTCCCCTACCTCCATGTAAACAGACCCTAAATCATTCTCAAGTTGCGGCTTGCTTTCTGCTCCTCTGATAAGAAGACAGGAGCCTTTTCGTTTTTCCCATTCGTCCCATGTAAGGTGACCCGGATTTCGGAATTTCCGGCAAATTTGTCCTTGTGGAATCCGGAATCCTGAGCTTTGGAATGTGTTATTTAGCTCAAAGTATTCGCAATCCCGCTGATGAATTGAATCCGGAATCCAAGTTCTACTGACAAGTTACTTGGAATCCAGTACCTTGAATCCGAATTCCCCAGCATGGAGTCCAGAATCCAAAACTTTTTCGGATTTCCTTACATGGGGCCGGCGATCCCAGACACTGGCCTCAATTCAATAAATTCTAAGGTAGAAATGATTGCATGAATGGTCACTTGTCTTTCAAAACAGGAAGTGAAGAAAACTAAAGCTATTCTTGTTGACGATACTTATTTCTGTCATACTCGTCTGAATATCAAGAAAGCACTGATTATAACGAACAAGTAAGTTCAGTCGGTAATGTGTTCATTCAGAGGCAACCCTCAATCGACCTATTAGGGACCTTAAGCAACGACGATGGCGACGGCAACGAGAACGGCAAAAAAGCAATAAGTTTAGATTGGCGAAACAACAACTTTGCACATGCATCACGCTTTTTTGTACTTTTCTGAGCCGTCGTTGCACGACTACATCGTAAAAATGCCTAATTTCACGTTTTGTCGAGGACGTGAACACAAGACAACGACTTTCTTTTTCTTTTCCTGAACTTTGATACAGTCTTTTAGAATTCAGCTCCAGAAAAACTTGCCAACATTTGACGAATTTAACGAAACTGAATAGACGCGATAAAGGTTGAAGTAGTGCGAATTCACTTTTTAAGTGACGCTTACGTAGCCGTAGCCGTCGTTTTTGCTTAAGCTGCGTATTATTAAGGCGCTTACGCTACCACGACGGCGACGGTAGCCTGCAAGGAGGCGCACTTGAGAGAGTTTGGGGCAAATTGTGGCGGCGGAGGTGCCAGCACAAGCTTGCGAGGCCTTCTAGAGGAAGAATGGCGCACATTCCTCTCGGCCGGTCCGCCGCCAAAAGTTTCCCCAGAATCACACAAGTGAGCTTGTGGTGATGGCAACAAGAACGTGCAACTGCTAATTCCTAATTTCACGTTTTAATAGTGGCCGTAAACACAAGACGATAATTTTCGTTTTGTTTTTCTTATCTTGGATATGGTCTTTAAGAACTGAGTTCCGGAAAATTTACTCGCACGAGATAGGATAATGGCGATAAAACTGGAAACAGCGCAACTTCGCTTTTTAAGCGACGTTTTCGCTGCCGAAGCCAGCATACTTGCGCACGCTTCCTATTATTGTGTCATGAAAAGTAGCCACCAGTTTGAATAATACCCCTGTCTTTCATTATGTTTAACGTATGCTATGACGTTTTATCCGATAACAGGCACATCATAGTTGCTGGAAAAACAGAAGTTTTTGAGACTTGGGAGTGTAACTGGTTGTGTCAATTAAACGAGCTGGCCGAGGATCCAAAAACTGACGGCCAGAAACTCATGCTTGTGGTCCCGGTAAGACGCTAGCCGTGTTTAAGTGTTTGATTATTGGCGTGAGTGGTTTTGTGTATCTCTAGTGATCTGAAAGTTTTCTTATGGTCCTAGTCCTATACGTATTATCCCATCCTACTAAAGTATCCGAAACGCCCCTGGGGGGAGGGGGGGTTGGGTACTCTGATATAGGGACTGGAATGTTATGTGCCACCCGATAGGATATAGTTTTTAAGGGTCTCGATCCTTAAATAGGGTATCATATTTTTCCCTTGTTGGCAATGTGTTCGTGGTTAAATTCTTAGTAAGGGTATCTAAATTGTCTCAGCTAAAATCCAAGTGCATAAATGTCCAGCTACACCCGAAACAAATCATGTTAAAACTGATGAATCCCTTAGAGTATTGGCTGGTGTCTAAGGAATAGTATTAGTTCGTTGTTACCTTGAATGGGGTGTCATTTTTCGGATTTGGGCACTGGATAGGGTATTAATTTTCAATTGTTTGATCCTTAAATAGGATCAGGGCGGCATACCGGTACACCTATCTGAATTTCTTTGGACTTCCCACCCCCTGCCGGAACGTATCATAATGTTACTCATGCTTATCAATTTCTCTGGAATGAGCTTGCTGTCATTGTAAATTATGTTGTTTTTCTTATTTAGGAGAAAGCCAAAAAGGGTATATTCAAACGGTCAGCCTCAGCCGCCAGGTCTATTTTAACACCTAGTCCGGAAGTCGCTCAGGTACTAGACTTAACTTTTCTTTGTTTTTACCGTGATTTGTAAAAACCAATCACAATACGCCCAAAAATTTGTATCAAGCAATCAAACCTCCTTGGTATTATTCGAAGATCGCGTCGTAAACAGGAAGAAAGAGCCCGGGCAAGTGGTGATTGGTTTTGGTTTTATCTGTGATTGGTTGACAAGGGCACCAGAATTGAAATCAACCAACCAGAACTCGAAGCCACTGTTAAGAGATCGGACCAAGCGCGGGAAAAAAAAAAAAAAGAGCCCGAGCAAGTGGCAATTGGTTTTGGTTTAGTCCTGATCGCGAAAGTGGCACGAAGCTTTTCAGTCTATCACAACGCTTGGCACTGGAATTCCAAAGAAATCATTTGATTACATATCCAGCCGTCTTCACCAAAATGGCCAAGGGAAATTCGTTTGGGGAAACAAAGCGGGATTTCTCAAGCGCACAAGATAAGCTCATCTTGCCCGCTTGTGGAGCCTGCTATTTTAGAAAACAAGATCAAGGTGATAATGTTCTTAATTCTTATTACCTTGTTGTCTGACCATTGACTTCCCGTTATGGCCGTGGGAAAATGGGGGATGGGAGCCCCGGAGAATAGAGGGCGGGAAGCAGGAGAAATGGGTGGGGAGGAATAACGCGACAATGCTCTCTGTTTCGCAGTCGAAAATGGGTTAAAGGAAAGAAACCAAGGGAAAAGGGGGGGCGGGTGTCAGGAATGCAGGGTACGGGAGGCGGGAGATTTAGGATCCCCCTGTCCCCTCCCCATTCATGGTTGACAGGAGAAGGAGGGAGATGGGGAGATTGAATGCTGGTCACCCCGACACGGGATAGGGATCTATATTGGTAACATTCGTCGTTAACCATTTTTTTTCTTTTTAAGAAAATCGATCTGCATGAAAAGGTTCCTTGCAGAATGAGTTTTTAGTTTTCCGGGCATTCCGTTTTCAATGCAAAACGAAAAAGACGCCTAAAATTATTGCCTTATCCTGAAACTTTTGACTAAAGGAGCAGCAATATCTCTAACATTTTAACCGGAATTTCAATTTTTCTTTTTTTTTCTGTGCAAAGTGTAAACGCTTCAGAGTGTTAACTGTTGTGAAGCTTTCCCATGTACAACCTCACAGTCTATGAGCGGGAAGTCCTTAAAAACCTATTCAACACGACCTCCCCCAGATTGAGGCTCCCCTTTACTTTTTTTGTGAAGTGTGCTATTTCTGTTTCGTGAAATGTGATTTACGTTTTTATTTATTCGTGATTCGTGTCTGCTCATCCCAAGACAATTTTGACGAGCACGTGAAAGCGGTTTTGGAATTATGAGTGATAATTGAACGAAGATTTGATTGAAAAGTGATCGGTGAACTGACGCCTTGTAATTCGGCTATATTTTAAGCCGATTTTATCCTCGGGAAACTTTTTTTCAGGCAACAAGATTGGCACAATAATTTTGTCGTAGCTTGTAAATTGGCCGTTTCTTCGGGCAGACAAATTGTCCGTGTGTAAACCTGCCCCACGTTATTTTTGTCGTTAGAAGTTTTGCACATAGCCTAACAACTGATTGAGATTTCAAAGAAAACGAGTTACCTTTAGAGCGTCATCAGGTTAGTCAATAGGAATCATTGATCAATCCGTAAATTTATTTTTCAATTTTCCATTTTTTCTTCATTTTTTGTGAACGTCATGAAACGTTAGGGATTATTCGTTAAGCGTGAAGTCTCAATACTTTTACGTGAAAGTATTTGGGGAGTAGGGACCCTCTAGAATGTACCATTTTTGTGAATTTTGTTATTCACGGAAGTCTGAAGATCAACATTAACCGTTGTACTTTCTTTCTTTTTTATTTCTAGTGGCTGGTGGATAAAATAAAAGAAGCCCGATCATAGGATTGCTCTCACAGTGGCACGCCGCAAGTATGGATTGCAATTCTGTACATGAACTTACAGGCTCTTGAGGCCTAAACCTATGACTTACCATTGCCCAACTGACCTCATGGGTAGCCTGTTTAGCTGGCAGGATGGTTATTCCCGGGTACTTTTTTGGCAGCAGAGGTGACACGCGAAGCGAGCGACGAAGCAGGCTACGCAGGCTACCTCATGGGGTAGAGAGAATTATCCGCAATAGACAGAATAAATTAGGAGGAAAAACCTTCGTTGAAGGCCAGTCCATGTGATTTGGAGGAGTACTCCTTCTAATCTTTTAGTACTAATTAAAGGTAATTATTCCCAATTTTTTTTTTCCGCAGAGGCGAAAGGTGTTTTCAATAAGTAAAGTGATTGCATAATTGATCCAATGCAGGAGTGCGAGCAAGAAAATAGAGACCCTCCCTCTAATTTTAGAGGGAGTCTAACGTAGAACTGCATTAACCATACTCTTTATAACACCTCACTCTCTGCGGAAGAAAATAGATAAATTAATAAGTCAATGTAGCTTAATATACGCATGCTTCACTTTAGGAATTATAAATCAAATTTAGGAATTAAAAGGTAGGGAGAATATTCTGCCAGTAATATTTAATATGCACTAGGTTTGGTTTAAAATTTTTGCAAATTGAAATAGAGCAGTGTCTGTCATAACACAAAAAGAGACTTTAAGATTCAACTAAGCGACGGCAACGAAAACGTCTAAAAAACAATAGGTTTGATAAGCAAACGTACAACACGCTTTTTTGTACATTTCTTTGCCGTTTTTGCACGACTACGACGTGAGAAATGTCTAATTTCGTGTTTTATGGAGAACGTAAACAAGCAAAGACGAAATTTTATTTCGTTTTCTGAACTTGAATATGGTCCCTTGGAATTCAAATTCATGAGGGTTCGCGTACATTTGATAAAGTAAGTAGGAATAATCGCGATAAAGACTACAAGAACGCAAATTCACTTTTTAAGTGACGTCTCGTAGCTGTCGCGTCGTTGGATCTTAAAGTCCCTAAAGCTAGCCAGTCATTGCAACCACAGCCTGTTCCAGGCTTTCAGATAGTGAAGACGTTGCAAACAGAAATTAGCAGGAAAAACAGCGAGGGGGTGGGTGGGGTAGGGAGTGTCTCCCCGTCCCTCTCATCGTCCTTATTTTCTTTCTGCTTTCTCTGACTTGGCGCCCGCCTGGAACAGACTATAGCAACCACAAGGATACCAACTAATTATAACCCGAAACAAACGCATCTTGCCGTCCCAAGCCGGAAGAAAAGTTTGCGCGGGGGTCATGAAATGATTGGATTGGTTGCTGTTATTTCCCGCTTGGTCGAAACACCTGGTGCTACATATTTAAGCCAGGAGGATGGCAGTGATAGTGAATTGACGTCATGCATATGGCCTATTCAATAAAACGTTTTGAAAAACATTAATAAACAATTAATGACTGGTCCAAAGGGAGACAAAATTACAGTCAAACGGCGCTTTACGGACACCCGGTTGATACGGGCTCCTCATTGTTACGGACAGTTTGCTTTGTCCCTGGGGAAAGAAAACCTATACATTTTCTCTAAATTCAACGCCCTTTTATACTGACAATTTCTATGGCCCCCTAGGTGTCTATTTTAATGAGGTTTGACGGTAACAAATTTTCCAAGAGACCTACTTATTCAGTGTTTTAATATATAGCCCACGAAACAACAGTCAACTGCTGCGTTTTGACGTCACAGATTTTTTGCAGTGTTACCCGTTGAGAAACTTTTGGCGGGAAACAGTTTAATCTTAGTCACGTGAGAAATAAGGGGACTGTAGAAAGTGCTCTACATCGGAGAAGGAACGGTAGCGTTTCTCTTGGTGAAGCTTTGGTATGCTCTATTGATGACCTGATATTTGTAATCTACTGTTTGAAAAATAGATATATGTTTGTATTGCTTGTTATCAAGGGAGAAATCTTAAAAATATATATATTTTAAGTATAACTCACTGCAGAATAAAAGTAAATATATTTTAAGTATAACTCACTTGCAGAATAAAAGTAAATATAATTGTTAAAACCTCTTGAAAATGGATAATAAATGGATTGATGTCGTCTGGTGTTTCATTCTGTTGATCATCCTGTGACGCGTTTTTCGATAGCACACGCTCTATGCGCGAAGCCGCAGCTTAGAAGATCATGGTCAGACAAAACTGGTGATGAGGGGATCCTATCACCATGTTTTTTGATAGCACACGCTCTATGCAGCTAGCCGCGGCTTTAGAAGATCATGGTCAAACAAAACTGGTGACCGGAGGGGATCCTATCGCCATGTTTTTCGATAACACACGCTCTATGCAGCTAGCAGAAGCTTAGAAGATCATGGTCAGACAAAACCGGTGATAGGAGGGGATCCTATGGCCTGCGTCACAAACACTCCAATCCTAGACGCTGCATGGGCCGGCTGTGACGTAGGTTAAGGGTCCTATTGCATGTTGGGTCTCTCGTGTGACGATGGTCGAGTTTATGACCGCTTATGTGACCCAACTTTGCTCCAGGCCCATAGCCTGCTCCAATAAAAATAAATCTGATCTAAGTTACCGAGAATTGATATCAACATGAATATTATAAAGTAAAAACATTAACCACAAAGGACTGCAAAGGACCGCAAACGAATATGCCGAACAACGTAGGATCTATAAAGCCCTGATCAGCAAAAATGATAAGTAGATATATTAAATTCTGCAAGCAGAATACTGCAATGCTGATCGCACCGCGTGAAAATTAACTTTGCAAGACATCAGCACGACACCGAAAGAACTCAAAACAGAGCAGGATTGTAGCCATAGACAGCTGTTTCGCCCTTTTGGGGGCTCGTCAGTATGGCGTAACAACCAGAGAAAGCTCTGATGAAAAATATCCGCGCACTCTGATTTAACACTGAATATGAATATGAATATTATAATCAGTTACAATAACGTCCTTGTAACTCTCCAAAAGGAGAACAATGGGCCATAGTTGCACGGCGTCACTTACTACTGAGACCAAATTCGGTAATCCCAGCGATGTTCAAACACGAGAAAACAAAACCCTGAGGGATGGTTGAAGTAGTAAAATGACCTATTGCAAACTAAATTCTGATCGCCGAATTTGTAATCAACTCTTAAACACGCAGGCCAGAATTTTGCAGTGCGTTTCAGCCAAGGCTAGAAAAATAAAAATACAACTGCCGCGAGCGGATGCTGGGCATAAAAACATCATCTCAGAAAAGATGAATTGACAAACACCGTTTTTCAATTACAGACTCTCTTATTGGGTCATTTAATAGCTTTTGGATAAAGGTCTACAAGGGAGTCCTGCAATCACGAGTTCTTTGTGATTTGGGTCTTTATTTATTGGCCAGTTAGCCAATAAAATAGGAACCGTTTGAGAAAACCGAATCGAACGAAACTTAGTAAGAGTGTTGCGATTTCACCTCATGTACCATTTCGTATGTCTACGGAAACCTTTCTTGTGGAATCCGGAATCCTGGTTTTTTGAATCCATAATTCAACTCAAGGAATCCTGGATTTCGAAAACGATTGGCATCCGGAATCCAAGTTCAACTGAAAAGGAACACAGCATCCAGTTTCTGGAATCTGGACTCTGAACTGCGCGGAATCCAGAAACAAGACTGTCTTGGATAACCTTGAATTGACCACGCCAGAAAATGCCATAACATACCATAATACTCTTTGTCATCCCAGACTTTTGCATAAGCATTGTTTTCAGTTTCTCTTGGGGCCATTTTAACTCCCAAGAGAAACCGAAGACAATACTTCTGCAAAATTTTGGGATGACAAACAAAGAGTATTATGGTATGTTATGGTATTTTCTGGAGTGGTCAATTCTGTGTTTTCACTCACGTGGCCAGCATCTATGTAAATTTATTGGAACAAAAGAAAGCGTTTACACAAGAAAAGAGTTCAACTCCCACAGGACTGGTTTGGGACACAAATATGGCCGCCATGACGTCATGTGAAACACGCAATAGGCGATTTAAAATTGAAATCATGACGTCACCGCTGGACATACTTGCTACAAAAAATACTCTGAGAAAACACAAATCGAAATAATATAGACAGAAATTGTTACGTCACGGTGCCATGGTAGCAAATAGGTCATTTCCGTTTTCCCACAGGCCTCTGTACCAAGACGAAGTTAAGTGCTCAGCCTTTTATATGGAAATGATTCTTCATTCTCATGCAAATAAAACTCATTTTCACAAGAAAGGTTGTGCACTTGGCCTCATTTTGAAAATGAGGGTTTTTGGAACTCGGAATAAGCCCATTTCTGGATGACAACAAACCAAAACGTCACTTTTAAAGTGAGTTGGCACTGTTTCAAACTACGTCGATCTTAGCTGGTTTTATTAAATTTGGCTGATGTTGGCAAAATTTCCTGGGGATGAATCCAAAAGGACTGTATTTAAGTTTAGAAAAAGAAAATGTTTGTGTTGTGCTCACCTACTCCATAAAGCGGGCGCGTAAAATTAGGAAGTTTCATGTCGCAGTCGAAAATGGACGGCTAAGAAATGTACACTGAAAGGCGTGCTGCACGTGTAAAGTTGTTCTTTTGCTAAGATAAACCTATTGCCGTCTCTCGTTGCCTTCGCCGTCGTCGTTGTTGAAGCTCTCTATTGTTGACATCCAGAAATTGTGCTACCATGGTCACGTGACGTTACACTGATTTCTCCTCTCTATTGCGCGCCTAAATAGCGACAGGACACCCAAGCAACCACAGCAAACCCAAAGCGGATTAGTGTGCTTCTCGCCTGGGGGATCGCAGCGAATAAAGGTTAGAAATATTTTCATTGATTATGGTAAATCTACTGCTGAGGTCTCTCCCTCGAAACGGCCTATACATGGCAACATTAATATCTCGATATGTCGTTGTCTTTCTGGTACTCAAAAAGACTATTGATATGGTTGATCACGCCTTACTGGTATCCAAACTGGTCTCGAAGGAGATTGATTCAGGTCAGACTCTATTGGATTACCGTACACAATCCTGTGTAATAAGTAAGACATTTGATTCTCAGCCGAGAACGTTAAAAGTGTACTGACGTTGACAAAGCCTCCTCTGCAGGCAATTCCAGTTACACTGACCGTGAGGGGTCTGAGGACGATAACGGTAGAAAAAAGTGTCGTGGGGTTGCCTGCTAAAAATCGAAGAGTGTGGACCGCGTCCTTCACCCTTGTGGACCAGTTACTGGACCCGGGCTTCCCTCGGGGCTTTCGTCAGACAACTTATTACAAGTCCAGTCCCCTCACTAAGAACAATTTTTGTCATTCGAACATTCCGACATGGAGACAACTATAAATACTGCAATCTTACTTTTATGCACTTCTTATTCAAAATTCTTGCTCTGTTTGGGACCAATTTAACAATTTCGCGAGATTTACAAATGGTCGCGGGTGCGGGTTTCGATGTCCCGTTGGGAATAATGATTTTGCGTGAAATTCAGGTTGGAGTTCGAGGTAAATGACTAAAAATGACTGAGAGGCGCGATGTTAATGGCCTCCTGTTGTCAGGTTATAAATATTTTTTCTGGCTGCCAGCTAACGGAAAAGAATGAGTTCTGAAGAATACTCAAAAACTTCAGCGAAAGTGTTGTTTGAAGGAACGTTTATCTAGATTAGCTATTTAATAACGCAAACGGAGCCGATTGCTGAAAAAAAAAACATAAACAGACACAATTAAAGGAATGAATTAAACCGAACAGTTGTTGTAATAGACCTTATTTAAGGCATCTTTTATATGCGCCTTAGGATCGACGGCTGGATATTAGCAATGTCATGTGGTTTTGCAGGGGGCAAATAATGAATAAAACTTGCCAGCCAATACGAGTAATCACGGTCGAATTAGTTTATTCCATCAAAATGAGACCACAATTTGATAGACATTCAAAATGTACAGTTTGAGTTTCAACAAGTCTTACGTCATTATTACATACTTCCAAACCTGAAGTTACAATGAACACTTTCTTTTTTTGTTTAGAATAAACAAAGTCGACTGCGATTTCTTATATTGGCAGATTTATCAACTGTTAGCTAACTGTTTGCCCCCTGAGAAACCACGTGCCATTACTTTTATCAGATGCGTCAGCCTTGAGCGCGTACAAGGTGGCGGGTATCGTGAATAAGGTCAATTTTTCTTTTGAATTTTACTTTTTTCCATAATTCGTGCCTTGAATGTCCGCTAGAATGAAGTTTGATGCGTCTGTTTGCACTTTCTTTTTCCTCGCCGAAAAAATGTGAAAGAGTTCTCGTTTCCTCTACTGGCATACTTTTCGAGCCCGAATTAGCTTTTTGAAAAGAATTTTAAGTTGCTGAAAAGTTTTTAACTGACTTGTAGTCTATGAAGTCTCAGTCACACATTTCTCAGTAAATGAACTGCAGCTGAACAACTGCTGAGCACGAACCGCACAGTTTGTGTAGATTTAAGCAATTTATCGTTCAAGACTCAAAGAGAGGCTAAAAAGTTTAAAAACGTTAATATCTGCTGCCTTCGGTCTGTTTCCAAACAAAACAAACAGTACCTTATACTGTTATGCATAACTGTGAAGACTAATTAACACATAACTATTCGTCCGAACCCGAGAAGAGGGAAACATTATAAACTTACGGCGAGCACAAAAGTCGGCCCGATTTTCCTTTTAGATCTTTCATTTAGACAGTGAAATTAACTTTAACATACGTAACCTGTAAATTGGTTGTTGATTGCTTCTGAGGAGTATCGTGCATAAAACGATTATTTTTTTTGCTGTTAACGTTTAAGACTTTAAGTTTGATGGGAGAGTTATTTCATTTCAGTTGTGTTTGCGGGATATTTGTTATTAATCATCTAGAACCTTCCTCAAAAGGAGGATTCTTTTAGTGGCTTAGAGTTTGTTATCCATATATTATCAGTCATTTTTAGTCATTTACTTCGAACTCTAACTTGAATTTCACGCAAAATGATTTTCCCACCCGCAACATCGAAACCCGCACCCGCCACTTTCAATCCGCATCGCCTGACCATTAAAGCCCTGTCGCATGTGAAGGGAGGTGGGTGGTGTTTAGTGGAATATTGTTGTGCATAAATTAATTTTCACAACATGGACAAGAAGAAGAAGCTAAGCCTGTGTGCGTAGACGTCGAGTGAGAAAAACCGCGGGTGCATCGATACACCCTGCTTAAGTATATCCACGGCGCTAATCTCCTTACTGCAGAAAAAGGAACATGTCCGATCTCGAGAGTGTCAGGCTCTGGAGTTATAAGTCTCACAAATCCTCTAATCCGGCCTCTCTTATTGAGGAACTTGTATAGAGAGCCTCTCGTAATCTTTTAAACATTTTCCCAGTACAACTTAAGGGGCGGGGTGCATGTGCCTTCTAAAGATCTTAGCAGCCGTGTGTACAAGTATAATAGGCCTGTCTCAAAGTTTTTAATCTAATTTTACTTAAACAGCAATAATTGCCCCCGCAAGGATTTTGCTAAGAAGGCGAAATCCCGAGGAGGCACAACTTGCGCCTATATTAAGGAAAATACTTACAGTTGAAATATACAGTCAGTATGCCAGAAATAATCTCGATCTGCTTAAAACAGGGGCCGCGAGGAATCGGTAGGTAATGATGACGTTTCTATTGTTCGCGCCAGCAAATAAGAGATTGTTAGTATGACGTAAAACAGAAAATCTCAAAGGGACCGCTTAGGTAGATTTTGTGACATTTATTGTACAGTCATAGTACGATGCTCTTTATCGCTGGGGGTTATCAGTGACATTTTGTGGAGCAGTTGTTTTGAAAGTTATGGACCAAAAGACACTCGTTAATCGAGGATGAAGTTGTAAGGTTCATATAAACTGTGTATACAGCTATTTCGAGAAATGTTGTCGGAAAAAAATGTGCACCCGACAATCCCGAAAGGTAATATAGGATATGATCAATACACTGTTCCTGACACTGTAGCTGTCGAACCTACTTTTGTTGCTTTACTTTAGAACTCGCAAACATACGTCCATGGCCTCTCGTGCCATTCTGTCAAATTTATTTGAAGAACAGTGAACTCAAAACCACCCACAATACGCTTCGGGATTGGCGCGTGCTTTTTCAACGGCTTGTTTATCACTAGAAGAAAGATGGACGATATCAGAAATTCGCAGACAATTAAATATTGTGCTGACGTATTCCCTGCTCACAGATGTCCTTCTATAATAACAGGGCTTTTTTTAAAGCATTGTCTTAATAATTAAAAAAATGACAAGAACGCACGAGCTTGAATTGATCAAACCTTTTAATTTCTAAGGAATATGTGTGAAAATCTTCATTATAAATCAGTATATTTCAAAGAGCTACACCACGACACCAAGAATACTGTTGACGGACAACATACAGAGCGAGGGCAGCTGTAATGTCAACTATTACTGTCTAGTTAGTATTAGTGAAACTCTTTTCGGATCCGTGGTAAAGAAGCGCTTTCGAGAGATCATGTATCCAAAGTGATCCGGTTTTGTATATAATCCGACGAATCCGCAGCTCCATTGTAGATCCCGTTGTTGTCCAGAAAACGTAAATTAAAAGAGCAAGCCTATCTTGCTTTAGTTAGAACACAGCTTGAAAACGGATGTCGCGCATAGGACTCGCACATTGAAAAACAGATAATAGGAATTGAGTGTGTGCAGAGACGAGCGACGCGTTTTGTTAAAAATGAATATAGCACCACTCCTGGAACTCTCGCGAAAATTCTGGATGATTTGAAATTGTCAAAAAGTAGCACGACTCACAATGATGTTTACAGCCAGTTTTGTGGTCGATCAGCTTTACAATTCTGCCCTATATATTATTTAAAAGGCGACAGGGCACTATAGGCAATTCCATCCTAAGAAATTCATTCAAGTTAGCCAGTCAAAACAAACAATTACCAACACAGTTTTATTGCACGTGCAATCAGAGACTGAAACTCTGTACCAACAAGACGCTGTGGGAGTAATAATAATTATAATAATAGGTCTTTATTGCTTTTAAGCAAAAATACATGATAAAACCAAGAACACTTACATTAAAAATGGCAAAAAGAATTACAAGGCTTAAAAAAAAAATCCACATTACATTAAATAGCTACTCTATATTTGAAAAATAACCTATTAAAAAAACTATTTTTAAGACGCTGGGTATTAACCCTAGGGAGTTGACTGCTAGGAACTCGGAGGCGCACTAAGCTTTCTTTCGTTTTGGGGACCGAAGGGTACAGAGGGTGACTGGACATACTGGAGATCTTCATGAATAGTGAGCGATCTACCTCTTCTAATACGTTATATTTGTCAATTTGGTACGAAATATGTTTACGTTTAAAGCAGCGCTGTAGAAAATTCTGGACCGTTGTTAATTCAGGTATTGAGGAGGCGTATACGGGTAGACCGTACGTTAGTTTCGGTAAAACAGTTGATCTAAAATGTAATCTACATCTGGTTGTTGGTATCCCTCTTTACGAAAACATCTTATCACATAAAGACACTTGTTGGCCTCCTGCAGCTTTTAACCTTAATATGTTCATTAAATCTGTGAGTACTTTGTAAAGTAACCCCTAACACTTTTAAACAAGAAACTTGTGTTATATTTTTCACAGGGTCTAGATCAACCTTCTTGCAAAGTATCAGTTCACCGCATTTTTTGGGATCACATGCCGTGGCATTATCTTGGGTCCAACTGAAAAACTGATTGACAACTTCTTGAGAACGATCTATTTCATTTTTACATACTTTGAATAGCAAGGTGGTGTCGTCAGCATATTTAACTATGCTGGTAAGGTTATTATCCCTAATGGCCAAATCGTTGATAAACAAATTAAAAAGATGGGGCCCACTTACACTACCCTGGGTTGTTCCTTTGTTCACATTATGCCATTTGAAGATAACACCCTTAGATATTAGTCTTTGTTTCCTATCCATTGGAGCTATTAGATACCATGCACGATCACGGAATTTTGCGTCGTTGCATGACATTGTCTTTGGGTCTATAATACTGTAAGCTTTAGCTTATCTTTTTCTCCAAATTGAAAATTATCCCTGCGTTGCTTTACCGTGTTCATCGCTTTTAATTCCTTCGTCCCTGCACTGTTGGGAATTGTGTTTCTTTGTTGCAAGGTGAGAAAATAATATTCGTTTGCGGTCCATTGCAGTCCCTTGTGGTTAATGTCTGTATTTATTTATTTTTGGACCGTAGATCTTTTATAGATCCGATATGCTGTTATTCTTGCATGGTTCTGTCCATGTTATGAGGTTGGTTTTGGCCATTTTTTTTATGGACTCTTGCCCCTCAGAAGGCACGTGGTATGGCGTGATTCTGTGGGTGTTGAGAGTTCTGGGTCAGGGCTTAAAATCAGAGTGCGCGGATATTTTGCATCAGAGCTTTCTCTGTTGTTACGCCATACTGACGAGCCCCAAAAAGGGCGAAACAGCTGTCTATGGCTACAATCCCGCTCTGTTTTGAGTTCTTTCGGTGTCTTGCTGATGTCTTGCAGAGTTAAATTTCACGTAGTACGGTTTGTTTACGCTTGAGGGGCACCAAGAAGGCGGATAGTAACCGTTGCTAAGCTAATTGGTCACGTGGGTGAAACCCAAGAATTCTGCTTGCAGAATTTAATATGTCCCCAGTTTAAGAGCCTGCTGACGCGTAAACAAGCTCAGTGACCCCATCTTTTTATTGCATTTTGTTAATGTTCATATCATGAAAGTTGATTATGCCAAGTTTCAAAAAAAGTTTGATAGTAGAACAATTTCAAGGGAATTACCCGGAATTACCTTAAAAGTGCGGGAAAATCCGTTAGTGCCAGGCTCCCGCGCGGTATGAAAAAAGTCGTTCCTAGTACTTCTCGGCTTGTCCTTCGCCACAATGGCGGCACTCAGAGAAAAGCCGTTTAAAGAGTTGACCGTGAAAGAAATTGCCGATTTACTTAAAGGTGAACCTAGTGAGAGCACCCAAAGATCCAGAAAAAGAAGTCGCTTGATTTTTGATGCCTATCTTCAGGAGAAAGGCGTTCAAAATCCCACAACAGCCGAAGAATTGGCGAGTATTTTGAGAACATTTTACGCCGAAGCGAGGAGGAAAGATGGAAATTTATACACTAAAGCTTCGCTTGCTGAAATCAGATGTGGACTGATGAGACACTTTAAGCAAGAACTTTATGTCGACATTGCAAAGGACGAGGAATTTTACGAAGCTAACCGAGTTTATGAAGCAAAATGCGCAGAACTGAAGAAACACTTTGAATTTGAGAGAGGACCTTTAATTGCCGACGAAGACATAAAGAAGTTATACCTTAGCGGTATCTTCAGCACAAAAAATCCTACAACTCTGCAAAACAAGGTATTCTTTGAAATAATGCTGTTTTTTTTCCGTCCTCGTGGCTCGCAACTTAATCTGCGCCGACTAAAAAAGAATGACTTTGAAGTTAAAATCAACTCGCAAGGCAAACGTTGTGTAGTGAAATCAACTGATCACAGAGCAGACAACCTTCAAGCTGGAGAAGAAGGGATAATGATAGCCATCGATGGTCCCTTTTGCCCTGTTTTTTCCTTTGAAAAATATTTGAGTCACTTGAATCCATTCAATGAGTTCCTTTTTCAGCGTCCAAAGTCATGTGGTGACGGGTTAGTTTGGTATGACAACATGGCTGTTGGTGAGAATACTCTGAAGAAGAAGATGCAAGTTATCTCACAACAAGCGGATTTGTCAACAATATACTCAAATTATTCACTAAAGTTGATGACTAGCACTATGCTTGACCTGCCAGTGAGCGACCACAGAAATGAGAGCAGCAACAGTAAAACAGATTTCACATTCTCACGAACATCGAGGCGTTCACGTTTCACGAAATCGAATGATCATTGAACATCTAGGTTTTCATGGCCCTCTTAACCTGCTTTAGACTCCTTCATAGTATTTGTTTGGGTCATCATGCAATGCTCCTGGTCAATATGGTTAGATTATTAGCAGCTGTTTGTGGAAAAAGGCGTTGTTTGACGACCCAAAAAGGTGGCTGTGCAGGAGACTAAACCTCCTTGGAACATTAGTATTATTGACTGATAGACTGACTATAGAATTGGCACTTGTAGTTTATCTCCACTTCCAAACCATCATTATTGAGGAAAACCGGTTGTTTCGATACAAATTTGTTTCGAAACAAGTCATTTCTATACAAACTCAAGTGTTGAAATTGCTCGAAAAATTGATCACTTCAAGTACAGTTTGCATGTGAACAAGAAAAACATTTTGAGAGATTATTCTTCGTTCGTTCTTTGAGCCAAGTGCATGAAACTATTTACAACTCAATTGAACAAATTTGTATCACACAAATTGCATCAAAATGACTCTGTATTGAAACCACTGTAAACCTTATCAAGTCAACAATGTTTAAACTCATGGAGCCTTTGGCTTGTCAGGCTTTCCACTTGACTTGTCCAGGAGGAATGTGTCACATGCTGAAAGGATGTGTTTTTAAAAAAAGAAGAACAAAAAATGTAATACTTCACATGGAAATAGGGATGAAATGCACTATTTGGTGGTAAAAAACCAAACCTGTCCACAAACATTGTTTGATTGCTTTTGATGCCAATGGCAAATAAAAGCTCCCAATGTTTGAGTATTTGGTTATTTTCTAAGCCTGAGTACACGCCTCCTCTCAACGAAATGGTACACAGGCTACATCTTTCTTGATTTGCATAATTCCTCAAATCATACAAAAGCCAAATACAATACAGTAAACACCCATGACTAAGAACCGCCATTTTCCCAAGTTAGCCTAAACAAGTTCTTACATAAATGGTAATTAGCACAAATTGGGGCTATTTAGGTTCTCAAATACATGTCGGTTCTTATTTTCTGAAGAACCATGATAGCTAAGAGTATATATTTTCAAAACATTTCAATGTTCCTTGGCAGTTTCTATACTGTTTCAGGCATTTAGTAGACTGCTCCGGGCATTCAGATAGTAAAGAAATGTCGAGGCAAAGTTTGTTCTTAATGCAGAAACTATTCACATGATTGAAAAGCTCGATTTGCCTGTCATTGTTATTGCAGTGATTGGAGATGCAAAAGAGGGTAAATCTACAGCACTCAACATTATTTTACACAGCATAAGCTACGATGGCATCATTGACACTAAACAGGTTGAAGAAATATTCAAAATGGGAAATACTATGGGTGCAACAACGCATGGAGTATGGATCTCAGACGTGCGAGTCAGTTGTGAAAACGACAGATAGCAAAGTCTAATTGCATTGAATGTGGAAGGTATGGATCTCAGGCCTACTCTGGGACCTTAGGTCGCCCTAGGTTGCCTTTCGTCGTCTTAAGTCAGTTTGAGTCATTATAATCTTTAAGAGGTTCAAATTGTCTCATAGTTATTACTTTTCTAGTTTTCTATTTCCAGAATGCATAATTTCTCATAAAGTGTGTAATAACCCATGTTCAATAATATTAGTCACATACCCCCACCCCATGCCCCCCCCCCCCCCCACACACACACAAAAAACTCCCACAGTGACTTAAGACCCATTATTATTCATTCAAAATATTTCTCTGTTTCTGATTGGCTAAAAGCACATGTATAATTCATCATAAACACCTACTGATGACCAAATCTGGAAGAATTTTGTGATTAATCAACCGATGATGTCAAAAGTGCAGCTTCCTTGCAGGTTAATGCACCGTTAACCGAGAAGACCTGGGGACAAGGTTGAGTTGTTTTGGTTGGGAAAACTAAAATGGCCGGCATTTAACTCGTTTCAAGAGTAAGAACTACATGTAGGCAAAATAATAGCTAAGAACATGGAAAGAACAGCAAGAAAACAACTCGAAGGGCAACATCTGCTATTTGGAGAATATTTGTGGAGCTGAACAACCCTAAACGTGGACTATCAAAAATGAACTTAACATCGATGGAGGTAAGTATGTTTTAGCTGTGTTTTTAGACTATAGGAATTATTTTGAATGAATGATAAAACAATTATTGAATTCGGCTTTCGTATCATATGAAGAATTATGGAGATCTTGGGGGGTGTTATATCCACCCTCCTTGATCTCCATAATTCTTCATATGATACTCAGCGTCATTCATTAACTGTAAATTAATAAATGAGGCTGAGGATCTTATGAAGAATTATGGAGATCGAGGAGGGTGTTATTGGCCAAGGGGATAACCCCTCCGAGATCTCCATATATTCTTCATATGATACGAAAGCCGAATTCAATAATATTGTTTTATTGTTTTATCATTCATTGAAAATGATTCTTTGTTTAAAAACGTAGCTAAAACATACTTACCTCCATTGATGTTAATTTCATCTTCAATAGACTCATAGTGCACATTTAGGGTTGATCAGCTCCACAAATATTCTCCAAATAATATATGTCGCCCTTCGAGTTGTCTTCTAACTTGCTGTTCTTGCCAAGTTTTTAGCTATTATTTAGCCTAGTTCTTACTCTCAAAACAAGTGAAATGTCTGCCATTTTTGTTTTCACATCCAAAACATTTCAACCTCGTCCCCAGGCCTTCTCAGTTAATGGTGCATTAACCTGCAAGAAAGTTGCATTTTTGACGTCATCGGTTCATTGAACACAAAATTCTTCCAAATATAGTCATCAGTAGCTGGTTATGGTGAATTATGCGTGTGCTTTTAGCCAATCAGAAGTGGGGAAATCTTTTGAATGAATAATAATTGTTAATTAATTTCTTCTCCAACCTTCTAATTTACTCATTGAATTACTTTAGGCAATTTAATACACCTAATAAATAGTTGTAAGAAATACAAGAATAATCATTCCTGTATTGTTTATGCAAAATTAAAATGACAACATATGGTACACAACTTCATCTTGTCACTTGTACAGGTATTTTATTATTTTCATCGGGGAGGTTTGTCTTGTATTTCGGAGTAAAAGTGTTGTTAAAAAGGCATTCAAAGGTTCAAGGTTCAAGTTCTAGCGAAATTACAGTAAACAGCATACAAAGAGAGTAGAGAGAGTAGTGTCCAGGCAATAGCCCTGGGGTACTGGATTTTATGATTGGTTCGTTGAGTTGTGTTTTTAACTTGCCTGGCTGGCAAGTAAAGTTTTTTGTAGGGAATTTAGATTACAGAAGAACTGTAACCAATCCCATTCATAAAAAAAATAATAATTGGGGAAGACAACAAGCTGTAATAAAGCTGACTTTCTTTGCACCCTGAACAAAATATAATTTAAAAAGTAAAAATCTCTTTTCTACTGCTTTGTGAGAGTTCATCCAAACCATTCCAAAAACAACAGAGAAAGACGTTCCAGGTACTAATTTCAAAACAGGTAGGTTGCACGGAGATAAAAAAAACACAAAACAATTATTGCCCCCACAACATTAATCTTTTCTGGTAAGTAGGGCAAACAGGTTACAAGCCCAAAGGTCTATCGAAAAACATGTCCATGTAAATTACCGAACTTAAGCTTAATCCTTACCCAGATTTTAAGAGCAACCAATAACAAGTCATTTCTCCAGCACGCAATCTCTGATCTGTATTTACCGTCGAATTGTATCCATCTATCAGAAATACAATCACTCTTACAAACTTGAACACTTAGCATTTAGTATATACAGTCGTCTCTTTTGGTAGCCTCCCCCGCAGACATTCTCAGAGGTGCGTCACGCGTTCCTTCCCCACGTTCAATTATACAGCTCTTTCCTCCACCATATGGCCGCCTGAAAGGATTGTGTTTTGGTCACCTGACTAGCTGGTCTGGAGGCGGGGAGAGGGCAGGGGCGAGAAACAATGGAAATTAGCTGGGTGAAGACAAAACAAGGACCAGGGGTCCATGGACCCCCACTTTGGACCGAGTCCATGGACACTTTGTTTTTAAATATTGAGAAATAAACAAAAATAGAAATACACCTGTAGTGCAAAAATAAGATTAAAAAAGCAACAACAACAAACAATGCCCGATTGATCAGTAATATTTACCGAAAATGCTCCAATTAGCGCCCAGCTTCAAATAAGCACCCCGCTTCGAATTAGCGCCACTCCTAAGGCTTAAAATTTGGAATAAGCGCTCTCTTTCAGTAAGTACCCCCCCCCCCCCCCCCCCCACACACACACACACACACACACACTCCCCTGAGGAAAAACGAGGTTCAGTACTCGGTACGATATACAAGACGTATACGGTACTTTTAATGAATATCGCCTTCGTAATAGTACAAAATTAAGGTTCTTCAAAGTCGTGCGGGTTTGCTTCTGATCCCTTCCTCGATAGCAATATCTATGTGAGCACAAAGGCGTTTGCTTTACATAAACATAGAAATTAAGACGGTGGCATTTTGAGGCCAAAAATTGATAAACGAAATAAGCGCCCCCTCTCGCCTAAGATAGCCTGCGTAGCAGGTGCAAAAAGGGGAGGGAGAAAAGCGCGAAAGAGGGGAAAAGGGAAGGCAGCGCCCGCTATAAGAGCAGGTGTTTTTTGTGTTTGGCCCACCATTTTCTCAGCTAAGATGATAACGTCAACTGTCAATACGTGACCAATCACAAGTAGGAGGCTTCTCTGCATGGTCCGACCTTAATTACTTTGTTTACCGGAAATTGTCAAGTCGAGACGCTTTTTTCAGGTGATATCACAATCGAGCGAAATAAAACGTCTTTAATGTTCTTGCTCCCGAAGCAAACACGACAAACATATAGACTACGAGCAGTCTCTCCTTTTTTTTACTGCTCGCAGTCTACGACAAACAATGATCAGTTTCGTGGGAATACACAAGACCTTTGGTCTTATCTCATCAAACAGAATGGTCACAAAGAACAGAACAGTCACCGGTAGCCTGAGACGGGAAAAATGAAAGGAGAATTATAAACATTTGTCAAAAAGCTCAACGGATAATTTTTAACAAAGCTTTAACTCTCTCTTTACAAACCATCTAGAAGGATTTAGAAGTTCATTCAAGACGGTATATGTTTTTGCGGAAAAGGCGGTCTTGTAAATATCGGCATTGCTGGTGTCTGGCAAGAATCGCAATCGCTTTGAATCGCCGCTCGGTGTTTGGGCAAATCCAGTATCCAAAACCTCCTGAGCATCTCTGCCTGCTAAACAAGCTATTACAGTTGGTTCCAGTTCGGGTATTAACGTGAAGTTGCTACATGATTGGAGTATATAATTTTCATCTTACAAAGCTTATGCCAGAAGAACACATTTCCTTGATGTCTTCATGATGTTTGTCTCTAACTATACACGCCAGGATACACGCCAATATGTTACTCATCAGCCAATCAAGAATTTGCGGACGCTGGCGTCCGCAGCAATGAACAAAAGGGGGTTCTTATAGTTGGCGTCCCTTACCCTCTCTCCCCAATCCCCCGAATCCTTTATTTCGCGCTCAGCAGAAGTAACTAGCTTCCGTATTCCACAAGCAAAAATTTCCCGGAATTCGGATCACCTCTCATGATCACGCGGCTTTTAAGACTATCAAATAACCTCGTTTGTGAGACAGTGAATCTTCTTCCTTGTGCTCAAGGCAGTATTCCCGTGAGCGTGCTGTTTAAAGGGTAAGTACTTCTCCTTATATGATTGGGTTTGTTCGCTGTTGTGCATCGACATGAAATAAAGTACAATTCTACGGTCAGTTATAGTGAACGGTATAGCAGAAGCGTCGTGATTAACTGACCTTTTTCAGGCTTAGTGTATATGAAAGGGTCGTTGGTGTAGAGACCTGCAGTTTGTCTCTGAGTTTTTCGTGGAAGTTAATCTGTTTGCATTCGGCAAAGTTTACAGAAAGATGCATTATCTGTCATTGGATGTACTGCAGCTTTCTATTCTTGGTATAAACTTTTAAAATTTGTTATGACTAGTAATCAAGTCACGAAACTGAGTTCCGTGTTTGTGGGTAATTCTCTTAGCTTAGAATTGATAAGTACCGGTAATCATCCAAGAAAAGCATATTCTCGGTTTCACATAACGTCGCCCAAATTCAAACTTAGGGAATTATTGATTCTTCTGATTTTGTAGTTTTATAAGGTATTACAGCAGCTCAACCCCTTTTTTCATTCTAATGTTTGGTTCGAAAGAGTTCTTCTTTTTGCGATTGAGGACGCTTGAACCATGCTTTTGCGTGCCCCGAGGCGAGGCTTTTATTATATTCATCTTCTTTCATTTCCCAGATTCTGGTTTGCATTTCATTTTTAATGGCGTGACAGTAAAAAGTCTGGAAAAGCGGTTATTTTAAGATAGTATTAGTGCTTGAAAATCACAAACTTATGACTCAGTGAACTTGGCCAAAATGACTCGTTTCCCAGAGATCAAAGACTGCCCTTCTTGTTAGCGAAACTGAAGATGAAACGCTGAATACCTAATTCTATTTTCTACTGTAAGGCTATGATCACGTAGCTGCGCGCAGACGAAATTAAACTCTGGTTAACTCCGTCTGCGAAACAGCGCCGAAATCCTTGTTCTGGACTTCCAGCCGTGTACCCAGATTTGAGTTCGCGCCCCGATTGGCCAGTTAAAAAAGGCCTTTGTTTTGTCTGTCGTGATCGCCAATCAGGTTGAAGAGAAATTCGAAACGCACTTCCGGTAATTCGTTGAGTCCGTTGGGGGTCCAGAACAAGGATCTCTGCGCTGCTTCGCAGAGAGCCTGCGCAGCTGGCGGTATTGTGAGATTAAAGTTTTGGCGGCGGAGCCGCGATCCCAAAAAAAGAGAGGGGACGAGGCGTTTGAAATACCGCCTGCCAGAAAACCCCAGTATTTTGAATAGCCCGCACACCAGTGTGCGGGGAAACTGATTGGTCGAGGGCTATACATATGTCAATCATAGTAGATGATCCTTCGCATGATCTTTCTCATATTTCCCAAGGGAGCAGATGGTAGACTGCGAAAAATAATGGCGGAGTCGGCCGAATTAACCATGGATAAAGCGCTAGAGAAAGCGCTAGAACGTCTCAATGTGAGTAGAGAGAAGGAGAAAATTATTCTTAAGAGGGAGCAAGAAACGGCTGTGAAGGAGCTGCTTGCTGGACGGGACGTCATGGCAATCATGTCCACAGGGTTCGGCAAAAGCCTAACATTCGCCGTTTTTGCCATTGCGAAGGAGCAATTGCGATCAGAAAAGACGTGTGTGATTGTGGTTTCCCTTTAAAAAGAGCATAATTAATGACGAAATTGCCGAAATGGCGTCTTTAAACTTCACAGCGCTAGAATTGTCCTTATTTAGCCGTAAGAAACAAACGTCAAAGAAAATTAAAACACTTTACAACTGCATCTGAGATCAAATCCTATCAGGAACACCTACAGAAGAATAAACCACAGGAAATGGTCACTCATCCTTATGCATGTAAAAAACCAGCTTCATAACCTTTTAATGTTAAGCCTAGTGTGGCAACAAAGATTTACTCAGTCAAAGTTTAGAATGATACATGCATTGTTTAGTGCTAGTAACCTTCGCGCGAGAGCCCAGAAAATAAAAAAACCTCTGTCCAAGCAAACTCACAAGGTCACGTTTCATATTATCACGAGCTTAGGAGTCGTGTTTAGCCTGTCAACGCTTATTTCTAAACTGTCTCGCGCGATAATAATCGGAAGTTCAAATTGCAGGTTTCTCTTTGATTGGCTGATTTAATTGGGATCAGCTAAGGTGATGAAAGTGAGCGGCATTCGAAAAATCATGGTTCTCTGGCAGGCGGTATTTCTCGCGGCTTCGCCGCTCGTGACGGCTAGGCCGTCAAATCTCACTCGACTATATTACATCGGCTCCGCCGCCAAATGTCACTCGACTACTACACAATACCGCCAGCTACGCAGGCTACTTCGCAGACGGTACTAATCAGAGTTAAGTTATCGTCTGCACGCAGGCTATGATCACGCTATTCCGGGAAATCATTCCGGATAGGATTTCTGCTCAAACATAAGAACGATAATTTCGGCGTGATTTCTGTAACGCAGCGACATTCGGACCGTAGGGGAAATGAATAATTTGGAGCGAGGACAGGATTCCAGTGCGACGGAAGTGAATAATCTGAGATCGCTCCGGCACGATGTTCGATGTGTGTGAACGAATTGTTCCAGTTCTGTGCCGTTGCCGTTCTTACTATTTTGATTAGGAATACATAAGAATCTGATGACCTCAAAACTTGTATCGGTTTCAATGACGCGACAGCTTAAATGATATACTTGACCTTTTTCTTTCTTTGGCATTTTCTCCTTAACAAAATCCAAGAAGAACATTTGCTTTGATCGACTGTTCGTATTCCTCGATACAAACCTGTTGTTATTACTTTCATTATTATCAAAAGGAAATTTTAAAACTGTTTAATTACGAAAATGGGCCCTCCGTATATTCTCCTGCAGCCGAGCTCTGGAATATTAGCTCCTCAAATTCAAAAGGCAGAAAAAGCTCCTTGTCATGCCTTGTAACAAGCCCCACCGACCCCACCGGAGTTCAAATTCCCTTGTGCTAAATGTATGCACTTACATCTGGAAGACTTTTCTATTTCAAATGGATCCTCGGTGACTGGATTGGAGAAACAACAAATTCCGTCTGAATGGAACTGTTGACCAAACTGAGAGTGAAATGTTAATTTAAATAAACTCTTATAACGGAGAAGGGATATTAGCACCTTCATTCCTAAAAGTTACAATTCATCAAAATTTCCAAATCGGTTTGAAAAGCGCAGAAACACAAATGGTACGATGTCAAAGTACAGCCAAAGAGATCACATTTGAATGGTCACGCCATTACATGTAAGGATTACGTCCACAAACTCAAACGTTCTGTTGTACCTCTTTGCAAGAGGACTCGAATAAAGGGTTAATTAACACCTTACAGAAAAAACACAAGACGAAACTGATGGACAAATTTGAAGAATATTTTGAGAAGCGACGCCCCGGGCGAGGTACTTGGATTCATTTTTGCTGGGTATGTGCCGCTGGCCTATCAGAGCCCCTACCCCATTATATTCCAATCTGTGGCCAATTATAGAGCCCATCTTAGTTACTTTTGGGCAAATATGTAATTTTCGCGATCCCAACTTCGTCACTTTCTATTCGTGTATCTACCTTATATTGAATGAAGAACACTTTACTTTTCACCTCCAGTACAAACATTCTGGTACGTTTGGTAACCGTAAATATAAAGAACTATCTTACCCAAAAATCAGAAAATGTGCTGCCCCATTCTAGTAACTCTATTGAAAATGCGACCCCATTATAGTCAATCCAGTCGTGAAAATGCGACCCCATCCAGCGGCACATCCCATTAGCCTCTTATTAGGAAGTACCCCCCCCCCCCCCCCGGAGCGACGCGCCCGACGTAACTTACGCGGCCATGTTTGTTTTGTTGGGGCCTTACTGGCCTCGCTCTGATGTTATAGTTACCTTTCTTCCCGGCAGGCAAATTGTGCGCAAAAAGCGCAAACTGATCCAAATTCCTCGAAACCAAAATGAGATTTCTATGTAAAGGGCAAAAATTGGTCTTATGAAGACCGGGAATTATTTTTTCGTTTCTGTGCGAATGTGCTGTCGTGCAGTTACGATGCGACGGCAGCGAAATCACCTCTATTTTAATCCAGTTTAGAGGGAAAGAAAAATTTAATTTGTCGTCGCTTGTTTACCGCCTCAAAAAAACTTCCCATCAGAAAATTTTATGCCTTAGTCGTGCAGCAACGGCAAAGAAATCCCACCAAAAAGGCGTACGCCATCATGCACGTGCAGTCCATGCAGTGTTTCGCTTGTTAAAAACCATTGCTATAATTTTTTGACTTTGCTAAAGCTCCCTAATGAAGCCAATCAGACGAATATAAGCTACCCTTTCATGACCTTCTATATCATTACTTAATTAATAAAGTGCAGTGCTACATGTACTGGTAAAGTCTCGAGCAATATGTTTGCATCAGTCAATAGACCCAAACACCCGACAAAGTATTTTATAAGCTGCTAATGCAAAAAAAAAAAAACTCTTAGGCTTAGAACGTAACCAAATCTTGAATCAAGGAAGGGGGGAGGGGGGCTGGGGTGCAAAGTGATTTGGAGAATTGTGCGTAACTCTGAAAAAATCCTGGCTACGCCCCTGTAAACATTAACACTTCATAACATTTCACTTCGTTTATTACGATCAGTCAACACCTTGAATTCAAAGGTAAAATTCAAAACGATCCTAATAAACAAATCACAATTCAGCTATTGCTGAAAGCTCTGTACTTTGAAGCGACATTTTTTAAGAGGTCCTAAGGTTTGCAGCAAAACACTGCTCGATACCTCAACTCTTCGGCGGTTCTTAGCAGCTATACGCAGCTATATGTGGCATATTCCAAAATCTGCAGCGGGAAATTGTTTAACAGAAAAAGAAAAGCACACACTACGTCTGAAAAGCGACATAAAATCAATAAATTTGCGAAGTACCAAAATATAATAGTTAGAAACAGTTCCGCCTTGGACCGCCATGTTTTTGTTCCTTCTCAGAACCATTGATCTGTGGTTTTTGACATTATGCGCATGAGTAGTACACAAATACGCTGGCAAAACCGTTGCTAATCGCTTTGCAAGTTGAGAGAACATCGTTTGGATTTCATTTAAGAGAATGTATGGGAGGTAGCTTCCCCCACCCCCCGCCCCTGGTCCGACACTTTCACGTGCAAACTGTGTGACTCTTCATCTCATGCAGACAGGCTTCTCACAGTAATAATAGTAACTTCAACGTATGAAAGCCTCTTTGGTTTTTGTAACTAGTGCCTTAAGTGAAGGCTCTTTTCTTTTAAGAAGCCATAAAACACATTTAGAATCAAGTCGTCAGTGTCAAAGACTGTTTCATTAAGTAGAATCACACGTGACAACCTCGTGAATAATGATGATGCAATCATCTACAACAATGATGAAAATCGTGACATCTCCTAGCTATTCGCTATTTGGCGAACTTCATTGTATCTTAAGGAAGCATGAAGAAACCTTGAAATCTTTGAGTCTTCCCTCAAAGCAACGTTTGGTGAGTTGATATTCATAGTACTTTTAACAATTCCTTGTTTTGCACCGAATGTCCAAAGGAAAGACAAAGAAAAGTGAATCTGTAATATGAGGATCGACTCAGCTGTGCGCATGCGGTTCTCGTTTTCATTAATGAACAGCAATACCCAATTTCGCACAAAAAATAGTCTTGATTTAGGATTAAAACGGTAGACTGTCGATACGGTTACACTGAAGCATTCAGAATAGCTCATGTACGTAAAACGTGCCTATGCTTTTGATCTGTCGTTGTCGTTATCGAAAAATGGGATTGCTTCTGCGCTGTCCTTGGGCATGAGCCCTTGCTTCAGCTTGAATAGCTCGCGCCGGGCTCATCACTGTAGGTGAGTTTCTGATAGCAGAACATCCCCCCAAAACTGCCCGTTCATATGTCTTTTTGGGCGTACTTTCCTTCACATGTTGC
The DNA here is from genome assembly GCA_038088405.1 of Porites divaricata. NCBI lineage: Eukaryota > Metazoa > Cnidaria > Anthozoa > Scleractinia > Poritidae > Porites > Porites divaricata. The sequence goes on along the minus strand of JBBMOI010000003.1, from coordinate 26,260,544 downwards.
TGTGACCGTTCTCTGACCGTTCCTTTAGCTTTACCATTTCTCTGTTGACTTCTCTTTTGTATTATTTCTTTGTCTTCTGGGTGCTGACTTGGATCTCATTCCCCAGTTTGATTCACAAGATACAGATGAAGTTTTTTGTCGACATTTCTCCAGTTGGAAGACATCCCTTCATCTGAAGAGATCCTAGTATTCTTGGTGCCTTTGCGCCAACTTTCAGTCTGCAATTTAGAGGAAGATCTTTCAGTGCCATTGTGACAGTCCTTGCGCCAGTTGCTAGACATCTCCCTTAGAAGATGAACGGTGCCAGTTTGAAGGAGACGAAAGAGATTCTGAAGTCTTCTTTTGATTACGTCAGCTCAAATACGCATGTCCCTTAGATGATTCCGCAGCAGTTTCCTTCGATCGGCTGAGCCCGCCAGCTAGAAAGGTTCTCCTCTCTGCAGGAAAGATCTGAAGCTTGCTTGGAGTTAGACTTAGTAGGATTCTTTTTTGGCTTGTAATAACGCTTGGTGGATGGCCTGTGGTCCTTCCTTGGTCGGTTTGC
>JBBMOI010000003.1:26237500-26255000 GCA_038088405.1 Porites divaricata | reverse complement strand
AAGTTACCCCAATTTGTTTTGTTCAGGCTGATATCAGTAGTTAATAGGCCATTTGCAATACGAGGCATGTGACATTGTTTTTATGAAAATGAAAGTTATATGATTTTGCCTTCGAAAAACGATTAGTAGATCATATCTTAAACAAAATAATGATGATTTGGTTTTTCAAACTCGCACCATTTTCTTAAAATGAATAAGTTCGTAAATGGTCACGTGACCAAAATGTGATTTTTGAAATTAAGAATTACCTCTCTCTGAACACAAATTTTGCACTTAAACTTTAAGGAAAATGTTGAAAAGATGATGTGATAACGTTTACAGCACATCTGAGCGTAACTATGAAACGTTGAACAAGATAAAAGCAAGAAGTAATTTTGGCCGCCATGTTGGAGGGCAAGAGCATGCCCTCCAACATGGCGGCCAATACAAACCATACTACTTTGCTGAAAAATCAAAGTGCCATAAAATATCTCCCTTAAATGCGTTTCCTCTCAAATTTCGGGTGTAAGATAATTTTTGTGTGCTCTAACAATTTTTGGCATCAGCAAGATTCCAACTCATTGTTTAAAGAAAGCATTGGTCACGTGACCTCTTAGTGCAAGTGGCCTGTTAGGATGATTCATGTTTGAAAAATAAATAGAAATTAACGGTGATTCCACACAGAGTGACTCTTCTGTAACGACTGAGATTGTGCGACTGACGACAGTCATTGTGGCAGTTACACTACCGTCCAGGTCTAGATATTAGTCTACTTTCAAAATTTCAGTTACTACGAAAATCATTCAACTGTTAGCAGCACCCAAATAAAAAAAAAACGATTGACATCACAGTTTGGAGCTCTCCAATTAATAGTCACCTGACATTGAAATTCTTGTTTAAACAGGGGATTTGAAGGAAAATGAATGTCAGCTGACCATTTGGAGAGCTCCAAACGGTCATGTGAGTTAACCGATCAACTCAAAATGAGATGGACCATTTTTTTTTTTCAGTGCTAACAATATCACTAAATCGATTTACCGTCTACAAATTTTTTCTTTAGGAAACAGCTCAGCTCAACTTCGTCATCATGGTAGAAGAAGCTTGGCAACTCTCCCCAGGGGAGCTCCGCGTCTATGAAGCCTTGAAGAATGCAGCTACATTAAAAGACATCAACGATCAAATGTCAGTAAAAGAAGAAGTGGATTACAAGTTGCTGGATGATTACCTGTTTAGAGAAACAACGTCGAAGACATTAGTTGGACTGACAATAGAAAAGGCATTGGTTGGATGGCCAGGAAATCGAGAGGAAGTGCTTCAGTTACTGAAGATTCAGATTGAGAAAAAAGTAGATTTCCCCCCGAACGTTGGCCGTCGAAAGCAAAAGCCAAGCGCCTCGTGATCGCCTAAAAATTTTACTGGAAATCATCTTTTCAGAAAGTATTGTTGCTTTGGAACCGGAACCAGGTGCCAGGAACAACAATTTGGAAGAAATTGCCGCTAACGCTGCGGAAAACACACGTTTTCTCTGGGCTATCGTTGGCTTGTATCATTACTATTGCCACAAAAAGAATCAGAATTCAGTGTCAGCTGCCTCAAGAGGTCAATACAAGACTCTCGAAATCAAAAGAAAAGAACTGCAGCTCTACAAAATCGAAGCTGATCCATATTTCCGTAGCTTGAAATGGCTTCTAGAAACAGGTATTCTTCATAAAGATAACAAGGATGACAAGTATCCCAAGAGAAGTGATCAATATCACTATATTCCAGCGAGTGACGAATTTAATTTACCGGCTAATGACATCATCCTAGGAACACTACAGCTTGTTTCTGAGATTAGACATGAAATACCAGCGACTGATTCTTACCTCCAGAGAGAATATCAACAGCTTTCCGACCAGGCAGAAGAATTCGCTGTGGCATTGATTGATGAGGTTCAAGACGAAAAAGAACTTTCTGCAGTCATGATGATGGAAGATAAATTCAGTGGAAAAGATGCCTTTAGAGATTCGTTGACGTGGACGAGAGAAGGAAATATTTCATTGATCCAACATGCCATCAATCTACGATGCAAGGCTGTAAGTATTAATTCATGAACTTGGCTAGGGGGTCTTACTTTTCTACTCCTTTTCCCCTTCCAACATTTTGAAAATGCGCCAAAAAACATATCAGTCCTTTTTTCACCGAGAGGAGACTAGAGGAGAATTTTACATTGAATCATGTTTATAACCAATATTTAGTTTCCTTTTTTTCCAAATTAAGTTTGTAGTGAGCAAGAACTGCCAGCATCTGCTTAAGAAAGTGGTATTTGGCCAATCGTCATACAGATTTTGGGATAAAGGAAGAGTCATGACAGACCCAGGGATGCTGTCACTTTTGATTCTTTTATTGAAGGTTATTCTGAGTCTCGTTTGTGCTGCGTTGATGACTCTCCTCGCGGTTCCAGTATACGTTGTTCTCTCATCACATGTCAGTTTGTGCCCGAAAAGGAAGTGGTCTGCCTGTAGATCCCAGTGGTTTGAGTTGTGGGAGCGCCCATGCCAGAAATTCCTCCTTGAACTATGGTGGTTCATAGCCTTCCTCAGTCTGATCATCATTACATCATGTGAAAAGAATTTCAATCAAAGTTTGCCGTCTGGTTTGACCTTGGCAGGTAAAAACATCTTATTCTCAATATCTTACCCTCAGTAGCATTGCGATAGTCCGAGAGTTGGGTCAAAGTGCGCGCCCGTTGTGGCTTAAAATGTCGCACTAAATCTCCAGAGAGATCGATAGCCATTACACACAGGGCTTTTACTGTCATTCGCCATTTATGTTTGATTCACCTTGAGTCTTTCTTATGCGATACTTTCTTTGCTATAAAACAAAACATCATCATCATAACATCACCTATCATCCTCATTCGTTTTGATTGTTATACTACTACTTAAAATGGTTGCCTGGGATTAGGTTCTCTTTTTTATTTACTGGGGGTTGGCAGATAAACCAAACACGGACTTCTTGTGTTATTGTTGTTCCGCCATTTTATTCTTCCTTATATAATAAATCTGTTAACAAAGTAATAATCAAATAAATCAATCAATCAATCAATCACCATCATTACCGTCATACCATTATCATCATCACCACCACCCTCATATACTTCCCCAAAAGTAATGATAGCAACATTTCAGGTTAAAACACCGTAGTTTTCAATGGCATTTTTTGTCCTTAGTATTGTCAGGCCGTTTTTTAAATGAGGAAACTTGCAAAGTTTGTTTTTAAAGGAAACATGTCTTTTTCAAAAACGTTGTGTTCCGCGCGTTTTTGCTTTTTGTTCCTTTAATTGCTTTAGGAACAACCTAGGAACGCACAATAAAGGAACTTTATTTGCACAATAGGAACAAAGATCAGCAAATTTCGGAACAATCTGGTCCGTTAGCAGCAAATTGGAACACAAAGTTGCTTTTGATTTTAGTCAAAAGGAACAACTGGTTCCTCTTTGATTGATCCTTTCAGGAACAAAAGGTCCTCTTTCAACAGTTCCGATTTCCCTTCATGTTCATTTCGAAGTGATTGGGGAACAAATGTTCCCAATCTAATTTCTCGCTCTACACAGTAAGGAACAAATTGTTCCTACTTACTGGCATATCCACTGATGTTCGGAACGCCTTGTTCCGTTTCGGTTCAAATTGTTCCTATTCATGCCCAATAGGAACGGAATTGTTCCTAATCGAGGTGGGTTTTTGTTCCTCAAGATGAGTGTTATGTTCCGCGTATAAATGGGAACAGGTTCCGAATTTGCGACAAAGGAACTAGCGTTCCATTTTGCGCAAAGTGTAAAAAGGAATAGGGAACAAGAGTTCCTATTTATCGTAGGCTATCTGAAACTACTGTCCATCACCTTCCCTATACAAATTGGCCAAAACATATATCCTTCAAACAATCAAGTTAAGTACGAGACTTGCCCGCTACATGTTTAATCTCGTTCGCGCTTGCCCGGTCAAGTTCAGGCTTGTGTCTTTGTTTCTTTTGATTAATTGTGTACCAAATACGGACAAGAAAACAATGGGACAAGGGGCAAGAATGACCAAGTGTGGGCAGAGATGGGCTAACAAATATCTCATTGGCGAATACGATGATCTCTTGGGGACCCTTTTGCTGGTATAGGTGCTTGCATAATTTAGAAAGATATCGATTTCAAGCTAATACTTAAGATGAACAAACGAGGCAAGGACGTCAACGGGTCAAAGTTAGCAAATACATCGCCTAAACCAAAGAGACTTCATTTAGAAGAGGATGACTGTGATGGTCTTTTTCCCCGCCCAGTGCAAATTTGTAACCACGATGGATTCACTACTCAAAGAGACTGTAGAAAACACGTAAAGAACAAACACAGTTGGTACTATTACTTCGACGAGAAACCAGACAGTGCTCAAATCGAAACGCTTAATGTCGATGAAACCAACAAATGTGAAGCCAGTGATCAGAAGATTATACCGCGCAAAAGCAGGGCAATTGCCTCTTTTGATCCTACAAACTACATTGCCGAGAACTTTTTTTCGTAGCTAACAGGCAGTGGTGGGGGCTGTAAGAGTGATCGACAAGCACAACAGATCGTAAGCAAGTGCTTAAAGTTTCTCAAGTTTAGTTGCGAAGACGAAGAGGAGCTCACATTTGACATTGTGGACTTTAGTTTATGTTCACCGAATCTCCTTTTCAAGTTTGTTGATACGATGCAGGATGATTGGAATCTGAGACACGCGGGACGCATAGGCTACTTGGATGCCATTGCAGAATTGATGGATTATCGAAAAGTGAATGGAGCATCGGAATCAGTGTTGAGAGGGCTGGCTTCAACAGAAATTTACTTGAAAAAGGTGCGCAAAACCGTTTCCAAAATGATGCGATTGCAGTGGACCAGCGAGCTCGACATCGATGCCTTAGAAGTCAAGGGACATTGGGCCACTCTTGAAGAACTCTTGGAAGTCGTGGGGCGCTATTTGCCGCGCTACGAGAGCGTACTGAAATCATACAAGGAGAAACCGGGTGCTGTTTTGCCCATAGATTTATCTTTTGCTACCAAATTTGTGGCCGTCTATTTATTTATCAAGGTCAAGGGCTCGCGCCCCATGACATATCAGTACTTAACGGTGGAAATGGTGAACAATGCCAAGACTAACGGTGGATTTATAGACCAGAAAATGTTCAAAACGGCTGGAAAATTTGGCTTCGATTCTCTTTACCTGACCGAGACGAGCATGCAAGTGTTGGATGGCTGCATCAACCACATTCGCCCCCTATTCAGACCAACTTGTGACTTTGTGTTGGTGACAAGAAATGGAGGGCAGCACAACAAGCTGGGAGAGCTAATGGGCAAACTCGTCTTCGATGCAACGGGCATATACGTTCACCCCACTCGCTATCGACAGATTGTGGAGACCGCGAGTTCCAGGCAGCTGAGCAGCAGCGCGCAGAGCACAATCTCCGAGGACCAGAAACATAGCTCTGTCGTTGCAAGGGTTCACTATCAGAAGAAGCGATCGCGCGAGGTGGCGAGCAAAGCACATGAATATTTGGAACGATTGCACGGGGAAAAGGAATCACAGCTAGAAATAGACGTGCGCTCGAGGCTTTCAGGCAATTCTGCGTCTTCTGAAGATCAAAATGGTAGCAAAACTGATACCTCTTCTAACGACGAGGGAGAAACGATCGAAGAAACACCACCCAAGCGTCTTTCAGGTGTCCCGAGACTAAAGCGGGAAAATGCGTTTACAGCGACAGATTTCCCGTCGAGAAAAAAGAGTCTGATGTTCACCCCTGAAGAAGACAATTATCTAAAAGCAGGCATAGAGCGACACGGTTACGGTCAATGGAAAGCGATTCTCAGGGATCCCAAATTTCGTTTTCAAGAGGGAAGGACAGCCAACTCCCTGCTGAGCCGTGCAGCGCGAAGATTCGGATCACTTTCTAAGTCATCCTAGAACTTTACATTGTGAGCGATACAAAATTTTGCGAGGGGCGCGCACCGGAAGACTGAACTCTAGTTAGTTCATATAACTCGAAACTTTAGTGCAAGCTTAATATTAGGCAAGACATGGGGGAGGCGTGTTTTCAAACATCAATTATTGTCACACAGATAAGTCACAGAACTGCTAACTTTATTCCTCGATTTCTGAACACGACTGATTGATTTGAATGATTTTCTGAATTTTTACTGTTGGCTGGGGAAATAAAAGTGAGTTATCCTTCCTCTCTTGGGCATCGGAGTACTTGTTAGGGGCTGACTTTGGCGTTTATGATAGGTGCGTTTCGGAGCGGATGAGAGGTTGTGGGCTCTGGGTGTTGTAGAGGGCGTTATGAATAGCTGCTCGTCGTCGTCGTCTTCTTCGATCTCACGGGGATAGGGAAGGGGGGACCAGATGCTGGTGATTCTGTCCGCTTGAGTCGGGGAGACCCACTGCATTTCTACGGCTTTCTTTCTCCGCTGCAAAAGTACTAATTTTGCCAGGCCCGGAACTTCTTCCTTTTGAAACCTTAACTTTAGAGCCTCAGCGGTCACTTCCATCATGTACAAGAGGGCAAGCTTCGTATCTTCTTGATAGAGTTGAAGAAAGGATTAATAGATTTAATGAAAAAGTTAAAATTATAGAAGAAGACGATGCAGCTTTTAATCAACAGTTTCTTGGAATAATAGACTTTTTGTATGAAGCATATGATTTACCTGAAAATAGTGAAAAACATTTTGAAAAGAGATTTATTAATCTTGCAAACAGGTTGTGGGATCTAGGCTTTCATCCAGGTGAGTTTTAAGTCTTATATCAATGTTTGTTATAAGACTTCTCAAAAAATAAAAATAACAAAACTGGTGGCCACCAGACCTTCTCAGGAGGGATTCCCCCATTTTCACATCTCTCAACCTCACTCCCTCCTGAGAAGGTTTTTATTCATTTATTTACCCATAGGCCGGCCATTTACAGGGACCCATAGGCCGACCATTTACAGGGCTTTTTCTCATTATTTAAGTTTCTCTGACCTTGTTAATGATGAAGCCGTGGGGTTTTTACCTCATCATTAACAAGGGTATCTGGTTACCGGCATTAACTGAAAGGCCCCACGTTTTTCCAATCAGTTAATGATTTCACCAAGATACATCCTTGCACTATTTCAAATTGACCTTATATTTGTGTCAAAGTTGATATTTTCATAATTGTGGGATGTATTTTTTATCCTCTGGTAATGCGTGGTCTCAGTGTGGTTATTTATCGAAAATCCCGCAATTTTTAATGAGATGCAAAAGAATGAGACACCTGCAAAAATAATCAAATCAAATATTAAAATGGAATATGGCGGCGATGTTTGTACTGATGAAGATAGAGATTTTATAGTTGATGATGGATACAAATATGATGAAGATCCAACATATGTGCCTGATGAGGAGGAATCTTTTGAAGGTAAATATGTTGTTACAGGTAAAGATTTTGATAAACTAACCAAAAAGGCTAAAAAACTCGGTGCTGAATCTCTTGATTATTCAAGGCGAAAAAATAACAAATATGTAGTCACACTTGCAGGTGGAAAAAAATTTGCATTTTGGTTCGTCTCAATATCCAGACTTTTAATACATAAAGATGAAGAGCGAAAAGATAGATATCTCACTCGAGCAAAGAAGACTAAAAACAAACAGGGACAGTTAACTTATAAAAATCCTGAATCGGCTAATTATTGGAGTGTTAAACTTTTATGGGATGATAAATAAAAAGATATTTAAAAAATAAAAACATATAAAAATGCAGTTGTCAAGTTACGATCATATTATTCCAGAAAATATTATTTTTAATGAAGCCAAAGAATTGAAAGTAAAAGACACCAATATCAAATACAAACGTATCCCAATTGAAGTCAAATATCCAAATGGAAAGAAAGGACCTTTAGTGATCGAAACTCCGCTTCTTTTTTCTTTTGGGGTAAATGAGAAAAAAAACCAAGAAACAGGAAAGTTAGTTGGTTATTCTTTGCCAGTCTGCCTCTGGAGCAAAGACTCATCCCCAAACACAAAAGAAAAAGCATTTTTTGTTGTTATAAATGATGTTATGGAAATATGCAGACTTTATTTAGAGAGTGAATACGGCGCTGATATGGCATCATCTCTGTCTTCACCATTTTATTACAAACAGATTGAATATACTGATAAAAAAGGAAAAAAAGAAAACAAAAATAGATTCCTCATCTGCGCCAGTTCTCTATGCAAAACTTATTTACTCTGAGAAATCAAAGAAAATTCTTTTCCTATTCAAAACAAAGGGAAATAAGGATTTAAATCCTTTTAAATATATTGATCAATATTGTAAATGTGAAAATGGCATTGATAATCGAAGGAATCTACATTAGTAAGACTGTTGTATCTCTGCAGATAAAAGTGCATGAGTGCTATGTCAAACAATTAAAGCCTCGAGAATCTTTACTAACAATTGATGAAGCGAGCGAAGAGAGCGAAGAGAGCGAAGCTGAGCAAAGCGAGATTCAAGAGGATAAAGTGATACTGAGAAAGATGATATTATTGAAAGGACTGAGTAATATAGGATTTATTTTTAATACAATATTTGTATTAAAAATCAACCAAATCCTTGAAACTCAACCATGAGTGAAATTTATCAGGGTATCCACTCCATTTTACTAATGCCATTTTTTTTCTTGTTATCTCTTTTGATAACCTTTTCTATTCTAGATGTGTGCTGTTTTGCTTTCTGTAATTCTTGCTCGTAGAAAGAACCTGTAATTTGTTCTCCCATCAGATGAACAATGTTATATGTGACAGGTTTTGTTGGAATAATTTTATCAATCACAAATATCTCCTCTGTCCAGTTTGGTGTGTAACCCTTATCAAATACTTTTCTCTTATACTTAGAAATTCTAACTTTATCTCCAACAGCAAACTTTGTTTTACCCGGTTTCAAGTAAATCGAATCACCGTACAAATTAGACCAAACTTTTTTCTCATTTTTCTTTTTACTAGCTTCAACAGGTGTCATTTTCACACTAGAATGTCTCGTATTATTGTAATCATCAATTAGTTTATCTATCTTATCAAAGTAAACAGCGTTGTTATTAACAGTAAACATCTACATTTTGTTCTTCATTGTTTTATTCTATCTCTCAACAACACTAGATTTTTCTTCATTTTCAGTGTGATACAGTTTAATTCCTTCTTTCTTAAGAAAATCTTTGAAATGTTTGCTGATAAATTCAGAACCTTTATCTGTCCATAGCATCCTTGGTTTACGTTTACTCTTAAATATGCCATCAAATGCTTTACTGACAGTTTCAGTTTTTTTGTCTTTCAAACCCCTAATCCATCCATACTTGCTAAATACGTCTATAACCATCAAAAGATATCTAATCTCTTTGTTCCACTTACCAAACTTTTGCATTTCAACCAAATCAGCAGCCCATATTTCATCAATACCGTTTGAGATTACTGATCTCTTTTGAAAGTTTCTTGTGATTGGTTTGTGAAGTTCATCGGCTAATTGTTGAGTTCAATCACTACTCAACGCCGAATTGCGTTTTTTTGAAGGCCAAGTCCAAGTTTTTGTTTTGTATTAATCATTGTTCTAGCCAAAGATGCCCCCATTGCCTCTGTTTCCAAGGAATTGCGTCTAATGCTTTTACCATGTTTTTTATCAGCTTCATTTTTACATTTCACTAGTTCGTTTTTTGGCTTGTTACCGCAGACAGAGTAATCAACATCGTGTTGCATACTTACAGCATCTGTTCGTCCAGTTGGTTGTTCATAGATTTCTAGTATATCACCAGTTTGAGGATCATATTTTAATTGAGAATCCAGTGGATTACCGGGTCCCGTATACTTATGCCCAGGTAGTGTAAATCCTTTGCGTGGAGCGACTTTTAAAATAGCTTTATGAATATCAAATCCACTTCCAAAACTTAACTTCAAATCCACTTCCCAAAAGTGATCATCAATGATAATTCCATATTTTTCTCTTATTATCTGTGGCCATGTATCTGGATTAGATGAAATAATGTTATTCATATCTATCAAAGCTTCTGGGTTTTTTTCGAAAAATGTTGACTTATACATTCTTCTATATGGTTTTTCAAATTTAAAAAATAATTCAGGATTACTGCCTTTTTTTATTATTCCCTTCTTTTTCTCTTCTGCCGCTGTTGGCCGTCTCCAGAATTTACTAGAAGTAATACCATGGTCAGACCCATAAGCGGATTCAAATATATCCCCAGATTTATATCTATCGTAAACTGGTTTCAAAGATGGAAACAATTCTTGTGTAGTGGACATTGCAATATCTGGCGCTTTTTTACAACGGTCATTGGATCAATACCCCTACCGCTTCGCCCATTGCCCGCCCTTTCGGACGGGCTATTTAGTTTTTTGTTTTTACATACCTAACTTTTTTATTTCCACAAACTGCGCATCTGCAATAAAATTGAGCCCTTCCTCTTTTATCTTGTTGGTAACCACTTGGCTCTGTGCAAGGAGTTACTCTTTTATCTACAATGCTATATGATTCTTTCATTTAGTATAATGTTTAGATAAATTTTTTATATAAAGTAATAAATAAAATGGAAGGTAAGTTTCTTTCTGAGATACGGAAAAATATGGATATTAAAACACTGAAGGATTTTGAGAAAGAAGTAAGGACAAAAATAATTGATGAGCTTGAGATTCTTAGAAGTAAAAATGATCATCTTTCTAGAGTGCTAATGAATGGTGAATGTGATATGTGGGGAAAAATAAGAGATGAGGATTATTCTTGGTTGAAAATAAAGAGTGATAAAAAGAAGAAACTTTTTAGACTTATTGATATTTACTCGAAATTTGATAACATTATTGGTACTGTTAAAGAGTTAAATAAAAAAGTTGAACGGATTAAAGAGCTAAACACGATGGTCGGTTGCTAGGGCTTTTGCTCCCGTTAGGTTCTTCAATTCAATTTTTGGCTTACAGAGGAGTAGTTTCTATTCCAAATGAAGCAAGACATTTGAACATCTTAATTCGAGAAAATTTTTCTTTAAATGTTTACAATTGTAAAGGTATTTTTGACTTTTCTTGAAAGTATGACGTCATAAGTGACACCTATTTTTAGTAACAACGTTAAAAATTTGAAAAACAGTGTTCAAAACGTTACAGACATTTTTGTTACAGAAAAACAATATTTACAGTGAAAACCCCATCTCAATCGGATAAAATGACGCGAAGTTAAGGGTAATTAAAAAATTCAAATTTCCCGCCACATGACCATATATGGTCAAACTTAAGGGGTATTTAAACGCGAAAACAATAAATGCATTTGCACCGGAGAGATGGAGTTTTCACCAGAAATCATAGAATTCTATACAGAAAACTAATGTAAAATTTTTACCATTTCTTTCCTGAATTTTCTCTCTGATGCCAAATTTGGACATCATTTATGACGTCACAATAGAAGTCACATGGGATGAAATAAACACCAATAAAATAGGTAATTTACCAACCTACTTCCCTGCCAAGTTTCGTTACATTCGATGAATTCTACTTCTGTCTATGGCCTAAAACTCTCAGTTTTGAGAGGTGTGGGAGCAAAAGCCCTAGCAACCGACCACCGTGAAATAATACACCAATTGATTCAGACTAAATATAAATTTTATATTTAGTCTTAAGGTTCAGCCGCCAAAGTATGCCTTTATAAAATTGCTGTTGTCATTATCAAAATGTGGGTTATGTATTACATTTAAAATACTATTCCCCATTTGTCTTTCTAGTAGATAGTATAAACACCAATAACCGCAAAAAACAGTGTTGCGATTTTGTATTTCATCCATCGAATACACTATTTGTTTTCCAGAAGTATTAAAATACTTCAAAGCTTCATTTGGCATTATTAAACCAAATGGATCAAAGTACTCGACGACTGCATCTATATTTCTATAACAAACCCAGTGTGTGCCAGGACCTTGAATATCATCAAGATTGATTATTCCACATTCTTTTTTAATGTTTTGTGGTAGTTGGTCTCGACTGTAAATCCCTCTGAGATGACTAATACCAAGTTTCTTTACCCATTTCATGAGGTCAAAGTTGGATAATGGTTTAATGTTTCCTATTATGGGAATTGAGTTGAATGGGCTGTTTTTTCCTAATATCAGCCCCTTGCCTTTGGACTTTTTTTTTTACCCCCATTCCTATTGGATTTTACCAATTACCAAAAAAGGGTGGTGAGAGATATGGATAACCTTCACCATGTGTAGGAACATAAACATTTCTCGTATTACTAGATGATCCCCTATCAAACTGTAAACCAGAGCCAAGCATCTTTGAAACCAGACTAATCGCCATTGGAATTCCAATCGATGCAAGTGTTCCCAGAAATCCTCCTTCTACTTGTTGTCGAGTTGGTTTAAAACCAGTTGGCCTCCTGTTTAAAAATTTTGTTAATCTGGTCTATTTGTTCTTTGGTGAATTCTCTAACAATAGGAGCTAACATTGGGAAAAATCTTTTTGGAATTGTAATCCCTTTTCTAAATAGTTTTTTCATTCCTAGGTCTCCTAGTACAGTTGCGGCTCCAGTAGCAAGTGCAGGAGCAACTTTGGAAATTCCCTTTATTGCATAAGGAAGAACTTTTGAACCAAGACTTATTAAACTAGAGAATAAGTTTCCACCATGTTTTACTGAACTACTAATCTGTGTTTTACTTATTTTTATATCTGATCCTGTTCCATTTGCTAGTGATTTTTTTATCTTTGCAATCTGTCTTTGGGTTAGCATTAACTCATCTGATCCTCGAAGATGAGAATGTTTTAATAGAAGTGTTAGTGGTGATTTATTTCTAACTGCACTCATTAGTTTTGACTTTTGATTCGGTGAGAGCGTTACACCATATTCAATATAAGTTGTCATTTTAATATAATAATTATATTAAAATTTTATTTTGTATGCAATATTAACTTATGCTCTAAGAAGTAGTTTTCCACTTTGCTGTTCTATTTCTGCCGTTCGCTCTTGAAGTACTAAAGCGTAAATATTATAATCAGCGTCTGGATTGGCGGATAGTTCGTAATGAAAAGACAGTTTTGTAACCCCATGTTTTATATCCATTTTTTGTTTTGTTAGGTCAAAGTAAACAAATGGGAAAAGATTTTCAAAATTTGATCTATTGAGAAGAGTGCCCCCTTGAAAGTCGTTATTTGCGTAAACATAATATTTGCGTGAATATCGGGGTATTCAATTCCATTTTCAACTTCGAGATAGCAACTTGACATATTAGCATTGTTTGGTAAGTCAAAGTGTTGTATAAAAATGGATTTTGTGTTTGTGCGTTAATATTGGCTGAGTTAATTGCCCAAACAAATACATGTCGTGGTTTTGAGACACCATTTGTAATCCTGAATTGACCTGTTTGTTGTTGGACATTATTTGATTTTTCAACTCTTTCATTTAAATAAGTCCATTTGTAAGGTTTAAGGTAATTATCAATATAAATTTTTTGCCCTTCCGAGTTAAATGTTAACCTTGGAACAAATAGTTGTAGTCTTGTTAAAATAACGCTGCAGTTATTTCCTCCGGTTCTCCAGATGAGATTGTTATCTGATTCTAAATCAATATTTATCTCAATTCTTGTATTTGGAAGCAGCTTATCCTCTAAAGTTTCAAAAAATGAATATCTGTTAAGAGGAATTTCGCATCGCACTGTTGCTAAGTCGCCTAATAAAGCTTTTCTTAAGGCAAAACCTTTGTTGTAAGTATTACTATCTCCATCAACTAAATTTGCTCTTTCTTCAACAGTATCGCCAGCATTTCTTACGTGCTCTACATTTCTTGTTGTGTACTTTACTCTATTAGCATTTCGTGTTGTGTCAAGATAGTAAAATTCATTTGTTGCAACACTCTCAACATAAGAGGGAATATACTCAAGCAAATTCTTGATATTGACTACATGATTTGTGTTATTACAACTATAAACATTTCGACCATTTGCTATGATAGTTAACTTTTCTATGATAGCGGAGCTCCTCGCGCGCGCGAAGCGCGCGCGTGGACGTAGCCCCATAGCTAAAGTAATCTACCCATCCCAGAAAATTTGGTAATCACGTGACCGTACACCGACCGCCCGCTCGCCCGCCCGCCCGCCGTCCGTCCGCACCACAGGGCAACCAGTGTTCAATCCTTACACTTTCTACCTCTAGTTTGGGAGCACAGGAAGACTGATATTGCACACATATATTGCACATCAATGTTGTGATCAATTGACAGCTGTCATAACAGGGTTTCCGCTGACCAGTATCACCTGACCGTATCGCGGGCTCAAGTGTCGACCCATCGAGGTCGAGTATCTTTTTGAAGTTATCCGCTGACACGTTGCTAGTTTTCAAATGATCGCAGGCTCAAGTTTCATTTTTTTTAATCCATATAAAATAAGTAGTGTTTTTTATGTGCCGCAAATTAAAATTTTGATTTCAAACTGACCTCGGAAGCTAAAATTCAGCAAGTTTTTACAGGCAGTGAAGACATGCCAGTTGCTTTTGACTTTTCTCACCAAGGTCACACGTTGGTCACGCTCTACATTTTATTTTTATGCTCTGATTGGTCAAAATTTGACAGGTGAGTTCATGCGGAAAATTTATGCAGCATCTTGAAACCTGTTTACTTTGACCGTTGAAGCTGACAGTGTTTTGTGTCGACTTGTAATGTTTCTGTCTTTGTCCACTGAATGTCCAAAAGGAATTCAGCTGCTTTCAAGAGTCTTCTGTTATTCATGGCTAGTTTGTTTATTTGGTTTTTGGTTGAGAAATACATCGCTTGTTAAAGTTGGAAAGCCGATTTCAGATGGAGTCGTTTTCGTTTTTCACCTTGCTTGATGCGTGAGAGGGTTGAAAAGTCTGAAGCGATTCTGGCCTTACTTGATAGTTTTAAGTGCATCTCGAATGGTAAGCCTGAGTAATTATTGTATTTGACGTTTGTTTTTTATATCTAATTTAATGAAGTCGAACGTAGTTTATGCGGCTATTTAGTTGATAGACGTTTTAAATTGTAAGAAGACAATGATCTGACCGAGTATCAGGTTTGATTATAAGCTTATAACACTGTAAAAAGCCTTAAGTCGTTTTCTTATCGCGAATAAAAAGAAAACGTTCCAAAAAATATTTCGTTATAATTCTGACTGTAAAAAAAAGCTTTCAGCCATTTTCTTGCGTCGAGTTCATCTTTGAAAAAGCAAACACGGGAAGTCGGCTTGCAAAATAAAAAACATAAACAAGAATTTTCGGAGACACCTTAATACTTGTCTTCATGAATGAAAATTGTTGTCTCTGTATATGTTTCACCAAATTATTGTCCTTTTATTGATTGTTGGTAGTCTCTTGCAATTTTTATCGCTGTGCCGTTTGTTTTCAGTCGCTCGTGAATATCGCTTGCATGCTGGAGTAGTCAAATTAAAATGCCGCGCGTATTAAACGCTTTTGAAGATCGATTACGGTCCTTGGTCCGCGTCTTTTCCGAAAATGATAAAATATTTCGTCAAGAAAAAAAATACGTTGAATTATGAAAGATATCGTGATTTACTGATTAGCATTCTTTCATATGACGAAGTTTCAGCCTTCTTGCTGCGGGCGAAGACGCGAAATTAAAGTTTGTTGACAGGTAGGTTAATTTGTCTTTCTTGAAGTTTGGATTTTTGCGACACCGTAAATTATGTGGTCATGTTTACTTAACCTGCGAATAACTAAAACGCAACGGGAAGACTTGTCTTTTTGCAGAACAGGTTTTCAGATCAACTTATTTCTGCTGTTGGAAGCATATTGCCGTAGACGCTAATTTTTTGTTTTAGCGACTCTTGAAAAAATATCACCAAATTTCGCTTAGCGGTCCTTGGTCCGCGTCCTATGACCTTGGTTGAATAATACTTTCCAAAGTAAAAAGTGACGGCCTTTGTTCTCGAAGAATGTTTTGAAATTCGCCCCTATACATTTCTACAAGTTCTCCTTTTTAATACCTCGAGTACATACAAAGTTTTAGGTAATTATTTTCGACCGCGCTAAAACCGCTTGTCGACGCTCTTGTGGGAGACTCGAGGAGACTGTTGTCTGAAGTCTTTGAAAGAAAAGCAGATTATTTTACGCTCACAACATCTTCCAAAAAAAAAACTTTTGCTTAATAGCATCAAGAAAATAAAAAAAACAAGAAATACTGTGAAAATCACGTTTTCGTGTGGAAACTATAACATTTTTACGTTTTTATCGTGCTGCTTACCAAGGACCATCGAAAACAGGGCTACAATGTTAAATAGATAAATTCGTTTCGTAACAATATCAATAAACAGTTCCATATGTTTGTGTCTGTATGCCTATAAGTCAAACTTGTTTGTCGCATAATGCCAAAATTTGAGTTTAATTTGAAAGTGTTGAATACCTCCTCCTTCCACTAAATATCACCTAATCGTCTTTCGCCGTTTCGTTTGGAAAAGCTGAACACTTCTTAGCCTCAATTTTTACATATGTTAAAGGGGGATACATTTTGTATAACATAACAAAAAATTAGATTGATATATTTTGATATAGTGGCGTTGTGCTGCTTCAAACTTTGCTTCTCGGGTGCAAAGCGCCATGGCGATTCGCCCAATGCGTCGCAAATGCGGCAACCGCATGTAAACGAAATTTATTGAGGTTACTTTTAACGTTTTTTCTCCGTTTGTCTCTCTAAAACAAAACAAGGTAAACAGTAAAAACTGAGAGGAAACTAATTTTGAAGTTTCGAAGAAACAGAAAGACGTATGAGATGTTTTTTTCAAAATTAAAAAGAAGGATGATAGTGATTGAAATTTGCATAATTTCACCTTGCAAGAGCTGCATTTTAAATACACGTCATCAGAAACACAATCTGTTGTCTTTAGTTTTGCCATGGATGAGATTTTCCTTCGTGTTTTCGATAGTACTTAGTTGTTTTTGTTTTTGAATAACACCGACATTGGCGAGTAGTAAAAAGTAGCAACATTTGTCTCTTGGAGACAGCGTACCAGCACAAAGGAACGAGGAAGAAGTGCAAGAAAACAAATCAAGCCGCCATAATCCAGTGACAGCGGCAGTGTCTAATGGACAAACCACATTGCAAGCCCTGACCGAAGTCGCAAACAAGCGAAAACAAGTGACATTTGTAAGCAGAGTCCCAGTCTACTGCATCACACCTTTTTGCTCGGACGCGCTCGTTTCACCGCCCAACCTTTATCCGCCCTGATCGAGAACGATCGCCTTTTTGCGAATTCCAAGCAAAATATTCATGTCTGGAACTTGAAACTTCAGGATTATCGACAGGAACATAAAAGCTATCTTCAGGGAGTATTTCAGCTCGTTGCGTGAAGATTCGGGTAAGATAATCAAGTTAATGACTTTTACACGCGGACCAAGGACCACATACTGTACACATCGTTATAAAACCATTAAATAAAAAATAAATATAATAAATTCTTTATTATGTTGAAGCGTATAACTCTATTAATCATAATTTAAACAGTCGACTTTGGCGCTTGTCAAAAG
>JBBMOI010000003.1:26220000-26232500 GCA_038088405.1 Porites divaricata | reverse complement strand
CTATTAAATCATTTGGTCTTAGATAACCATATTTTTTTATAATATTTATTTCTTTTTGGTTAAAATTCTTTTCAATATCTAAAATAATAGGTTCTTTTGATTGCTCAGTATCTGATTGTTTTTGATTATCGTCATCAAAATCTTCTATTTGTGGTAATTCTTTCATATCAGCCAATCGCTCAAATTGTTCAAAACCTCGAGTAATAGCTTTCTGATTATCTTTAAGACCTTCCGTAAGAGCCAACTGATTTCCAAGCATTTCTTGGTTTTGAGTGAAAATATTTTTTCTTTGGGGGTCTTCAGGTTTTTCAAACTGCGAAATCAAAGGTTTAAATGTCTCACTAAATCCTTCTCTCTGATTCTGTTTTCCCCAAGCAGTTTCTTTTATTCGACGTCTCACCTGCTTAGCAAGATCATCTGATTCAATCTTACTTTTAGCATAAGTTAATATTTTTTGAATATCCATTTTATTTAATTATTATATAAAGTAAAGAAAAAAACGGAAATACCTAATTATGATAGTATTGATAACCCAGATAAAAAATACATACAGTTATATCCTTTTATGCCATCAGATACTTTTCGAATGTTAATTTGTGGAGGTAGCGGATGTGGTAAAACTGATACGTTGTATCATATGTTAATGAAACCACTTTTGTACTATGATGAGATTTATCTCTATGCTCGTAATTTGGAGCAGGATAAGTATCAAAGACTAATCCAAAGAATGATAGAGTTGTCCCATAAACACGGTTATGAAATACTTCATGTGAGTAATGACGAAATAATCCCAGTGACAGAAATGGATTATGAAGACAACCAAAAAATAGTGGTATTTGATGATTATGTCTGTGATAAAAACCAGAGACAAATAATAGATTATTTCATTCAAGGACGACATAAAAATTGCTCAGTAATATATTTGAGTCAATCATTTTACAAACTCCAAAGGATATTCGAATGAATTGTTCTCACTACTGTTTATACGAATTTCCATCATTGAGGGAATCCAACAGAATATCATCTGAATTGGGAGTTGATAAAAAGGTGTATAGAGCGGCAACTCGAGAACCTTATACGTTTTTGTATGTTGATAAACCAATGAAGCGCATTGCAAAAAACTTTAATGGAGGTATTTAGCGGTGTTAAAAATTGTATAGACAAATAATAAAATGGGAATATTTAACGAGCATTCTTCTGAATAACAATTTGCGCGAGGTCTTCAAGGAGCTCCAGGAGTTGGGTTCAATCTCACATCAGATGGAAATTATGATATGATAAATAAAAAACTAACAAATGTTGTTCTCCAGCATCAAACACCGATGCAGCAACCAAGAAATATGTTGATGATAATTCTAGTGGTGGAAAAACATCATCATTAACAATCGATTCCAACATTGATATGAAGGACTCCTTTCGTATTTTGAACCTTAAAGCTCCATCTGATGGCTCAGAGCCAGCAACAAAAAATTACGCAGACAGTAATTTTTTTTACATAGATGGAAGTAAACCAATGACTGGAAATCTAAACATGGATAACTATCGAATATACAATATTCCAAATCCAGATGGGCCTAAACAGCCAACACCATTAGCTTATACTGATTTAGCGTATCTCCACGTTGATGGATCAAATATGATGACTAATTATCTAAACATGAATAGTAATAAAATAATCCACTTACAAACACCAACAAATAACTCAGACGCTGCCACTAAATTATATGTGGATGATAAATCAACTTCCTAAGATCTTAGTCCTTACATAAAAAAAGATGGGAGTGTCCGAATGACGGGAAGTCTAAACATGAGTGGACATAAAATAATTAATCTTGAAGATCCCGCTTCGGATAATGATGCAGTAAATAAAAAATATATTGTCGACCATTTACATACGGCTCAAGTTCAACCAAGCCATTACAAAGATGAGTTTAGTTATCTCATGTCAGACGCAAGTCAGTGGACTGGTGAAATAACTACAGTTACTAGTTTTAATATAAAAAAGATAGCAGACTTAGCACCTATTAAAGGTAACTTTCATGACTACAATCATAAAGTTATTTATATGGAAATAGTAAAGAATTCTCAGGGTGGATATAAGTACAAGAAGGGAATTAATTTTTACAGGTTACCTAAAAATGTTGACTATACAATTTGTTTAGAAATACTTAACACTGATTATGAACTATGGCATAAATCCCAGATAAGTGTTGACAGGGGCACATCACGAGGATTAGCAATTGGAAATGTTGGTGTAAAAAAACTTAGCCATAGATTCACCAATTCAAGGGGTCAAACAGAATTTATGTATTATCATAGAATAATAGTTAATTTTAAGAAGCTGCTAACGGGAAATCCGTTTTTTCTTCATATTTTGGTCAATATTCCTCAGGATGGAAGTGACCTAGCTATTTACCCAAAAAATTTCACAGGAGTTTACATGATTGCTTATGGTATTATGAGTAAAGTTAGCAATATCGACCCAGATAAAGTTTATGACTATCACTCAGCATTTGACATCCAAAAAAAACAAGTAGTTTACAATGTTGACATTAACGCAAATAATAAAAAGATATTAAACATTGCTCTCGATAAATACCAGGATAATAGCGCCGCAACAGTTGAAATGGTAAAAGAGTTAATTCCCTTTGCTAAAAACCTTGTTCATAGACAATATTTTTAAAAAATTTATGACTTTACAGATGCATATAATTATGGAATAAATAAGACTTCATCTGGTATAATAATTAATTATATAAATCATATTAATCACATTAATGGTACATTTAGTATTAACATACCTAATAGAACCATAAAAGATATATTAAAAGATGGTTTAAATATTAGTGATTATATTATTAATTTTTCTGCTCCTATTGGTACTTCAAATTATACTTTATGTATTGTTTTTTATCATTGGAGAAATAGGGATTTTAGTTTAATTAAAAGAAATCCAGATAATGGTCTAACTTTAATGGCAATAAGTTATACTGAAGCAACAAAAAAAGTAGAATTAGCTAACATTTCAAGTAATCCTAATAATTTTACAATGCCATCATATTTCAGTGGAAAAAAGATTGTTTTATGGTTGACAGAAAGTACAAACGTTACAAAAGTTAGTATTAGTAACTTCAGCTCTACTTTAACTTTAACAAGTAGTGATAATGCCAATAAACAAATTTTGGATTTTAGAACTAAAGATGGAGTTATAAGTAAATTTATGTTTTCTCCAAATTTTTACGACTTTGACTCTGTTCAATTTCACAAAATAATGATTCAAGAGAAATTAAATGGATCTTATATAGTGTAAAGAATTAAATGAAGGATATTGGCAAAGCAAACATATTTGAATTTAATCACATTGATAACTCTCTGTCAGAATCAGAAGTTAAAACTATCAAAGATTTCTATAAACATTATCACAAGAAATACTGGTGTTTTAAGAAATCTTCCAAACGATATAAAATTCTTGATGAAACACTTACTCTGTCTGGAGGAGGATTAGTTGTTATTGGCACGATAGCAGGAGGAATAACACTAAATCCAATAATCCTCGGTGTTATCAATGGCGCTGGGGTGATTGTGAGTAGTATTTCAAAAATTAAGAATTACAAGAAAAATATTGAAATGACACAAATTGCATTTACAACATATGAAAAAGTATTGGTTGAACTGCGCTCAGCTCTTCGGGGAGATGATTTTAACAAGAAAATTTTTATTGATCGCATGAAACTAATAGATGAAATGATAATTGACCAGACTCCTATAGCAGATATATTTGTTAAAAAATATAATAAGAAATTTATGTAAAAAAGTTTACTCATTTCTATATACTTATAATATAGAAATGATAAAAAGAATTGTCGCATATGTAAATTTTTACTTTCCCACCTATAAAACACAGTTTTACCCTGATAATTTTATTAAAGCCTGTCTTGTTTACCAGTTTCTCTATGCAAAGTATTTCACCCAGAAACTAGACTTAAACCAAATTATTTATAGACTAACAGATTATAAACACAGTTGCAGATCAAACTCATCAATACTAACCAATCATTTAATATTTAGTCTCGCTTTCCGCTCATTCTGGAAACATTATCACATCGGTAGGGGATGTGTTTATACCATTAACACATCTTTTAAAGAATCTGAAGTATTTGGCTATCTAACTGGGATTGTTTACTGTTGCTTTCACAGAGGAGTCATTGAGTGATTTGTAATTTTTCCACCACTTTTCATAATTCTCCAAAGTTTTTTCAGAAATTTTTAGATAAACTAGTTTGTACTTTTCATTTCCCATTTCTTCCAGGAATTTTTTGATCGTATAAAAAATACTTATCATTCTTTTTGGACAAAATTGTTTGTTTAGTATTTCCATGACGTTGTTGTCTATCGCCATTAGTTTATAAAACAGGTCGTACTTTTGGTCCTCAGTCAGCTGTAATCTTTTAGAAACTTGATTAACCTTTTTCTCATAATGATACTTTCTCTGATAAATACTCTTCTTCCGATAATGTAATCGGGAATAGTCTTTTTTATCATAATACCCCAAAACATGGCCATTTAAACAACCACAGGAATCCCAAATTTTATAACCTGAATAAATAGAAAAACAATCACTTCTGTGACAATTACAACATTTGGGTTTTCTGTCCCCATCCTCTACTGTTTGGTTACTATAATTATGTAGGATTTCTAAATATCTTTTTGTTTGTTCTTCTGAATAGGTTAAAGCACACATTTATTATTTATATTTAATTATCTTAAAGCTAAAGTGGCTACTTTGTCCTTTGTCAAAATCCTCTTATCATCTTCATTGCTCAAAGCTACCTTATTTACTTCCTTTGAATAAATATCGTGATTTTCACTTCTTATAATTTTCATCGATGTCATTTGTTTTTCACCAGAAAATAAACACTTTACATAGTCCTCAAATGTTATACCCTTTTTCACAACATTTTTCTTTATGCCTTTACACTTTTTGGTTAAACATTCCCCTTTATTTGGATCTTCTACTTTGAAACTATAAAGCTTTGGACGAAGACCAACAAAGTGAGTAATTTGACGACCAGCTACTTCATCTTTAAACATTCCTATTACTTTTTTATTAACTCCTGTAAGTATTCCAGATGGATGATTTGGAGTATAATCTGATGTATCAAACTTGGTTTTTATATCTTTTGATGTAAGGTTCCATCCAAGGACTCTGATCAAAAGATATTCCTCTGTGAAAAGCAGTTATGGTGAGTCCCATCTCAAGATATTGTCTCAAATTCCGATAATGTACAACATAGTTTTTTCGGGGTTTGAAATGACAAATTAGTTTTTCAACACCATTAACAATCATTTTCTCTGGTGCCAGGGGATAGTCATTATGGGTGGTCCATAAATCATGGGGGTAGTCTAGATCTACTTCAAATATATATCCTTTTTTTATTACGTGGATATGTCATACTATGATTTGCTTTCTCCAGGATGTCCATTAGTGACTCTTTTGTTAGGTTTTTCATCCATTTAAATCCATGTGTGGGAAGTGATTATGACATTGCCCACCCATAAAGATTATTAGCATCAAGATATTGAATATAAGTAGACTCCTCATCAGGATTGTAATCTTTCATGTATTGTTATTAGATTCTGCATATCTCTTTGATATGTGAGTTATTCCACCTCGTATACCTTTTTCAAACATCATTAACACGTCATAATCATGCAACAGTTGAAGCTCTTGACTTGGTTCTTTGAGACATGCATCCCAAGCCAGACCAGGAAATGTGTAGTAATGCGCTGGATCCAAATTGTAATGTTTCAAACATGTTTTACGAAAATTCTCGAATTTAATACATCTGCCAGCAGTAGTACATCAGACTTTAGGTAAAGATTGTGATAATCTCTGATTGTTTGACACCTAAAGGTGCTCCAAACATTAAGAGCATGTTGGTAATCATCATCTGTTATATTCTCATCATTTAGTTTTGAATAGAATTCTTCTTTTGGTGGTAATTGTTTTTCAGACAATTTTTCGATTGATGAAACATAATCATAAGGATAAACTCCCTAACGAGATAGTAACTCTACATTATCTTTCATTATTTCTTTTGTATTATAAAAATCATCTGGTCATAAATTACCAACAAGGTTAGCAAGACTAGTTTGAAGAAACTTAAATGAATCAATAAATCGTATTTCAAAATACAGTGAAACAGTTTCTCCAGTTCGTTTGGATTTATACTCATCAACTTTAATTTTTTTGGAAAAGGAAATATACTTTTCTTCTGTCGATGGAATACAGCTTAAGTCACCTGTTAAACAAGCAAGTTGTTTTATAAACAAATGAGCATCATAACCTTGAAGATTGTGAAATATAACTGGAAGAATCATTGGCTTTCGACACTGGAAATTGCAACTGTTATGAGCAGCTCCACGGTATTGGCCAGTAAAATGGCAATGATCTCTGACTTTGTCAGTTAGTAATGGAGTCTTACAAATATGGCAAGTTTCAGCTTTATCAAATAATATTTGTTCTTGTTTTGTTAATTTAAGAGGTATTGGTCGACGATAAAAATCATTATATATTTTGTTACTTACTTTTGCAAGTTTAGAAACAAATATTTTAGAAACAGACGCAGTCTCATCGCTTTTGGTTTTTGTATAAATAATTGGTTTAAACATGGTATTGGAATCTATTCCTTTGATATAAAAACAAAATCCTGACGGTTCATGCTTTTGATAATTATTATTATAAATTATGAATCCTCTGGATTAGGACTACAAGTATTCACCGGTTTAGTAAAACATTCAAAATCTGCATAAACTACAAAAGGAACTGGAAGCTGTTTGTGATAATTATTAAAACATAACATTGTGTTTTTTGGTGGCATACGCACAGCAACTGTTTCATTGGTTGAACAATATGAAATGTGTTTTTGAAGTAGTTGTTCTTTTGAAAAGTGAGTAAAACATTTTTTGCAAATATATATTTGACCATTTGTTCTTGATGTTATTTGAGATCTAAACAAACGTGAAAAATTCTTAATTAGTGAATAATGATATTTAGAATTTTCTTCATAAAGAAATAAGTCAATTGTTTTTTGAGGATTTCGCTGAGCCATCCGGAGGGGGTAAAACTTTTTATTCTCATTAACCGAAAACACATTTATTCCTGGAATTGAAGGATTAAGTTTTCGAATTTTGAAATATCTTTTATTTTAACAGGAAATTTAATTCCTTTACTATTTATGGTATTCTCGTATTTTTTCAAATCCGTTAATCGGGTATCATTTTTGTCTTTTGGATGAAGGCATCTAAGTACACACCAGAGAAAGCATTTCTCATCAGTGTTTCGAATATTTACTATAGCTTTCTTTCGCATTATCCAATCTGGAAGAGGAATATAAGAAGATCCTCTCATTGGGTAGTAATCAGCAGTATGAATTTCAAGATGAAGAACTTCTTTAAAATACCACCCGCTACCATTCATTTGATAGATATTAATCTTTTCAACAATGGTACGAATAACTTGTGCAAGTATTTCTTTTACATCAGTTGATTCAAGATTAATATGTGTATCTGAATTAAAATATGCTTTAACCTGAACAATCATACTTAACTTAACATCACCTGTCATTTGTTCCATTAAACAAACTAAAACAAATCTAACTTTAATATTTCGATGATTTCGTAAAAATTCTTTTAAATAAGTGGATTTAGATTTGAAGAACTCAAATGGAGTAATACCAGCTTTTCCCTTAACAATGTATTTGTTAGCAAATTCATCCAGAGCTGATTTATCTTTGATAATTCCTTGATTTTATTCTTTAATAGCTCTTTCCAAAGCTTTGCGAAAATAAGATGGTGTATCGGGTGGAATTGTTTTATTCTTGATACACTCCTGAAAATACGCATCAAATGTTTTGGGTTTGGGTTTGGGTTTGGTTTTGTTTGTTATTCTTTCTCTCATTTTTTTTATTTTCTTTATATCAGCAATCAACTTTTGTTTTTTCTTATATCGTGAATACTCCTTCTTAAGTTTTTGTTGGTTGAGTCTTTTTATATTTTTTAATTCTTTTATAGAAAGGTTTTTTAAGTCATTGGCCATCTTGTTATATAATTATTTAATATTATTTCTTTAAATGTCAATTTTTTCTGATTCAATTATAAGGACTAATATATAATGTTTTAATACAAATGTGTATTAAAACTATTAGTCACTGTCACTGTCACTGTCATAATTTAGAATAATTGCTCCATTATTTAAATCTTGCATCATTTCTTTAGCTTGTTGATTAATAATAAATTCTTCCACTTCTTTATTTAATTTAAATTCCCAAATCTTTTGCACTTCTTTGATAAAAGGGTTTAGTGCTTTTTTAAGGACTGGGTCTCCAATTTCATATTCATCAAAAATTGTTGCTAATTCATCGAGATCATATATCATGTTAGAAAACTTAAACTGCTTGGATAAGTATTCCAACATTTTAAAGTTCTTCTTGTGTTTTGTCTTTATTTCATCTTCACATTCATCAAATTTTATTAGCTTTTCATCTAATGAATAAGGTTTCAAAAGATTAATTATATCTACCAATAATTTGAAGTTAATAAGACTTTTCCACTTTTCAGGTGTTAAATTTGTAAAATAATATCCTTTTCGAAATTTTGTTATTTCAGACCAATGAATAATTATATAATGTCAAAAAAGTTATATTCATAATCTATTCTATTTATATTTCTATTGCTATTTCTATTACCTCTTAGTTCAGTAGTAATACATTCTGGTAAAATGTATCCCATTTTATTATATTTTTTTAATCTTTAATCCTTTATTTCAATTTTATTTTTCTGATTCAATTACTAATAAAATAATATATTTCCTTTAATAAAATGATTAATGTACCCAATTTGGTAATAAAAGATGTAGATAATTACATTTATATGGAACTAATTACGCAATTAAGACCTCCATTATCTGATTTAATAAATACTAACAATGCTTAATCCATGATTTATTATATTCATAATTTTAATAATGCAAAATTTGGTTATAATCAAAATATTAAAAATTTTATAAAAGGTTATTCTGATTATTACTTTGGTAGACAAAGCAAATTAATAGAAATTGACGAAAAACACAATTTTTATAAAAAAGAAAAATGGATAGGTTCTATTAACTTTAAGTTACTTGTAAAAATAACCAAATTATTAAAAAAAATAAACAACAATAACTTAATAACATTAATGAAACATTAAATGATATTAAATTATTAGAAGTATTATGTGATAAATTTAGATGCACACCATTCATTTATTGCCTTTATCTTTTTAAGCAACTGTTTGATGACAAGGCTTATACTGATAAATTAAACATAAAATTTTTACCTCTTGTTAAAAAAGCAGTAAATCCTTTAATTGACCAAATGGATATAGGTATTAGATTACTTCAAAACTTTGAAAAAAGAACAAAAAAAATAATTAACGGTTATTCAGATGAATCAGACAATGAAGACGAATTAGATGATGATGATGAAGATTAAATCATCACTAGTAGTTATAAGGGGATGCTTTGGGACTTAACTAAACCCCCGTCATTTTCACAAATTAAATAACCTTTTGAAATAAAACAAGTGAGATTTTTGACGGAATTTTGAACTGAGCGACTGTGAGCGGAACCGAGAGAGCTTCTGAGGGAGCGGAGCGAACGAAGGTGAGAGCGAACAAGTGGAGCGAAGTGAAGCGAATTTGAGCGAAGTGAGTTAGAAATAAATGACATAGTTTAATCGGTGAAAATGACAGGGTTTTAGTTGAGTCCCAAAGCATCCCCCTATAACTACTGTCCTCTACTGCGCGTTTTACCCCAGCCGCAAGTAGATTTAGTTGCCTTTGTTTGAGGCTATGGTATGGCTATTGCTTTTGCTGAAGCTCGATATTCTTTAGACTCTTCTCCCATTGCCCCAGGTAGGTCGAATCAGCATCCGAGTCTTCACTCTCTCTTTCCTGATCTCTGAATTCTGTAGTCGTGCTCACCTCCGCTTTATCGCTCCCTTCTTGCTCGTTTTCACTTTCGTCCAGTTGAATGGTCCTAATTCGTTCTTTCTCTCCTTCGTCAATGCCCTCCGGGAGGAAACTGGTCCTCGGGATGGGAGGGGGTAGTTCATCGTCCGGCGTTCTTGCGAGACCGCATGCCCAGATAATGCAATCCATTGCATTGTCTCGTAGAAATTCTTGAACTCCTGCCACACGCGGCGCGGTAAGGCTTTTAAAGAAGAACTTTCTCAAGCGGGCTTCCATGGCGTTGTTGCGGTGCTCGCCGAAATCCATGTCAGTCTGACAAGTGATGAACATTGGGCATCTTATTACTTTCAGACTTGACGTCTTATACTTGCGGTCGTGGGCGGTCAGCCCTCCCTGCGTTAATATTTTCCAGTCGTCTGGCTCCATCAAGTTTGCGTGTGCCTCGTCTAGGAAGATAATTTGCGTGTTTTCGTCGTCTAGGCTCTTGTTGAACGCCTTTTGCTTAGTGATCATCGCAATGTATCTTGCTGGGATCAGGCGCGAGATGGGCGTAAAAAGGCTCGTTTTTCCACTGTCCGGCTCTCCTACCAGACACATTACCTTTTCCTTGTGTTGTTTGATGCGGCAGTTGAGCAGTCAAATGTAGTATTCGCAGAAGTGCGCCATTTCCATCTCGTTGAGGCTGTTCTCTAAAATTTGTTTGAAGTACCCAGGATCTGGCTTTTTACTGTGTTCGTAGTCGACGTACGCCCTGGGAGATTCTTTGCCAGAGTCCGCGTCTTTCACGGGCTCAAAAACGAACTTTCTTTGGCTTATTGAAAAGCACCATCCTCCTTTTACTTGGATCAAGTCGTGCTGGATGCGAAGCTGCCTTACGAACTCACATTTTCGATCGCCAAGTATCTCCACAAGTTTGTTCAGATGCTTGATGATAGTATCCTTGAACTTATCGTTGCTTCCCAGCAGGAAAAGAAATTTTTTTAACCGAGCAGCAATGCTGATATGTGTATTTGGATGACTTTACGTTTTTGAAAACTTCTCCACAGTACAGAGCGTAGCCCAATTTCTCCATGGCTCGTTCGAGGTCGTTTATCGCTACCACAATCGTCGACGCGAGAACTTTCGTGGCTTTTGGGATGTTTGAAGGCAATTCACATGCCTCGATGCCAAATACATCAAATTGCAGACCGGAACTGACGAGAGAGGGTATCAATCTTTCTCGAAGCTTTGCGGTGAATGAGCCAGCAACAACCTGTAATCTGACCACACGCTCACTTGCATGAAGGTTCTCCATGGGCTCTTCTATCAGTTGCTTTTGTAGCAGTTGAAGACTATGGGAAAAAGATTTGTCGACTTGGCTTTGTATAAAGCAGTTGTTGTGATCTTTTAGCGTGGTGCATAATGGTGAGCAGGATTCCTCTTCACATCCTCTTTTGCAGACTGGTAGGGCTTTGGCTGTCACTTCCATACCTGTTTGTAAGAGAGCCGAATGCAAAGGTACGGTAGATACGCGCGTGCCGTTGGGGGACTGAACGGCAATCCAGTAAGTAATTGCTGGTCAGTACTTTTCTTGAACTTCGTCGTTCTGTTCATCCTCTTGTTCTTCGTTGTTCTTTTTTTTTCCCTTACTTCGTCTCTCTAGGGCGGCGACAGAGGAGAAAAAAAATGCCACTCCTTTCATTTTTTTAATCTTTTCATCACATTCATCTCGCTTTTGGCAAATGTTTAACCACAGATCGTCACAAGATATTCGTTCATGTCTGCTGTACGATAATTTAGCTGATAAGAGCGAACAAGTTCCTTGGACAGCTGGCAAGGCCTTGCTTAGAAGAGCGCTTCGGATTCCCTAAAATTTGTGCAAGAAAAAAAAATCAGTATAGTTTGAGCTACATTGACGAAGTAAACTTGTAGGAAAAATGTCTCCAGGTTTTGCATTTGCATTTGCAAGCAACACTGTTATAGGTTTACAGGTTCGAAACGCCTTAGCTATAGAGTTGTTTATTACGATGAACTTAATAAATTCGTTCTCTAAAAGAACTAAGAGCATCTTGTCTTCCTTAACGAATCTTGAAGTTACGATGAAAAAATATCAAGTCTAGTACATACCTTATTATTCAGTTGCCGTGCTGGTGCTGTGGCCATTACTGTCACCGAGAGAAATGAGAACGAGGTAGCTTTTCCGTCTACTTTTATAGCTTGGAAGCCAGATTTTTATAGCTCTTCTGTGCGGTCTTTTGTTTTTGATTAATTCCAGCAAAAAAGCCGCTACGGTAGAATTGCTCGTAACAGGTACAATAATTACGTAATCGATAGCTGTAATCACATTCTTTTCATGAAGTTTTGTTGACAATTCGCAAATAGTGGATAATGAGGTACAATGTATTCACGTTAGAACAAAAGTGTAATTTTTAGACGAAGTCTGAATACTTATGTGGCGAACAAGCAATCTCAGAATCCGCGAAAACCTTAGGCATACTTTTTGCAGGATTATT
>JBBMOI010000003.1:26172500-26212500 GCA_038088405.1 Porites divaricata | reverse complement strand
GTGAAAGGTTATGCATTTGTTTGCCAGCTGAGTCCCCCATATTTTTGTACTGAGAACAATAGGAAACATTTCTAGCACAATAATATTCTTAGAGGTCCAGGATGGGGGCCACGGACCGTAAAACCAATTCTGACGGAACACGGCGCCATAGCCTAGAGAGCCAGAAGCATCAGTATAAAGATGCAAGTGAGGTGATGAAAGCCATTGAAAATCTAAGAAGAATGATTTGCCATTGAAGTGTGTTAAAAATTCTAACCAGAGCTTAAGATCGTCCTTGACTATACGCGTTAATCTAATTAAATGAGTCGGGCGATTGACCCCAACTGTCAAATTAATCATTCGTCTAAGAAAAGTCCTGCCGGGTATGACGACTGAACAAGTGAAGTTCAGAAGACCAATAAGGGATTGCATCTCCTTAAGGGAGACTTTTTTACGCCTGAGAAATTCATAAATAAGAGCAACACATTTTCTTAACTTCTCTTCTGGGAGGCGAGCCTCCATTTTGTCAGTGTCTAGTTCTATTCTGGCGAAACATAAAACACTACTGGGACCCATTGTCTTTTCAGGCGCCATGGGGACACCCAAGTCGTCACACATCGCTAAAAACCGAGACAGATTGTGTTCACAAGCTGAGAAAGTTCTGTCTATGAGAAGGAAATCATCTAAAAGGTGTAACACACCTGAGATAGCTAATTTAGACTTAGCAATCCACTCGAGAGCGGTTGAAAAGCTTTCCCAAATTTTGCAAGAGGAACTGGCCCCCATCGGCAGGCATTTATCAAAAT
Organism: Porites divaricata; assembly: GCA_038088405.1. NCBI lineage: Eukaryota > Metazoa > Cnidaria > Anthozoa > Scleractinia > Poritidae > Porites > Porites divaricata. The sequence continues at coordinate 26,211,715 of JBBMOI010000003.1, read as the reverse complement.
AGAAACTGTCCTCCCAACAAAAACCTAACAAATCATAGTCGCATGGATTTATTGGAATTAGATGACAAGCGTTTTTGACATCTGTCTTAGCTAGGGCACAGCCCCTGCCTGTGCGCCTGATCAGTCTAACCGCATCGTCAATCGAGGCATATTTAACCGTAGAGGCATCGTTAGGAATACAAGAGTTAATAGAATCACCGTAAGGAAAAGATAGGTGGTGAATAAGGCGAAATTCGCCTGGCGTCTTTTTAGGAATTAAACCAAGCGGAGAAATGCGTAATGAAGGAAAAGGTCTTTCTAAAAATGGCCCTGCAATCCGACCTAGACTTAATTCTTTTGACAGTTTATCGGAAACGGCTGTAGGGTTTTGAGTAGCGGATAAAAGATTTTTACAACTGGAGGGTTTGTGGGGCCCTACATAATCTAATAAAAACCCATGTTGAAATCCATTTAAAAGATAGTCTTTCAATTTAGTTGGATAGCCATCTAGGTAAAATTGTAATCTATTTACTTTGACTGGTGTTGGTAGTTGGACTGGATGCGACAGTGCGAGAGGTGGCGGCAGTTGGTTTTCCCGACTTGCATTTTGTGGCAGGATGCTCGCCTCCACATTTAAAGCAGGCGTGTTTGAAATTACACCCAAAACATCTTTCGCCTTGGTGGAATTTCCAGCAGAATCCTCGCGGAAAGGGCTGCTTTGATTGCCGGTTAAACGAGCTAGGCGGATTGTTTGAGGATGAAAGTTTGGTCATGTGGTGCGCCTGCAACCACAATTCCTAATGCACTTCGTCCCAAGGGAAAAGAGATTTTTGACGTAAATAGCGAAAATTTTCGTCATAATAACGCCAATGAGCGTTTTTTGCCGCCAAATCACGCACTGTCGCACTGTATTTCATTAATCCGGGAGCGCTGTCCGGAAATCGGATGGTGTATACGGCAACAAAAACCTGAAATGCTGTAGTCCATTGATCGATGCTAGTAATGCGCTTAGAGTTTTGGGCGGGTTCGAGACTGACCACAGGCTGGTTGGATCCAGATGATTTTACCGTGAAGTTGTATTTAGGATCGCCTGGCAAGGACGATAGAAGAGTTCCGAGATCGATATATTCGTTGGCTCATATTTTAGATTGAATTTTGTCCGGAACTCTACTCGAAAGTGGAACGGAAATTAAGGTATGGATTTTATCTGGCCTGAGGTCGGTCTCGGGCCCGCTAGTAATAGGGGTAGAACTTAAAGTGTGGCCCTCACCAGTTAGGTCTTGAACAACCTGCGCTACTGACCCCTGTACAGCAGCAGCAGGGTCGGATGTCTGTACTGGCTCTTGAGGGATTATTCCTGCAGACTTCAGGCTTTCAAGTACAGCCGAAGAAATAGCACTCGTGATGCTGGAAACCATATCATTAGCGACCACTGAACTCGGGGTCGCGGGACTGGAGACTGGGGATGGCCCACTGATCGCCGGCTCTCGGGAAAGTTCGCTCGGGTGCGGCACTTCGGGCGGGTTGAGAGCAGGAACCGAATGTACTCGAGAGGTCTGCTTGGGCCTCTTGGACTTGGTGGGGCGAGATGTACTGCTGGCCATGACCCTCGGGCGTTTAACTTGTGCGCTGGAGGCTGTTGCTGTAGAACTGCGCTTTCCTCTAGTCATCATCGCGGAATATGATTTAATTTCTAGCAAATCTACACCGCAAGCAAAGGAACTTGAATAAATAAGCCTAAGGCGTTGGTATGGGAGATAAAATAGTGAAAGAGTGAGTGGGGAGGGAGGTGGGGGGTTTCTAGTCCAGTAGCATTCTGCTCAAATTATAAACTGGAGAGAGAAAAAACGGAACCGGCAATAAAAGAAAAATCGGCAGCATGTTTGGCAATTTCCAAATTGGAGACGCCGCATTGAACATGCTAAAGTGCCGGAAAGAGGAACCGGTCCGTAAAATAAATACAATATCTTATAACAGAAGATAAAGCTCTCCTGTCCGCAATAAAGGACGGTTACAACGAAAGTAGAATGCATGACTGGATCGACAAGTTGGAATCTGTCACTGAGCCTCAGAAAAAGTGGCTAACTTCTTCAAGGCGAATAGTATGGCTCCCCTATAGCTACGATACAGAGCATAGTTGCCCGCTTCGTTCAAATGAACGCCATCTCGGCATAAAACAGCAATAGATGGACTTTGAAGCCCTCTATGGCTCCATGCTTCAGCATAAGAGAGTGGTTCGAGGACCACTTTGAGATATTTATTGAGAAGGTCTACTTTGAGGCTGAAATCGGGGACGTGTGGAGGAACAGCAGACCGGTAAATTACTAGGCATGCCATTATAAATTCTGCTCCACAGTGATCATGGAGGACTTGAACTAAATGTTCAATATCTGAACCAACAGATTCGGGGCGTTGTCCCACTACACACAAATCGTTAGTTCCCAGTTCTAAAATGATAACCTTTGGTTGAAAAGCCTTAATTTTGTCCAAATCAAATGACAGCATTTTAGAGACGGTTCTACCGCCAATGCCTAGAAAAGATACATTTTCGTGAGGCAAGTTCATGTCGTGAGCGGCACGCCTATCCTGGTGTTCGGTGAGGAATGTCTGTAAACGCCTCACAAATGAGTGACCAAGAATGAGAATGTTGGAGGTATTATCCATAACAGCAAACAGTTGAAAACAAGAAGGAAATGAGATATACTTAACGTTTGTTGTGGTGAAGTCCCAAGTCGATTGCTTGTTCAAAGGATAAGCGGGTCAGCTATCGAAGATTCGGCTTGATGTCAGCTTTCAGACCGAGAGGATTAACGAAAGGTTACACCCTCTTATAAAGGGTCTCCGCGAGATAATGAGATCGAGGCTAAGTAAATTTACTGCGAGTGGCCTTATCATAGGAGCTCGTGATTATTACCCAAAAGTAATTTTACTTTTCGTCTCGTGATTCTCATGCGATCGTAAACCATTGTAAGATAATTCAAAGTTCACATTCGAGTGCCTCTAAGCCTTTGAAGCCGCAATCGACCCCACCCCCAAAAATCCATGCATTGAAGAAATTGGAAGGGGAGACATAAAATTTTTTATTTGGTTCCAAATAAACTCATATTATTATTATTATATTATTATTATTAGTAGTAGTAGTAATAGTAGTAGTATATGTTATACTGTAAGTTCTGTCCCCGTTGTGTCCGCTATCCCCATTGTACTTAAGATCTTTTTACTACTAAGATCTGACGGAATATCTAACTATTCCTATAGTGTGGCGGATACAAGGGAAACAGCGGGGAACAGTATTTGGAGCTTGTTCAACATAATATGTCTTTGGCTGTTTTCATTTAGCATGGGATCTTTCCACTTTGAGTCTGTGTTCAATTTCCCCCTTAAATTGATCTGATCTACACGATTGTATAAATTTAACGGATATAACGGATATGCCGGAGACAAACTCAAGTAGTTATCATGAAACAAGATCACACCCGGCTTAACCATCTCTTCATGCAGTTATATAGGATCAGGCGTTCCTTTCCATGGCCGTTCCTCTTACGAGGAACGCTTTTGCGGAAAAACGTCCATATTTAATTGCAATTCTAGCAAAAGTTCTGAGAATGTGCTTTTTAGCTTCTTCCTGCATAAAACTACCAAGAGATATAGTTATAGAAAGTTTTTCACAGTACTCAGTATTATTTTAAGGCTTCAAAAAAGGGGAATGGAATTTTTTGGAAACGATCATATACATTCCCCAAAAGTAATGATAGCCACATTTCAGGTTAAAACACCGTAGTTTTCAATTGCATTTTTGTCCTTAGTATTGTCAGGCCGCTTTTTACATGAGGAAACTTTCAAAGTCTGATTTTAAGTGACGCGACACGAGGAAACATCTCTTTTTCAAAAACGCTGTGTTCCGCGCGTTTTTGCTTTTTGTTCCTTTAATTGCTCTAGGAACAACCGTAGGAACGTACAATAAAGGAACTTTATTTGCACAATAGGAACAAAGGTCGGCAAATTTCGGAACAATCTGGTCCGTTAGCAGCAAATTGGAACACAAAGTTCCTTTTGATTTTAGTCAAAGGGAACAACTGGTTCCTCTTTGATCCTTTCAGGAACAAAAGTTCCTCTTTCAACAGTTCCGATTTCCCTTCATGTTCCTTTCGAAGTGATTGGGGAACAAATGTTCCCAATCTAATTTCTCGCTCTACACAGTAAGGAACAAATTGTTCCTATTTACTGGCATATCCACTGCTGTTCGGAACGCCTTGTTCCCTTTCGGTTCAAATTGTTCCTATTCATGGCCAACAGGAACGGAATTGTTCCTAATCGAGGTGGTTTTTTGTTCCTCGAGATGAGTGTTATGTTCCGCGTATAAATGGGAACAGGTTCCGAATTAGTGATAAAGGAACTAGCGTTCCATTTTGCGCAAAGTGTAAAACGGAATAGGGAACAAGAGCTCCTATTTATCGTAGGCTATCTGAAACTACTGTCCATCACCTCCGCCATACAAATTTATCAAAACATATATCCTTCAACAATCAAGTAAACTATCAGATAGGAACAAATGTCGGCAAATTTCGGAACAACCTGGTCCGTTAGCAGCAAATTGGAACACAAAGTTCCTTTTGATTTTAGTCAAAAGGAACAACTGGTTCCTCTTTGATCAATTCAGGAACAAAAGGTCCTCTTTCAACAGTTCCGGTTTCCCTTCATGTTCCTTTCGAAGTGATTGGGGAACAAATGTTCCCAATCTAATTTCTCGCTCTACACAGTAAGGAACAAATTGTTCCTGTTTACTAGCATATCCACTGCTGTTCGGAACGCCTTGTTCCCTTTCGGTTCAAATTGTTCCTAATCGAGGTGGGTTGTTGTTCCTCGAGATGAGTGTTATGTTCCGCGTATAAATGGGAACAGGTTCCAAATTAGTGATAAAGGAACTAGCGTTCCATTTTGCGCAAAGTGTAAAAAGGAATAGGGAACAATAGTTCCTATTTATCGTAGGCTATCTGAAACTACTGTCCATCACCTCCGCCATACAAATTTATCACAAGACATATCCTTCAACAATCAAGTTAAGTACGAGACTTGCCCGCTCAAGTTCAGGCTTGTGTCTTTGTTCCTTTTGATTAATTGTGTACCAAATACGGACAAGAAAACAATAGTACAAGGGGCAAGAATGACCAAGTGTGGGCAGAGATGGGCTAACAAATATCTCATTGGCGAATAGGACGATCTCTTGGGGACCCTTTTGCTAGTATAAGTGCGTGCATACTTTAGAAAGATATCGATTTCAAGCTAATGCTTAAGATGAACAAACGAGGCAAGGATGTCAACTGGTCAAAGTTAGCAAATGCATCGCCTAAACCAAAGAGACTTCACTTAGAAGAGGATGACTGTGACGGTCTTTTTCACTGCCCAGTGCAAATTTGTAACCACGATGGATTCACTACGCAAAGAGGCTGTAGAAAACACGTAAAGAACAAACACAGTTGGTACTATTACTTCGACGAGAAGCCAGACAGTGCTCAAATCGAAACGCTTGATGTCGATGAAACCAACAAATGTGAAGCCAGTGATCAGAAGATTACACCGCGCAATAGCAGGGCAATTGCCTCTTTTGATCCTAGAAACTACATTGCCAAGAACTTTTTTTCGTGGCTAACAGGCAGTGGTGGGGGCTGTAAAAGTGATCGACAAGCACAACAGATCGTAAGCAAGTGCTTAAAGTTTCTCAAGTTTTGTTGCGAAGACGAAGAGGAGCTCACATTTGACATTGTGGACTTTAGTTTATGTTCACCGAATCTCCTTTTCAAGTTTGTTGATACGATGCAGGATGATTGGAATCTGGGACACGCGGGACGCATAGGCTACTTGGATGCCATTGCAGAATTGGTGGATTATCGAAAAGTGAATGGTGCATCGGAATCAGTGTTGAGAGGGCTGGCTTCAACAGAAATTTACTTGAAAAAGGTGCGCAAAACCGTTTCCAAAATGATGCGATTGCAGTGGACCAGCGAGCTCGACATCGATGCCTTAGAAGCCAAGGGACATTGGGCCACTCTTGAAGAACTGTTGGAAGTCGTGGGGCGCTACTTGCCGCGCTACGAGAGCGTACTGAAATCATGCAAGGAGAAACCGGGTGCTGTTCTGCCCATAGATTTATCTTTTGCTACCAAATTTTTGGCCGTCTATTTATTTTTCAAGGTCAAGGGCTCGCGCCCCATGACATTTCAGTACTTAACGGCGGAAATGGTGAACAATGCCAAGACTAACGGTGGATTTATAGACCAGAAAATGTTCAAAACGGCTGGAAAATTTGGCTTCGATTCTCTTTACCTGACCGAGACGAGCATGCAAGTGTTGGATGGCTACATCAACCACGTTCGCCCCCTATTCAGACCGACCTGTGACTTTGTGTTGGTGACAAGAAATGGAGGACAGCACAACAAGCTGGGAGAGCTAATGAGCAAACTGGTCTTAGATGCAACGGGCAAATACGTTCACCCCACTCGCTATCGACAGATTGTGGAGACCGCGAGTTCCAGGCAGCTGAGCAGCAGCGCGCAGAGCACAATCTCCGAGGACCAGAAACATAGCTCAGTCGTTGCAAGGGTTCACTATCAGAAGAAGCGATCACGCGAGGTGGCGAGCAAAGCACGTGAATATTTGGAACGATTGCACGGGGAAAAGGAATCACAGCTAGAAATAGACGTGCGCTCGAGGCTTTCAGGCAATTCTGCGTCTTCTGAAGATCAAAATGGTAGCAAAACTGATACCTCTTCTAACGACGAGGGAGAAACGATCGAAGAAACACCACCCGAGCGTCTTTCAGGTGTCCCGAGACTAAAGCGGGAAAATGCGTTTATAGCGACAGATTTCCCGTCGAGAAAAAAGAGTCTGATGTTCACCCCTGAAGAAGACAATTATCTAAAAGCAGGCATCGAGCGACACGGTTACGGTCAATGGAAAGCGATTCTCAGGGATCCCAAATTTCGTTTTCAAGAGGGAAGGACAGCCAACTCCCTGCTGAGCCGTGCAGCGCGAAGATTCGGATCACTTTCTAAGTCATCCTAGAACTTTACATTGTGAGCGATACAAAATTTTGCGAGGGGCGCGCACCGGAACACTGAACTCTAGTTAGTTCATATAACTCGAAACTTTAGTGCAAGCTTAATATTAGGCAAGACATAGGGGAGGCGTGTTTTCAAACAACAATTATTGTCACACAGATAAGTCACAGAACTTCTAACTTTATTCCTCGATTTCTGAACACGACTGATTGATTTGAATGATTTTCTGAATTTTTACTGTTGGCTGGGGGAAAAGAAGTGAGTTATCCTTCCTCTCTTGGGCATCGGAGTACTTGTTAGGGGCTGACTTCGGCGTTTATGATAGGTGAGTTTCGGAGCGGATGAGAGGCTGTGTGCTCTGGGTGTTGTAGAGGGCGTTATGAATAGCTGCTCGTCGTCGTCGTCGTCGTCTTCGATCTCACGTGGATAGGGAAGGGGGCACCAGATGCTGGTGATTCTGTCCGCTTGAGTCGGGGAGACCCACTGCATTTCTACGGCTTTCTTTCTCCGCTGCAAAAGTACAAATTTTGCCAGGCCCGGAACTTCTTCCTTTTGAAACTTTAACTTCAGAGCCTCAGCGGTCACTTCCATCATGTACAAGAGGGCAAGCTTCGTATCTTCGTCTGTCGCTGCGTCTTCTTTGGCCTGGTGGTCTCGAAGTTCCATCTCTTTCGCCATAATCCAATCATTGTTGTAGTATTCTCGTGCTTTCTTCTCTAGCATCCGTTCTTCTTCTTCGTTTTTCTTTGCAAAGTATTCTTCCCTTGAACTCTCGATGTTTGGATGGTAGGGGCCGCTCACTGACTGGAGCAAAGGGGCGTCCTCTTCCCTCATCATACCGAGCGAGATCCATCGTTGACGTGTTTCTTCTAGAACACGTTTTCGTGCGCGTTCTTCTTGGTTGTCAATGTCCTCCACTGCGCGTTTTACCCCAGCCGCGAGTAGATTTAGTTGCCTTTGTTTGAGGCTATGGCATGGCTCTTGCTCTCGATGAAGCTCGATATTCTTTAGACTCTTCTCCCATTGCCCCAGGTAGGTCGAACCAGCATCTGAGTCTTCACTCTCTCTTTCCTGATCTCTGAATTCTGTAGTCGTGTTCACCTCCGCTTTATCGCTCCCTTCTTGCTCGCTTTCACTTTCGTCTAGTTGAATGGTCCTAATTCGTTCTTTCTCTTCTTCGTCTCTGTCCTCCGGAAGGAAACTGGTCCTCGGGATGGAAGGGGGTAGTTCATCGTCCGGCGTTCTTGCGAGACTGCATGCCCAGATAATGCAATCCATTGCATTGTCTCGTAGGAATTCTTGAACTCCTGCCACACGCGGCGCGGTAAGGCTTTTAAAAAAGAACTTTCTCAAGCGGGCTTCCATGGCGTTGTTGTTGTGCTCGCCGAAATCCATGTCAGTCTGACAAGTGATGAACATTGGGCATCTTATTACTTTCAGACTTGACGTCTTATACTTGCGGTCGTGAGCGGTCAGCCCTCCCTGCGTTAATATTTTCCAGTCGTCTGGCTCCATCAGGTTTGCGTGTGCCTCGTCCAGGAAGATAATTTGCGTGTTTTCGTCGACTAGGCTCTTGTTAAACGCCTTTTGCTTAGTGATCATCGCAATGTATCTTGCTGGGATCAGGCGCGAGATGGGCGTAAAAAGGCTCGTTTTTCCACTGTCCGGCTCTCCTACCAGACACATTACCTTTTCCTTGTGTTGTTTCATGCGGCAGTTGAGCAGCCGAATGTAGTATTCGTAGAAGTGCGCCATTTCCATCTCGTTGAGGCTGTTCTCTAAAATTTGTTTGAAGTACCCAGGATCTGGCTTTTTAGTATATTCGTAGTCGACGTACAACCTGGGAGATTCTTTGCCAAAGTCCGCGTCTTTCACGGGCTCAAAAGCGAACTTTCTCTGGCTTATTGAAAAGCACCATCCTCCTTTTACTTGGATCAAGTCGTACTGGATGCGAAGCTGCCTTACAAACTCACATTCTCGATCGCCAAGTATCTCCACAAGTTTGTTCAGATGCTTGATGATAGTATCCTTGAACTTATCGTTGCTTCCCAGCAGGGAAAGAAATTTTTTAACCGAGCAGCAATGCTGATATGTGTATTTGGATGACTTTACGTTTTTGAAAACTTCTCCACAGTACAGAGCGTAGCCCAATTTCTCCATGGCTCGTTCGATGTCGTTTATCGCCACCACAATAGGCGACGCGAGAACTTTCGTGGCTTTTGGGATGTTTGAAGGCAATTCACATGCCTCGATGCCAAATACATCAAATTGCAGACCGGAACTGACGAGAGAGGGTATCAATCTTTCTCGAAGCTTTGCGGTGAATGAACCAGCAACAACTTGTAATCTGACCACACGCTCACTTGCATGAAGGTTCTCCATGGGCTCTTCTATCAGTTGCTTTTGTAGCAGTTGAAGACTATGGGAAAAAGATTTGTCGACTTGGCTTTGTATAAAGCAGTTGTTGTGATCTTTTAGCGTGGTGCATAATGGTGAGCAGGATTCCTCTTCACATCCTCTTTTGCAGACTGGTAGGGCTTTGGCTGTCACTTCCATGCCTGTTTGTAAGAGAGCCGAATGCAAAGGTACGGTAGATACGCGCGTGCCGTTGGGGGACTGAACGGCAATCCAGTAAGTAATTGCTGGTCAGTACTTTTCTTGAACTTCGTCGTTCTGTTCATCCTCTTGTTCTTCGTTGTTCTTTTTTTTCCCCTTACTTCGTCTCTCTAGGGCGGCGACAGAGGAGAAAAAAAATGCCACTCCTTTCATTTTTTTAATCTTTTGATCACATTCATCTCGCTTTTGGCAAATGTTTAACCACAGATCGTCACAAGATATTCGTTCATGTCTGCTGTACGATAATTTAGCTGATAAGAGCGAACAAGTTCCTTGGACAGCTGGCAAGACCTTGCTTAGAAGGGCGCTTCGGATTCCCTAAAATTTGTGTAAGAAAAAGAAAAAAATCAGTATAGTTTGAGCTACAATGACGAAGTAAACTTGTAGGAAAATTGTCTCCAGGTTTTGCATTTGTATTTGCAAGCAACACTGTATTATAGGTTTACAGGTTCGAAACGCCTTAGCTATAGAGCTGTTTATTTACGATGAACTTCATAAATTCGTTCTCTAAAAGAACTAAGAGCATCTTGTCTTCCTTAACGAATCTTAAAGTTACGATGAAAAAATATCAAGTCTAGTACATACCTTATTATTCAGTTGCCGTGCTGGTGCTGTGGCCATTACTGTCACCGAGAGAAATGAGAACGAAATAGCTTTTCCGTCTACTTTTATAGCTTGGAAGCCAGATTTTTATAGCTCTTCTGTGCGGTCTTTTGTGTTTGATTAATTCCAGCAAAAAAGCCGCTACGGTGCAAGAATTGCACGTAAAAGGTACAATAATTACGTAATCGACAGCTCTAATCACATTCTTTCTCATGAAGTTTTGTTGACAATTCACAAATAGTGGATAATGAGGTATTCACGTTAGCAAAAGAGTGTAATTTTTAAATAAAGTCTGAAAACTTACAATTACGTAATCGATCGCTGTAATCACATTCTTTTCATGAAGTTTTGTTGACAATTCGGAAATAGTGGATAACGAGGTATTCACGTTAGAACAAAAGTGTAATTTTTACACCAAGTCTGAATACTTATGTGGCGAACAAACAATCTCAGAATCCGCGAAAACCTTAGGCATACTTTTTGCAGGATTATTATTTTGTGCAGCACATAGATATCCCCGGTGTATCCGTCATATCCGTCACACTATTTACATTCTGCAATTTAGGAGTTCTCAAATAATGCGATAAAAACGCATTATAACTGGGATGTCACATAAGACAAGAGAAGCCTTTCTTGTCACTGAACTATAAGAGGTCCTTCCCGTATTATCCGATGTATCCGTCACACTAAATAAAATATGTGGATTTTCAATGAGATCTCCGAGTCTAAAAGAACTCGATAATAATGGTGATAGCGGATACAACGGGGAGACAAATTACAGCATATCAGATCTGCTTCAAGGAATACATAAAATATCTAAAGGATAATGGGGATAGCGGACACAACGGGGAAAGAACTTACAGTACTACTACTACTACTACTACTACTACTACTAATAATAATAATAATATAATAATAATAATAATAATATATTATTATTATTATTATATTATTATTATTATTATTATTATTATTAGTAGTAGTAGTAGTAGTAGTAGTAGTAGTATATGTTATACTGTAAGTTGTGTCCCCGTTGTGTCCGCTATCCCCATTATACTTTAGATATTTTATGTATTCCTTGAAGCAGATCTGATGCACTATAAGTTGTGTCCCCGTTGTGTCCGCTATCCCCATTGTACTTAAGATCTTTTTACTACTAAGATCTGACAGAATATCTAACTATTCCTATAGTGTGGCGGATACAAGGGAAACAGCGGGGAACAGTATTTGGAGCTTGTTCAAATTAATATTTTTTTGGCTGTTTTCATTTAGTATGGGATCCTTCCACTTTGAGTCTGTGTTCAATTTCCCCCTTAAATTGATCTGACCTACACAATTGTATAAATTTAACGGATATAATGGATATGCCGGAGACAAACTCAAGTAGTTATCATGAAACAAGATCACACTGGCTTAACTATCTCTTCATGCAGTTATATAGGATCAGGCGTTCCTTTCCATGGCCGTTCCTCTTACGAGGAACGCTTTTGCGGAAAAACGTCCAGATTTAATTGCAATTGTAGCAAAAGTTTTGAGAATGTGCTTTTTAGTTTCTTCCTGCATAAAGCTACCAGGAGATATAGTTATAGAAAGTTTTTCGCAGTACTTAGTATTATTTTAAGGCTTCGAAAAAGGGGAACGGAATTTTTGGGAAACGATCATCAACATTCCCCAAAAGTAATGACAGCAACGTTTCAGGTTAAAACACGGTAGTTTTCAATTGCATTTTTGTCCTTAGTATTGTCAGGCCATTTTTTACATGAGGAAACTTTCAAAGTTTGATTTTAAGTGACGCGACACGACGAAACATTTCTTTTTCAAAAACGTAGTGTTCCGCGCGTTTTTGCTTTTTGTTCCTTTAATTGCTTTAGGAACAACCTAGGAACGCACAATAAAGGAACTTTTTTTGCACAATAGGAACAAAGGTCGGCAAATTTCGGAACAATCTGGTCCGTTAGCAGCAAATTGGAACACAAAGTTCCTTTTCATTTTAGTGAATAGGAACAACTGGTTCCTCTTTTATCCTTTCAGGAACAGAAGGTCCTCTTTTGACAGTTCCGATTTCCCTTCATGTTCCTTTCGAAGTAACTGGGGAACAAATGTTCCCAATCTAATTTCTCGCTCTACATAGTAAGGAACCAATTGTTCCTATTTACCGGCATATCCACTGCTGTTCGGAACGCCTTGTTCCCTTTCGGTTCAAATTGTTCCTATTCATGCCCACAGGAACAAAATTGTTCCTAATCGAGGTGGTTTTTGTTCCTCAAGATCAGTGTTATGTTCCGCGTATAAATGGGAACAGGTTCCGAATTTGTGACAAAGGAACTAGCGTTCCATTTTGCGCAAAGTGTAAAACGGAATAGGGAACAATAGTTCCTATTTATCGTAGGCTATCTGAAACTACTGTCCATCACCTCCGCTACAGAAATTTATCAAAACATATATCCTTCAACAATCAAGCAAAGTACCAGACTTGCCCGCTACATGCATAATCTCGTTCGGGCTGGCTCGCGCAAGTTCAGGTTGTGTCTTTGTTCCTTTTGATTAATTGTGTACCAAATACGGACAAGGAAACAATGGGGCAAGAGGCAAGAATGACCAAGTGTGGGCAGAAATAAGTGAACAAATATCTCATTGGCCAATAGGATGATCTCTTGGGGAACCTTTTGCTAGTATATATGTGTGAATTCTTTAGAAAGATATCGATTACAACCTTATGCTTAAGATGAACAAACGAGGCAAGGATATGAACTGGTCAAAGTTAGCAAATGCATCGCCTAAACCAAAGAGACTTCACTTAGAAGAAGATGACTGTGATGGTCTTTTTCACTGCCCGGTGCAAATTTGTAACCACGATGGATTTACTACGCAAAGAGGCTGTAGAAAACACGTAAAGAACAAACACAGTTGGTTCTATTACTTCGACGAGAAGCCAAACAGTGCTCAAATGGAATCGTTTCATAATCAATCCGAGAGATTTGAAGCCAATGATCGGACGATTCCACGTACAACAAGAGCAATTGCCTCTTTCGACTTGAAAAACAACATTGCTAAAGGTTTTTTCTCATGGCTGACTGGCAGCGGCGGGGGTTGTAAAAGCGATCGACAAGCACAGCAAATTGTCAGCAGGTGTTTAAAGTTTCTCAAATTCTGTTGCGAAGAGGAAGGAGAACTCACATTTGGCATTGTTGATTTTAGCCTATGTTCACCGAATCTCCTATTTAAATTCGTTGATACGATGCAGGATGAATGGAAACTCGGACACGCGGGACGCATAGGTTACTTGGACGCCATTGCAGAATTAGCGGATTTCAGAAAAGTAAATGGCGCATCAGAAACAGTATGGAGAGGCCTATCTACAGCAGAAATGTACTTAAAAAGGGCACGAAAAACCGTCTCGAAGATGATGAGGTTGCAGTGGACCAGCGAACTCGATATTGACGCTTTAGAGGCCAAGGGGCACTGGGCCACAATGGATGAGGTCTTAGAGACGGTGGGGCGTTACTTGCCGCGCTACGAGAGCGTGCTTAAAACATGCAGGGATAAACCAGATACTGTTTCGCCTCTGGAATTATCGTTTGCTACCAAATTTCTGGCCGTCTATTTGTTTATCAAGGTCAAAGGCTCACGCCCGATGACATACCAATATCTAACCGTAGAAATGGTCGACAAAGCTAAGACGAACGGCGGATTCATAGACCAAAAACTGTTCAAGACAGCTGGAAAGTATGGCTTTGAATCTCTTTTCCTGACAGACACCAGTATGCAAGTCCTAGAAGGCTACATCAACCACATTCGCCCACTTCTCAAACCTAACTGTGATTATGTTTTAGTCACGAGAAATGGTGGACAACATAACAAGCTAGGAGAAGTAATGAGTAAATTGGTGTTCGATGCAACAGGCAAGTATGTTCACCCAACTCGCTACCGCCAAATAGTGGAGACGGCAAGCTCTAGAACTCTTAGTAGCAGCGCCCAAGATGCGATCTCGGAGGACCAGAAACACAGCTCTGTTGTGGCAAGAGTTCACTATCAAAAACGGCGATCTCGCGAAGTCGCCAGCAAAGCACATGCATTTTTGGAAAGACTACAGGGCGAGAGGGGATCAGAGCTAGAAATGGACGTACGCTCTAGGCTTTCTGAGAATTCAAGTTTTTCACAAGAACAAGATGTTGGCAAAACCGATACGTCTTCTAATGATGAAGAAGAAGACGTAATTACAGATACAACACGCGAGCCTTTGGTAGGAGTGCCAAAATTGAGACGAGAAAATGCGTTCAGAGTGACAGAAACAAGCGCGCGACGGAAGAGTTTAATGTTCACCCCCGAGGAAGACAGATTTCTTAAGGCTGGACTTAAGCGACACGGATTTGGGCAATGGAAAGCGATTCTAACAGACCCCGAATTTCAGTTCCAAAAGGGAAGAACGGCTAACTCTCTTCTGAGCCGAGCCGCTCGAAGATTTGGATCACATTCAAAATCGTGGCAGCGTTAATTGACAAGGTCCTACTTAATGAATGAACTCAAGCTGTAGCTATCTTAAATTCGTGGAGTCAAATAAATAAATGATTGCAAAATCTAGCCCTACATTAAATGCGAGAAACAACTATAGAAAGAAATGACAATGTAAGCTAGATCCATAGCGTCAATATGACATATTTAATGACTGACTTTCTCGGCATGACCATGCCATCATGGGGCGTCGTGCAAAAAAAGCAAAAATTACGTGATATTTGAAACTGACAATATAGCAGTAATGATACAAGTGTTCTGTGGCGTAAAGGCCTTAAATTTAGTTTAACTTAGTATTTATTATAAATTGCATGTAAGGGCACTTAAGTTGATCCTACTTTGTTACATGTTTCTGCGAACTAAAAAAGCTAGTCACCCGCTTCTGTCCCTTGATCGTTTGGCTTCTCGAGAGTCTTGCTCGCTTCGAGGGTCTGTTGTCAGGTGAGGGTACTCGCCTTAGTAACGGTGAAGAGCCTGTGAAAATGTTTTCATCAAATGAGGGCTCGTAACAAGGTGTCTTCGGTGTAATGAACTCGTCCTCGCTCTCCGATTCGACGACCTCCTGGCTCGTAGGTGGAGTGAACATCGTCTGGTGCGTGTTCTCAGGCGGGTCGTAAGATGGTGTCGAGGCAAGTGGCAGTCTCTCCGCTACACTCGTGACTAGGTGCTGTTGGCGCTGGTCCAGAAGGCCGAGAAGCGTGCACACCCTCTTCCGTTCCGCCACAGCCTCGGCAGTTCCAAAAGTCCCCAGAGATACGTGATGGTCCCTGAGTCTGCCTGTCAATTGCTTTATGTAGGCCTTCAACGTGGAACGCTCCGACGAGTCGTCACTAGCCTGGTACCGTTCGCAGCATCGCTTTAAATCCTTCTCGGTGGATCTCAACCAAGTTCCCTGAAACGCTTCTCTGGCAGCCTCTCGACGAGCCTGTTCTTCGGCCGCTACCCGTGCTTGGTCATACCGCTGGAGATCCCTCGCAATTGGACTAGGAGTGGGATCGTCGAGGTCGTCGGGTAACAGGCTCAAGTTCGCGTTTGACACGCCCCTGGAGCGAAGGAAGTCCTCCCTCTTTCTGCGTCGTTCCGCTCGTGACCTTTCTTCTTCCCTCTTTTTGTGCTCTTCCGTCCTCAGCATCTGCGCTAGGTGTCTGTGGCGCAGGCAACCCGGCACCACCTTTTCGAGCTCATGGCGAAGTTTGTCGATGTGTTTGTTACCTTCATTTTCATCGGAGCTCTCGCTTTCGGCTTCTCTCTCCTCTTCATTCGTGAGTGAGATTTCACCGCCTTCCGTGCTGCACTCGGGAGCGTGGTCGTCCAGTAGGGAAACGGACAAAATTCTCTGAATGTCTTCACTTTGTAAACCGTCCTCACGCTCTCCTAAAGTCCTTCCAGTTTGTGTGGTAGTGGAGTTTGTAGCAACCATCTTTTGGGCCCATACGATGCAATCCATTGCATGTTCTCGTAGCCACTGGTTGGCCTCCGGGTTAACTTGCGGCAAGCTTCTGAAGAAGTACTTGTGGAGTCTCCGGTTCATTGCGTCATTGTGTGCCTCGCCAAAGTCCATCACCTGTTGACATGTAATGTACATACTTGCACGGCAGTGGAACCCCTGGGCCTTCTTCCATTTTACATCGTGGGATGTAAAACCGCCTTGACAAATTATCTTCCAGTCATCTATGTCGAGCAGGTTGTTGTATGCCTCGTCGAGAAAGATCACTTCTGTGGAGGTGTCAATCATCGACTTGTTAAAGCTCTTCTGTTTGGTGACGCGAGCGATTCTGTTTAACGGTACAATTTGAAACACTGGGCTGAACAGGCTCGTTTTGCCACTGTCAGAAGCTCCGATGGCACATGGCACAGGTCGCTTATGTTCTTTATCTCTGAATAACGCGAGGAAATCAGCGCAAAACTGTTGTATTTGCCCTTCAGGTAGGCTATTGGTTAGAATTTGCTCGAAGTATTTAGGATCGGGCTCCTGGAGGCTGTCATAGGGGACATATGCTCTTGGTGATCTGATACCTCGCTGTAGAAAATAGAAAAAAAAAAGAATTGTTAAAACATACAAACATGTAATAAATAGGTAAAATAAGAAGTAGAAAGCTTCACCCGCCAACAAACAAAGAAAAGACAAAGAAAAGAAAATGGTGTGATTGGTCTTAAAGGATCTTGCAAAAATATAGAGTTGAATAAATAACTAGGACTAGGTAACTCGAAACTGAATAGCACTTGATTTGGCATATTTTAAGGTTAATTATGTTGTATAGTTATAGAAAAACGACTTTTCTATTGAACAGATACATTGTCATTTTAGCCAGCAGATAAATTGTAGCCAAGGAAATTGTGATAACGGAATTAAAACAACCTTTACTGATGAAAACGTACGCTCTCACCTCTGATTCTGGGATCACTCCTTGTACAAAAGCTCCTACAGAGAAAGACCAAAACCAGCCATTCTGCACTTCAACCAAGTTTCGATCTATGTTAAGTTGGCCAATCAGGGAACTTTCTGGCTCGCTCAGAAGAGGTAGAACTCGTTGAAACTGTTGGACAAGCCTGTCTTTGAAGCACTCGTTCCCCATAAGATTTAACAGAAATGACTTCATGGAGCAAAGGAACTTGAAAGTAAACTGTGATTCTGCGACTTTCTTGTAGACATCTCCTCGGTAGACACTGAACTGAAGCTTTTTCATCGCGGCATGGATGTCATTACAGAGAACTGTTAGTGGGCAAGACAATGGCTTCTGTGGTGTACATGGTATTTCTACGCCCAGGGTACTGCTTTCGTTTCCATGGAGACCAAAACAATCGATTTTCAAACCAGCGTGGCGCAATTCTCGGGTAGATGTAGACATCATCGGTTTGAACTCTTCCCTAAGCACTCGCACACGAACCACATTTTCGGTCGACAACATTTCTTGAGACTGTTCGTCATCACTAATATCTATTTCGTCTTGAAGGGCGCTGTCAATAAAGAATGAAAAACAAAACAGAAAAGTTTACTATCTCAGAAATTAACCATAACCCTATCATCACCATTACCATTACCATTACCGTTACCGTTACCGTTACCATTACCGTTACCATCATCATGACCATCATCATCACTGTCTCCATCATCATCATCATCATCGTTATCATTAACCTTACCATCAGCTTCTTCACCATCATCATCATCATCATCATCACAACTGTCAATTTTTATTTTCTCTCGTCAGATATTTTCGTGTTTGTTTTCGTGGTAGCATTTTCGCTTCGACGCTTCATCGCTATATGCCATAATGTTTGTACGAAGAAACCATGTCACTGGCGAAACTGCTGCCTTCCAGAACTCCTCACTCTTGTCGAATGTGCCAGCTTGTTATGTTTTATTACAGCGTTTTCGATGTGGGTAACACGATGGAATTATCTACATAGATGGCGATCATCAGATAAAGACTACCAATTGGTTGACGTTTTTTATTCCTTGGCATCGTTACTTAGTTTCTTCAAGCTGGCCCATTATCTTAAGGTTAGGGACATTATTAACTCAAATTTAAAATAAAGTGGAGAAAGAAATGGATGGGTGGATGAATAGGGGGTAATAACAAAATAAACTGTTGGTACTTTTTTCCCCAGGCTCATCGTACTTTGGGCGCCTTGAATCTGTCTCTCTACATGATGATCACGAAAGATGTCATATATTTTGCAATCATCTTTGTGATGATCCTTTACATTCCTTTTGCGACCGCACTGGAGAAAATGTATTCATACTACGTCGTGGACAGCGGCAAGAATGCAACCCACCCACTAGCCAGGTAGGCGGCTAATATAGAGCAGTCTTTGTGTGACTGTGAAAAGCTCGCGTCACGAATTCCAACGCTGTCGTGAAATGATAATATATAGATTTAGCCAGGGCTAAAAGGGAAGCTCCTATTAACTCGAATTTATAATTTAAATCAAACAATAAACTTGTATTCCACAAATCAGTTAACTTTAGAGCACATTCATGTGACTTTTGAGGGAAAGGCTGAGTGTCTTTAGAGAAAAATAATTTGCAAACAGTCCATCTAAGAGTGAACTTAACCGCGCCGGCTATGGCGCCGGCTATGGCTGCACGTCTATTTTCAAGCTGCTAAATTATTTCACTTTTTTTCCGCTCATCTCAAACGCTGTGTTGCACCCAAGTTATAGTTCCGTATTCTCAAGCCTTCAGTGAAGTTTTCATCCTGATTTCTCGCCTTTCTATCGTCGGGAAGTTGTGCCAGCTTGAATATCGATACCTGTGACTGTGACAACTTCCAAGATGGCTGCCCTGACGAAGCGAATTTATTCGTCTGTTTTCCTCATGTCGCTAAGACCCAATGGGCGCCCTCGTATTGAATCGACTCTATACAATACTTTAAAGTCTATCAATATCCTTAGGGCTACAAGAGGAGTTCGAGCCGGGACCAGAGTAAAACAACGAGCTGCCATGTTATCTTCGCAACGTATTCACACGTTCATCACTACCCATCAGCGCGTACAATCAGCCAAATATGGAGCTGGGCATTTAGCGACGAACTGTATAAACATCCCAACAGGGACTAGAATTACCTCCAAGGTACCTAAGTTCTTAATAACTAATGCCTGCCATGTCTCAAATAAAGTTGACGAGTTGCACGGAGTCGTCGAATTGAATAATGTGACCGTGGCCATTGTAACCGAGTCCTGGCTGACGGACAGTGTACCATCAACTGCTATTAGCATTAGCCAGTCTTTTAATGTGTTTCGCAAAGATAGACCTACTCCTGGCGGCGGTGTGTTGGCTTATGTCCACAGCTCTATTCCAACTATACGCCTAGAGAATATCGAAGCCAGTGACAAAGAGGTTCTTTGGTTACTCCACACGCCACCTCGGATTTCAAGACCTTTCAGTTGCATAATTACGGCTGCTTTATATTTTCCGCCAGGGAAAACGCGTACCGAGGAGAGAGAATTGATTGATCACATCACTGAGCGCTTAGACAACTTGCTGATAGAGAGACCTTCGGCGGGTATCATAATTACCGGGGACTTTAACCACCTCAACCCGCGTCAACTGTGTCAAAGATTCAGCCTACGGAAATTAGTCAAAACGCCTACACGTGGACAGAATATTCTAGATCAATTTCTTTCGAATATGGGTGAGCTATACTGTGAAGCACAACTTCTACCACCGCTTGCTCGATCTGATCATCAGTGCATCTTATTCTCTCCTCTAAACCAGCAGCGGCATGGGAAAGCAATATCTAGATCTGTAAGGACGTTTAAGCCTGATAATCTACGTTCTTTAGGGCTTAAACTTAATTTGGAAAGCTGGAGTGCTGTTTACGAAGCATCTGATGTTGATAAAAAAGTTGAGGCATTCAATAGCATAATAATTAATTCTCTTGACACCTGTACTCCCCTGCGTCACGTGCGTTTGCATCCTAGTGACAAGGAGTGGATGACGCCGCATATTAAAGATCAGATTCGTGCTAGACAAAAGGCTTGGGTTAAAGGTGACAAGGAAAAATATCAACAAAAGCGTGAAATGGTAGCAGCCCTTATATCTAGTGCTAAGCGTAAATTTTATGAAAGGAAGGCCAGCGATCTCCGTTATACGAATCCAAGCAAGTGGTTTAAATATATCTACTCGCTCTGTGGTGCCCAGCAGTTATCAAAAACCCCAACTGCGCCCAACAAGGCTGAATTACAGAAAACTGCGGACCTTCTGCTTGATGCTTTTGTTGCTCCTTGGAAGGACCGAGAACCAACCGCACTGTCAGTCAGCGAAGTTGCTAATGAATTGGATGACAGACCTCCGCCTGTTCCAAACATTGGGCAAGTCAAAGCCATACTCAAACATGTGAATCCGAGGAAAGCAACAGGTGTTGACGGTGTGCCTGCGTGGCTCCTTAAACGGTTTCACGAAGAACTGGCACCTGTTGTACATGATATTATTTGTGCCAGTATAGTACAGTCCAAGTATCCTACCAGTTACAAGCATGCTTTAGTCAGCCCTGTACCCAAGGTTGATAATCCGATGGATATAAACAATGACTTCAGACAGATTTCAGTTTTGCCACAAGTCGCCAAGGTACTGGAGAGGATCCAGCTTAAGCTAAACCTAAAGGACCTAAGTCTTAATTCTTCCCAACACGCTTTCACGGCGGACAGATCTACTATGACTGCGCTTGCCAGCATCACACAAGACTGGTATAACGCTACAGATTCTGGTAGTCTATATAATGGCGTGCATGTGGTTTTTGTGGACTTCCGAAAAGCCTTCGATTTGGTGGATCATGGCGTTCTTTTGACTAAACTTGCTGGCATGGGCATCACCAAGAGCTTTTGGAAATGGACACAGAGCTACCTATCAGGCAGAACACAGCAGGTTAAGCTCCCAGGAGTCCTCTCCAGATATGGTGAGGTGATTGCTGGTGTACCCCAGGGCGGTGTCATTTCTCCTACACTTTTTAATGTGCATGTCAACGATATTGAGGACTGCATCCCCAGGGAAATACCTGTATCCACTTGCAAGTACGCTGATGACTGTACCCTATACGAACTTGTCCTTATGGACTCTGTCAGTCAAATGCAGAATGCTGTAACTCACTTGGAAAGATGGGCTGTGCAGAATAAAATGGAGCTGAATGCTAAAAAGACCAAAGATATGTGGATCACCTTCAAGAAGTCCTGTCCAATTCCTGCTCCTATCAATATCGGGACTACTGAACTGGAGAGGGTTTCAGAGTTTAAACTACTGGGTGTATATGTACAGAACGATCTCAAGTGGAATACACATGTCTCAAGTATTGTCGGCAAAGCGTGTAAACGGATCCACTATCTTAGGGTCTGTAGAACAGCCCATCTCCCCAGGAACATTGGTCTTACAACTTACATCACTAAGATTAGACCTGTTATAGAATATGCCTCGCCTGTATGGGGAGGGCTGCCCATTTACCTCGAAGAAGATCTACAGAGAGTGCAGAATAGATGTCTAAATGTCATTGGTCTCCCTAGGGATACTGTTGAGTCACTTGTAACTAGACGTCAGAATTTGACGAGGAAAGAATTTAAACGTATCCTAGAATCAGAAGCACATCCTTGTAAACGTTTTTTAGAAAAGCCAGTGGATCATGGCCATAATCTAAGATCTTGTAAGACTAACCCAGCGCACCTCAGAATACCTGTATCACGCACTGTTAGGCACAAACAATCATTTATTCCTAGAGGAGCTAAACTTAACTTAATTTGATATGTATATATAATATGTAGTGTTTTGAATTTTTACTGTAATATTACCGTAATTCTTATCGCCAAAGGTAGTAAATAAAGGTTATTATTATTATTATAACTTAATCTTACATCGAGTTGATAGCCTTATATGTACACCTAAAAAATAGCAATCATCTTAGATCACATTTAAGAGTCATAATGGCTCTTGATCACCGTAGATTAGGCCTGGAAAACAAATCAGGCTGAATTTTTTGCGTTCGATAAGTTTACTTTACAAAATCTTGCCAACAAGTCTGGGGACGTGTAAACCAACCTTTTATACTTTTTTGTACATCACATCTGAGGTGAAACAATACCATGAGGCGCTGTTTTTATCATACAGACCTCGGTGCAGTATGCAGTATTTCACAATTTTGCAATACAAATTGCACTCATTCAATATTCAGGACGATCGAAACGCTCGTCGGCTTTTAGCGAAACCGTTAAAAACATTTCCAAAATCACCTATACGGCTAGCCGGTTCTCACTTCTGACAAACACCAAAGTCGACTGTTTAAATTAACATTTAATAGAGTTATACGATTCAACATATAGTAAAGACTTAATTATGTTTATTTTTTATTTAATGGTTTTATAACGATGTGCAATCTTCAAAAGCGTTTGATACGCGCGGCATTTTGACTACTCCTGCAAGCGATGTTCATGAGCGACTGGAAACAAACGGCACAGCGATTAAAATTGCAGAAGAGACTACTAACAATCAATAAAAGGAAAATAATTCGGTGAAACATATACAGAGACAACAATTTTCATTCACGAAGACAAGTATTAAAGCCGGTGTTTGTGTTTTACAAAGATGAACTCGAGGCAAGAAGATCGCTCAAAGCTTTCATTTACAGCCAGAATTATTTAATAATTACATTGATGATTATCGAAAATAGAGCGCTTTGATTGGTTAGGAGCTTCGCTTTATCCCGCTATAATGAAGGCTAGCAGTTTTCAAAATGGCAGCCAGATTTTTTGATGCTTCAGGGTCGGAAATTGATCAATAATTTTATTTTCTCGAATAATCATCAAGAATGTAATTATACTAAAACAATTACTAGCCTCAGGCGACGTGAATATTGGGGAATCATCACCTCGACTTCGTCTCGATGACTATTCGCCGATATTCACGTCGCCTTCGGCGACTAATTGTTAATTGGAAACTAAATATTTTTTTGGACGTTTTTTTTCTATTTGCGGTGAGAAAATGTCTAAAGGCTTTTTAAAGTTCTGTAAGCTTACAATCATACCGTATACTCGGTTAGGTCATTGTCTCAAATCGTACAAACGTACATAAACCAAATAGCCGCATAAACTACGCTCGACTTCATTAAATTAGATATAAAAAACAAACATCAAATACAATAATTACTCAGGCGTACCATGTGCACTGAAAACTATCGAGTAAGGCCAGAATCGCTTCAGACTTCCGTCTTACGCGTTAAGCAAGGTGAGAAACGAAAACCATGCCATCCGAAATCGGATTTCCGACTTTGCCAAAGCGGCGTATTTCTCAACCGAAAACCCAATAAACAAACTAGCCATGAATAACAGAAGACACTTGATAGCAGCTGAATTTCACTTTGTACATTCACTGGAAAACGACAGTTAAAAACATCACAAGTTGACACAAAACTCTGTCAGCTTCAGCTGTCAAAGTAAACAAGATTCAAGATGCTGCACAAATTTTCCGCATGAACTCACCTGTCAAATTTTGACCAGTCAGAGTATATAAATTGGACACAGAGCGTGACCAACGCTTGACCTTGCTGCGAAAAGTCAAAAGCAACTGGCATGTCTTTCCTGCCTGTAAAAACTGGCTGAATTTTAGCTTCCGAGGTCAGTTTGAAATTTTAATTTACGGCACATATAAAACACAACATATTTCATATGAATTAAAAAATTAAACTTGAGCCTGCGATCATTTGAAAACTAGTAACTTGGCAGCGGATAATTTCAAAAAGATACTCGACTTCGATGGGTCGACACCTGAGCCCGCGCTACGATCAGGTGATACTGGTCAGTGGATACCCTGTTTTGGCAGCTGTCAATTGATCACAACATTGATGTGCAATATGTGTGCAATATCAGTCTTCCTGTGCTCCGAAAATAGCTAGAAAGTGTGAGATTGAACATTGGTTGCCCTGTGGTGCAGACGGACGGGCGGGCGGTGTACGGTTACGTGATTACCAAATTTTCACGGGTGGGTAGATTTAGTTACCCATGGTGCTCCGCAGGCGCGCTTGGCGCGCCAGAGCTCCGCTACAAGGTGATACAAATCCTGAAAACAGCATAGTCACGGCAAGGCGCCCTACCTCCATCCAATCAAATGTCCTATTCAAATATGAAGAATGCGACTCACCCACTAGCCCGGTAGGGTAATTATTATACCCGGCTAAAAGGCCAATATGTAACTTAAACTAAATTTTCTGGATAACGACACTTATGTTTGTACTTCTCAGTTCTTAACCCCAATAGGCAGTTTCCAAGACGTTCAAATATGAAATTTAGAATTTGACTTATTTTTTGAAGAGAGGAAAATTAAAGAACCGATGAAAAAACCCTCGAAGCACGGAAGAAAATCAAACAATGCAAATCCATTCAGTCTTTTTAGGTTTCGTCATAACGTAAAGTTTCTCGTTTTGTCTTTCAGCTACACGAGAACCTACTATGACTTGCTTTGGGCAATGTTGGGATCAGACGACAAGAAAGAGGGTGAAATCAGTGATAATCGCTATGCCAACATTAACAATTTAGGGGAGGCATATATCATCATGTTCAATATTGCTGCTGTTGTTGTTGCGTTTAACATGTTAGTCGCCACAATGAATCACACTTACGAGAACATCATGGTAAGTATATATAAGTCATTTGAAGTGTTTCCGCGCGCGAAACAAATAGTTCTGACTTACATGTGAAGCAACATGTACTGCCGTAACATTGAAATGGCTTCCCATAAGAATGGTTCTTGTTTGAAAGAACAAAAAATGGGAAACATACGGTTCTGACTTACAACATGCCGCAACACTGAAGTGTTTTCAGTGTCTTAATAATAATAATAATAATTTCTCTCCAACCTTACTGAGCGGCTCTAGCGGGATGGCAGTCAGTTCTTGTTCAGTTCTCGCAGTATGTCCGCGGTTTCTTATTTCCGTATGCGGGGTTTTTCTCTCGCTTCCTAGTTTTATTCATGCAAATTCAGAGAAGGAATTTGCTTTACTAGCATGCTGCTATTCCCGTTGGGTTTGGTACGTGTTATTATAAATGGCTGCATTCTCATGTCTCAGCTAGTGTTTGGCTTATGCTTTTGTCGTTGTTTTTAGCAAAATCCGCAGGCTTTGTTCTATATAAATGTGCTTTGTGGCTCCGGAGCAGAAATTGTTTTAAGGCAATTTTTGTTACCTGACTCTGTCGAGCGTGTGTTAGAACCATGGTCTTGTTTGCACTGTGTTTTGTGGCTCCAGAGCAGAAGTTGTTTTACGGCAATTTTTGTTACCTGACTCTGTCGAACGTGTGTTAGAACCAGGGGTTTAATTTCGCTAAACTTTTCACGCCCTGGTCTTGTTTACACTGTGTTTTGTGGCTCTAGAGCAAAAGTTGTTTTACGGCAATTTTTGTTACCTGACTCTGTCGAGCGTGTGTTAGAACCAGGGGTTTAATTTCCCTAAACTTTTCCCACCCTGGTCTTGTTTGCGATGGTTTTGTGGCTCCAGAGCAGAAGTTGTTTTGCTGTAATTTTTGCAGTCCCTGACTCTGTCGAGCGTGTGTTAGAACCAGGGACTTAATTTCTATAAACTTTATTACGCCCTGGTCGTGTTTACAATTTGTTTTGAGAATTCACACCCTGGTCTTTATTACACTGTGTTTTGTGGCTCTAGAGCAAAAGTTGTTTTGTGGCTCCAGAGCAGAAGTTGTTTTGCTGCAATTTTTGCAGTACCTGACTCTGCCGAGCGTGTGTTAGAACCAGGGACTTAATTTCTATAAACTTTATTACGCCCTGGTCGTGTTTACAATTTGTTTTGAGAATTGTGGCTCCAGAGCAGAAGTCGTTTCGCGGCAATTTTTGTTAGTAATACCTGACTCTGTCGAGCGTTTTATTTAGTTATGGGGGCTATTTAGGGTCATGTAGCAGCTGCTCGGAAGAGAAGTCACAAATGGTGCGTTTCCCTAACCCCAAACAATACTAAAACAATGGGAAGAATGACATGTCATTGTTTCCAGCGACCAATTAGGAGAGACCGTACGAGCAGCTCCTACATAACTGGCTATTTATCGTGTCGTTTCCCACTTATACGAAAACCACACTCTAAAACAAAACCTATACTCGCTAAATCATTCCTATTCTAAACTGTGTGTGTTAGCTTTTGCTGCCTTTTGTATTTTTTTGCATTCCTTGTTGCCTGGCGCGTCTTCCAAAATAATCTTCCTGTAAAGACGCGAAATTAATATTTTATAATTATATCATCTAGCGGAACGTTGATAAGGAGTACGTGTTTTCTCGTACGAGGATGTGGATGGGATACATTGCTGAAGACCACTCGTCCATGCCTCCACCTCTAAATTGGGCAGACATCAAATGCTTTTTCAAGTGCCTTTGTACGGTAATGCATTCTGTTGTTATCATCATCCTCTTCACCCTCTTCGTTATCTTCATCACTATCATTAGCATCGTCATCACTACCACCACCATCATTATTACCGTCATCTTCCTCGTCGTCATCATCATTGGCGTCATTTAAACATTTCCCCTCTTTATTCCAGCCAAAAAACGAGGCATCTCAAGAAGACCGCTTCAAGGAAAAGCAAAAAGAGGTAAACGAGTTGTTGAAAGTTGTTATATCCACCGATCCCTCCCTTCCTCCCTCTCTCCGTCCCATCCTGTCATGTATAGTGATTGCTAACATCTTTTATCGCCCTCTCAACCCCACAGAGGATTTCCATAATCAAGCGTCTTGTGTTCCGATATCTGCTCCGATCCTTGGGAATCAACAACTCGGAATATTCTCACGATATTCTGATTCAAAGTCAAAGCAGCGCTAGTCAGCTGCGCCCTGTCGTTTAATTTAGGACACAACGAATCCTGCATAACCACATGCGCACACAGTTTTGGCTGAAATCAAGGGCGTTGCCTCACACTGCTGTGGTTGTGGGTTGGATGTATACAAAAATTAACTTGTATTAAATTTCAATAGACCACGTTCGAGATATTAAAATTCAAGCACGATACCGAGGCTCTCAGGAATAAATTGACCAAATTTGAATTGAAATTCAAGAGGATCAGTAGATGTAGTGCTGAAAATTCGTTGTTGAGTAGTGAACGGGCTAACATTTCCATCAAAATTGTATCAAAAGGTAGGAACGTCATATATGGTACATTATCTTCATGATTTTGATATCCTGTCTCCGTTATTTTTGTTACTGAAATCTTCAGTATGAGAAAATCACTTTTCGTAATTTTATTTTGGTTGAAACTTTCAGTGGGAAATGGTTTTTGTACATTATCTTATTCCTGCCACATATATGTATTAGATGGTCCACTTGTTTCTAGATACATGAAGTATTATGCTAATGACGCCTGGCAATCAAGTCAGAATTTAAAAATCTCGAAGGTGACCTATTCGATTTGTTAGCTGGTGCTTTTTTAACCGTTAAGAAGACGTAAAAAAGAGTTAGGAGTAAGTCAGTAAGTAATTGATGAGAATGATTTTATACAAAAATAAAACATGCAGACTCAGTAAAAATGATAAACAATGTGTATGTTCTAGAACTTCTGTTTTAATTCTAGAATCAACAAGAATTCAATTAGACTGGTTTGACCTTCCCTCCGGACAGTAACACCCTCCTAAGTGATCATGGAATCCTAGATTTTTGGGTTTGTGGGTCGATATGATAATCAATGTAATTTAGCATATTTGGATAAAAGTCGATGTACAATAGTGCAAAACTCCAAATAAAATATGTCTGTCTGTCTGTCTGTTTTGTCTTCAAACAAATATACCTTGTCATGGTTTTCGACACCATCTTGACGAGTAGGCCAATTTGTGAGAAATTACAGTGTTTGTATGAGAATCTAATGTCGAATAATTTCCGTAAAACGGCTGTTGTTGGGGGAGGGGGGGGGGGGACCACAGATTGTGACCTTGCCCCTTAGAGAAGTTGGAATTAAGGCGTGTAAACCAAAGGTGCTATCGATAGCAAGAAGGAATTATGTTTACAAGAAACGATAAAAAGCCGCACCTGTTAAAAAGCTCTTTAATTAGCGATACTGACAGGTGCGTCGAACAAAGGAGGTGCTTGTGTCAGCCAGGAAGCGATAAAAAGCCTCACCTGTTATAAGATTTAGGTACTTACGAGAAGAAGCTTAACGCGTAAGAAGGGGGAAACTGAGGAGCTGATAGGAACTGGATGAGCTGAGGTACGTTTACTTCCATAAACAATGTTTTCTTTTTAAATTACATATTATCCATATGCATCTCCACCCGTAAATAAAAAAAACGAAGACAAAATAGCAGAATTTTTTTTACTGAAAACATCCTATTCAAATCAAAGTGCACGTATTATAAACCAGAGCACTTGTTTTGGTAAGGAAAATTAAGCGAAAACAGTTCTCATTCGTGAATTTTCCTATTCTTTTTAATCTCTCCTTCATTCTCTATTTTTTTCTTTTCTTCAGTTCGTCTCCCCCCTTTTTTTCTTTCTTTTGTTTTGCTATTGTTCTTAAGACGGAATCCACCAGGAAATTGAGTAGTTTTAATTTTCAGTTGACAAAAACCTTGTACCAGAATAATTTAATGAATATTACATTCTTTTTTACAAGGGTTTAAGATGTAATAAATCATCTGTAGTAACACTAGAGAAAATTTCTCATGGAAGTCCGAGAAAATGAATGTCAAATTTTACAAGAATTGTGATTACACAGGTAAAGTTCTGAAAATTTCATGTGTCGAATGAAATTCTGTGAAATTTGACATTCATTTTCTCGGGATCCTATGATCTTTTTTTGGGGGGTGTTACTACAGATGATTTATTACATCTTTAGCCATTGAAAATGTAAGAGAGAATGCAATATGCTTTAAATTATTCTGGTACAAGATTTTTGTCCACCGAAAATCAAAATTGCTCAATGTCCTGGTGGATTCCGTCTAAATATTTTTTGCACTTTGGTTGTATTGTGTGTTGTTTCGTTCCGTTTTGTCTTTTTCTGAGTTTATTTGGGTTTTGTTTTGGTTTCGCGTGATGTTCTTGGTTTCACACCGAAATAATCTGGAATGGAATATATTTCAAAAATGTAAATGCGTTACATGTTTGCATCACTGAAAGTAACTGGGCGTGCATACATTATATTTGTCACAAGAGAAAGGTAACAAGCACTTTCGACATTCCCTATATTATATATATTTTCGTGCATCGAGTAGAAACAAACTGGAAATTAATCCTGAAAACGTGAACAACTTGCGATGCAAAAAAGGCTTTTAATTATTGTTTACCGCGCTCGCGTGGAACAACATCAAAAGAAATACTACTTTGGAAGAAACTCGTTTAACTGTTCAGCTTTTAAGTCAATGATATATTTTTTAATATATTTTTAATCTTACAAAATGAAGCTGGTGAAAATGAAAAAGTACAGACCCCTTACTCATACCAAAGCAAAAATAAGTTTCACAAAAAAATGTAAGCAAGTTGTAATGAAAAATAGAATTCCCATTTTTATGTCATCTAAATTTATCGAGCTTTGTTCAGCAGGTAGCGATTCAATTGTATGAATATTTTATATTGACTGATCGATCGGTTAAAGAACAAAAACATTTTGCAAGTGGTTAACCTGTTCCATCTTCTTTAAGTTCTGGCCCCAGTTGCTCAAAAGCTGGATAGTGCTATCCATCGGATAAATCTCCATTCAGAGTAAGCGACCGTGGTGCATAGTCATAGGAGCCAAATTGTTCACTTTGAAAGCTTGCTTGGGATTGAAATGGTAGCAGGAACTTACTATAGGAAAGACCTTCGTTGTACAAAATAAGTAAAGATCTGGTGATTTAAAGTGGAGACTGATGCGCTGAACGAGGTGAAAGAGCAAGTTTCTCAAGGATGCTGTCTGACACGAACATGGCTGCTTGTTCAGATTGTTTGGCGCTCGACTCGTGTCTTGATTCCTGTTCAAGAACCACAAAGTTTGGCATAGAATGCATTGCTGATGCGTAGCTATTGAGCAAAATGTTCTTTATTTAGTGTTTGTCTATAAATCGGATGTAAAGTAGTTTCTCGATACCGTAGCGGATTTCTGTCAATAATTTGTTGATAACAGGAATATTCATTTAGCCAGAACTTTAGTGCTGTAATAATTTTTAACTTTTGATCGGCATCACATGTTTACTGTACTTCTTGGGAAACCTAACCGTTTGTTTCATCAAAATCGGTCACAAGATTCGACTTTAATTTCGGTCCTATTGAATACAGTTTTGACTAAGTCTCATTGATATTCCTTTTTTTTTATTTTTCGAGACATACAGAGCGACTACCACCAACATCTCACAAGGTGACTAATCTACCTCTCCTGTGCTCTTAATTTTGTAGCTTTAAAGTGCTGGGAAAATTGTACAACATTTATTAATTGCCTGCTGAACTCAACACTGGCTTTTGCACAATTCGAACCCGCTCGATGAAATTTGCTATATATTTTTTTGAATATTTCTGTTCCTTTCCCATTTCAAACGAAGAGAATTGAAAGTGTTTACTTGCATCAACAAACTTTTCGGCACTTTGTTTAGACTTTGATGAGGTTAGCGCAATCCTACAGGCACTACATATACGCGCAACGTTGTCCAGGTCAAGTGGGGAGGTGAAATTTGATGGTAGCTCGTGTATGTTAAAGCCGGTCTACTTCGCTTTTGTTAAGACCATGTTACAGATGTTTTGCAAACTACACATTTTGTTAAATTACGAGCACATTCGCCAAGACCAACGAGAAAAATAATCGCGACGATGGCTTTGAGACGCGCCATTTTGATGAAGGCAGACCCTGTGGTGAGCCTCCATGCACATCCCATATTCAGCGGTCGCGCATGCTCATGCAGAAAAGACCCCTGTTGCCCTATCCACCTTTTGAACAACTGGGACCAGGTTAAAGAGACACATGACTATATTTTAATTAACTAAGGGGCAAGGTGAAAATAATGATCCAAAACAGAGAACCGACCGATTTTACTGATTTGGTGTCACAGGTTATTTACGCCCTCTCTCCTCAGTTTGGAGACCTGCTGAAATGCTCGATAATGGATGTCCATATAGCTAATAAATATATTTTTTACAGCTATTTCAAAGAACGTTGCATACTGCTGGGATACTGCATACTGGTTAGTGTATTCCAAGACCGAAATGCGTTGTAGGTCAAATTAACATTCTCTAAAGTAACACAAATAATAATTATTTTATCTTTAGTGCATTCCTTCTGAAACGATATACTAGCTACACATATGATAAAGAGCAAATCGCTGTATATTTACTTTTTTAATAGCCAATATAATGGCACATATGCAAGCAGAACTAAGAGTGCCTCCTCTCACCTTCCGTCCCTTTTCCCCTCCCGTGCCCCTCCCCTCTAACTTGCTCTTATCCCTAATCAATATTCTATCCTTTGAACCCATCCACAGTGGACACCAAGATGCAGTTCATTTTATTCTTCATCTCGGTTGCTTTCTACGCGTATCAAACTGTTGAAGCCGAGGGATACAAACCACCAGTCAGTCACTGGCAAGTTCAAACGTTGATGGCCCTGGAGAAGCTGAAAGATGAACTGCCAGAAATCAAAATCCCCCAAGACAAAGGCTCGAATCCGTACCAAGACTTTATCCGTACTCTTACAGAGGCAATTGAGGAGCATCGTTCGTTCTTTCTTAAAACGCAACTTGATAAAACAGAAGAACACGTCAGCCTCGACGTCATAGGTTCTATATTCGAGGAAGAGAAAGATGCTGTAGTTAACAAGATGAAAGAGAATTTCATAGATAGTCCAACCCTCGAAGATTTTTATAACACTCAGTTTCTCGCTTTGAAAAATGCTATTAAACGCGATGTTGATGAGAAGAAATCCGACAATGGAGGACCTTTGGTTGATAAGTACAAATTACCACTGGAAAGAGTGTGTTCGAGCCTACCACCCCGTAGTTACCCAAAACTGGTGGTAAAAGACATTTGCCCCAAGCTACACGAGTGCGCAACCTCACCCCACGGTAGCAAAGCCAATGCATGTACTGATATAAATAACAAGTGTAATGTCAAAAAAGCCCTGCCAATGATGCTTGGAGTTATAATCTATAAAGTCTATTTCTTGGTTGTTGATAAATTCTGCAGCGAGCGATGTCCTGGAAAAGCATGCGACATTGAAGGCGAATTCAAAGACATTTTTAAACAAATTGATTTGATGAATGCCTTTATCGGCATGCGAGCGGATAAACCGTACAATAAATTTTACACCGACGCGGTGAGTCTGCATGCCTACTCAAACGTCATTGCTGCTCTGAGGATTGTCAGTGAACATGAAGACGAATTCCGTGTTGCGCCATACGCATGCGAAGCCATTAACGCCATTCCTGCTTGCCAGATCGCGAACTTTTACCCGCAGTATCTACTCCTCAATAAAATGAAGAACGACAGACTCAAAGTAGGGGACACTCGAGATCTTAGGCCGTATAAGAACACCGATAACGCCAAAATAATTGAATTGAAGAAAAGCGCAATCAAGCATTTTGAGTTGCTAAGTGCCATAGATCGACTGGATGAGAATCTACGAGCAGAGGTTAAGGGGATTTCGGAATACTTTAAAGGCGTTGCTAAGTTCGACGAAGGAATAGCTGACGCAGATCAGGCCTTTATAAACACTAAACTTGACGAATTTGAAGATTCGTACGGAAAGATTGAAAAAAAATTGAATGATGATATGGAAGGTATATTAGATGTCACGAATACCATTTTAGGAATCGAAGTTGCCGATAAAGCAGCGTCACTCGTCGCTAAGATCTTGTTGGAATCGAATCCTGTCAAGATGATCTTTGCTGGTGCTGATGCCACTGGAATCAAGGAAGCTACAGATGAGCTAGGCAAAGCTTCTGCGCACTTGGCAAAAGGTATTACACTGGCTGTGAAGTTGGTCGACCTTGGAAACGACACGCGTAACATAACAACTGCTTTGGAGGACAATCAAGAACAAATCAAAACACGCATTGAATTAGTCGAGAAGATCAAGACTAACGAGGCAATCACGATAGACGATGATGCATACCAGTTCATTGACGAGTACAATAATTATACACCTAAGGTAGATCGAAGCCGTTTAGCCAAGAACATTGAGATGTGGGGAGCATTCCAAGAGTCTACGTGCGACTTGCTAAACGGAGTCGAGGGATTGCCCGCAAACCTCGCAAAAGGTGTAGCCGGTGGATTTCTGTTATGCGAAAAGTCGAGGGGAACAATAGCGGAGTTTAGTGCCTTGAGAGAGGATATTTTTGACTTTCAATTTGATCTCATGGATGCTCTTGCAAGAGTCATACGAGGAAACGTGGCTAAAAAATTGTCCAAGTCCATCCAGAAAGAAGACGGTGATTTCTTACACGCTGACCAGCTTTTAGGGGGCTTTTTCATGAGGCAGATTTTTCTTCAGTCTCAAGCCTGGCTCTACTGTGATAAACTTCAGTACAGAAATAATGGGAAACCGGTCGAGGCGTGTAACACAGCGAATGGGGTCTTCACCAACAACGAGTTGGACAACATCGTCGCATATACGGACCATGACACCTATGCATCAATCGAACGCACAGTCTACATCCCTTCAATACCTCAATTTGATGGAGACTTGGGTTACATCAGCATATCGTCACTTGCAGAACATAGAACAACAACATTCAGACTTCCATTAAACACGACCTGGCTGCAATACCACGAATGGAGCTTGAATGGTGAGACGAGCGCCCCTTTTGTGGAAGACTTCCAGCTCTTTCTTCCCAGAAGGGGTAACGCACTAAATACAAAGAAGGTGGCGACTCGTATTGTGATTTCAGCGGAGACTGATGCTGGTAGCTATTCCTCTGCCGAGTCAGAAATGCTGTTTAAGTTACCAGAAGAGCATATTTCTTACGTAACAGTCTACCAAGAAGGATATAGAAAAGCTACTTGCCCTGATGAAATCCCAAACCCTTACAGCCTCTGTCGAAATCTTCCAAAGATATGCCACAGTTCTTCGAGTGTACCGGGAAAAAGTCTGCTCCCAACAACGCTATCCAGGTGGAGGGTACACTATACCATGCAGTCGGGGATAGAGGACAAGAAATGGAAAGCTCCAAGATCAAAAACCAATCTATACTTCATTGCCAAGTTGAAACTGCGCATGCTCCCGTCTGTGTTGATAAGGGAACGAAGAGCAAAGGCTTCAAAGACGAAGGAGAAGTGTTGTCGAGGCAACACATATCGTTTCTCATTGGTTAGCCAAGAGTGCAAGGATTGTCCAACGGATTCTACGTCACGTTTGGGAGGGTACTACTGTCAAGAAGAAGAAGAGGAAGACCTGGGAAGAGGAAAGCACAAAATAGCACCGGCAAGCCAAGGAAAAGATTAACTGCATGGAAATTCATGAATTGTACTGAATTGTTGTTAAGAATTAGAAGCAGATAAATAAACAGTTCTAAAACAAACACAATTATTGCCTATGGTTTTTAACTAAAATAAGTTTGTTCCAATCCATCTTAGTCACATCCAAGCCATCTCGCTCTCATTCAATCCATCTCAGTCACAGTACACGAAGAAGGCATCTGGTTTGCAACTAAACCTAGTTTGTTTTATTGTTTTTGTTTTTTCTTTTTACCTTTTATTTATTCAATTAATTTATTCATTTGGGTATCCATTTATTAGCTTATTCGTTTATTCAATTGTTCGTTTATTCGTTTGTTCGTTGCTTTTTTCGGAAGGAAGAAAAACCCTCGAGGCACAGCAGAGAACCAACAAGCAACGCTATGTTAAGGGACCAGAAGTATCGGTTCTAGCAATGCTTTTAAACAACTCTACTAATAGTTCTATGTGTCAATTTCTAACTAATTACGTCTATTCGTCAAATTGTGATTGGCTAAGAGTGATAAGTAAATTCCGAAGTCCGATATTCCAATGGCGAATATACGAGTGAAACTCTAGGAATTAAAGCTAATATTTCATGTAACCATTATTCCTCGAGCCCGAATGGGCTCTGAGTCAATAGCTCATGAGGCCGAAGGCCGAATGGGCTACTGATTGGAAGGCCACGAGGGCGAGAGGAATAATAATTATTGTTTTAGTAAAATCCAACTAGTTGTTAAAAAAATATCGCCAATAAAGAAGTTTTAGCTAGTTAAAGCTAGACTTTAAACCTTTTTTGCCGCCAAAAAGTCCGCGCTTTTCGCTACTACAGGGTGTCCCAAAAGTTCGTTCCTCTACTTCATAAGTCTGTATTTCAGTACGATTGGACTTGGTAAGCAAATCTTTTAAACAAAAGTTGTGTCTTTCAATATAATTCACTATTTTCATACTTTTTGTGCCATCTTTTGACTCCAATACTCGATTTGTGTACTTTCGCGCTAAAGGTGCGCGTGCTCGAGTATATGTTCCAGCCATATTTTTTGTATTCCATAGCCCGAATTGCTCGAACTCCTTCCTTGTTTTTTTGTGAATATTGCGAAAGATAAACCCCCTTAAGGTGGCTCCCTAGAGTAAATTGGCCGTGCGCAGCCTGAGCACTAGTATGGCGCGAGCTTTAAAATCCGCGCGACGTCCACGCAAAAATTAAAACAAACACGGCCTCGCAGTGTCGAAATATTCCACCCAAAAAACTTTATTAACTTTCTGTTGAAGCTCATTGTGCAAAAAGTTTGATTAGTGTAGGTCAAACATTTATGAGAGGAGACAATACACTGGTTACAAGTCACTATCGATCTCCATAAGAGTAAATTGTATGCAAAAACAAAGCAGAAATTTTCCAAAGACATCAATTCTTTCGCTTCAAAAGTAGACAAACGTTCAATAGTCAAAGTAAATGGTGGGTGGAAACTTTACTTAGAAAACAAAGAAGTAAGTACACTAAATCAGAAGGAAGCAATGTTGCTGTTTCTGGCCTTTGGTTCGCGGTCAGTGGAAAGATCTGAAAGATCGAGCCAATTCCCGAACAAACACTGAAGATTGTCTTCACTGGCGGAGCTCCTCGGTCACTTTATTTCTCTTAAATTTGATTTGATTTAATTATTCTAGAAGTGGCTTTAAGACAAGATAACGGGGAGTGTAAATTTTTGTTTTGTTTTGCCGACTCCATTACATTGTTTTAAAAACTTATCAGAAAAAAGGTTTCCCACGTAATTTGCATCCTCATCGAAGGAACCTTTCCATCGACGAACCAACATACTTGTATTTTTTCTTGTTTCAAACGTCCTTCAACGCACATGCAAGATGCACTAGAAAGTGTTTTTGCACAACGAGAAATAATTCTTACTCACAGATTGTCCCTTGAAGAAAGCAATAGTTGTCCGTCGAGACCAACGGTCTTGTACGTGTAGCTGAGGACAATGGACATGATGTACGATTTATAGATCGGCGCCATCTTCTACAGCAGACTTTTAAAGAAAAACTTCGCCGTCGAAATTATCCCTAAAGAAGAACACGGTTGAAAAAGTATCCGGAAGTGGGCTGACATTTGAAGGTCTGCAAACAGTGTACAGCAGATTAGGAAATGAAGGGCTTATTGCGATCCTTGCACCGTCTTCATCTCCGACGATCGCCATCCTCACGAGTGACTACCACGGTTCGAATTTTAACTACAATAGTCAAGTAATTCGAAGAAAACATCCCGTGTTAGGTATAAAATTGAATCCGCTAACTCTCCTTTTTCAACTGGCGAGATATCACCGTAATAATACTAATAAACGGCTTCAAAACAATGGCTGTCGTACTCTTCAAAGAAACCACATGTTTTCAGTAGCTTTGTGCATTATGCGCATGCGGGCGTGATGGCTCGCGCGCGTATTTTGCTCACACGACCCCGAATCACGCGTGTTTTTCGGATTTTTGTGACGTCAGCGCAGTTAATTAACCGTGAATTTCTCGCGTTTCCTTCGGTAACTTTTTTTAAAAATCGCATCATTTCTTAACAGTCGCAGAACCTTTGTACCGTCATTTTTTTGTCAAAATCTGTAAGAGCTAAACTCCTCTATTAAGAAAAATTACAAATTTCAAAATATTGGCAAAACCGTCTTAACGACCCCAAGTTTTTTCCACTTTAAAATGTTAAGCAAAATCATTAATAGAAAGAGGCAAAGTTTAAAGACATTTCACCGCGGGAAATTAGAAATATTAAGGAAAAATGGGCAAAAATGACAAAATTACTGCCTGTTTAAGGATGCGATGTTTCCATGGCAACGGTCTTAATCCAGAAAATAAAACTTGAAAAAGGAGCCTTCTTATATGGGTAACCTTAGCGGTGAATCTCGTGAACAATATCGCAAAGATAAAGTAACTAGATTTCCTTCTGTAACGTATACTTGATAGCTCGGATTATTAGTGAATACTCTAGGGAGCCACCTTAACTCAAAAACGTTCAGCTGCGTGAGAGCATAAGCCCGTATACTTCGATTTACTGGCTTATCTGTTGTAGAAATTGCTAAAAACTGGAAAAATCCGAATGTTGGGTGGTAGAATGATCATGGAGAAATGAAGGTTTTGAAGGCAAGAAACTAAGGGGAAGACCAAAAGCCCTTAATAAAGTAACTAAAATAGTTTTACAGAAGGCTAGATACAAAATAAGAGACTTGACAAGGATGCTCAGTCTCACATAGTTAGCAAGCCAAATAAAAGGGTCATGAAAAGCTGTTTAAAATGTTTAAAATTAGAGGTCCCTGAGATGGCAAAAAAACCTCTGCTTAGTGTGCCAATTAACACCCAGCTCGTTTCAAATATGTCAAGAAGTACAAAAGCCCTACTGTGGAAGGGGGCCAGGATTATTATCTTTTTTGGATGAATGCCCAAAATATATTTTTTTCAGCTGCCTAAACTAAATAAATGTTGTTTGGGGGTTGAACTGGATCCTGCGCACTAGGTGATAAAAAAGCGCAAAATGGATCATTTGTGGGTCTACACGCTGTATCCCACTTCATGCCACAACGGCTAGGGAGTGTTATAAAAAAACAAAAAGGGCATGCCAGTTACTGAAATTCTGAATACATGTACTTGATAGAGAAATAAACATCTAGAAATTTCATTTAAAAATAAAGTTTTGATCAAAAGTTATAGTGCATGAAATTAGAGGAACGAACTTTTGGGACACCCTGTAGTGGGCTATAACATATAGCCTAGTAGTAGCTCAACCAATGCAATCAGAACGAATAGTCAAGTCGACTTCGTCTCGGTGACTATTCGCCGATATTCACGTCGCCTTCGGCGACTAATTAAGTAATAACATCAAAGAAAATTTCTCATGGGGTCCGAGAAAATAAATGTCAAATTTCACAAGAATTGTGAAAACACAGGTAAAATTTTGAAAATGTCATGTGCCAGATGTAACTTAAGGAAATCTGACATTCATTTTCTCGGGCTCTAATTAGAAATTTTCTTTGGTGTTATACAGATGACTAATTACATCTTTAGCCCTTGAAAAATGTAAAAAAGAATGCAATATGCTTTAAATTATTCTGGTACAAGGTTTTTGTCCACTGAAAATTAAAATTACTCAATGTCCTGGTGGATTCTGTTTCAACTGAATTTTTAAATTGCTTATCCTTCCTTATTAAAGGTTTTTGGGCAATTTGTAGTACGGTAGTACAGATGGGTAGTTAGACCATATTTGGAAGGGACTCCGACTTTGAGACGTTGCTAGCGAGGTATGAGAAATTTACATGATTGCATGTCCTTCACCTCTGCTAGGGTTAATATTTAACAATTAGTCGCCTCAGGCGACGTGAATATTGGCGAATAGTCACCGAGACGAATTTTAATTAGTATAATTACATTGATGATTATTCGAGAAAATAAAATTATTGATCAATTTCCGACCCCGAAACATCAAAAAATCTGGCTGCCATTTTGAAAACTGCTAGCCTTCAATGCTATAATCACCGCGCGGTGATTATAGCGGGATAGTGCGAAGCTCCTAGCCAATCACAGCGCTCTATTTTCGATAATTATCGATGT
>JBBMOI010000003.1:25745000-26167500 GCA_038088405.1 Porites divaricata | reverse complement strand
TGCCATCAAATTTGGTCTAAGTAGACACTTCAAGCAATTACTTAATGTCGACATAACAAAAGACGTGGAATTTAATGAAGCCAACCGAGTTTATGCAGCACAATGCGCAGAATTGAAGAAACAAGGACTTGAAAAAACTGGTACGAAAACTCTATATGAACACATACCTCCAATTGACGACGAAGACGTAAAGAAATTATACCTAAGCGGTATCTTCAGCACAAAAAACCCAACAACTCTACAAAACAAGGTGTTCTTTGAAATAATATTGTTTTTCGGTCGCCGTGGCACACAACTTAGTCTGCGCCAACTTAAAAAGAATGACTTTGAAGTAAAAATCAACTCACAAGGCACACGCTGCATAGTGAGAGCAACTGATCACAGAGCAGACACTGTTCAAGCTGGAGAAGGAGGAATAATGATAGCAATCGATAGTCCCTTTTGCCCTGTTTTTTCCTTTGAAAAATATTTGAGTCATTTGAATCCATTCAGTGAGTGTCTTTTTCAGCGTCCAAAGTCGTGTGGTGATGGGCTAGTTTGGTATGACAACATGGTTATTGGTGAGAACACTCTCGGGAAGAAGATGAAAGTTATCTCACAACAAGCGGAGTTGTCAGTAATATACTCAAATTATTCAATAAGGTTAACGACAAGTGCTATACTTGACATGTTGGTGAGTGGTCTCAGAAATGAGAGCAGCAATAGTGAAACAGATTTCACATTCACACGAACATCAAGGCGATCACGTTTCACAAATGATCACTGATTGATGTTTTTATACCCTCTTAACCTTCTTTAGGCCCGGGTTAGATGCTGAACTTTTCATGAGCCCTAATTCGAATTAAGGCCGGCCCAAATTACTTAGACCAACTGAATTGATTCAGACGTTGATCTTAATTGCAGTTGGCCTAAGTTCAAAAGGCGGAAAATGCTCATTTACAAAATACGTTATAGTAATTTATGCATTAGGTTTTGGTACATGAAGAGTTCGGCATCTGAATCAAAGCTGTTCCAAAGTTGCTTCAAAAGTGAAATTCCCAGCCGGGTTGGGCGAAAAGAACGGTTCAGTCGTTCCAAATTGAAACAGGTGGTCCTAATTGATTCAGATGCCAAACTTTTCATGTACTTACCGGTAATTCAATGTATTAGGTTCGGCTCGTATTTGAACCGGGCCTTAGTCTGCTTCACAGTCTTTCTTTGGATAAGTACGCAAAGCTTATCCTCCTCTTCAGGGGGTACATGCTTTGATTCTTGCACCTCTTTGTGGAGAGTAGTGTTGTGTGACCACCCAAGCAATGGCTTTGAAGAAAACTGAACCTGGTTGGAATATTACTGACTGCTGAACTGGCTACTCAGTTGACTCCTGCAGTTTATTTGTACATCTAAACCATCATAACCAAGTTTACAGTATTTATATTCATGGAATCCTTCGCTAGTCATGCAATCTTTAATTAGCTTCCTCAACTGTTTGGGACTGTAACACATCAAAGTGATGCTTTTATAGGAGGTGACAAGCTCTTGTTTTTGCATATTGTGCTCTGAATAGATACATGTAAGTGTCCAATAAAGAAAAAAATAAATAAAATAATCATAATAAAAAAAAAAACAGTAGCCCTAGAAATACTTGTCAAGCAGTACATTACAAAGCTGGGGGACAGTGTGAAATAAAGGGGAAAAAAGCCAAGAAAGAAAAGAAGGGAAAAAAGAACAAACAATGTAATTTCGCCAGGAAATCAGGGATCAAATGAACTATATGGCTATAAAGAATGAAAACTGCCCACAACATTGTTTCAAGTTGACTGCTCCGCTCGCTTTTAATGCCAATGGTAAATTGTGTGGTTATATTCCCAGCCTGTGTGCATCTGCCTCCTCTGCTAAAAAAAAGGTGCACAGGCAACATCCTTCTTGATCTTCATCCAGGGGGGACTACTCCCTTATTTGGCCAAGAAGGGGATGTGCCACCGAACAGGGTATGGTGTTTTGGGTGTTGAGTCATGAACAGGATAATTGCCATATTGTAAGTTTAAAATTACTTAACTCTGTTTGTGAAACGAAGTCAATCAGGGTCATGAAATGAGGCCCATTGTCTTAAACAGGGTAGTGAAATGAATGATTTTTGTCTTATAGAGGGTCAAGGTTTAAAGGGTTGGACAGCCAACTCTACCTAAACGTCTCTTCCGTACTTTCCCTCCCCCCTTCCCTGGGATCTGCTTATTGCTTAAATCATATGAAATCCAAGTTAAATAATATTGGTTATATTATTCAGTTTCAAAATATTGTCAAGCTTATATGACCTATATCATTTTTAAAACATTTCCCTTTTCCATGACAGTTTTTATGCTTTTCCAGGTAGTGAGATAGTAGAGAGTTGTCTTTCTCTACCCTTTGACCCCTGCCCTCACTACATTTTTCCTGTTCACTTTATTTTTTGCACTGTCTCCACTACCTGAATGCCTTGAACA
Source organism: Porites divaricata (assembly GCA_038088405.1). NCBI lineage: Eukaryota > Metazoa > Cnidaria > Anthozoa > Scleractinia > Poritidae > Porites > Porites divaricata. The sequence continues at coordinate 26,165,038 of JBBMOI010000003.1, read as the reverse complement.
GGCCAGGCAATTTCAGGAAAGAGTCTGCATAACAGTTGCTTTGCAAAGTAGGGGTGATGAATGGTCCACTAAAATTTTTAACTGCTCGCAAAATTTTACCTTTGCTTGATTTGCTCGCAAAATTTAAACGAGTGCTCACTTGCTCGTACTCCCCAAATTTTTGCGTTGCTCGCAAGCTCGCAAAGCAAATTTTTTATTTCTGCTCGTGCTTGCAAAAAATCGCAGTGCTCGGCATGCTCGCGAATGCTCACAAAGACCATTCGTCACCCCTCAAAGTTCCGATCGTGGAGGTAACAGAGTATGAAGAGATGTTTTTATCTGGCAGATACTCTCCACAAAGAAGTTGCCATCCCAGTTGTGGTATTTTTATGTATACTTTTTATGAAGTTTTTATGACATTGATTAGGCTATTTTGCCAACGAATGAAGTCTGCCATGTATTCACCAGAACAGCTGAGTCGCCTCTCTATTCTCTTTATGTGACAACAGTCAGTCCCTGTTTTAGTCTACTATGTTATGATAATTTTTGTCACAAAATTATAATATCACAAAATTATCAGTCAACCTTATCCAAGTGCTAAGTGGTTGTGAAGAAACAGAAACAGAAAAATACTCTGAATGAATGATAAATGTCTTTATTTATTACAAGGTAAAAGGGATATCTCTTTTTACAATTAAAAATCTTAAATATTTTTTGCAGCATTTATTATCATATTCCCAGTATAAAAGTCCAGTGAAGGAGAAACGTTAGAAACCTCTTTTCAAAAGACTCTCCACCGGGGGGGGGGGGGGGAGGGGGGTGGGTACTCGATGTATCCTTGGATGCTTGGGTGGGGAGGTGCGGCCCGGCCCCTCATACCCTGACCCTGTTTAAGACAAAAATCGCTGATTTTCCTACCCAGTTTAAGACAGAATTCCGATTTTTGATACCCTGTTTAAGACATTCGTAGAATATACGCACGGGCTGGACAGACAGACTTTTCGTCCAAGAAAAGATAGCTTGTTTAAGACAAAAATTTATAAAATCGATATCCTGATTAAGACAAAAAGTGATAAAATCGATACCCTGTTTAATACAAAAATCCCGAAAAACATACCCTGGCTGGCCGCACGTCCCCATTAAGCCCTCATAAGGGAGTACCCCCCCCCCCCCCCCGGGCTCTCCACGCATTTTTGTCTGAAAAAAAAAGTAAATGCTATTGTAAACAGGTCAAAGATTCATAAATTGTTGAACGTTATGAGGTTAATGATTCTTTTTAGATTTGCATAAAAAAAATTCTCAAAAATAAGAGGCGGGCTCCGAGTAAACACAAAATGACTATTTGATTGGTCAAATTGCAAGAACTAGAATGGCATTGCTTAAGAACCAATTAGGTTCAAGATTCCTTTGTGTTCACGTGGTCAAATCAAAATCTATTTTTGGCATTTGTTTGAAACTGAAGAATCGTCTGTAACGAAAAGCACAGATCTCTGCTCCGTTATTTCTCGATTTACGGTTTCTTGGGACAGATCAGTAGAGGATTGTCAGGTTCCAATACTTTTGGTTTGCTATAATCATTCTGATTTGTTCTAACACGTTCTTAGTTGCTCTAACATTTCCGAAAAATCGCCATTGGAATTCCCGCGTTACCACGATACCAACACATATTTTGCTCTAGGGACGGTTGTTTGGATCTTAAACGTTCGCAAGTCAACGGCAAAGATCGCAAGTGAAGAAGGGATACAAATCCAAAAGCTTGAAATTTTATAAGATAGAGATTTGGCTATGACGTCGCGTTGGTCGGCTAAATATGGTTGTGTCACTCCTGAATTTATGAACCACTAGTCGGCGTCCGCTTGGCTTGGAACGCTCTGAAGTTTGTATACCGTGTTCATTTCGGGGTTGGCGTAATCGGTCGTTTAAAGCTTCACTGAACTCTTCAAAATGGCTCTTTTATGCTGGGCTTGGCTTTTAGCGAGTTAGTGAATTCTTAAAACCTGTATAATGGACGAAGACGAACAAGATGTTTACGTGGCACAACTTCACGAAGTATTCGACAGTTGTGATCATTCCGGGAAAGGTTTCCTCAACAGAAGCGAACTTGTTGAGTTGTGCAAAAAATTACAGCTCGATGACCAAGTTCCGCAACTGCTACAACAGCTTTTGGGGAGTGTGGAAGCGGAAGGACAGGTACGTTATGTTAACATAACTTCACAAGGTTTAGATAAGTCTCGAAACCGTGGCAACGACGACCCATTTTAGTTTGGCGTCGCTTCCAAAATTTGTTGTTACATCGATTGAGGACTTATCAAATTTACAACCTTTAATTTCCGATCTTCCATTAAAGCTGGTAATGTTTTTCAATCTGTTATGTTTAAGTATACCTATCATAATAGGCCAGGGGAAAATTAGATTGGTTCAAATTTATTCGAGTCTTTGTTTATTTCCGTTCCAACGGGGAGTCTACAGTACAATAGTTTTGTTTACAAAAAGATACTTTCGAGAAACTGATACCCCAGGCTTTCTTCATGTGATGTCGATTTCTTTATCGATTTTAAATTGATAAGATTGGAAAATTCCGTTGGTTCATTTGTGTTGACAAATGAAAACCTCTTTACAGCTGTCCTTTCATCACGCGAACCGGATTAAGATATCTTTTGAAAGTTTCTTGTAGTTATATTGGCATTCACAGCGCACATGTGAAGTGACCAGTGAAATTTAGAAATTTGAAAAAAAGGTGGCCTTGTTTTTTTCATCATTATTTCGATGTAAAATCCTATTCATCTCATAAACAAACCACGGTTTAATCGCAGAACAATAACCCCGTCACTACACTTTATTTGCATTTCTTTTAACAATATCTCAAAACCATGGACTTTCTTCCAACAGCAGGCTGATGACCCCCATGTGGGAGATAATTTCAGCAGCTCATTTTGTAATTATTCCGAGTAATTTGCTGTAGATTTTAAATTCATTTGCATGCTGTTTGTGTGATATTATAAATTCATCTAATTGTCAATTAGTTTAATGAGGGTTCACTCTTTATTAGTATTAATTTTTATGATCTTGCCCTAAGCATTTAAGTTTAACTAAGTTGTCTGGATTTTGTTTTTGTACACCAGAAAGTTGCCACGTCTGTTAGGTATGTGAGGAATTTAAACCAAAACTTCTCATTGTTGAAGAAAAAATCTCTTAGAACTCTTAGACAAGAGATTAACTTTAGGCATGTTTAGCTCTTTTTCCGCTTTTAATTAACACAACCTTAAACTCTTTGTTTGTTGATCATGTCAGTACTTAGATGGATTAACAAAAAGCTTACCACTTTACAAACCCTCTCATTTAATAAACTCATTCATCATCTCTCTTGGGCAGAAAAATAACTTCTTTGGCTGGAGTCATTGGCTCTTATAAAACATGAAGGTACTTGTCAAACCCATAAAGTTAAACCCATCATCAACAGGTGGGTATGGGAAGGTGTCTTTACAAACAGGGGGAGCCCCAAGCGAGCACGGAGGGTAACCTTTACAACCCTGCAAGCAGCAACCACCTGGTACCATCATACTTAGAACCTTGGTGGAGGGTTTATTGGGAACTTGCCAAGACAGTATTGAAGGGGGTGGGGCTAGGAGCAAAAAGTTTGATTGACAGCACAGGACAGGCAATGTTAGCAAGATGATTTGAACTCAATAATGGCACTGTAAAATACTGAATGCCCTGCAAAAGCCCTGAGACCTTCCACATATGATGAGTGTAAGTGAACATTGGCCAGCATTGTCTCATGTTCAACTTGGCCTAGATTACATTTAATCGCATAATTTAATCCCTGGCACTCTCTCATCAACAACTTTCCAACCCCTTAAAGGAAATGCCTGCCGCATTTACTGTATGTGCAGTCCAGATACACTTACATGTGAAGAATATAAACTGTCAAATAATATTGGAACCCCAGTCCACAGGCTAATGCCTGTGGACCTATTTACTTGGATCACTAAAATGGACCCGGTCCATAGGCCTCCCTGGTGGAAAAATGCCTAATCTTTAAAAAATAATTTTACTAGAGGTCTAATGGAATTCTGAGAACCATAAATTGACTATGCTGCTGTCATTTAATTTCTCCAGAATCTCTTATAATGGGTTGAAACATGTAACTCGCAAAGCTTTTTTATTTGTAACAGCAAGGCTTTTCTAGCTTGTAGATAAAAATTCTAGTCTGTTGTGTATCTTGTGAAAAAGATTTACATGCATGTTGTCTCATTACGGCAGAAAACCTCAAGATGAGTTTTAATAAGCAAAAGTTATTATTTTTCTAGACCTGAAGGCCTGTCAGAGGGCCAAAAATGTTTTGTGACTTGTAAGAAATATGTGGTTGTTCTAGCAACCAAAATTGTATGAAGACAGCTAGGTTGCTCCCCCCCTGGCCCCAGGCTGAATGCTGAGACCTGGATTTCTCATTAATTTTATTATTATTTTTGGAGAAAAAGCTCTGTTTTACATGTAAGAGAAAGACTTGCAAGTGCAACAGGTGGTCACAGTGTGCAATGTGCTATATGCTTGTGTCTATAGCTTGTGGGATCATAGAGGCAGGATTTCGGCCTTTTTCTAAATACCAGTACTTTGTTTTAGCTGTGTGAAAAACAAGTCAGGTTTACTGGTTGCTTAAAAAATTTTGTGGAAAAGTATGATGAATATTTCAAGCCTGTAAGTCATCAAATTTCTTGCTGCCTGACCAAATGTAGTTTCAAGCCTGGTTTAAATTACACTGTATTGATGAATATTAAATGAACTCTGAGTATAACCTGCTTTCTGACATCATTGTGTGCCCAGCTTTGTTGTCTCATTTTATGAGGAAAGACTGTGTGAAATAAGTCTTGGCTGTTCATCTCTGGTTATTTTTCTTTGCAATAATTTCTAACTGACAGTGTTAAAAATTTAGTTATCACCATGAAAGAATTTGTATGTGATTATCTCTCAAAGGAAGTCACAGTCAATGGAAGGAAACTAAATGTAAGTTTCAAAATTGTTCAACTTAATTGGATGGAAAGCTATTTTCTTTGTTCAACCACAACATACATGGAACTAATTTCATTCTTTTTTCCTCTGGAAATAGTTAATAATAATCATGATGGTTTTCTTCACTTAAACCTTTTGAGTCATAAAATAATATGTTCAGCAGCTACGTTACTGCTTTGTCCTTTAATTGCGAATGTTATGCATTACTTTGCTCCAACAGAGCCTAGTGGCCCCTGGTGCCTATACCTTTTGCTCTCACGCAACGAGAAAATCTTAGTTTTTTTCATACAAGTTAGATGCTAGGCACATTTTACAGTTTTAGGATACTTGCTCCTCTCAATTTTCCTTAGAGCACAACCTTGTAATCAGTTTTATACACTACAGTTGCTATAGTTTGTTAATCTGAGTTTTGTATCAATGCCTAGAAGCTGTTGACAACTGTAGCCTTCTGTAATCAGTTTTATGCACTGCAGTTGCTATAGTTTCCTGTTGTTAATCTGAGTTTTGTAAAGATGCATCAATGCCAATTAGAAACTGTTGATAACTGTAGCCTTCTATAATCAGTTTTTTTTAACAATACAAATTATTTAGGATACTGGCTCCCCTCAATTTTCCTTAGACAGGGCTTCTGATATTTTGCGGAAAAAAAATCAATTTCGAGGGATTTTCAGGGGCAAATTCGCGGAAAAATCGGCCGATTTCGTGGGAAAAAAGTCAAAATTTGCGGAAAAATTGGCCGATTTTGCGGGATTTTAGTGGAAAAAATTCAAATTTTGAAGGATTTTCAGGGGCAAATTCTTAGAAAAATCGGCCGATTTCACAGGAAATTTTGTGGGGAAGCTTCGCCAAGAAACAATCAGTAAAAAACAGCCGATTTTCCTGGATTTTTTTTTGGCAAAATCGACTCAATTTTCGTGTCGATATGACCAGCGTTTAACTTTTTTTTTAAACAGGGATAATAATTTGCTTTTTTAAACAGCAGTTCGCTCAAAAAATGAGCGAATGCTAAAGCTATTGAGATTATGGTTAGTGCCCAGTTTTTTGCAACGTTATCTAAAAATGCCTGGTAGTTTTGGGACGTTGTTTACTCGTTGCAGTGACGAAGGTTCAAGATAAATTTGGACGTTTGGGGCTGAATAAAACAGGTCTAATAGCCAAGATAAGTATGAAATATGTTTTGCCGACATGTATTTGGAAATATTTCTGGCGGATTTTGCGGGATTTCGTGGAAACACCTGAATTTCGCGGGTCCGCAGCCACGCGAAATATCAGAAGCCCTGCTTAGACAACAGCCTTGTAATCAGTTATATACACTTTTACATAGTTGCTGTAGTTTGTTAATCTGAGTTTTGTATCAATGCCAATTAGAAGCTGTCGATAACTGTAGCCTTCTGTAGTCAGCTTCAGTGTGTTGTGGTTCTTTTCAGTAAATTTATTACCACTGTGAAGGGGGAGGGGGTAGGGTATTTTATTACTGGAGCCATAACCCCTGGCAATTCATTTAATTCAGGGCTTTGCGCTGTTGCTAAGGGCAGGGAGCTGTGGATTTCTACCAGCTACAGTTGGTATCACTTAAAAATATAAAGTGGAGAGTCACCGAAGACTTGGTTCTTGAAAGTATGGAGAATTGAGAATCAAGTCTTGAGGATCAAGGCGCAAGTGCCTGTCAACTTACTTTTGAGGGATACTGTAGCTGGGTGGAATCTGCATCCTTTGGTGGCAGCACTGAATTAAATGTATTGCTTAGGGTTACTGCTCCTGTTTCAAATAACATACTCTCCTCCAGGGCTTGACGTTGCGACCTGTGGGGTTGCCAATGCGACAAACTTTTACTCAGTGGCGACTAAATTTTCACATCTGGTTGGCAACCTGGCCCCCAAGATAGGTGACTTTCTTCTTTGTGAAAACGTACACTATAGATAATTTGTTATCCTTTACAAAACTAATGGTTAGCTAACAGCTTTTCTAACGCTCTAACGTTTTGCCCAAATGTTTTAATGATTTATCTGAATGCTTTAACGATTTCTTTCAACACACTAATGGATTGTTCTTATGATCTAACAGTTCATCCGTCTAACATAATTGACTTTTACTTGAAAGAGGATTGTGAAAATCACAAGTGATGAATTCGACAGAAGTCTTATCGACTTTCGGGCAAATCGATCACAATTCTCAACAGGTTGTCTGTGTTTCTCGGGGAATGATGTTTAGCCCATCGATTTAAAACAATTTCTTATGTTGAACATGTATCTCGATTGTGGACTCAATAGCAGATTCGTTTGATAAAAGCTTAAGCTTAACGAACGGCGCCTATTTCTCGAGCTTCTTGTAAACAACTTTATGCAAATTTCTGTTGAGCATTACGACCCAAATAAAAGCTCTGTTGTATTTTATTGACTTCTAATGAAGTATTGTTGAACTCATGCTGTTTGTCTAAGAGACTTCTTGCAAAATCGACTTCTTTCCTCGAAAAAATTAGCGACTTTTCCTTTTTCTGAAGACTTTCAATCACATGCTAGGCAACCTCGAAATAGATCAAGTTTCACCGATGTTCATTTCTGAACATGCAAATACATGGGATGCAAAACAAATTTTGTAGATTTTCTTCTTTAATATACCCAAATAAGTTTTTTTTGTGATTCCTAAAGTTTTTTTATCCAAATGTGTATTCCATTGCTTGAATACCTGTTTGAGTAAATTTATGCTTGAGTGCAGGTTCATTTTCCCGAAACACCAGCTGGTAATCAAGCCTTGAACAATAACCGTTCACAAGAAAGTTCAAAGGAAGTTTGAAGCATTCTTTCTCTGTTTAAAGGCTGAGTACATGTAAAAGATGTTAAGTAAATTGTTTTCCATTAGTTCTTAAATATAATTTTTGGCAACTAGAATACTTGTCCTGGCGACCAAAAATGAAAGTTGAGCACTGTCCTCCCCCCATGTCATAATGACTGAAAAAAAGTACATTAAGTTTTGCATGGCCCAAGTCAAGTCAAGTCAACTTTATTTAGGCAGGGTAGCCCTATCAGCCATTGGCTGGTATCGAAAGGGTCCCTGTGTAGATTATGACTACATGATACAAATATAAAAATTAAAAGTTACTTTAAAAAGTGCCTAAAAGTGAAATTACATATCATCATAATTTGTTTAAGATCAAGAAAAATAAGAGAGCTATTGAAGTTAGCCCAGGGAGCTCATTAGAGATTTTACAGTATCCTATTTGCACAATCCATTTAGGAAACTAGGTAGGTTTGGAATTCAGAATCCAGCATTGATAAAATTAATATCAAAAAAGAAAATTATTATGTACAATGTCAGTAAAAAATGTTTTTTAATTTGTATTGTACTGTACATACATGTAGTCTTGTCTGTTAACTGCTTTCAGGTGACATTTGATGACTTCAAAGAAGGATTTGTAGCTGTGCTTTCTCAAGCAATTGAACAGTTGTCCTCCAGTGAGGATGAAGATCAACCCTCTGATAGTACTGCAGGTAAATTAATATTGACCCAACAGATTGATCATTGATCATAGAATTTGAGATGACACCTTGAGTGTTCATGAATTTGGCCAACCGGTCCTCAAGTGTTTATAAGAAAAAAATTAACTCAGTCTCTTCTCTAAGCAATGTGGCTGGCACATGTTGTCAGACCATCCTGCACTTTTTTCCTACGTAAAGTAGTGTTAAAGTGTAGTCATGTAGGGTTTGGAGTAACGTTCATTTACTGGCAATAATATCAGGTCTTCATACATTTTAGACTCTTTTTAAATGCAGCTGGCACTTCAACCAGGGCCATCATTAAGGGTTGGGGTCGGGGATTTTCCCTAGCTACTATAAAGTCAACCCCCATCTACTTTCATAGGAAGAGACGAAAAATTGAACCAAAAGAAATCCCCAACTGTTTGATTCCCTGCCTACTTGTTGTATTTTTATAATTACCAGGTAACTTGAAATCTTAGTGATAGCCCTAGCTTGACTTAAACAAATAATATTATTGGTGAACAGTGACCTTCTTGGGCAGGAAACTTTCTTTTCAATTCACTATATTTTTCTTGTCCAGACCACAAAAGTACTTGTCCCATAAAACCGGCTACAGCAATTCAGTAATTCAGTTAAACAACTGTGATTGAGACATTGCTGGTACACTGCACTAACTGCTCTAGCAAACAAGCAATTCAGGTTGCTGATCATTGCTGACAAGCACGTGTGATTGATGTGCATGCAATTATGCTGTACAGCAAGAATTGTGTAGAAATCAATGGCTACACAAAAGAACGATTATTTTAAAGGCACTTAGTTATGAAATATGGAACAAAAATGATTAATTATTTAATATCCAAAGTTAGGCAACGTCAGAGCTCTGCAACTTACTTGTCCAATCTGACTTGGATTAATCTTTTTCCTTGTCTGGATTGAAAAGTGATCCATCTCGAATGTTTGGACGGGCCAAGTTTCCTGCCCTGCCTTCTGTTTAATGAAGGGGCTTAATTAGGTACATGTACATTTATTTATGTGAGCGCAGTAATAATTGTTCAATGCTTTAACTTACATCGATCACTTTCAGAACCACCAAAGGCTGTGGTAAATGAGAAGAGGTATGGAAGAAGGTCACGACCGGAGACTTCATACTCAGAAGACCTGTACTCTGCTGATGATGAGAGCCTGATTGATAGTCGGCCAGAGAGTCGCTTAAGTGACTCACATTTCACATTGGAGGCTGATCGTGTTGAGAGCCCCGTCAGGGAGGTATGTAATGAAAAATTGTATGCAGTTGTTGTGGATGAGAGGACAACCTTATATTAACTTAGTTTCTTTATGTGACACCTAATAACAGCATAAAGCACGGACCTGAGTATACAAAGAAAGTCGTTTTTACGGCCGGGTCTAAAGTACAGGTCACATTCCACAGGTCAAGAGTGCAGGTCATTGCTCCATTGATAAATTACCAAACCACACAGATTCCCCTTGATCTAATAGAGCATTAGGGCTAGGAGACAGTTTTAATGTTGTTCATTTATCTTTATTGTGGTGACCTGTACTCTGACATGTGAAAAGTGACCTGTATTTTAGACCCACCGCCCAGTAGCCTGAATTTCATCCAATTGAGTCCAATTGTCGAGTCGTTTTCTCCTCTCAGCAACTATCCCCATAAAATTTTCGACTAGCAGAATTGATTTCACTTTTCTTCTGTAATTTGAATTCCCCCAAAACCTTCACTTTCTCATCGGGCATGTTAAGAACTATAGCCTGAATTTCATCCGATTACTTCGAGTCGTTATTACTCGCTCAGTTTCTTGCAAAAAGTAAAACATGATTTTCAAGTGACAAACCAAGAATATCGTTTGGAAATATCTACATGATACAAACCAGCTGACAGAATTGCTTTACTCTTTTCAATCGTAATTCATGTTTAACGTTCTAACTATCAACTGCATGCAGTACTCAGAACCGGTTGTAATTCAAACTCGGTCGGATTCACGCAATGAAATAAATACACACACAGAACACTTAGTTCAAAAACACAACAATTTCCTTTAATTGAAAAGAAGCTATTTGGTCCTTAATGAGGGAAAAAGGAAATAAGAACGAAAAGCGAACAGAATCATTACCCTTGATGGTGAAAACAGCAAGAAGGTCGAATGGCAACACGACATTGGTCTCAGAAACTTTGCATAAACAAAATCACTGAGGAAACCACAAAGTGGCTCTAAATGAAAAACCTACCGACTCTCCGCAATAATTCTTCATTCACAGTTCAATTTAGCAATTCATAGGGTTGTCAGAAAGTTTTATAGTAGACGACGGAGTTGTCAAAGTAAGTTGCCACCACTGGAGGCCCTGCTGAGTGCCAAAGGCGCAAGCCTCTGGGAGGGGGGTCTGGGGGCATGCTCCTGAACTGCCCTTGACCACCTGTGTGTATCCATCTCCCTTCTACAGCTTGTGATTTCATCAGTTAAATTATGATCATAGGGAACTCTATCTAGGAGAAGGTTGTGCCAAAAGTGGAAGTTCCTGGACACCCCTAACCCCAGGCATCCAACCTTCACTAAGCTACATGTACACAGTTGTTACTGTGGGGTAAAATTTGCATTATGGGGTACAGGTAGCTGGGAATTCAAGTGTATGGTGTTCTACAGTATGCATGTAATTACAGCTCTGTCAGTCATTTTCTTTGTCCTTCAGGAAAAACCTAAGGTGAAAAGAAGACTCTCTAGCAGAAAGAGTAGCCTGCGAAACAGCATACGTCGCCACAACTCCAAGCAGAGGAAGTCACATGAAGATTCTGTCATTGTGAATGACTCTGATGCGGTGGATAGTGGTGGCTATTTGAGTGTTTCCCCACATCCAAATGATGGCAACTCAGGTATTTGAGATTTGCAATGTTCTCCATGCAGTTATAAGGAGCCGTTGTAACTGTATGGTTCTCAAGCTATGCCAAATCAGAAACTGGTATATTAAAAGGTTATTTAATAACCCTTGAGCCCAATGTCCACATACAAATTCACCAGACTAGAGGGGGATCTAGAGGGAGGGTGCAGGGGTGCCAATCCCCTCCCCTCCGTCCCTGAGATGACCCGCGGCTTATTAATTGACACTGTGCAGTCCCTTTACAGTTATACAAAATCTGCTGTGTCACTTGATATGTGTTATCAGCAGTTCACATTATGTTACTGCCTTCTTCTTTGTATTCACTTTTAAAATTTGTTTACGTCATCAGTCAGTTACACCATCTGCTAGTGGTGCATGCCCTCCTAAGAAAAATCCTAGATCTGTCCCTGCAGAGTGAAACACATACATTTTCTTTTGAGGATTAGTCAAGAGAGATTTGCGAAAAAATCAAAGAATTTTCATTTTTGTGATCATTACTTTAATTCTCTTAATTCATTCTCTCTCTCTCTCTCTCTCTCTCTCTCTCTCTCTCTCTCTCTCTCTCTGTCTTGATTATAATTATGTTGATATTGTGAGGGGAAAGTTAATGCTTGTCACTCGTGGGACTTACTGAAAGGTTTAAACAAGTCCTTGAATGTTTTACATATTGATAGCTTTTACACTAGAGCCTAAATAAGCTAAGAAATATTTCAAGACAAGTAAATTTTAAATTCTTCAAGTAAAAGAAAGCTTCACACACAATGTATCATTTTTACTTCAGGTTTACTTAAGCCTATTTTCCCATGCAACATGATCAAGATTGATTGACATGCTTTGCCTTCCTCAAAGCTCAGAAACCGCAAGTTTGCTAAGTTGGTTTTAAGGATGGTTTTCAAGTCACTTGAAACTTTCTTGAATCGTTTCAACTTTCCGACTTTAATAAGCTGCAAAGTTAAGTTACTTGAGATTTTACTTAGGCCTTTACATGTATTTTTTTGGTTAAGTAAAACTTAGCAGCTCTTAAGTCTTGCTTAAAAGCCTAGTCACTGCCTAGTGTAAAGACAACCATTGCTACATGTCAAACTTTTTGCCAGGCTATGAATCTCCAACTGAAGAAGAACAACTGAGAGCAATTTGGAATGAAGTCAATGTTGGTGCAACAGGTTTCCTGGACAGACATGAACTGTCAGTTGTGTGTGATCACATTGGTATGGACTCCATGAATGAACAGGTTTGACAGACACTGATTGTACTCATTAAAATTAGGGCGCTTATATAAATAAGCAAAGTCATTTTAATTTACCCCGATATAACGATATTTTCGGTTATTTTAGGCAATATCGTTATATCGGGAGTCTCGATATAACGATACCTTGATATAACGATCAAATTCCACTGCTCCCTTGGCACATCGTTATATCGGGGTTCCACTGCACTTTGGATTAGAGATAATGATGATTGACAGTTTCCATAGTGAGGTTACTAGCTTACTTTAATCACATTTGCAATCATTTATTCATTATTATGTTGTTTTCAGGAGCTGGCACTCCTGTTTGAAGAGCTTGATGAAGATGGTGATGGTAAAGTGAGCTTCGAGGAGTTCCTTCATGGCTTATTTGTGGCCAAAGACATTCAGCAGTCTGATGTGGAACCAGAGTGGGAACAGCATCATTCAACCCCCTATAACCACGCCCCTCCATTCACTTCACCAAACTACACTTCTAAAGTAAGAGCCTTGATCAATGCACTTTTAGTAACCGGGGAACTTTTAAAATAAAAGTGGTACAAATGCATTTGCGTATAGTTTTATTTAATATTTATATATTTATTGGTCCTTATACATAATTACAAATTTTAGATATTCTCTGCTTGCATGTAACCGAGCTTATCAAGGCGAGCAGAGCAAAAATAAATAAATAAATAAATAAAAAATAAAGTATACATTTACTAGGCACTACTTATTGAAAGTCGAACTCTTTTATCTCAGGGTCAGAGAAGATCAGTCGTCCATGACGATTCTTCATTTTTTGTGTCAACAAGAACTGCTGGTAGTAGTTCAGCATTCGGTGAGACAAATTATTTAGAGTAATATACTTATTCTTTCGCAAATGGCTTAACTGCATATACCTAGGGCAGGTTATTTAAACTTAGTTAGCAGAGGAGACTGGTTATGAAAGGAAAGTTCAAAATAACGGTGTTGCAGCTTATCTTGGAAGCTCCCTGACGGACTCAATCCTTTATTTTTGTTTACTACCGTGACGTTTTTATTAGTTAATAAGATCAAAATGACAGCGTGTAAAGAAACTAGTGTCCAATATCCTTGGGCTAGTGGATTTTGCTACTGGGCTGTCTAATTCTCTTTAATTACAGAAGAACTGTAATAATCTTTTTGCGGGCTAGTTGGAATGACTTTTCGGCTAGTATAATGCTAGCTACACAGCTGTAAAACTGACCGCTTTCTTTGCATCCTGAAATGATACGAATGTTATTGAACTAGACCCAAAAACGTATGACAAAAGAGTCTGACAAACCTCGTAACCATTCCACTCTATCAACTTCTAACGTATAGGGCGCGGCTTTACCATCAAGTTTGTTTACAAGTTTAGTGGGCTATTTTAAAGTCCTGGTCTCAGTAAAAAACTGTTTTGACTGCTTTGGTTTTCCAGGTTGAAAATAACGTAGAATGTTTGACAATATCACTGTTGCAAAGTATTACTTTTTACGGGTTATTACAAGAAAATACCACTCGCTCAGCAGCCAATCAGAGCGTGCGTAATATCCTTGTCATATTTATAATAAACGTGCTTAACTATACCGTTCTTAAGTGAAAATTATAGCTTTGAAAGGTGATCAGGATTTATTCAGTAGTACCAAAGTATCTGAATATTATGGTGCCATTCGGTTTGAATTTAATTTTCTTTCTTGTCCTACTTGCTTTTTTCATTGTTGTAACTGCCATTTTCACAACTTGAAAAACGCGATCACGCTTCACTCTTGGTTTGCTGTATTTACGCGGCATTATTTTTCAAATCGCAGAATGCCGCAATGCCGTGTTCTAGAGTCGACCTTGCGTAATAGGAAGCTTTCAGTCTACATCATTTGTCTTAAATGCCACCTGTGATCCACGAGTCGGTCCACTGGACTAATTTGTTATTGGAGAGATTTGGAGTGACGTTTACGGCAAACGGCAAACGTGAATTTGTACCACGTGGCCAAGTCTTCCCTGTACTGGCGCTTTACTGTTCATTACTTCTACCCAATATTAGTAGCCTCATGTTGTTGAATATACTGTAATAATAGTTTGGTGCAGTTTTTATCTGCTTGTTTTCTATTTTGAGAAATTCTCAACTTAATTCTGACGTTTGTCGCCAGCGTGACTCTTAGGCCGCGTGCAAACCGACGCAACATTGTTGACCAACAACTCCCAACATTGTTGGATGTTACATGTTGCGTCCGTTTGCACGCCCTTTTGCATGTTGTTGGATGTTGTTGCGCAAAGTTTGAAACCGGTCAAACTTTTCAGCCAACAACTCCCAACATTCCCTTTGTTCCGTGATTGCCGAAGCGTAGCGCAACAATGTTGGATCCGTTTGCACAGCTCTTCCAACATTGTTGGGGCCACGCACGCTCATTACGCATGGTTTACAGAGACTTATGGGTTGTATCCTTCCCACGATGCACTGTAGGTCCCAACAATGCTGGGAGTTGTTGCATCCGTTTGCACACCACTGCCAACACGGACGCAGCAACTCCCAACATTGTTGGCGCAACAATGTTGGGAGTTGCTGCGTCCGTTTGCACGCAGCCTTAATCTCTCTATTATCACCAACATTACTTTATTCTAACATCACTTTATTGTTTTTTTTTTGCAGATCTTATGACTCTATTAGATCCCGAAAGTACCGGGTGAGTGCAAACATGAAGCCCTACTCAAACGGCCTTGACAAGCGATGATTCAGGTTTTAGGCCCAAAACGACCAAGGCGTAAAAGAATCAATGAATTCTTATTTCCACTCTCTACAGTCTAGTACATATATATCATGTATATATAGTGTAGCACTAGTCTCATCCTTTTCTTCTTTGCTTGGTAAGGTTCGCTAAAAAGGAAGACATCAAAGATTTCTGGCTGGCCCAGGGATTAAACGAAGCTATTCCACTTTTAGAGGCAAGTTTATTACTTATAGATTATCATTTGTTTGGTATTCACGACAGCATAATTTGTATCTGTTTAATTTTTTTGAAAGAGACCTACCTGTATTCTGAACACTTAATTTGTCTCCATTTTTTCTTATGCTATTATCAGAGGGACCCCACCCGAGCTAGAAATAAGCAGTGTTAGTATAATTACATTGATGATTATCGAAAATAGAGCGCTGTGATTGGCTAGGAGCTTCGCTTTATCCCGCTATAATCACCGCGCGGTGATTATAGCATTGAAGGCTAGCAGTTTTCAAAATGTCAGCCAGATATTTTGATGTTTCGGGGTCGGAAATTGATCAATAATTTTATTTTCTCGAATAATCATCAATGTAATTATACTAAAACAATTAGTCGTCTCAGGCGACGTGAATATTGGCGAAAAGTTACCGAGACGAAGTCGAGGTGACTATTCGCCTATATTCACCTCGCCTGAGGCGACTAATTGTTAAATAATCAATAGGCTTATATCCCTTTACTTAACGGTCCGAGCGAATTCTCCCTACGTTGTTGAAAACTTCAAAAATATATTTTTCTTGTTTTATTCACAGCATCTGGAAGTAGACGTGGAAGGCAAATTAAGTCTTCATCAGCTTACCAACTTATTGGAGTCTGTTATTGAAGAGCAGAGTAGCGGCGTGCCAAAAGCTGTTGTAAACATTTACAAGCACGAGGTCGTGCATTTAAGGTAAGTGTACTTGATGTCGCTAAAGACTTCCGAGGCTGTATAAGTGCTTTAAAAATGCATGGTAAATGTCAGTGTATTTAGTGCGAAGTACGCAATGTTATCACCGGGCTGTTTCATGTACCTCATGCCTGGTTTTCATTTATTCTCCCTGACTCTGGTATGCCATCTTGGTTTAATGCACAAAAGGGGAAGGCGTCGGGTTTTATAGCCTGCCGCGCCCCCGCCCCCTCGGGTAGATTTGATACTCTTTCCCAAGTTACACTTGATGCATTTTGAAATCAAGATGGCCGCTAGCAGTAAGCGCTCGATCTCGAGTTTCTTATGGATAAATGGGAAACTGCTAATAGTCCAATGCGGTCGTATCCTGCGAATACAGCTTACACTCCTTGCTCCTCCCTGCTTGGGACGTTTCGCAGTCGGCGAGGTGTGAGTAGAGACGGCTGTAATCACAGACTAATGAGGCCAAGGATCCGGCGAACCCGAAAACCTCCCTTTCTGCAAATCAACTCTCTTTCAGTTGAGTTTATCAAGTAGTCACAAAACACGAAATTATTTTAATGTTTCGTTAAACCTTACCTGCTGCTTCGTTTTATTTCGTTTCTTTGTGCTGATGAATATTTTTCGGTTCGTTTACTGCGTTGTAGGCTTCATTTGAATGGTCTTACTAATGGTTTACTGACTCCCAGATGTGTAGCGGTATTTAAGCAGAACCACTACTAACAGTCTTTTCGAACCCTGCTCTTTGGGGTCGAAGGCCAGAGTGACTGATGTCCTTGCGTATTTCCCCTTTTTTCAGGACAAAGTGCAAAACTCGCGCAAATTGTATTGTAATAAACGGATGTAGACAGAATTTTACTTCACAGAAAATGAAGCCTAACTGTTGGTGAAACTTTGAAAGTAAACGTATGACTCAAAACAGGTGCTGTGCCTAGAAAATATACTTGGAATGTTTGAATACAGTCGCGCTCAAAAGATAAAATTAAAGTGCGCTTGAAAATGTTGCAAACAGCAGTTCACTTTAGGACAGCTTCGTAGTCAGCTATCATTCAAGATGATATCAGCTCGTGATGTAACTCAAACAACAGTACATAACTCTTCTTTTCTTATCCCTCGCCCGCGGATAAAGGTTGCAACTACCTTAACTATAACGTGAAAGGAAAAAGAAATAATATTCTGGGGGTTCATATTTCTTGCTTTTTCTGTAGCTTCTTCTTTCTACATTCTTTTGGCCCTTTCTATGGTTTTGAGGGCCATTAGCAGCTGCTTTAAGACGAAAATGTGTTGCCATTTAATTTCGGGGCGTAGCGTTATGTCATTTTTATTTTCGCGCGTGCTTTTGTTGTTTACATGTATCGCCCACACGGGTGCGACACCCTGTCAATTTCCCACACGTTGATTGGTTGAATTTGACGCTGACGCCTCTTTTTTGGCGGGGTTTTCAAGGGCAGAGTGTTAAGGAATTAAGTGATCTCAACTTGAAACACTGTCCACCCCTTTGCATTGCGACTATGAGCGTTAAGATTGTGTGCATTATTTCAGTTTAGTTTCCTCTGTCACGAGGTACACATTTGTCCTTATAGCTTCCATTGGCAATGTGTGGTCCGTAGGTTTAGATAAGTTCACCCGTCCAAATGGCTACGTCGCCAAGACAAATCGAAGGTAAAGAATCGGTATTAAGGTATGACTGCGATTCGGAATCGTTTGTTGGGGAAAGAGACGCGAACAAACTTCTGTCCGATTTCATGACACGCCGTTCAAGGTAGCTATATTGAGTTCTGGTTTACCAAAATTTTGCATTTCTTGACAACTAGATTATGTACTCCTAAACACACTACTGATTTTCCAAAGAGTCAATTTGTCTTGGTTCAGAATCAGTTGCTGCGTCTAATGCATTGAAATTCATTCCTGAGTAGCTTTTTCTGTTTTCTTTGTTATACTCGTTAAATATTAACAGACACCACTGGGTATTGTTTACTCCTCGAAAGTTCTACTCCTTGTCAGTGTGCTTTCAATACAAGGAGATTCTTATAAATAGAAGAATAAAAAAAGGCTGTTCATGTGTAGTATTTATTTGAAAAATGAGGGTTATCGCGTCCATTTTATCCACACACCAGCAGTTAGAACCACCTTTTACGATAATGCCACGAGTAAAGGCTGCTAAACAAGCTTTCCTTTGAATTGCCATAAAAAGATGTCTTCAGCCAAAATTTGTAAAGCCTTTCCCAAACGGAGCCGGTAAACGGGCCCCGTGGAATTTATGGTGCAATAAATTTCAATTGAATGACCACTCTAGCACTTCTTGCAGCAGTTAAAAGGAAGAATTCCGTGTATGCCCATTTAAGATTGCAGTAGTTAACCGCTAAATGGTTTCATTTTAATGGTGAATTGCTTGTGCTTTGTAGGTTGTTTCAAAAAGTAGCAGCACTTCTCACACCTTTCAAAGTCAAGTTGCGAAACCAAATTAATAAACATCATTTAAATATGTTACAAAGTCAGAATGTATTTCTGTATGATGGCAACTGAATGTTCTTACTTTTAGAAGCTTGTACCGTAACCGTTGCTTTTCTTTTTAAGGTCCCAAGTGGAAACAGTTTCCGCGGAGCGGGATGCCCTCAAGGAAAATATGGTTAAATTAACAGAAGAAAAACAAATGCTTATAGTAGAAAGCGAGGATACGGCACAGAAAGTAGAAAAACAACACGAGACAAAACTGAGGTATGACCGACTGTGAGCAAACTGCCTTTTGTTCCCTTGCCCTAAGTTCTTGCATTATGCTGCTGGTTTCGGTTTTTCTTTTTCGACATTACGTTTTTTTGCATATGAGGAGACTTGAAATACTGTCATGACAAACGTTCGATCGATTCTACCCTCTTTGTTGTTAAAAATCTACTGCGGTAAGAAGTGAAAACGTCAGAATTGTAATTTTTCTGTCAGGTTAACGGAAGTTTTGTCGTTTCTACAGTTTAGATATATATCTGGAAGGAGTTAAAGTGTTTTTCTTCGGGAATAACTTTCAAAGAATAGCTTACTGGTTCAGTGGCTCTCGATTGAGACAAGTACCTGCTTGTTTGTCAGTTCGTAAATTCAGGTTGTTCACTTGTCGTCTCAAACTTTCTGGTAATACCTGTTAGTGGAGCAACACTTGTATAATCTTCGGTAACGTTTGCGGCAAATATAAGGCGGATTAACGTTGTCTAGTTTTAAACGAGAGGAGGATCTTATTCCTTTATTTGAACACACAAAAGTAAAATGAACCAAAAATAATATTTGCAAGTTAAGACTGAATTTGCTGGTAATCAGTCCTAAACACACTAGCAATCTACAGATATATCTGGTAGAAAGTTGTTTTACTCTATTGCTGATTCTGCGAACGGGTTAGATACTTTGCCCCTCGGTATTTCCCGCTTTGGGTCCTGCTAGAGTACAGTTCTCTTGGCAATGTTCTAGATACTTTACTGACCAAACTTGTTCGGTCAAGGTGGCTCGATATTGGTCTCGTTCTTTTGAGGGGGGCGGGGGGGGGGGGGGGGGGGGGTATCGATCTCGACGAACTTTATCAATATCCAACCATCTTGACCTCATACGCTTGGTCAATAACGCCTATATAAAGCATCGCCTCAAATGACATTACGATCAGGGAATAAAATTACAGTTACTTAAATTGTCGTTACTTCAGTTTGGTAACGTAGAATGAAGTCAATGAACTATTTCCATGAACTGCCTTTGATAGTAAGTTAGAACTGCAAAGAGATGAAACAGTGGCTGAAACCCTTCGTCCGTTTCTCCAAACTTTGGAATAAATGTCGGGTCCGGTTGTTGCAAATGGATCAGTTTTTGGTTTTTCTTAAGATTCGCGTAGGTGACAAAAAAGGTAAAAAAGGTGGCAGAAGTTTCATGCGGCAGAAACAGAATCATTGAATTGTGCAAGTCGAATCCCAATTTTATGGATTTAGGTTCTTTTGTGATTGGTCAGAAGTTGTCCCCACCCCCAGGGTTCAGACGGTTTCGTATTTGTAAGCGCCACGCTGTCTTTCCTCACGCTGAAATAAGTAGTGATACGTCTGGCCGATTCGCGTTAATAGATCCTGCTTTGGATGCCCTGTGGCATGCGAACATTTTGTCTGACCCATTCCATTCAGATTAGGGTAGGCTGGGTGATACAGTTTCTGACATTTTAAACTATGGGCGAATTACAGTCAGACCGCAGTCACAGTGTATTATCAGGTCACTTGCCAAAATTGAAAACGTGATATCATACATAGCTTCATCAGCAAACCAACAGGGTCCCAACTGTTATGAACGCAACTGGGATGTTTTTTTTTTTCGCTTCCACAGGGATCAGGAATCGATGTACTCGGAAAAAATGCAGAATTTGCATCAAACACTGACCGAGGAGCGGGACAAAGTTTTACACAACGCCAACCAACAAAGATCCGTGTTGGAAGAATCACTCCACAGCACTAAAACAGAGGAACAGCGGCTCAGAACCAAGCTAGTTGAGGCCGAGGAGGTGGGCATTCTATCTCTGTTGTGGTTGTTGGTTTAGTATCTTAATATTTGTGACTTTTTTGGCTGCAACTGCCAGAGTTCATGAGTTTTTTTTTCCTGGTGTAAATAAGGTTGTTGGCTTTTGTGACAAGACCTCAAGTTGGCAGGGTTAGAGGTTTTAGGGACCTTTAGACTGGGTTGCGAGTACAAACCAAATTCTTCATGATTTTTTTATCACACTAATCTTATTTGTTACGTTTATTTATGTGCTGGTGAGCAACAGGAAATAGTTGTAGTTTGTTGGTTACAATAAGCTCGTACGCGTTCTCGGTTTGGCGCTCGTAGTAAAATCTACAGAAGACTACTTTAATTTGTAGTTCCCAGTGCTCGGCCAAAACTATCAAAACAAACCTCATGGCTTTTGTTTCATGTTGTACTGCAGGGGGAGCGGAAATGTCCTAATAGACCAGAGCTATCACTAAGGGACGGGCACCTGGGACCGGGCATTTCCCCCAGCTGCAATGAGGATGATTCCCGCCTACTAGCATGGGAAACGAAAGAGTGTTAGCAGCTAAAAATATTCCTAGATTTTCACTTCCCCACCTAGGAACGGGCACCGGGCACCGGGCACCGGGGATTTCCCCCAGCTGCAATGAGGATGATCCCCGCCTATTAGCATGGGAACCAAAAGAGTATTAGCAGCTAAAAATCTTCCTAGATTTTCACTTCCCCACCTAGGGACGGGTACCGGGGACCGGGGACTTCCCTCCGCTGCTATAAGGATGATCCCCGCCTACTTACTAGCATGGGAAACAAAAGAATAAAAGAAGCAAAACATTTTCCTAGATGTTCAATTCCCCACCTACTAATTGAAATCTTGGAGTGAGAGCCCCTGGTGATAGGTAAATGACGCTGTTCGGAAAATAGACCGGTTTGTCACACACCTGTACAAATTCAAATTAGTTTTTCGTTCAGGGGCGGGGTGCAGGGGGCAAGGCTAAGGACTTTCCGAGGGACATCCTTGCTAATTCACAGCTACGTACACAGGTTATACTTGCATGTGCTCGTTATCATCCTTTCTAGTTTTGGGAAAATTTGTTAGAATGAATTTTACTTTGGTATGACGTCGTCGAAAAATCATGGGATTGATGACAATTCTCTGGTCTCTCGCACTTTCTTTGCTTAATAGGAGATCTTGCGGCTTGAGAAGGCGCTTTCCGATTCCCAAGAGAAACTCACAGATGCTGAAAACACCCGGGAGAGACTGGAAAAGGAATTGGAATCTATGTCAGACCTGTCACACAGGGTAAGCAGGTTATAAGCCACGTGGTATTCCCAAAATACTGTTGGATTTCATTAGTGTGTTATATTATGCTACCATCAGACAAGAGGCAAATGAAACTTGTTTATTCGGATTACGAATGAAGTATGTTACCCTATAAAATGTTTTCACGATACCGTTTAGAAAGAAAGCTAGCTAGGAATTTATGCACTTGAATCTCAACTGATTCAATTTAGGTACCCTATCTAAGGATTACACTAGGAACGCAATGTCAATAAGGGCAAAAACAATGCCCTTTGTAAGGATCGAGACCCTCAAAAACCGTACCCTTCTGGGGCGGTACATACCTATTTAACCCAGATAAAGGATAACCTGAAATAAAACAGAGCTTTGTTAGTACCCGTGCAACAGAAATGTGTGCTTATCGGTAGAGAAAATGAGGTTTTAGCTGATGTATTGGTTGTCCCTTCTGCAGCTGGCTGAAGTTGAAAAGCAGCAAATACTAAAACAGCAACAGAACCAGAAAAACAGCAAAAGCATCCGCGAACTGGAGAGAATAAACAGGGTGAGTTTTATAATAGCCATGTGTCTTCCACTGCGTTGCTTCAAGCTCAATGTCTTCCCCTTGTGACTCATGTCAAAGAGTGATACTAGAGCGGGGAATTCAACGACGAACATTTAAAACTGGTGTGTCTAAATGCCTTGAAGTTGGCAAAGTTCTGCAATTGCAAATTGTCCAGCAGTTTGCGTGATTCGGATCCACTGCGCCAGTTTTACACAGTAACTTTTACGGAGTTTTATAACTCCAAAAATGGAGTAAAAAGTTTAGGTACAGGATAACCCCCTTTTTGGGGTTACTTTAACTCCTAATTTAACTCCAAATTTGGGGTCATTTTTACTCCTGAAAAAAAGTTCTTTTTACTCCCAGTCTGGAGTTAAAAGAACTCCGAAAATGGGGTTATTTTTACTCCTTACATGGGTTGTTTGTATTCTTTTCGGAGTTACTTTAACTCTGAAATGGAGTAAAAATTTTAGGTACAGGATAACTCCTTTTTTGGGTTATTTTAACTCCTCAATATCTGGGGTCAGTTTTACTCCTGAAAAAGAGTTCTTTAAAACTCCTTGAAAATTACTGTGGAAAAGGACTCTGCCGCTCATTTAGTGATTTGGACGCCTTGAATGACTGCCTGAAGATTGTCTCAGCTGACACGCGGGCTTAATTCGGGGCTTGAAACTTGTAAGCAGTGCTAATAAATAACTTTCATTATTAGACTTAAACTCGCTCTTAGATTTCTTTTTGGGCATTGCGTAGTTCAACACAAAGAGCGCCGCGTTCATGTTGAGAGGTGCGATGCATATAATATTCGAATGTGCCGTTGTTTTGACGCATTGCCTTTTGGAATCAAGTAAGGGTGCCATTTAATCGCTGTTTTAGAAACTTGATTGTTAAGTCCTTTCAATTTCCCGTTTTCTCTATCAGGAACTTCGGGACGAAAATGATGAACTACGTCTCCAGTGCGAGGCTTTGACGCAACAAGTCAACAACTCGGTCAAGCGACGACCAAGCCATCGAAAACGGCAGGACAGCCAAAAGGTCCATCGGCATGGTTCGGTTCTTTCCGACTACACGAAGCCTGTTGTGATTAAGCGGAATAAGGAAGGTGTGACGTCATCGGGTGAATCCGATACCGCTGACCATCCAGACGGTACGCGTGTTCCTTCTGTGCGAGTCAGCGGTGATGGCGGGTCAAATGAGGACGCGGGTAAGCTGCGCAATTCATGCGCGCGCAAAGTTTTAATCTCATATTCTGCTCTATATTTCGATATGAACTGTTTTTTCAAGTGATGTGTGACTTCAGTCATTATAAAGTGTGTCCACCGATTAGATTCTACAGAGCACCCTGCTTCGTTTGTCTCTTTCCCTGCTAGCCTTAAGGTAAGGTGAGTTACAATTAAGGGCACTTGCCATATTTCGTAGTTGCCGGGCCGCGTTGAATTTCCGTCCTGTGATAGTTGCTACCTCCTTGCAGAAAATATCTATCTTGATATTCCTTTCCTTTCTCAGGAAAGGATCCCTTCACAAGAAGAGGGCTTCGACTTACGTCAATAAATTTGAACTTTATTTTCTAAGTACTTCGATTGCTTCTGAGTTCGAAGCTGAGACCTTCGAAGAATAACGAATTTCTCCATTACCAGTGTATTCTAACGCCTAACCTGCGATCAGGCGTTCTTTTTCACAAAAGGGGAAGAAGGAACGCCTGATCGCAGGTTATTGAACATCGTGTTTTGTAACCCACTGAAAGCGCTTCCACTTTCTTCTTTGCCGCTGACCATTAGTGCTGAATTGTTTGACCTGCCAACCGCACATTGTCAATTAGCAACTCACGTTTACTTTTAATATTGCTAATTATTGGAAATCTGTTTAAGTTTTAGTTGTGACTCGCTAATAATATCATTTTATAACCACTAAGTGCACCTCATCGCGAGAGCCTGGAACTGATGATCAGCATCACCGACCACGTGGCTTTTGAAGGAGTCACTGACCGGTTTTGTGTTTCATATATGTCATTCATCCTCTGCCCCGGCTATACTAACGGGGTAAAATATATCTCTAATTGTCCTCTTTATATTTTTCGTTGTTTACAAGCTGTACTTCTCATTGCATTCTTAAATGCCTTCTAGCTTGCCTTCAACGAAGAGCACTTTCCTCACGACGTATTATTACAAAGCATTGATCTTTCTTTCAAAACATTGTCTTTTCTTTTGACGCATTTTTTGTTTCCACATTCCCAATGTGAACTAGGAGTCCTAGTTTACCTCATATTCTTGGAGGCCATGGACTGGATATCCTAGCGGAGCGGAAGGCCCGGGTTCTATTCCCGGCCGAAATAATGCTCAACTCGGGGTCGTGTAATTACTGCGGAAGGTTTTCCTCTTGCGGCACTTATCTGATCCTACTCTTGTGGGGCGTAAAACAGCCACCAGAGAGGTGCAATCTTCTGGTAGTGACCTCCCCTAGAATCTCTCTCGAGGCAACACTTAAATCGGAACCTAGCGCTGTTTTGTTGGCCTTGTCATGCCAGTGTGGTTAAATTGCTCTAAATCAACATCTAAACTTCTTTCTCATTTCTGTCATAGTTGTTTTTACTGTATTCGCCTTTATCTTCTTTTCTTATCTTTACGAATCGACAGGTCAGTTTACAGATGATGACGCTCCTCCTCTCCCGTGGTCCGTGGAATGTGATGAACAAATCTTGTTCATAAAAACGGAAGGTTTTCTTCTCAGTTCTATATTCATTTCCGTCCCACCTATGATTTCCTCTCTTTGTTAAGTATTGTGTACCAACACTCGTTTCAAGCGATGAGTAGATACGCTAGCTCTGGTATACTCTTGTTCTTTCATTAGGCGCTGTGTTGATGAAATATCCTTTGGAATGTTTCTGGTCTGTCCTTTTCTTCCCTTTGCTCGCTTGATTTGCCAACTTAAAGGACATCTCAAGATCTCATTTTATAAATGCACATTTGCTCTAATATCATCTCTGAAACCTTTTTCTAATAAATTTCAGTGAAGGCTCTGAGCGGCAAAATAATGCATTTGTATGAGCTGTGAATAACAAACATGCCGGCATCTACCTACAGAGCCGCCTTTGTCTTTGTTATCTTTCTCTCCCTTCGCGTTTGATTTAAGGTCCACGCTTCCCTCGCGTTTACAATCGCCTCTGAAACGTACAAAAAACTAGGTCGTTTCTGTTAGCAAAATTAGACCGAGTGTAATTTTTACGTCCTGCAATGGTTGTATTCTCGTTTATTTTGCAGATGACTCGCATGAATTGGCAGAACAAAAGAGTAAGTTTCTTGATAGAAATCTTTACATCACTTTCTAATGTTTATAATCTATACCTAATGTCAGACCAAAAGGGGTTATAAACCACATACTTATATAGCTTATATGTGAGTAATCCCCGGGTTACGTGAGAACCCTCGGCGGTCCCGGCGTAGTACTCCTCGTAAACCCTACACTTAACTCATATACTCGGACACGTTCTCCCTCAGAAGCGAAGAATTAATTCGACACTAAAACAAATTAAGACTAAAATGCATTACGATAAAGTCATTTGTTGGAACAAACAACGAATTGTGACAAGTTCTTGGTATAGTTTATTAAAGGGGATATGTCACGTCATTTGCTGTCTACGGACAGTATGTAGTAGTATAAACTGAAACCAGTTTTTCAGTCACAATGCTATATCTGCAAAAATAATAAAAAATATTGAATTTGCTGCCGCAAGTTTTGTTTATGGCAGATACGTAAATGATGTTGCAGACATTTTAAAGCTGAACTACTGGCTCCCAGTTGAAGAGAGAAGGGACTTTAATTTGCTTAAGTTGACTTCTAAAGCACTTGACGCGAAGCATTAGCCTTCATATTTAAACTTACAGAGAGGCTCTATATGTAGAAGTTTACGCTTTTCGCGCGCTCTATAAGTTTACAAGTTCCTCTGGAAAAAGAAACCTTCTAGGACACTGCGGCCGCCCTTTTTCAGTAATAACCTTCCTGGTAATCTTAAAAAAAGTGTGACGATTTTAATGTATTTAGTTCGCGAATTTTTAAATTCTTAAAGAACCAGGCACAGGCCAGCATATCTTAATTGCACTTTAAGTTGTAGTAAACACTTTCTCTTTTAATTGTTATTTGTTCTATTATTTTTTTGTGGTATATTTTTTATTGTAAATATTTAATACATATATATTTTTTATTTTTTTTGTGCGTAAAAGCTGAAGAGTCACAATGCGGAAACCCTGTCATTAAACCGATTACTTACTTACTTTACTTCTATTCGGACTTCATTTTTTTCTCACCTCCTGTTGGTGGACACTGCACCTTGCACTGAGATTGTCAGTTTAAGAGAAAGATCAGTATGACGTTAGGTTTACCTATGACAGAAATTAATGTGCAATCTAAAAATATGAACTGAATGACTGGAGATACAAAAACCAACGGTGAATTGATAGATCATAAATAAAATATTGATTCGCCTCTACCACGGAGGGTATAACTCAATCCACACTTTGATAGCTAGACTTCTGGCTTATTATACCCTTTCACCTCTTTTCTTTAAATTCAGAAGTCATTGAGAAGCTCGAGAGTGAATTGGAGCAAAAAGAGGAGCAGATTAAGACTCACAGAGCCAAAGTCGAAGAACAAGAATCATCGATCAGCGAACAAGAAAAACTATTGTCTGAGCAGAAACAGTCCTTAACAGAATTCCAAGAAAAGGTGCAGCAACTGGGTGACACGATCAGACAGCAAGAAGGACAACTGAAGGAGCGAGAGGCAACTATCCACGAGCTCAAGGACGAGATCGAGTCACTTACAGGCTCACTTGCGTCTGATAGCCAAGAAACACGAAAGAGATTCGATACCGAATTAGCGAACCTCACTGCGCAGTTTACAGGCGAAATGGAGGGTCTTCAGAAGAGCTTTAACGTAGAAAAAGAACAGTTGGAGAAGGAGTATCAAGCAAAGATGAAAGACTTGGAGAGTTCGCTGAAGAGCGAACAGGAGAACCTCAGGAATGAGCTGGAGAATGGATTTAGACAGGAGAGGGAATTGTTGATATCCGAGTACGAGAGCGAGAAATCCGAAATGGAGGAGGAGCACAGGGGCGAAAAAGAGATGTTGGAGAAACTATTTAAGGGCGAGCTGGACAAAGAAAAAGAAAAGATGGAAATGGAGCAGATCCGCTTGATGGAGAAGATGCAAGCGGTGGAAAATGACAAGACAGAGGTGGAGTTGAAGCTGTTAAACGAGAAAGCGGAGCTGGAACAACAGTTCAGGATCGATAAAGCCGAGTGGGAACTGCAGAACACAAGTAAGGTAGCCGCAATGGAGAAGGACAAACACGAATGGACGAACCTGAGGTCGGAGCTCGAGACCGCACATAAAGAGCAGGTCAGCGTACTAGAGAACAAGTTAAGGAAGGAAAAATCTAAAATGGAGGACGAATACGGAAACCAGACTTGGGAACTTAAGCAAGCTCATGCCAAGGAGGTTGCAAGCCTCAAGCAGAGTTTTGTGGAGCAAAAGGCCGAAATGGAGCAGAGGTTTACCCGAGAAAAAGCCGAACTGCGTGAATCGTTCACTCGCGAGAGGAACGAAATCGAACAGAGGTTTGCAAGAGAAAAAGTAGAACTCACAGAAAACCTGGAAAACGAGCACAATCACACGCTTGCTTTGCGAGAAGCTGAGCTGAAAAACGGTTTCTTGAAGGAAAAGTCGGCTTTAGAGAAACAGTTCGACGAGGAACGAGCAAAAATTGAGGAAGGTTTTCATGAAAATTCCACTCACAGCGAATTGGCTTTTCAGAAATGGAAAGCAGAAAAGGAAGAACATTACACTGAAGAAAAAGCCAAGCTTTTACAGAACGCTTCTCGTGAGAAAGCCGAGTTGGAACAGCGTTACAAACATCAAATAACGGAGCTGCAGCAAGCGTTTACTGAAGGAGAGGCTGGACTGAAGGGACAGTTGAAAAACGACTTCTTGCGTTTGCTGGCAAAACATAAGGCTGAGTTAGAGGAAAGCTTTTCAAAGCAAAAAGTACAATTGGAAGAGAGCTACTCGCGCGAAAAGGCCGAATTTGAGAAAAGTGGTACTGTAGGTTTGCAGGAAATCCGGGAAACTTACTCTCGTGAAAGAAACGAACTTGAAGAGAGTTACCAGAGAAAGATCAAGGATCTTCAGAGAAATTTCACGCGGGAGAAACAGGAGCTAGAAGAAGAGTACGTTCAGGAGAAGATAGAACTTCGATCTCAACTTGAAAAGGAATACGCCACTAAACTCAAAACCGAAACTGAACTTCTTGAACAAACGGTAAAACATCTACAAGATGAAATTAATTTTCTTAAGGAGCAAAAGCGAGAGCTCGAGGCGAAAGTCCAAACGCTGGAGTTAAAAACTCTAACTCGCAGTGATAAGGAAGCCGTAGAGCTGAAACTAACTCGTGAAAAGGTGGTGCACCTGGAGAGCAAGTTGGATGCTTTGGAGAAAGAAAAAGGTCTTATCCTGGAAAACAGCGTAAAAGAAATTACGGAGCAAAAAGTTTATTTGGACGAGCTACAAAGAGAGAAGGCGGCTTTGGAAAGGGAAACTCTAGAAAAAGAAAGGCAACTTTTAGAAGCGGAGAAGGTAGGTGTCATTGTAGTAATTTGCACAGATTGTTTAAGTCTAACTTGACCTAAGTGAAGTTATATTTAGCATATGTATTTTGTGTGACCGCATGTCGATAGAATTCTCCGGTTAACAGGCAGATCATACGGGCAATTGGCTTGTTTTTACGTGTTTGTTTTGTACTAAAACGGTTTCGTTTTAATCAGAGCAACCGCATTGGTGTGCCCGCTGGTAGAGTGTATTACAGAAATTTAATACAAACATCCAGCCTTATCAACTGCGTGGATAAATTATGTTTTCCACTTTTTTAACCTGTTAAGCCCCAATATCCACTTACAAATTCTCCCGACTGATCTCCATACATTTTCCTACAGAATTAGTTGAGAGAATTTGATAAGCGATCAAGGCATTTTAGCCTTCGTGATCATTTTGTTAGTTCTCGTGACACCATTTTCCTTGATGATGTTTCGATCTTGTTAAGGGAAAATTTGTGTTGGTCACTCTTGGGGCTTTACGGGTTTTCGCACGATTTATGTAGGAGAATTTTTTCAGAGTTTTCTAGCACGTTTTATTTTAGTTTCGTCAACGTTAGGTGTAACGTCTTGTAGTAAGCTATGAACAATTTGTTGTGAAAGGTGAAAAGTGAAGGAATGGGAAGACAGGTCAAAGAACTTCAGTTTAAATCTGAAGAGATGGATTTGCTCTTAAATCTACGAGCCTCCGAAGCGGAGGATTTGGGATTGAAACTTCGTAACAGCAGCTCAGAGAAGGAAAGATTAGAAGAGACTTGTAGAAGCATGGAATCGGAACTTCAAGAGGCCAAACTAAGAGTTAACGAGCTGGAAGTAAGTTTAAATTTGAGCAGTTCTGAAAAAGGGCAGTTGGAGGAGAAATTGAAGGAGCGAGATTCACAGCTGAATGGTTTGGCTTCAACCGAAGCTGAACTTAAAGATATCATGAACAAAAGCCAGGAGATTGAGGACATGCTACGCACCCGTGATCTAGAAAACCAAGAATTGAACAGACGATTGCTAGAAAACAATGCAGAGTTAGAGAGTGAAATGGTGGAGTTGCAGACCGACTTAAAGAATGCCCTAGAAAAGTCAAAGGAACTGGATGTGTTGTTAACGGTCAAAGAAACTGAAAACCGTGAATTACAGAAAAAGGTTAACGAGTACAACAAACAGAGGACCGAGCTGGAGGAAAAGGCTGCTCAGCTTACCAATCAGCTCGTGGACGCGGAGACCGTGCGACTCCAAGAGCTTAAAACACGGGTGACCGTTTGGGAAACTGAGAACAAAGATCTCGAGCAGCGTCTGAACCAGCGAAACAAGCACAACATGGAGCTTGAACAGAAGCTGAAATTGCTGACCAAAAGGATTGCTGACAAAGATGACGTCAGAGTAAGGGAACTTGAGCGCATGCTTGGTGTGCGGGAAAGTGCCTACAAGGCTCTTGAACACAGGTTTGAGCAGCGCGGAGATGAAACAAGACAGTTGGAAAAACAAGTGACGCAGCTGACTCAGAAGCTGGCGGATATGGACCACGTGAGACAGAAGGAGTTTGAAGCTGAGAAGGTCCCGTCAACTATTGGTGTTTATTATTACTATTTTGCTGTTAATTGCTTTTGACCCACTGCGTTTAACTGTAACAATAGCAGCTATCTCCTAATGTTCTTATGTGTGGCAAACTAATACGTATCCAACTTACACAGATAATGTGTGGCCTTTAGAGGAACTCCTAGCTCCTTGATTGTTAAAGGCTTTTTCAACTAATACAGCTAATGTGTCGCGTATGGAGGAGCTCCTACAACTCCTTAACTGTGAAAGGCTTTTTAAAGTTCCCTCTTTGTTCTATAACTGCATGCATCTTTGTAACACTCTTATTGTGTGGCAGTTCTATAACGCTCTTTATTGCAATAATGACCACTAATGTGTGTGAAAACAAAACCATAACATAATAACCATAATTCCGCTAACCAAACAACTTTTTAAATCGGCATGTCAGAAGCAGCCTTTCTCAACAGACAGAAGACTGGAGGACATCCGGGACATGACCCCGGGACTTGACGTGACACGCGTCTCTTCGCTCTGAACACACAAACAGTAGTTACCGACACTAAACACAACACTCCGTCGTTTATTCTAAACAGTGTGATAAATATAGTCAACAACGACATAATGTCTGACCTTGTAACACGTGTCGATGACTTTAAAAACAATGTTAATGCTGTTTCGACAATAAGAACAAGTAAAAAACTGTATTAAAGCTTGACGAACAGATTTAAACTCTACATTGTTTAAATAAAATAAAATGTTAAACCAACTATTTTAGAGATGAAAATGATTGAGGATGATCAATTATTTATGTCACCGTAATTGTTTTTTCTTAGTATACGAATAAGGGTGTACCATTTATAAACCAAGGGCGCAGAAACGCGGGTAATTTAAAAACCAGTTTTTTTTTTTATTAAAGCAAACTGTTGTTAAAAATTTAGCAAATCATTTTTACTCAATATTGTTTTTAATGGAAAATCAGTACTCTACATGAATGTAAAAATGCTTTGTTGTATCCATTAATTTGATAAAAGGTAATGACCGAAAAACCCGACTTAACCCTAATATTCAACTTTGTTTATCCCAAGAAAATATATTCCAATCAACAACTTTTCAATCGTAAAGTAAAAAAATTGATTAAAACACGCCGTTTCCATTCTTACCTGTACAAAAAGTAACACAAAAAATAATCACAACAAACAAAAACGTGACTTGTAAATTCTTCTTATAACTTAACTGTGCGTGGTGTCTTTTTGTGGCCAAGTTAAAAAGCGTGCTTTCATAGGTAGTAGTTTAAGTTCGATGTCGTAGCTTGGATATGTTGAATTTTGCTCTAATTTAATGGCTTGAAGCTTTCAGGCTCCTGCCTGCTGCCCACAGGATTGTATGCTCATGGTTAATACCTGTGTTCGTGTGTACAGTGCTTTTATTGATAATAGTGATGAGTGAAGCTTTTATTCTTTGTATCCTTCTATTTCTGCCGTATCTGATGTTACGTCAACTAAGTGTTGATGCTTGTTTGTCGCCTTCAGCTTTAATGTACGCTTTTTAATGTGTAGAACTTATTTAATACTATCTTACTCAGGTTATTTTTCATTAGTAAAATCCAACTAGTGGTCTATTATCATTGCTGCGTTCTGATTGGTTGAGCTACTACTAGGCTATATGTTATGGCCCACCAGTAGCGAAAACCACCGGTTTTGAAAACCAAAACAATGGCGGCTGATTCGCGTTTTGCTAGCTAAAGTTGTTTTGTCTCGATATTTTTGACCAACTAGTTGGATTTTACTAAAACAATTATTCCTCTCGCCCTCATGGCCTCTGAGTCAATAGCTACGAGGAATAATTGTTAATTAGTTGCCAGTATGGTTACGTTCACACGGCGAAAGATTTGACCGGACACTTCGTTCCCACGGGACTGTTCAAGATTTTCCCTTTGCTCACACTGAAGTTTGCACATCAAAGTGTTTAAGTTTTCGCACGGTTAAAGTGGTTCAGTGTGGACGGAAAACCGAAACGGACGAATTTTAAGTTATGTGTAAAAAACGAGCAGGAGTGTATTATCAGGTTTAAAAACTCTTGGCGTCGCCTCGAGTCTTTAAACCTGATAATACACGACTGCGAGTTTTTTAGGACGGCTTCAAAATCTCCGATATAGGTCATTCTTGCACTAATATTTAGATTTGGGATTATTTTGGTCTAAAAAGAATTGGACGTCAAGTTAAGCCGTGTCTTTATCAGGTATCAAGACACTCATTAAAACAATAATTTCTTTTGTCTTTTCGTTATGAATTATTAATGACTTTTTGAACCCTGTCGAAGATTCGACGAGTGCCGTTTGAACGTTGCCTAATTGGTATGGTAAAATCCCGTTTTGTGGACACCTGGAGACAAAGGCCTCCCACTGGGGCGGCAATTCAAGCATTACATCTTATCAACTTTCTTGCGATATTATTGGATAAAACACATCACGTGTTACAAAGTCTGTAGGAATTAGGAAAGTGCGTTCTGGAAACAGATTGAACGATTTTAAAACAAATTGGCTGCTTTATAGGCTACTGGTACATTAAACAAATCAAAGGTGTCCTTACCTAACAGATTATCAGAATCTTCACATCTCAATCGAAGTTTCGCTTCCACGATCTTTAATTTACTAAGGGTAAAGGGTTTATTTGCTAAAAACCTGCCGTTATAACGGGCTCGCTCTCGAAGTTGCCGATACTGGCCAGTTTAGTTCCCGAAGGTGTCCACAATATCGGGATTTGACTACACCTCCTTGATAAGACATCCTTTACGTCGCCCTGTTGTTGACCGGTAATGCAAGGGCGGGACTCCCACAAGTCTCCTTCAGGGGGAAGAAACTGTTTTGACCTTGTCACATTCTGTTAGGGGACGGAGAGAGAAGACACGCCTCCCTTGAGAGGGGCTCTCTTTATAGATGTATCCACTCTTTGTTAAAACTCTTTAGGGGAGAGACGTCATCAACAATGCACCTCTGTAAATGTTATCATTCAAACTTTTAATAGGCCAGAAATGATCTCATCACGATGGAAAAGAGATTAGAAGAGATCCAAGGGAAGAAGCAGGTGTTGGAGAAAGTTCTAAACGAAAAAAACGCAAGAGCTAACACTCTTCAAGAGGAGGTTTATGTGCTAAAAGAAAGACTGGCCAACGCACAGGGAACATATAAGAGAGAAATGGAAACTGAAAAGCAGAAGGTATGTGTTAAAGGATTTACTCAAAGCAGAAAATTTTTGTCATAGAACAAAAAGAAGTCTGAATTGTCGTTCTGTGACGTTTTTTCAGTTTTCATATTCCTTGGCAAGTAGTTTCTGTAAATAATTTCTGAATTCTAAAATTGAAGTACCAGCCATATTAACGATATAGGATCATTTTACTACGACCACTTGATAACTTTGTATACTTTGAACCGAAAATTCGGGTTCGTGAATAGCCAAAATTCGTTTTGAGAAAGTATTTGCCATTGGATTGTGTTTTCACTAATGCCAGTTTCTACACAATACGTGTTCGCAGTGTCAGTTCAAAGCAGGTGAAGGCAAACTTGAGTTAAATGTAACTTACGACCTACAGCATTCGAAAGTCAGATTGTAGGTCCCAGCAAAATTGCTTTAATGTGCATCGCGACTTCTTAGTTCGTTCTGGATTTCCTAACGTCTATCGTGAATCTTTTGTGTTCTGTGTGTCTTTTTATGTCCTCTTTGTTTATTATGTTATAATGCGTACTTTGCTTTAAGCAGTTTGTTTGTATGTGTTGTAAAGTTTCGTTTGCAGCTTGCGTTACGTTAATTGTGTGACAGTGTGTGACAATGCGTGACGTGTTATATGACGTATGGTAAGATGTGTCCTTACATGTTGGTAAGTCATTTGTTTACTCTGAAATTCTTTTTTGTTGTTACCATTTTCCGTGTAGAAGAACAAATTAATTTTCTTCGTTGGGATGTTCTTTTCTTGAAGGCCGCACTTGCAAATACTGAGCTGATGACGATAAGATCGCGTCATCAGCGCGAGGTTAGCGATATGAAAGAACAGCTTCATCGTGCAAACTTGGCGAGCGATCGGGATCAAGCGCTCAGAGAAAAAGTCTTCAACGAGGCGAAAGCCGAGGTTATGGCTTTAAGCAAAAAGGTGAGAGTAAAGGTTCATTGCTTTGAGGTGGGCCCAGACAGTCATGATAATTGATTAACATTTTGAAATTTGTAATGATAGTCGATGAAAGTTTTTCCCCTTTGGCCACGTTCGTTATAGTTCATGGTAGTTCTTCGGTCAGCTTTTCATTCTAGTCTGTATCGGCGGTCTTTGTTTGAGATTTTATTCAAATTAAGGGCTAACTTGTAAGTGCTAATTGCGTTTGACGTTAGGAGAACGCAATTCCTTATCTTGGGTATGCTGCGGTACTAAGGGTGACCTTTAACAAGTTGGCCTCTTTTTTGTCATTTGTCAGCTTTTTCAGCGCAATCTTGAATTACGTCATGGGCAGACCATGGTCAGCTGCTAGGCAACGAAAAAAGCTCACGTAAAGCAAGTTCAACTTTCTTTCTGTTAAAGCAACAGGTTTAGAGATGCTGCGCAAATTTGTGATAAATGGATAATCAAACCGGTGTGGGCAACAGATAAAAACAGAGTTCTGGTCGTTTTATTAATATTAACGAACTTAAGCAACAGCGTTTTGGGCGACGGATGTCAACCGGAACTGGACTTTTGCATCATTGGGCAGTGGTGTGGCTCAAACTCTCGAGTAAATCGTCTTTAAAAGAGAAAAGAAAGTTAGCAATGCACGTTTGTTGGCGCCAAGAAGCATAAAAAGGGAGAAGGCCTCATTTCCGGTTGACGTGCGTCGCTCATAAACGTATTTGCTTAAGCTCCCTTCACGTTTACAACTCGGCCCGTCTTTGGAGACAATCTGTTTTGTGCAGTAATGGTGCAGCTTTGTCATTAAAGATGTGAATATTGTTCATCGTGGTGTCAGATAGGAATGAACGTTTATTCGTTTGTCTCACGATAGAATCGCTTTGAGATATTGATCGCGACGTTTCGACTGCAATACTGCTAGTCTTCATCAGGCGATGAGGTCGATTGTTTACGTGTAGCTATTTATGCACGTTGGTTCGCTGTTATTGGTGTATTTCGAAACAGGGAGAGCAATGCAAGACAGGATAAAAGAACATGACAGAGATATACGGCTTGCTCATACACAAACCTCCGCAGTTTCAGAGCACGCAAATGAAACGGGGTATCTTCCTTTATGGAATCAAGTCAAGTTTATCGATCGTGACCCTCACCGATACACACGTAGGGTCAAAGAGGCTATCCAAATAAGACTTCATTCTAATAACATCAATAGAGACAACGGAATCGAAATTCCTGAAGCATGGATGCCTACGATCAGAAAGCATAACAGCCTTTCAACTACAAAGCGGACCCGTGAGGGAACATCATCTGCTAATCGGAATAATAAGGATCGAAATACATCAATCACAGCGAACCAACGTGCATAAATAGCTACACGTAAACAATCGACCTCATCGCCTGATGAAGACTAGCAGTATTGCAGTCGAAACGTCGCGATCAATATCTCTAAGCGCTTCTATCGTGAGACAAACGAATAAACGTTCATTCCTAATGGTGCAGCTTGTTTTTTTCATATTTGCGTCACGCACGTCGCGTTACCGGTGTATAAATTTATACAACTTCACATTTCATTCTTGAAATCAGAACATGAAACTCCCCTTGTCCAGCGAGTACTTGTCCGTTCGCTAAAAGCTTTAGAGTGTTCTTGAATATTAATTTTCCTTTTGGATGTACCTTCGAATTTACTCTATGGCATCCTCGAACACACTCTATAATCTTCGATTACTACAGTTATATTAAAACACTGCCGGCAAAAATGCTGTCACGTGGATTTTCACCGTTGTTGAAAACTCGCCGCATGGATGTTAATGTTTATTTCTGCGACACGTTGTTTATACGTAAGATGTTTTCACTCTCTAGCTCGAAGAAAAGACTCGAAGGTTACGAGAGCTTGAAAGTGCTAGTAATCTGTGGGAAGGAAGGATCAGGTCACTGGAGAAAGAAAAAATGGAACTCCAAAATCAGGTGAAGCAGACTAGAGAAGCCTTGGACGAACACGTGGCGAGACTCAGTAAACAGGTAGACACGTATTGCTTTAGTATTCATTCAAAGCATTTTCCCATCTGCATATAACTTCCTCTTAACATTTTCGAAATCCATAAAGTTAAACCTTCCTGCTGTCACATATCTGCTTCGCGCCTTGTAGCGCATAAGGGGTAGTTATAGGATACGAACATTTTTGTCTTCTTGATATTCGTAATGAATTGGTGAGATAATTTTTTACAGTACAGAGACCTGACACCCTGTATTAAGCGAAGGAATGGTTCAGTTTGTTTCAAACATTTCTTCACCTATTTGTTGTTAAACGAACCTGTATTAAGAGACACCTTAATGAAGCAGACACCAGCGAAGGTCCCCCGGGTATATGCTTAATGTAGGTTTCACTGTAGTTAGGGGAGTTCGTCCTCGAGAAGCGTTTGAAATGTTGCAGTCATTTTGATAAGCTTCGAAATTGTACATGATGGAACGGTCATCTAGGAATTTTTAGCCTTCCTCGAGTAATAGAAAATTCTGGGCAATATTTGCCTTTCCGGCTTTATATCTGACATAAGTAGTATTGTCTTTTTTCTCTCTTCTCTTCTGTGTGTGGTATAGAACTAAAGTTCTCGTCTTGTTTTGTCTAACACTGTTACTAGCTGAGACAGCTAATTCCTTATTGTGACTTCTGTGAATTTGTGAATTCATTAAGATGACACCTTTTTTGTGTTTTCTTGGCAGCTCCAACAAACAGAGATCAGTGCAACACGTTCAGGCAATCTCGTTCAGGAACTTTACATTGAAAATTCCAAACTAACCAAAGCCCTGCAACAAACTGAGGCCAATGAGAAGAGAGCTGAGAAGGCAAACAGGCAACTAACAGAGCAGAAGAAAGCTTTGCAGAGGGTCATCTCTAAACTATGTGGAGCCAACGCCATTGCCTGAAAACAAGTACATGTCTTTTTTGTTACATCGTGAGAAATAACTTCATGTACGTGTTTGGACAGCCTGAACTGTCGAAGCCCATTCTGGTCTTTATTACGTCATCCTTCACGACCTTAAACGACTCATACGTAAAGACATCGCTCATGTTATGACGTCATCCTTGTTAGTTCCTGAAACACATTCCATACTCGTTATTGGGTGCTTTGCGAACCTCTTAAAAGCTTCGAACTTAAATTCGTGGTCTAGCTCTAAAATGAAATATTTGGACATACCTTTCAAGTATTTATACAGCATTTACTGTGTGTTCGAAAAAACGAACAAAAGACCTAATTTTACAAACGATTGAGATTTCTCACTTTTAAATATATACCTAACCTTTTCTCGCTGACTTGGCAAATCACAATTGATGTCGAGTGAATTGATCATCAAGACTAACCTATAGACCTTAGACCTAATTAACATTCATAGTTTAAAATATTTTTGTAATGTGAATTTCAATCGTATTTCGTACTAATCATGTAGAACTGCTAAGGCAAAAAGATTGTCAGAACATAATTTTATATATTTTATAGGTTTTGTCTCATGGAACGACATGTAAGGTCATTTTTTCCTAAAACGCTTTAGTAATTGCGGAAAGCCACTTTTGGCCTTTCGAATATTGCTGTTTTCGAACTATTCTCAGCATGCAAGCTGATAAGATTTTAACAAAATTGTGTCCACAAGCTTAGCTGTGACAGTTTTTGTACAGCTAACATATATTAACATTTATAACGCCATTAGTATTACCAAGGAAAATTTGTCTTTCAATCCATCAAGTCCCCAAGCTCTGTGAATTTCATTCTGGAATTAAAATTGTGTTTCAGTCCAACCAAAGTAAATAGAGTGGAATGGTTATGAAGCTCATCAGACTCCTTTGTTGGTATGTGTTTATGGGATCAATTGAGGTTTGTGGGCAGCTGACCACCTACCCCTCCCCAAAGAGCCTGTTTACGTGGAGGTGGGGGACCCCAGATAGGTGAGGTAACATGTGGCCGGTCACCCCACCTATCTATAAACCTGATCAAAGTAAAATGAGACATTATATGGACAGGCGGGTTACACCACCCAAGCAGGTTACCTCAGGAGCACCCAACGACAATTTTCGGAAAATATCTGTTCGGAAGAAGATTTGAGATCTAGAATTTTCGGAACACTTGTTGTAAAATTTCTTGCTTGCCTGCCTCTCCTGGATTTTCGGACATCTAAAATATGGTATTGTTGCCCATTTTTAACGAATTTCTACCCATTTTTTCTGGCTGAAATTTTCGAAAAGGTAAGTTTTGATCCCTATAATTTTCGGATCACTAGACTTTCAGCTAGGAAATCCGAACAGACGAAAAATTTTTAGAGGATAAAAATATGCTTATATCTACCGTTTAAATACTAAAATACGTTCACCGATGCTATGCTTAAGTGGTTTTGAAGTATATTCTCGTTGGGTGCCCCTGTTACCTCACCTAGTTGGGGTCCCCCTTCTCCATGTAAACAGGACCTAAGTCACAATTTTGCTCTAAGAGAGGAGTAAGTGATCAGGACCCGATGGTGCGCAACGTTCAATAGTATTCCCAACATTCTGATCTTATTGGCCAATAAAAATACCGCATTAATTTATTCAGTCAATTTGTGAACGGAAAACAAAGGATTGTTTGTGCACCATCAGCGAGCTTTCAACATAACACTGTAGCACTACTGTTTTTAGCTTTGATGTTTGCTTCCGATCATAACCAGTCTCCTCTACTAACTATTGGTCCAACGAATTCAAAATCGATGATTACCGCTATGAACGTATTCATAAGTACATATTAATCAAGCTCAGTAAGACCATTTGTATATGTAGCCAATACTTTCTCTTTCATGCATAGTAAATAAACCCCACCATATATTATCCCAGGCGTGTTTCTTTTTGGGGTACGGTATCTAGTGAAGTTTTGGAAGACTGTAGCTTGTTAGGCTTTACCTGGTCCGAATATCGGGCGTGGTTTAATTTGGTGGTTACCCAGTCGCCAGTGGCGATTTTAAACGAACTTTGCAATGAAAACGCCAATTTGAATGTTAATGCTCCCTTTTTCGAACTCGACAGTGTTCTATTATGTTAGACGTTGGAAAATTGAAGGTGACTTAAATTTTGCCCCTGGGGAACTAGCAATTCAAGGAAACTATCCGAAGTAGGCAGTAACCTATTTTAACTTTAATTTACAGTTACACTAGTATTTTGTTTCTATTTCGTCAGATTTCAATGGTTATGAAATAGAAACGTGAAAAGAAAATTAGAAAACAACACCAATTCTGCTTTTTGCCATATGAATTCTCTGTTTATTTTCTATGCACAAACTCTTTTTCCGAGTAGTTACATGTAGCTCAACTCAAATGGACTCTTCAAGTAGCTTGAAGTCTATTCTTTTAACTAAGCAGTCGACGTTGCCATTTATTTCACAAATATAACTAATTGCGAGCGACAAAAGGAGCTTCAGGTTGTTACTACGCATGCGTCGCAAGAGTGTAGCCAGCATTCGTTTGGACTTCCCCTAAGAATTAATGCAATGCACAAAACGGAATTTGATCACGCTCGTTTGGACCTTCTATCACTTGTAATATGATCAGACGTGTTTTGACCATCCATCACGTGAAACTTGCGCAAAGCATAGCGTTGAAGCAAAAGCGTTTTGACCTTCAATCCTGTCGCCCGCTTGTCGCCCCTACTATGTAACGTTTGATTATTACCAGTCTAATAGTTTAGTAACCGTGGTTACATATTGGTCTGCACTTCTCATCAAAAGATAGTAAAATGTTAAGGTAGCACGTAACCACCCCCAGCGTTCAGTGGAACTTTTTAACAACAAGTTACTATGTTCACTTGATATAACGACATACAATTACAATCGATTAGAATGGACCAGCCCCCCCCCCCCCCCCTCCCCCCACCTCCTCCTGGAATGGACCAAAGGATTTAAGAAAGAGAAACCTTTTTGTTGCCTAATGTAACCCCCCGCCGGGAGCGAGGAATTTTCCATTATTTGATGGGCAAGAGAGCCACAGTATCGGGGAGTGGATCGGAGCAGTTTCCACCGAGGTGGAATGGGTCAAGAATCTCAAATCCAGCAAAATAGCGGCTTCTTACTATGAAAAGAAGGTAAGAATCCTTTTGATTTACAATATGCCGTCTTGTGAAATTTTGGAATGTTGAAGTTCCATTTTAATAAGTTAGAAGCATTTACATTGTGCTATGTAATCAGGCCGAAATTGTTCAAAACGTGGATAACGCCACTGGATAGATCTCTAGCCAATAGACCCTTCCACGGTTTTGACATGGACCGGTTAGGGAAAATCCGTCAAGAACACTGAAAAGCGCGCCTTGAAATTAGCACAATTGCCAAGTTTGAAAGTGATACGTCTCAAGCGTGCGAAGAGTATAGCTCTGCAAAGTCGCGAAAATTTACAGACCTTTGCCCCCCACCATACAATCGTCTGTAAAATCTCGCGATTTTGAGGAGTTATATCTTCGTTATTTAAAGGCGCCACTTTTTCCAGTAGAGTTGACGAATTTTTCCTAACTTGTCCATGACAAAAGTTGAAAAAAAAAAAAAAAAAAAAACGTGGAAAGGTCTGTTAATAACGCAATACTTATGCAACGGATTGTACTTTATTCATCGGTTACACTCTGATCCAACATTTGAACAAAAGAGGCCTGACTGACCATTGTAAAGAAATGGTGTCGTGATTTGGCAGTGGATAAGGTTATAATTAATACAGAGCAATGGTTGTAAAGCCCATCACACTTCTTTGTTATATGTTTTTGTTAGCTTTTTTGGACTTGACCGTGCTCAACTAAGGTACAATAGCATTCCTATCGTTTTGAACTTACTGACCAATAAAAACATGGCATTAATTTCGGCTTTCGTAACCAGTCTCCTCTCCTAACTATGGTCTCATAGACTAGATAGGGAAAGAAGAAAGACGTTTATCTCTTGATTACAGTAAATATTACTTGCAATTAGCGGGGTATCAGCTTAATAAAGTTTGCCTGCATGAACATTTGACTGTACGAAATCAGAGACTGCCAAGGCAGTTTTTAAAAAATAGATTAGAGGGGCCGTGTCACGGCTGTTTATTCATTTTGTTTTAATATTGCCAAGTACACTTTCTTATTGTATTTGCTGTGTTTTTTATACCGTTTTTTAACGTTTTGAGCTGTTATTTTTTATGTTTCTCTCAATTGGTGGCAGTTCCTACTGTTTAAATTTCGTGACGCAGCTTCTTGAAACCATTTACATCAGAAGCATATAACCAGAAGCATAATATACGCTTCTGTTTCCATATATAGCCTGTCTACCACCTGGTACGGGGTACATTGGCTGGTGCGCGCATTATTCAGAATAGAGCCGAAACTTAAGAGGCTAAAGATACTCTGATGGAACTTTCCTGGTGTGGCAAGTGATTATCCGCAGGACATTGGATATACCTTAATGTAAGTATCCCCTAGGTAATACAAACCCTCATATCAAGGAACAAAGCTAGCCTGAAACGTCACAAGTCTCCACCCCATAACCCGTGGGGGGGGGGGGGGGGGGGGGGGCGAAGGAGAGAGATGAGAGGAGATGGACGTCGCGCCCCCACGGGTTAGGGGGTGGAGATGTATTCCATTTCAGACCAGGAACAAAGTCTCATTTAAATAACGAACTACTGCTGGACAAAAAATTTCTTTCCATTATTCCTACAAGGAATATATGTATATATTTGTTGGCTGGGCAATTTATTTTTTTGGGGGTGTCCTGAGCAACGTTTTAGCTACACCTGAGTATCAGGCTTTCCTTAACCCTTAAACTCCCTAGATCTGACTAGTAATTCTCCTTTCTGGCTGCCATACATGTTATTGAATGTAAAATAAGAGAATTTGTGGTTATAGCAATATATCATCCTTTGGCTGGTAAATTTGCCTAGTATTCTCACTATTTATCTTTTGAAAAAGGTATTGGATATTTTAAGGAGAAATTACATACCAATCACTTCTGGGAGTTAAAGGGTTAAAGGTCAGGGGAAAGGAATTTTGAAAGGAGGAAAGTGGGGAGAGAAAGAGGAGAGGAAGGTGGGGGGGGGGGGGGGGTGGGGTTTGGTGTTTCCGTCCCTTCACTCTCTCCCTCCTTTCGATTCTCTCCTCCTCTAGTTCCCCAGAAGCACCTGTTGCTCAGGCCACTAGCGGATAGAGTTGCCCGTGGTAATTTGTTGTAATTTCCAATATGGAATTGATACCACAGAGGAACTGTCATGTTATAATGACGTCTTATTGAAAGGAGTGGATACTGTGCTCTGAAACACTTAATTAGGCCTTGTTAATACGTGCGAAGCATGTGCAAACGCAAATGCAAACGAGGTTCGCACGTCGGGCCGTACGCAGTTTCGTCAGCCCAGGTCTTCACCAATGAGCCGTGATGGCATGGTACCGATGAAACCTGTCTGTTGTTACTATGCGTTTCTGTTGCCCCCGTTAACGGTTTAAAATCCGATCGCAAGTGCAAATGTAAGTGAAAGAAAAT
This sequence comes from Porites divaricata, assembly GCA_038088405.1. Taxonomy (NCBI): domain Eukaryota; kingdom Metazoa; phylum Cnidaria; class Anthozoa; order Scleractinia; family Poritidae; genus Porites; species Porites divaricata. The sequence continues at coordinate 26,121,664 of JBBMOI010000003.1, read as the reverse complement.
GGAATTTTTTAAATTTCTTGCGTCGTTTGCCTTATCATTAAGGTGAGTTCAAACGTATACTGCATTTCTTTGCGTTGAACGTTTGCGTTTGCATGTACGTCGCACGTTTCACACATTTTTTTCTTACTTTTAACAACTTTTTATCAAATTTAAGGAATTTACGTGCACAATCACCATAGGCCTAGTCAAAATGATTATAGAAAAGGTTGTAATGATTTTTCTTTTTGTTTTATCATATTACTGATTTAAAACGGAATGCTTTTAGTGCGCGTGCGCGGTTCTCAATACAGACCGCCAACTCGTCCGAAATCTTTATACTCATAGCTGGAATATCTGCTTGGATATTCCTCAAATACCGTAGAAAATTGATCCGCTCTAGAATACCGGCTGCACGTTTCATTTTTGGGCTCTTGGAATTCTTTGTATGAGAGCTTTCTTTCGGTATCACTATCATCGCTCGTGCGGTGTCTGTTATCAAAGCCTGTGCTATACTTGTTGTCATATCTGTAGTCTTGGTAACGGGGTGAAGTACTTCCAGCCACGTGACTTCTTCCATCATGCTTGGTGTCCAGGAGTCTTGATGACGAGTTATATGACGTACCAAGTATCTTCTCGTCTCTGTACAAGCCGCCTATGAGGTCTTGAAGAGCTGATTTCTGATGTTGAAGTTGTTCATTCTGCAGGTGAGAGACTTTCTGCCCTTCCTCGAGGGCCTGTATACTCTTTTTTAGGCTGTTATTCCTGGAGTGTAATTCCTGGACCATTTCTTCGGAGATGCCAGTCATACTCGTCACATCCTGCATCTATGCAAGCAAAACCAAATTTTAAATAATTCAAAATTCTAACTTGGCTTCAAGGCTGATGAGTGAAGACAAAAGAAAGGCATCGAGATGCAGGGTTTCATATTGGAGAAGCCCTCTGAACCAAGTATGAATTTTCTTTGATTCATAAACTGGTGTATTAGCGGAAATGACCGAAGTACAACGTGCGCTTTAGAAAACTGGGTACTAAAAAGGAATTAAAGTGCCCATAACCTCAAAAATTTTATTTTCTTATCTGAAAGTACACATTGAGACAGGAATTTCTGCGAAAAAATTTAGCGATTTGAACAAAACGTGACTTTTTTACGATTTTTTAAAGTCTTCGAAATTTGCCGCCATTTTGGTCCACCATTCGCATTAGTCTCCTCTCGGTCGGACAGGATCCGCGACGTAGTGGTGACGTAGCTTCAGGAACTTGGATCAGATCGGCCTGTCACATCTTTTCTTTCCAAGCCGAGAGGTTTTGCTGTGCTTTTAGTTAGGTCGTTTCGATGAGGATCTCAACCAGTTGCCTTTCGTTTGTTTGTGTATGACAAGTGAGGTTCCTGAATGTACGTCACATGACGTCACATATGAGCCGGTCAGCTGTAATGGTCAGCTGAACGGGTGTGCCAAAGAAATGTAGACTTAAAAAAATCATAAAAAAATCACTTTTTGTTCAAATCACAAATTTTTTTCGCAGAAATTCCTGTCTTAATGTGTACTTTCAGATAAGAAAATAAAAATTTTTAGGTTATGGGCACTTTAAGAAAGAAATTAAGCAAAGGAGTGATTTTTTAAAATATTGATAAACCTAGCCAAGATTCACGATGTTTTTTTCTTTCTTTTTTCTTTTTTTTCTTTTATCCAAAAATATCGACCAGTCACTCAGTATGAGTACAAGTAAATTTTGAAAGTTATTTATGTTAATTCCTGCTAGGTTTATCAATAGAAACTCCATGGTTCAATCGCCAAAACCCAATCCTATCCTGCATGACGAGCAAGCTTTCCATTTCGAGCCGTGAGCGAAGCGAACCGCTAGATATCCACCCAACGCTTTCGCATCTCCTTTTGTGCCTTTCGTTCGTGACTCTCGGCGATATCCCTCAAATGGAAAGCTTGCTCGTGGGCCAATCGGAGAAAAACGCACATTTTGGTCACCCGTGAAATGAGAGTTTTATGAAAGGCTATCATCTTAAGGATGTATATTTAAGGATTTTTGGTTTCCAAAATCACTTAACATGATTGTTTCACTGAATTTCCAGCAATTCAAGAGAAATGTGATTTGGGTGTGACTTGAAGACTTATGCGCGTCTCCGCTCGGTTGAATTGCTCGTGCATTTTTGCGAACGTCACGAGTGTAAACTGTGCCTGAGAGAAAAGTATGGAGAGTTGTCTAGTTGATCTATGAGCTGTGCATTCCTGTGTACCGTTTATGGTAGCATAATGGGACGTTAGAAGCATTTATCTTAATTTCTTCAACATGTTCTTTACGCGGTATCACTCGTAGGGAACACAGTTTGATCAACAAAAGAAAACTAAGCCCCTTCTATGTAAACGTCAGCAGTAAGAAGCTGATACTTTACTAATTAGCTTAAGCTTTTATTGTTTTACTGTTAAGAAACAGATGTTTCTTAATCTCGTTTCCAGACCCCTTATTTACATTTCATATATAGTTTTCATAAAATTGTAACGGTCTTTATTCCACTTTTGAAAATGTATGTTGCGTAGCATACGAAACGTCAAGTTATTAAAATGCGTAAGTTTGATATGTTTATCACCGCTGTTTGTGTTTTATTCCTCGTTAAGCCCCTTCTATTCATTGAAAAAAGACTGCCAACAATGACGAATCTTTATTTGATTGTCAGAATTTGTCGATTTTTACAAAGCGACAAAAGAGGACTTTTACACGAGCCTTTTAATTGCAACTTACTTTTAAGTGAGAGAAAAATCTCTTGTTTTTAGTTTATGAAAAAGCGGAAGCTAGAACATTCAATTAAGCAAAATTTCTGCTTTTGTTTACTAAAACAAACCTGATTTACAAACTGCAACTTTACAAACCTTTTACGAGTCAAAATCGTTTTCTCATGTTAAAAGCTAGTAACTAAGAACAACGTTTTCTAGATTAAAACAATTTTGATGAGAAGCCCGTGCAGTAATACAAATCAACGGATGAATCGAGCCGGATGAAGGTATGATTTGTACTATAACTTCTCAGTGTTTAGATTTTTAGCGTATTCAAAGGTAGCATATATACATAACAGGCGAGAAAAGGTAAGCACGAAACGAGCGAGGAGCGCCAGACACGAGACACGCGCGACGGGGAATGACCTTCCCGCTCGAAATGCAGCAACAGACCGTCATTAAAAATCATCTCTAAACTCCTTGCAAATCCACAAATGGTCTGGGCTTCGTTTAAGCCTGCACCAATTTCACAACATTTTAGGAAGAACCACCCCCAATGCGAGCAAGAGGTATTCGTATTAGGGAATTAACATAAAACAATATACTTATTGTACTGGATGTTACACTTGCATTAAGCGTATCATATATCATATGGTAAGAAGCCCCAGTCTTTTTACTATCCATGATTAAAACTTGATGGAGACCTAATGTTGCATTTCTCACCATGCACGTACCTTTTCATTTAAATGTTTGACGTATTCACTCATGGCTTCTCGTGCTATTTGTAGCTTCATCTGCAATTCTTTCTTCTCGACTTCCAGTTTGGTCACACGTGCTTCGACCTCATTGGTTAATCTATAGGACACATGACCAAAACTTCTGTCTCCATTCTGGGTTTTCACAATATCACCAATGGCGAAAATTTCTTTTTCGATCCTTCTCAGCGCTGCAGAGTCCAGCTTGTCTTGAGATCCCGAAAGCTCTCGACCAGTCCTTATGAGTCTTTTCTCCATTTCCTCTATATTGTAAATATTTTTGCTCTCGTGGGAATAAATCTTGGTTTCAAGAGAGGCAGCCTGCAGTCAATGAAAAGTGGATAAATTTTGTGACAGTTAGCTTTCACCTTATGCTAAAGGCCGACTACTGGAAATATTCATTTATCGGGTTGCTAATAGAATGGTTAAATGACCGACTGAAATCACCTCAGGAACATGTTCTATTCTGCGACTACAAAGTTGAAGTAGAACGGCCTTTCTTCGGCAGTTCTAGACTGCAAAAAAGTCCGCATTTTTAGGTATTCAAGTACTCGCGAACAGTCAAACTAAAGGTCTGGAGCGAGGCTGAAAACGGAGAGTGAGACTGGGAAGAGACACTAAGAGACAGCACGACGACATTTTTGACCCCCCTTGTCAGGACGAACTCATTGTCTGGAAAACGGACAGTCGGTTTTTTTTTCTCTCGCCTCACACGCCCTAAGCTAAACCGATTTTGAGAAAAAAACCGACTGTTTTGCAGTCTACGGCAGTTCTTTCTTAGCTTATGCTAATGTAAACTGATTAATATGTGTATAATGTGGTATCAACCTTGCTTGCAATCCTTTAGCCTGACCTTTCAAATGAAACATGTTTAATGAATTGATAGCATTCTTAGTCTTTTTTATCTCTAAGTTTTTCTTTTCATCCCTCCAGTACCATGTTAACATTAGTAGCATTACAGTTTTTCCATTAGATGGGATATCATTGGTAAAAACACACCAAACCAAAAACAAACCAAAGAAGCCAAAACCAGAAAACAAAAATCTCACTTTTTCTTTCTCATTTTTTAGTTTTTCCAGAAGACGTGTAAGCTGAATTTGAAGCTCTGATGTTCTTTCTTTAAGGGATGAATTCTCCGTTACCAACTGTTTAAGTCTTTCAGTTTCACAATTCTTCTCTTGTGACCTTTCTACAGGCTGAAAAAGGAAAAAAAAGCGGAAAAACTGATTGGCTACGTTTAACGCCAAACATATCTGACAGGAAAGACATGATGCATCTAAAACTTTTAGGAACGAGAGTCGATTGGAAGCTTTTTACCCAGCTGTTACGAAGTTCTGCGGCCTGCTTTTCCTGCAGATCATTGATCTTCACTTGCAAGTCTTTGACGACTTGAAGAAGTTGATCCTTCTCCCGCAAAGTAGCTTTATAATTAGCCTGTGACATAAATGGTTATAAGAACAATTGAAGTAAAAGAATTAAAAAACACACACAATGCAAAAAGAAGGAGGGACCTAGCGAGGATTTTTTTAACGACGGGAGGGCACTCTGTGTCCAGGGTACTTTGATACTAGTTTGTCATGTCGACATTCATGCTGTGATTTACTAAAACAGCAATTTTCCCGGTGAGCAGTGAGCGTGTTTAGATGATTCACGTGGCTAGAATGTCCAAACACGTTCTCTATTGGTCCATACAAGTACCGCACAAGAAAAAAAATTGTAATAAATTTCCAACAAAGGGAACTTTTGAACCATGGATTTTGTGACGGCCGAAATTGCGTTATTCAAGCACAGTGAATTTTGAGAATCAGTTTGCGGCTTGAATTTGGTTCATCAAATTTTTAGCGTGTTTGCCAGTTTCACAAAGGGGGTCGAGAGCCCCATGCCCCCCTTTAGATCCTGCGAAGAGGAAGACTATGGTATGTTTTTTGGAGCCTTAACACAGCACCGCGTTTACATAGTATTTTCAAAATAAAGATCTGTCTCTAGTCATTGTGCCTTCTGAAAGATGTGCCTTCATGGGCATGAAGAATTCCTAACGCTTTCTCATCAAAATTATTTTTACCTTTTGTAAGAGTACTTGTGCAACCCAGGAATGGTCTCTTGTGAAAACTCACCTTATAATAAGAATCTTGTGAACCATTTGTAGACACAGAATCGTAGCGTAGTTTGTCCTAAAATGAAAAAAATGTTTAAGGTTATTTGCCTAGTACGTAAATTGCACAGTCATGCCGTTTCTGGTAATTACAGCTGTAAAAATCCAAATGCCGGAAATTGCGAAAAAGTACCTATCAGTTGCAAATCTTATTATACTTCATTTGTTTGATTTGTGTTCAGGTGAAGCCTCGCATTTCGTTTCATCTATCTTAAAGGCTCCTCTATTCTCCCCCGAGAAAAAGCCCCGTTTCAGAATGTCATTTATACATCCTTAATTCCCCTTGCTTAGCGCTGACAGTGGGTAACATTGAAACACTTCCCTCCCTCCAATTTTCTAAAGGGAAAGGGCTTTTCAGTCTAGAAATTTAAGAGCGGATGTCAGTAAATATCGACCAGAGGGCTACAAAAGTGAAAAATCGAAAATTCTCAAAAAAATTCACAAAGTAGCACTAGGTAAGCTATTAACATAAATGTAATTTTTACTTCGATCCGATAATTATTTTCCACGTACGGGGGGGTTATTGGTTTCGCGGCTCTCGGACCGGGTTTTCCAGGCCCGAGACCATGTGTCACAAAAAAATCGGTTTAAAATTCAAATCCATTGTAATGCGGACAACAAATAACCTATTCAGAAGAGTACATAATTGCACACATTTTAAGTGGTGATTTACTCGGTTTGAACGAAAATGTAATATTTTGGAGATTTTTCATTATTTTCAATATTTTGAACGTTTTCGTTCAATGAAAAAATGGCAAATTTCAAAGCCCAAAATCGTCGACTGGTACCTCGGTTTCAGTAACGAGTCTTATACCACGTTAAAGAGCGCTATCTCTTCTTTCAAAATCTGTTTTCAAAACTATGGGCAACTTAAGAGAAAGTTTTTGAGGCCAAAAAATACAAGTAGTACTTTTCTGAAATTTGAGCTTTCAAGACTCGGTGGGCCGATGCTAAAAACTCGGAAAAATGCAATAAGATATCAGTTTGAGCAACAGAGGTTTCACGTTATCAGCTTTCAGAAACCAAGACGTGTTTATACAGCGATCTGATATAAATTAATGCCGTTTGCTATCAAGAAAGGCAGATTTAAGCTGTCAACTCCTGCCAAGTGCTCCAGTCACGTGAAGTTGTCGAGTCAAAAGCACTAATATTAAAAAGTCTTAAAATTCAAAACGTTTTACGTCCATGAAATCAGATTTTAGCGTACAAAACAATGTTGTGAATGTCTAGTTGTTCGTACCTTAGCATGGTGTTTCCATATATTGGAAATGTCAAGTATCCACACGGGAGAACATACCAACAACTGCAACAACAACGTTTTAAATCCAAGCGCCGAAAGATCGTAAACGGCAAAGATTGCGTTACATTTCACAGAACGACCGCTTACCACTGTTGTCACTCCTTTTTTTCGCTGGAAGCTACGAGGAGTTTTCATTCCGTCATGAGTGATTCTTGATCAAGATGATAACTGAGGACGTTTCGTCAAGACTCCTGTTGTTCAGTTTCAGGCTTTAGCAGGTGCGTAGTCAGGATTTTTCCGGAGGTACGACCAACTTTTTCTACATCGGCTTCCCCCCCTCCCCCCCCCCCCCCCCCCGCCACCCCAAATCTCAACATTTTTTTAAAGGTGCCTTTATTAAAGGTGGGTTTAATGGTTGTAAGCAAAAGCATTTTTGCTGTTTATGAAATGACACAACCTCTGAAATTCCTTAATTGCTCGTTTTCAGTGTCACGCCATTCAAAATAGATTAAAATAAGACTCAAAACCATTCGACAGATAAAGTCTAGAATCTTGGAAATGAAAGGAGGTAAATATACAAAGACCCTTGCCAAGATTCGGGTCGAAGGAATAACTTGTATACGAGATATCCGAAGAAATTTATAGAGCTTTGTATGGAGACACCATGCTGGAACTCATCCGGATGAGCTCCAACATGGCGGACGGAAACCAACAGAAACATCTGTTTCCGAGTTTTGCTACAAAAGCGTGAATAAACATAAAGTAATACTGACTGTGTTTTCACGAGCACGATTGTCTCGCTTAACATTCCTTGTGGTTAGACTTCGTTAAGCGACTTAAAATTGATAGGTGTTTTCACGAGTACGATTGTATTTCATTTAAGTAATTTGAGAAGAGCACGCGCGAGAATAAATTAGTTTGAATAATGGCGGGAGATGCAGACAAGCTCACATGTGCGTCCTTCTTCTTGTTATTACTGTATTTATGTGGCGAATCTGGTCGCAAAAGTCCAGGTTGTGGTTGTGGTGGAAACCATACTTGGTGCTGCCATCTAGGAAAAATATATTGCCCACGTGCGCGTGCGGCTTCGGCGAAGTCAAATTGATCGTTCACTGGAGGAACGACGAATGGAGACCTAAAGGAATTGATTTCTTACGTTAGCTGAATGCTTTGCTTTTCGAGTGTGAATTCGAAAAGAAAGGAAACTCACCTTCCGGAATTAACTGCTCTAGGGTCATTTAAAGATCTAGAAAGGTCATTGAACGGAAAATTATTCATCTTCGCCGAAATAAAACTAAACGCCGTGGTCACAGAAGTTAAGCGGGAGGCATAAAAATAGAACCGGCGTGTTATATTTCCGATTTTAAGTGCGATTTGACAGCTTCGTCAGATAGCTGACCACAAGTTGCTTCTCATTGGAGGAAATTCATTGCCGACTCGCTTAAGCTACCTGGTTTGGTGGCTTAAATTTAATGAGAATTGCATTGAAGTTTGCCGACTCGCTTAACTTTAAGCGAGTGAGAAAAGTAACTGTTTTCACGAGATTTCCGGTTCTCACTCGCTAAGCGACCTGAAAAATCGCTCGTGAAAACACGGCCACTTTTTCTAATACATGAACTGTTTAGATAGCAAAATTTCCTAAAATAAGTCATTTCAGTTTAACCTACATGACAGCTATTTTGGCCGTCATGTAAATGCCCCGTCACGCAAAAGCTTAGAAATTTAAGCGTACTCTATCACAAAACCAAGAACCCTTTTGAAGCGGAAATTTGTATGAAAATTAGTTTTCAGCTGCTCTAATGCATCGTGAAAGTAAAATCTCGGTAGGATTGATAGCTTTTTAGTTTGCATTTTAGTGACGTCATGTGAAAACCAAGCATACTGTCGGCTTGTTATGTTCATTGACGTCAACCATTTTTCATTAATTCAACTATTAAAAATCCAGCTTGTAGTACCTCCGACTTTAGTTTACAAAGGACTCTTTTAACCCCTTTTTGTCACATTATTTTTGACCGGTAAAAGCACCACACCTTGACGTAATTGTGCCCAACTTCGTCTACTGCGAAGATAGGTCGTGGAGAAAACAACGCGTTCACGCTTTACATCATCAAGCTTGCTATATAAATAAATCATCCAAGATTCGGTTCTCCAATTGATGTCGTCGCTTCTCTGGAAACCGTTTTTTTAGTTATGTTTATTTCATTTTATTTTTTCTCCTCAACTTTTTCGGGTACACACGTGCGAACCGTGCGTACAAGTAGCTACGCCCCTGTTTAGTCTCCTTAGCTCTGAGCGTTCCTCTCTTGCTGTTTTCGCGGGAGTTCAGGATGTGGTCCACCCAGTATTTCACGTCTGTATTAAATGAGAGGCAGCACTTCTTGTTTACCGTTTCGTTATCAGACATCGCGTAGAGTCTTAGCCTTTCATTTAATTTTGATCATTTAGTCACTCAGTATACGTTCGATCCTGGCCTTGTAAACTTACACTTTTATACTTTAAGGGAGCTTAATACCTATATTAATTTTTTCTTCGTTAAGTGTCGTCCAACTGACCCAGTTTTTTGGCATTTTTTAAAAACAGCAAGAAAAAGAAACGACAAGGTTCGTTTTTTGTTGGACTTCAATTAATTCTTTTAATCTAAAAGATGAGCATTATAACAGCATTTCCAGGCATAAAACGTTCGGTGGTGTATCCTTTTTGCTTTTTACCCTTTTTGGGCCCTATTTTTTATGAAATTAACCATCACATTTTCCGCCATATTTAGTTTGTGTCCATTTGGTTACCATTTCTTGTTGTTTTCATGCTCCACGGCAATGATGCTGGTGTTTCAGGCCTCCTGTTCTCAGATTTCTTGTGATTTGTTTTCATCCCACCAACCGACCGACCCAAAACCAGGAAACCTATTCGACGCTAAACGAACGAAAAGGGGATGACCTAAGCCTTATGGTTTCTTTTTGGGCTTCCTCACCACATTGCTTCTGCGTATTTCTGTATACTTGTCTTTTGCTTTGTTTTGTTCTTTTTTGTCGGTAAAATAAACTGAAACTGTACAAAGACCCTCTATATTCCCTTTGGAGAAAACCGCGATGATTTATTGACCGCAAGGGCAATGGGGTGGGGTTAGGGCTCGTTACTGCGCTCCGGTTCACTTGTGCGCTGTCAAATGGTCCCGAAATACAAAATGAAAAATAACTGTGGACAGCCTATTCACGTCTAGACATCAAGCATCTTTTAAGATGGGACTTATCGCCTCTCCCCGTTCATGGAGTTAATTCAAGGTGTTGACGTCAATTTCGTGATGCCCTGTATGTTGCCGGGACATGTTTCAAAAGGCCCTTTCCACAGCTACGGAGTCCGCCGTCACCTTGTTAACCGTGCGAGAAATGATGTACTTCACAAAAACAAAGAGAAGTTATTTTCGATTTGCCCCGCCCCCTACCCCCGAAAGTCCCCGACAGGACCGTTTCAAAGTACTCCCTAGCCCCGGGCCCAAATTGCTGGACTTGTTCCTGTGGTTGCGCGGGGGATAGTAACAGGTCTAACTAATTGCACCGTGCATCAATGACAGTTTAGCTCAATCAGAAGCCCCTTTTCCCTGTCTATTTCAAGGTGTGTGCACCTCCTTTAAGCTGTTTTTTTCGGTTCTTACTGAAATTTTTGATCTTGAGGAAATTCACAACGACAGGAGCAGGTTATGGGCCTTTTTCCTACCCCTAATCCTACATCACGAGAAATTGGGAAATCCCTCAGGTTAGGCAAGAATTTGATAATCCTTCCATAATAAATCCATTTTTTCATCGCGTAAATTGGGTATTTTTTAGCTTATTTCGAGGAAATAATTTTTGCTTCAAATCCAGGGTGCAGCTTTTAGACACATTTTTTAGGCCAAATTGTTTTTGCGTGAGTCTGCTTACCAGATCTTTTTTAGAAGAAACGACAAAAACCCGAAAAAAGCTCGTGTTGTTGGTGGCATATTCAGCCGTCCCGCGCGTCACACGAGGCAAGCGTTCCGTCGAAATGCGAGCCCAAAAACAGGTGGTAAGCGGTCAATCTGTGAAAAGTAACGCGATCTCCGTAGTTTGAGAGCAGCCGAAGATGCTCTTGCCGATGCTGTCCTTGACGTTTTTTATTTCCGGGAAATTCCAGTATCAAGGAAACCCATGCTAAGGTATGAAACATGCACTCGTAGGCATTGTTCTGTCCGCTAAAGTCTAATTCCTGGACGCAGAAACTTTATGCTTTTTGAAGTTTAATATTGTGCTTTCTTTGACAACCTTACGTGACTCGTGCGTTTGGTAGCAGACAGAAGATGGCTAAACTCTGCTTTTCTTGTTGGAAAACGGCTTTAAATTTTATCAGATCACTCGATAAACACGTGTTGGTTTCTGATAGCTGGTAACTTTAAACTACTGTTGCTCAGACTGATTTCTTATTGCATTTTTCTGAGTTTTTAGCATCGGCCCGCTGAGGCCGGAAAGCTCAAATTTCAGAAAAGTACTTCTTGTTTTTCTCGGCCTCCAAAATTTTCTTTTAAGTTGCCCATAGTTTTGAAAACAGATTTTGAAAGAAGAGATAGCGCTCTTTAACGTGGTATAAGACTCGTTACTGAAATCGAGGTACCAGTCGACGATTTTGGGCTTTGAAATTTGCCATTTTTTCATTGAACGAAAACGTTCAAAATATTGAAAATAATGAAAAATCTCCAAAATATTACATTTTCGTTCAAACCGAGTAAATCACCACTTAACATGTGTGCAATTATGTACTCTTCTGAATAGGTTATTTGTTGTCCGCATTACAATGGATTTGAATTTTAAACCGATTTTTTTGTGACACATGGTCTCGGGCCTGGAAAACCCGGTCCGAGAGCCGCGAAACCAATAATCCCCCCGTACGTGGAAAATAATTATCGGATCGAAGTAAAAATTACATTTATGTTAATAGCTTACCTAGTGCTACCTTGTGAATTTTTTTGAGGATTTTCGATTTTTCACTTTTGTAGACGTCTGGTTGATATTTACTGACATCCGCTCTTAAGTGCTATTTATCTTTACCTTCTGTCGACTCGATGAATTCCATTCACCTGGTAAATCATTTTCCTTTCTTTTCCCTCTTTTCTGTTTCTCGGTGTCTCTAATGTTCACGTCATATTCTTTTACTCTCTTATCAGCTGTTACTGTATGAACCTCCAATCCTTTTAGTTTCCTCTCCATTTCCCAGTTCTCAGTGGGAGCCAATGTTTCCCCGTCGCGACGAGTGTGTAATTCTAACTCTGACTCATCATATTGGATATCTGCTTTTACTTCGCTGGCCTTTTGTTCTGTCATTTTTTTAATCTCCTGATTTAAATACTTTATTTTGAGATCTTTTCCTTCGTTCTCTTTTAGAAGCCTTTCCATTTCGGCCTTTGCTTCCTCTTTATATTTTTTATGCAATTCTATGTTCTCTTCCAAAGCTGCCATCTTCGCTTTCAAACCCTCTATCAGGTCACGTTCTTCTGAAACTACTTGGTGACGTGAACTGGCTCCCGGCCCGAATTGATAGTTAAATTCAGCCCCAGGCTTTTGTTCAGAGGGCTGGCTTTTTGGGAGCCATGTTTTCTGGTGGTAGTCAAATGTGATGTGATACTGCGACTTTCCAGTGGGATATTCCTTTAGGAAACCAGTTGAGGAAGAATCACCAACACTGTATTGAACAGTACCTCCTGGTTCCTGTTGCTGTTGGGGGGAAGGTGCTCCCTTATATGGATGACCAACATCAGTAGACAGTTTGTAGGGTGAAATAAAATATTTTGCTCCACTTTTTGATTCAAGTGGATGGTCAGTAAAAGGCTCTTCATCCAATGTACCGACATCTAGGTTATGACGCTGTTTTTCGCTATATGATGTTCCGTGCGCGAGACCAATCTCTGCACTGCAAGATGGTACCGCCCATTCGCTAACACCCCTCGGTTTGGTTTTTCTATCGTGCTGTCCATGACCACTTGCCTGATAGCCACCTAGAGAATACATCTCTGATCCATTCTCAGGCCTGTACAGCTGTTCTCTCTCTGGGTAGGACTTTTCAACAGCTTGAAGTCTTTCGTTTGTAATTTTTACTTCCTCTCGTTCTGCCTTGATTTTCTCTTTCTCTTTATCGTTCTCGATCTTCATCTGCCGTCTTTCGCATTGTAAGGTTTCATCAAGCTTCTGTTTGTCTTTTTCATAACTCTTGTCCAGTTCTAACTTGTGCTCTGATAAGAGTCTCTCAAAATCATCTCTCAGCTTTCCTTCCATCCCTTCGCCTCCTCTTAGCTTCACCTTTTCCTCCATAGATTTAAGTTGCATAGTTTCTCGGTTTTTATCATCTATTTCTCGTCGAAGAGCATCAATGTCATTCCTAAGCCGTTCATTTTCTTTCTTGTTAAAGGAATCTTCGTTGGAGCGGATCTCTTTTTGTTGCTCCAGCTCATTTTCCTTATCATGTCTCAGTTGGCTCTCTTCCTTTAGCTTAGCGTCCAGCTCTCTAATATTATCCTGTCTTTGTTTCTCCATTCGCATTCTTTCTTCTGCTAAATTTGTCTCAAATTCTGCCTTGAGTTTTTGCAGGCTTGTTTCAGCTTCGGTCAACTTAAGGGTGTAGCAATTTTCAAGCTCTGATTTTTCACGGAAAAAACGTGCTTCTAATTCGGATCTTTCTTGTACTACTTCTTTCTTTTCATTAGCGACTTCTTTCCTAACCATCGCCTGATATTCAGCTTCGAGATTTCCCTTAAGTTCAATTTTCTCTTTAGAGAATTTCTCATCCATATTCTTTTTTTCGATTTCAATTTTCTCCCTTAGGTCTTTCAACTGTTCCTTGTAATACACCTCCAACTGCTGTCTCTCCTCGTTGAACGTATGCGTCAGTTTGGCGACCTCTTTTGCAAACGTATTCTGCATTTCCATTTTCTCTATTGAAACATTATGCTCAAACTCTATCTTTTCCGCTCGTGTTGTTTCCTCATACTCTAGCTGTCTACTTCTAAATACGCGCAAACGTTCCTCCATTTTGTTCTTGAAATACATCTCCACAGCCGTTCTCTCTCTTTCAAAAATATGCATCAACTCCTTCTTTAGGGCCTCGTTGTCATTTTCGCTCAGATCTAGTTGAAACTCCTCGTATGTTTGGGAAGAATTTCCTGCTACATTATAGTAACCCACAGAAGAGACGAGTGTAGATTCGGGGTAGCTTTCAGACCCATTGCTTCCTTGGCTTAAGTTGTCGTTCTCTAGGAAACCATTATCTTTTTCACCAGACATAATATCAACCTCTTCAAAGTCCTGTTCCTCAAATTCATTCATATCGCCTACGTTATTTGATTTTTGGCACTCGGTGACATTGGCAATCTCCTGTTCTATTGTTTTGAGCGAATGCTCTGAGTTGTCCTTGCTTTGATTTTCTTCGATTCTAATGCAATCATTTTTACGGATAGATGTTCTATCACTGCTATTATTTACAGACATAAAAGTGGAGTAGCTAGTCAGCTCATGCCCAGTGGATATGTGTTCCTGTTCCGCAAAACCGCTGTCTTTACTGCCCTGTAAGTCACCTTCAATAATACACCCGTGCTTGCACGTTCCTCCTCTAACATTGCTCGTATTTGCAGTTGTTGATGGGGGATTCATTATTTTTCTGCCATATTTTCTCTGATGACTGCTCGATGTAGTGGTGACCTTGCTTCTTCTATTTGAAAACATAATGTACAGCTGCTAAAACATTTCAGTATGAAGTAAACTAGTCTCCTTAAACGAACGGGGTCTTGTCCTACCGTGTGGACAGTCGAGGCTGGAAAACACAAAGCCAACTGAAATGCATAAGCACTCGAAGATTCGATACAGAGTAGGCTAAGATTCATAGTGATAATTTAAGATTAATGAGTTAGATTGAGGTTATGCCACCAGCAGTGTTCGAACAAGTGGGAGGAAAATGGCATTCAGATTTAATCAGATTAACACTTGCGAACCCAGCAAATAAAGCTCAAATCAGATTTTTTTTCGTAATAAATATTTTACGCTCATTTACCAAAATCAAAGTCAAATATGAAGAGAAGGTAGAAAGACAACTTTTTCAAAAACATTGCCCTTTTTTTGAAGCGGAGTACCACTATTCTCAGTTAGGGTACTGCGGCCAGGTGAGGATATAGCTGATTAGCCACGATAAAGAAAATAATGCTTAATGTTTTATTAGTATTATGAAAATATAATGAGTGTTAACCAAGTTGCATTAGTAGCAATTTGCACTATGGTGTGCTTCTCTAAATCTAGGAAAATATACAGTCGATTCAAAAGAACGAAAACGTAATCATTTGAATAAATATGTACTGCAATTCCCAGCCAGGTAAAAAAACGGACACAGAACATTTTTGCATTAACAATAATCGTTTTTTTGGCGCACAATACCACATTCCCAGTAGGAAATACGCGGTCAAGATGGAATAAAATTGATTAGCCTGGGTAAAGAAAGTGCTTTTATTTTGTTACTTTTGTCACAACAAGAGTCGATAGAAAACAAGAAACATTAATAGTTCAAGTTATTACCATTGCGGGTTTTAACTTTAATGGATATTGTAACGTCATGTGAATTTGGTTGAGGATATACAATACAAGGGAGGCAGCGGGTATCGAGTCTCAAAAGCTTTTGGAGGTTTCTTCGTCTCATCCGAAACTGTTAGCTACCAAGATGGGTCGACTGGTCGAAAAATAAAGGACATTGAGTAGTCATGGACAGTTACGAATGCTATGGAGAAGAAACTAGATGGATGTCATACCAAAATATTACGTATGATAAGATAAACAATATTGACCAATAATGAATTATATAGTGATTTACCATCAGTGTAATCAAAAGTGGGTTTCAGAAGGTCTAAGCTAGCCGGCTATTGTGCTAGACACCCGGCGAAGGAAGCATCTAGACTAGTACTTTGGCAGCCACTGAGTGGACGCATGAAGATGGGAAGAACAGCTGTTACTTATATAGATAACCTGAAAAGTGAAACCAGCTTGGAAAGCGAGGAAGAGCTGAGAACAGCTATGTTGGATAAGGAGACCTGGAAGAGGCGTGCTGATCAAGGTGTGCTGTACTGTCGCAATTTATAATAATCATCGCACTTTGTAATACCTGTCGCAATTTGTAATAAACCGTGTCGCACTTTGTAATAAAAAACCTTTTGCAATTTGTAATAACTGTTCATCGCACTTTGTAATAAACTAAGCTGTTGCAATTTGTAATAATTCCATCGTACTTTGGAATAAGTTTTTGAGAGTGATTCAACTTACTTCGTCAACATTAATGCAATGCCAAAATAAGCATAGTACTTCATAAACAAAGATGATGACGTCTCCAAGCACTTACAGAATTACGTATATATAATTTACAACGTATCTGCCCTTATTCAAGTCATTTAACTTTATTCACGGTCCTAAACATTTTTTTAAAAAAATTAATGTTGATTAGTTATCTGACTTACAAAATTCTGTATTCTTAAATCTTGCTATTGTACTAGGTGGTTTGCATGCAATGGTTACCGGGGGAGCATACTTCCTTATATGGCCAATACGGGGATGCGCCGCTGGACAGAGCACTGTCAGAGAACAGAATGTAGACACACTGGACACAAACTAGCCATTATTAAAAGGCATTTAATTTCCACAAATCGTAACTTCCATCCTTACATCATTCGAATAAGGACCCAGAAAAGTTCAAGCTTTCCTTCTTAGATTTTATAACAGGTCGACACAACACCGTCCCTGTCTAACACGTTATCCTAAAAGAAAAAAATAGTGGTTTCCATATTTTGGCCAACTTAATCAGACGAGGCCTCGAAAAATTCAAAATGTTTACTGCAAATAAACACATGCTTCACCAGTGGCAAATCGTCGAACCACAACAGAAACATAAACACAAAATCCAATTAGTCGCTTTCCAGTACCTTTGTATATACCTAATATTATAAAACTCACTTGGGGTCATACACTGAGCCGGCTGGCCATTTGGTCCATTATTCTCTCTTGATTTGGTCCCCCCAGTAGCAACAAAGGAAGTACTCATTCCATCTTTAAAGAATTTTTTTCTAAGGAGCCCTCTAATAAAGCAAATACCGTGTGCTTACAACTCGTAAGACCTTGCAATTCTTCCGAGCATGTTCAGGATTCCTTTTTTTCCACAAAATGGAAAGGATAATAAAACATCCATTACTACTTGAGCTACCCTATCTAAGGACCAAACCAGAGACACAAAACCAACACGGTCAAAAATGATACCTTTCTCTAAGGTTCGAGATCCTCAAAAACCATACCCTATCAGGCGATGCATACCTACCTACTCTATAGTAAAATCCAGCTAGTGGTCTATTATCAATGCTGCGTTCTGATTGGTTGAGCTGCTTGTAGGCTATATGTTATAGCCCACTAGTAGCGAAAAGCGCGCGCTTTTTGGCGGCAAAAAGGATTAAAGTCTAGCTTTAACTCAAAAATTCTTTCATTCTCGATATATTTGACCAACTAGCTGGATTTTATGAAAACAATTATTTCTCTCGTCCCCATGGCCTCTGATTCAATATCCCATTCGGGCTCGAGGAATAATTGTTATCTTCTCACCCTGAAGACTTCACGTGTCACGTGGCAAGCAAACATGGATCCGGATTTGGACGACGAACGCCAGGTTGTTCATGAATTTTCTGTTGTTAAATGTTGCTTTTGTTATTCAAGTATTTTTGAATTCAAATATACGACATGATTCGCATCTTTTTTTGGTGACATGTCACAGGAAGTTTCATGTCTTTCATAAAAGCAATTCTCGTTGGTCACGTGATTAATCAAGACAGAAACATTTATAACGGAAGACCCGCATGTTTGACCAAAGAAAATGATTTAGGTTTGTGACAAAGTGCGATGGACAGTTATTACAAATTGCGAGAGCTTTTTGACACGGTTTATTACAAATTGCGACAGTACACGTGCTCTTGCTCAGCCATAGTAGTAGTAGTGTAGCCGTCCTTTATACCGAAATTCTCAGGAGACCTTTTTTTTTTAATAATGATGGCAATATCTTGGTATAAGATGTGAAAATTGTTGATAAGTTGATAGGAAAATTCCGAATATCTTTTACGAATGGGACTGGCATTTATCCGGAAATATTTAGCCTTTCTTTTGAGCACATGAAATTTCTATAGGCAATATTTGCTCCTTCAAACAGCTTTTTACTAAAAAAGTCGTATGGCGCCCCTGACAGTAGCCTGTGAGGAAGCGCGCGATTGGGACACGAAAGGAGATGTGCGAGTGAGGAACAGCCAGGGTTGTCGCACGACAGCAGTACTCGAAATGTAGTCGAGCTTGCCCGCATGCTAAACATACAGGTTCGAATTCTCCTGAAAGTTGAAACAGTTCATATGCACCATCTTCTAAGCATTGGGAATCTCTTATGATAATCTATCGAACGACGGATAATTTCATTGTCGAGCCTTAAAATGACTCGTTAATTTTGAATAAAACTGTTTCTTACCTTATTTATTCATTTATTTATCATCATCCAATATTCAGAGCAAATTAAAGGTTTGATTTTAGTAGTTTTTTTTTAAAATAGCAAGGCAGTAAAATCATTCTAGGGAAAAGAAAGCCGCAAGGAGAAGTTACATGTAATAATATCAAAGGATTATGAGCTCGCAAGACAAAGATTCATCATCACTGGGTATGCCTTTAGTATCTAAGTATTGTATGAAAATGTACTGTCTGTATTGTATGTAAATGTGGACGAAAATGTACCGACACCAATACCCTTCAAACGCTTTATTTGCTCTTAGACATCCCCATAAACCTCGTCAACCTGCTATGTTTTCACTCAAAGCCGCTGGGCACTGATGTCGATAGATCGCACTTAGCACCTTCCATTCCGGGACGGGACGGGACTAGACTGCGAGCAGTCCCTCTTCAGTCAGTCGAGTCTAAGCTCGGCAGGACTGGAGAGGGCGAAATGGCCGAGAGGGAAACTGGAGAGGGGCCTGCTCCCCAGCTTCCCCTCGGCTTCTCGATTTTTGCCGTTTCGCTCGCTTCGCTCGATTTCCTCGCTCGCGTGACCATCCTGAGGGACTGCTAGCAGTCTAGGACGGGACTGGCTCTATTGTTGTTCTTTATATCAACTAAGCTTGCAATGATTTCGCTCGCAATTATCCCGCGCGTAGACTAGCTTTCCATGGTGGGAGACGTTTCTCCATCATTTACTATCTCGCCGTCCTTTGCGCCTGTTTTATAAAGAGACCATCGTATTTCAGTGACAATTTAGACAACACAATTTGGAATTGCATTCCAATAAAATGTTTACTAAATATGTTTAAAGCCAAATTCGACATTTCACGTGTGGTACGGCACAAGAGGAGGGAATCCTCGCGAGGGACGCCTTTTTCTATATTTGCGACAAATGTGATTAAATTGGACATTGGCCAATTTTGGCGGTTTTTAAACGACCTCAAACTAACAAAAGGGCTGAAGTTCAACTAAAGTAGCACTAGATGTAGGACAAAATAAAAAAACAAGACTTTTTGTTCACTCTTCTCTGATTGCACCAATCGATGTCTTATTCATTAAAAAGCTGACTAAACAAAGTAATTAAGCAGAACATTAAATGAAGGTGATACGCTTGCGAAGTAAAACTTCATGAAATTTTTATTAGCGAGATTGTCTTAGACCACAAGGGGTCGGGGGTTTCGATCTGTATTACGCAAACTACTTTGCATAATTTACAGGTAGTTTTAGTTTTCAAACAAAAGTCTTGGAGTACAAACTGTAAACAAACTAATCTCACACCTGTCGTTTATTATAACTGGCACAACGTTCTACTTAGTGAATTCCAATGGAACTCCTCTTACTGGCGAAAGGAAAATGAATTTTCAGTAAAGCTTATTCGAAGCTGAATTTTATTGGTAGTATAATCTCGATACACATTTTTCCTCGGCCACTTATAGCCTCCCAGGGAGGAAGAGAAAGAAAAACTCAATGGAACACAGAAGCGAACTTTTCAAACCCAGCGAGACTGAGAGGAGGGGAGACGAGAAGCGTTTTTCCGATTCAAAGAAGAAGTTGATAATTCTGATAAAAATGCCAGGAATGGAAAAAAGATTATAGACACCAAAGAATCTTCGTGTCAAACAGAACTTGACGAAATCTTGCGGCGACAAACGGAGGAATTTCAAGACGAACTGGAACAAGTGCGAGAGACAATGGAGAAAGAAATAGCTGAAGAGAAGGAGAACTTTGAATTGAGAGTGAGGAGTGAGTACAACGAGATCATTAAAGCTAAAGACGAGCTTATTAGAGTTCTTACAGAGGAAAAAGACTTCTTTCGGAACGAACTTTGTGATCTGAGGAGATCATTCGACCTTTTCACTAGACATATTCATCGCGATGCATTCCATCACCTGAGCTCGCGAAACGAGGACGAAATCCCTGACACCATTACAAAGTCAACGGCGAATGGAACAAGCAGTTGTTGTGACAACGTCTTTAATATAGCAGACAACAGAGAACTTTTGACTCTGCTGCGAAAACAAGAAGAAATCTTGTTAGGATCGTTTGAGAGAGAAAAAGCTGCGATGTCAGAAAGGTTTCAGCAGGAGAAAGCCTCTTTGCGTAAAGTCGTGGAAGACGAATGTGAATCGAAGCACTCTTTTGAGCGAGCTTATCTGCTGCAGAGCATTGAAGTCCTCAAAGAAGGTCTTGATAGTTTGAGAGTTCAAAAACACGAACTTGCCAAAATTTTCGACGGGGAAAAGAATGCCATGGAGCTCAGCTTTAAACGAAAGGAAGATGAATTGCGGCAGCAATTAAAACTAGAACTTCAGCGGAAAATGATTCTTGCTCAAAAACAATGGGCCCGCACTAAAATTTAACAAAACCAAACGTTAGTTATTTAATGAATTTATATTTATTTTATTACTTTTATTTTGAACAATATTTATTCAGGGGTGCCCAGTTCAGCGAGACTGGTTTGAATGGGGGTCCTGATGAAAATTTCACTGCATCCATGATACATGTTCTGGAGTCTAATTGGCTGGGAGCAATGCGGTTTTTAGTTAACAGAACAAACCATGAGGAAGTATATATGATGCAAAGAAAAGAAATGAAATGAAAATATCTCAAGGAATGTAGAGCTAAAAGTTGGCTAATAAACAGTAAAAGAAAGACTTAACAACCACTTTAAGGTCGCGCGTGCCAATGGGACGTGTTTTGGCGAAGAATTGTGATCCAGTCAGTAACTTTTTTTCGTGTATATTATTTCACCGCATGTAAGGGAATCGAGGACAGTCTTGGATTCTGTATTCCACGCCGTGGATTCCGGATTCGACAAGCCAAAACTTCTTGTATTCCGGATTCCTTAAAGGAAAAATTCCCCGGATTCTGGAATCCGGATTCTCTCAAATTGGACGAATTATTTAGAGGATTTTACACGGTGGCGGGAAGATATGAATTTTATTTTCGAGTATTGTTTTTGCCACGAGAAATTAAAATTCATATCTTCAAGCCGCCGTGTAATGTTCTTTTTATTATATAGACTAAAAGACGTCGATAAAATAATACGGGGAAATTACCAAAATTACGTCATCGATAAACTCACGTGTGAGATTATGGAAAATAAACCACTCGGGTCCTGGATGTAGTTTTTATGAATTTTACGAGTGGTATATTTTCCAGTAAAACACTCGTGTCTATATAATGATAAAGGGTAATCGTACGACTTTTCTCGGTTAATTTGTCATCGCACTCGATTATTATTGCCTTGACAGCGTTTTACATATTCTCTTTTATTTAAACGTAATAATTTGAAATATGATTTCATTACCTACAAGACTGTAGGAAATTTATTTCCTAAATGACCGACTATCGTGTTTATACAACATTGCCTTATCTTAAATGTAACATTCTACAAAACACTAGCCACATGTAGCTAGTCATTGATTGTCTTTTAATGGAAACTTCTACTGATACCTCTAGTGCTGACCTGGAAAGCTGTAAGTTGGTTACTTTCCTCCAGTACCATACAAAAGTCTGTACAATTTTGTGTGGACTTTGTGGAGCAATATTTTCGCTTTCTTTGGACTTATCACCCTCAAAATTGATACGTTACCTCACTTTAAGGCCTCTTTCGAGGCAGCGCCGATGGATATTCGTTTACTACTTTTTCGAGCTCTTTATCAGAGAGATTAAGCGTCGCGTTTACGGCAAGGGCAAACGTGAGATTCTAGCCTGCGAGCAAGCTCTCCTATTTGCGCGAGCGAAGTTTACAATATACACCAAATGGAGAGCTTGCTCACAGGCTACACTCCCTAATAAGCCCCTCCTTTTCAGGGGAAGAAAGTGAATAATCCCCCTTCTCTTTTAATTAAACCCCCCTCCCCCTATTATTATTCACTATTAGTATAATTACATCGATGACTATCGAAAATAGAGCGCTGTGATTTGCTAGGAGCTTCGCTCTATCCCGCTATAATCTCCGCGCGGTGGTTATAGCATTGAAGGCTAGCAGTTTTCAAAATGGCAGCCAGAGTTTTTGATGTTTTGGGATCGGAAATTGATCAATAATTTTATTTTCTCGAATAATCATCAATGTAATTATACTAAAACAATTAGTCGCCTGAGGCGACTAATTGTTAAATAAATGGCAAATCAATCACAACTGTAGCTAT
Organism: Porites divaricata; assembly: GCA_038088405.1. NCBI lineage: Eukaryota > Metazoa > Cnidaria > Anthozoa > Scleractinia > Poritidae > Porites > Porites divaricata. The sequence goes on along the minus strand of JBBMOI010000003.1, from coordinate 26,099,118 downwards.
CTAGCTATATAGTGTGAATATAGCCTAAACATTCACTTGCCTGAGGCTTATCACACGCAGAAGAAAGGTTACCCCCAATCCTACGTCTCTAGCGTAACTACGATTTCTTCCTGTTTCTTATCCCCAGCTATGTTACGCCGACATCACTTTCTTTGACTTCTTTAACAACGTTCTTTCGAAGGGTAAGGAAGAAGTTTCCGCTCTTGGCGGAGCATTATAAGCGGGTGTTAAACGTGCCCGAAATAATGGAGTGGGTAAAGAAACGCCCTGTTACTGAATTCCAATCTTGTGGTGCGTCGTTTCAACAAATTGACATGAAACATAATCTTTACATTTCACATTTCTAAGGGGAAAAATAACATGACTTAGAATCCCCTTAAGGTCTGTTTTTTTTTGTTGTTTTTTTCAAAGAGGAAGAAGCAGCTGAATGATATATCATGATATATGTTTGCGTGGCTTCAAATAATTCAATTACTGTGGCCTGTCACGCATTCTTAAAGAGGATTGGTCGATTAGAAAACAATAGCGTTGTATTGACAAATTCTATAATATTATCATCTTTTGTTAAATGATAGTTATTGATAATAAGAAAAAAATAAGAGCTAAGTTGCAAGGTAAGTCCTCTTGTCAGCACAATAAAATTTGTGGGCACTCTTTTTTGCGTGCCTTAAAAAATAGCGTCAACGTCGAAAGATTTTTAAAATGATGATATTTGCTTATCAGAAGACAGTAGATCTTTGTACATGGCACTATGATAAAAACAAAATGCCCCACACTTTTTCTATCTTAAAAAGTTTTATTTATTTATTTTTTATTGTAAGAGAAAATCCATTTAATGCTTTGTAAAAGGCAAATTAGCTGTAAATTTCAGGTTCATTCAAAGATCTGTAAAGCGTTTATCGGTAACAGAATGAAACGGGAAAAATAGTTCCTTTTTTCAGTGAGTACACGCAAAAGGGATTATCTTTTAAGTTTTTGTTAGGGTATTACATCCGAATTCCCACGATGATCTTGTTTTGGTTTCAATCTAACTGAATTATAATGCAACAGGTGCTAGTTTCAATTATAATCATGTCAATGAAATCGCCGAAGAGATCAATTGTGAAAAATGGCTTATTCAGCTATTTCATCACGCTGTTCTTTCTGCGAGATCGTAAAGACAGAGCTTGGTCCCAGTAGGGGTGTGGAGGGAAATGTCTTGGTCGCAGAGTGCATGGATGATATTACGTCGCAATTAGCCAGCTATCACTTGTCTAAGCGTAGCAAAGTCAATGAAAATAGACTCATTTAAGCGAGAGTAAGTATTTGAGGCTTTGTAGGTATTCGGAACTGAAATGACAATCTGCCCAAGGCACAGACGCTAAATAGCCTGTGTACAGACCCCCCTCCCCTCGGGAAAAAAGGGGCCCCTTCTCCGAGGGTGGTGGGAGTGGTGTGTACGCAGGCTAACACTAAAGTGACAATCTGCCTAAGGCACAGACACCTACTTGGCAGGCTTTTGCGAGCGCCAAGGTCTTGTTAGGCTCGATTGGAAGCCGCTGTTCTGAAAAATGAGCCCCCAACGGACCGGGAGACGGCAGAAATCGAGCCTAAGGTCTTGTCAATACCCCGCTCATACTCTGGATCATACTGGCAAAATAACTACTGTGGCAGGAAGACATGTCGTGAATTTCCAGATAGCCATCGAAATAAGTCAAAGTTTTGTCCCATCACGTAAGCATATCATTATTTTTTCTTCTTCATGTAAAAAATTTTCTAAACGTATAGAGATATTCTAATTTCTCTATTCAACATGATCTTGCGATGTTTTCTGATGTTCGTTTCCTGTTTATTTGAGCTTGCAAAGATAGCTTAATCAATTCTTACCTTTAAAATACTATACATAAAGGTTAATCCTTGTGTTGTAAAATATAGTTTTCTGATGATTGTCAGGGTTGTAAGGTTAAAACGCGGCAAGACCACGATTTGTTTCATACCACGATGTGACAGATCCAAAAGTTTGAAAAGTTTTTCTTCGTCGTGGCATTTTCGTCAGTAGTTTCAAGTGAAAAAAAAAATCATGTCGATTGTAGAGGAAGAAAGAGAAGGTGAAGGATCCAATGAGCCTACGTTGATCCGCTATGTGGATTTTTCCATTGTCTAGGTAGGATAAAAGCTTAAAAACCTCAATCAAGCAGTACGTATCTCAGTAATTTAGAGTTTAAACCTGTATAAATGATGCAGTTAAAACGTAGTGAGTGTGGATTGCAGCGCACGCCCAGAATAGCATCAGTACAATGAAAAGAATGAATGTTAGTTAGCCTCAGTCTAGTTTACTGGTTTTTTACTATCTTCGTTCCGTTTCCCACCAAACAACAAACAAAGCACCTTACGACGCTATCTGTGTGCAAGAATGTCCGAATTTTAATTTTTTGGGACTACGGGCTCCGCAGCAAACGTTTTCAGGGCTCCAGGCTCTACAGTAAAATAATATTAGGGCTCCAAGCAACGAAGCGATGGGGCTCCGGGGCTCCGCGGCCTACGGACCCCTTTGGGACCCTCCTTTGGGACCCTGAAGAACCGTCAAAGATGTTGCAATAAGCGCACTCGGCCTTTTCTATTCTTTATATAGTGAAATGCCCACCCTTTCATATACCTGAAGCCTGGAAAAGATACCCCATCATAGGGAGTTCCCCCCACCCCCAGGCCAACTCCGTGCTCACCTATTCCCAGCCCACGTTGGACTCTAGGCCCGTTTGAGTCAATACCTAAACCTAGTCCTAAGCGTAAACAATAAGGCAATGGACGAAATACCAATGTGATGAGCTTGAATATAAATTGAACTTGACCATAGAGATCTGTTGCAAGCAGACGAGGAGTTCGAAAGGCAAAAGCTTGTTGCACAAATCGCTGAGAATTGAGACCACAACACCCTCAGTCAGAAGCTTTCAACCCATGTGTATGTCAAAATCAACATAGTCAGTTCAGCTCAATGTCACTTCGAAATACCATTCAAATCCAGGGAAAGGAAAGGAGACCTAACTGACAAACTTTCGTCTTTCATACAAGAGTGCACGTGCTTTTCTCCATCTGCTCAGGAGTGAACACAGGGATCCTTAATTTAGTGTGATTAACAGCCGGCAAAAACTTTTGGGATTACCGTAAACAAAAACTATGCCTTTTTCTGCATGCCAAATTCCTAATTTTTACTGAAATGTTGCTAATTGGCGATAAACACAATGCTCTGTTAATACCACCCCTAAAGTTTGTAGGGTAGCCTATAGTTTAAGCTAGGGATATACGAAATGTGTATGTTGCCTAAAGGACTTTGCAGGTGTGGTTCTGTGGTGTCGCATGGGATTCCTCAAGTTGTTTGTGAGCTATTTCTAAAATATTAATTGTTAATTCTGTAATTGAAAATATTGTGCTACTGCTCGTGAATAAGAGTGGCCGTGTCCAAGTGACTTCGTAGCTATTTGTCATGTATTACACCATGGGCTGTCATAACCCTATCCTAGTGGCGCCAGGGAATTCTGACTCAGTTAAAACGGTCGTAGAATGAATAAATACAACAGCACGGTATTTCCCACCCAGTAGACAATCGGAATGAACTGTGATTAAATTATATGATTATCAATAACTATGACATCAAAAAAGATATAATAAGATATAAGAACTGATCGATACACGGCCCCTCTGGGGGAATGCGTGACGGGCCACAGTAATCAAATTATTTTAATTGGCGTAAACATATCTTCTTTTGCTGCTTCTTCCTCGTAAAAGAAACAGACCTAAGGCGATTCTAAGTCGTATATCTTTCGTGCTTTTCCGTGGAAAGAAGACTGAGATATTTTTCCGGCCTTAAAAATGTGAAATACAAGGATTATATTTTCTGTCAGTTTGTTGAAAGGACGCAGCTAAGGTAATTTGCATAGGGAGAATAAAGTCACGTTCATCGTCGACAAGAGAAAAACCCTAGAAAAAACGATTACCAAGTTTCCTCCACATGTTTTCAAAAGTCCAACATTTAAAGGGTGTAATGACATTTGGCGATAATTAGAAACGTTAAAGCTGTGGAAATTAGTCGATCAGATGCGGACCGTTACAATTCCAGCTTTGCTGTCAAAATGGCGAATTTTTTAACATTAACGGAATTTTGTACAGCACAAGAGTGAGAGTGCCCACAAATTTTATTGCATTAAGAAGCAGACTGGTCTTAGTACTTCTGATTTATCATAGACTTGAGTCTGGGTCAGGGGCCACTTTTGCGAAATTACCGTTCAGCTCAAGTTATGTAAATTACAGTTCCTGCTGAGCAAATTAAAGGGCATTTTAAAAAAATCATATCTCAGCCAACTTTCCAGAGAATGCAACCATTAAACCGTGAAACTATTAACCAGAGTTAAAACTTTTGTGTGTAAAATAATCAGCTTATTCGGCCTTGTAAGGTAGGTTTGACAGAGCCCTAAAGTTTCACCAAAATTGCACCACTTCCCATGGCAAACTGGCTAGTTTTAGGTGACCTAGAAAATCTTCCTGTAAAATAGAGAAAAAATTGAGTTGGTCCAAATAAATGTGATATTTCTCCATGGGATAGGATAGGTATCTTCCACTGAAAAAATCAGGGCAATCCGTCATAGACCGAAGATCTGGCGAAAACAGGGCTAGCGTTCTGATTCCACTTACGACTCTGTCGTTACGATCAAGTGAAAACTGGGTCGTCGGAGACGCAAGCAGAAGTGGAAGAAGTAAACGAATCACAAAGCGTGAGTGCATGCATAGTGATTGGTTTATCCTTCCGCCTCTCTTAATTTCCGACTCCAACAACTTGGTTTTCACTAGATCATAAGCGCAACGTAAGCGACGGAGTCGTAAGCGGAGTCGGAAGAAAATGGATACGTTCTGATTCTTCTGACTACGATTCCGTCGCGCTCTGATTATTTTTTTGATATTTACTAGTTCATAAGCGCTCTTACGAGTCCGCTTACGACTCCGACTCCGACTTCGATTCCGTTGCTAATGAAAACCAGCCTTTAGCTTTGCCGTAGTTGAACAACTCCATGCGTCACCGTTGTTTATCTAGGTGCAAACAAATAAAGAAAACTTTAAGGTTTGTTTTTGAGTCGCTCTGATGTGTCCAATGTGCCGATGTACAGGGCCTCTGGGGGTATATACCGGGCCTCTGAAGTAGCCAATTTAAAACCTAAGAATGCTACCATTGCCTTTTCTCTTCACTTCCTTTCTTCCCGGTCTCGCTTTTTCTATTTTCCTCTCCTTTTATGGCCCTTTTTTTTACTGCAAGTTTCGTTAGGTTCGTTTTCAAAAAATCGGTTAGATGTACTATCTATAAAAGATGCTTTCCACACCCAAACAGCATAAAACCGATTCCTTTAACTAATTTGAAAACCACGATGTTTGATTTGCAGCTACACCGGCGAACGAATTTGCCCACAAATGCCACAGAACGAAGAACGTAATATTTCCACTGATTATCAGATAGTAGTAATAGAATAGTCCATTTGCAAGAAGTTTTGCCAACAAACCTTAGCATTTTCTCCTCATTTTCGATGATTATGGCGTCCATTGCAACAACAATGGGTTCTCGTTCCCAGAATCTTTGCGGCACTAGATTTCCCGCGAGAATAGGTTGACCCGGGTTCTCTTTTGGACTTTTTCAGCGCTATTGTAGACATCATTTTGGATCTACACTCGAACCTGCCGTAAGCGGCCAACCAAAATGCAAGGACCGAGTGGTCGCTTATGGGAGGTGGTCGTTTACTCAGAACCTGCGTGGCAGGCGTTCGAAATGGAAGGGGAAGGGAGTTAGGGCGCGAGACTTTCGAACGCCTGCCACGCGCGGCTCAGACACTGACATGGCGCGCGCGAAATATCTTTTAATTTTGTCAGGTACCTGTGGTTCAAGGAAAAAACAGATTACACCAGTTCTATCTGTCAAAAGTATTTGATGGGCGAAGGAAGACACACTGAAAACAAAGAAATATATCCGTCCTTTAAAAAAGTGGAGATTCAGGGTTTATGAAAAGACAACGAAATCTGTCATTAATAACGTCTCAGCCTATACTGAACTAACTCGATTACACCCGATCTAAGAAAAGGTTATCGCTTTCTGATTCGATGTCACCGTAGGTTGCAAACATTCTCAAAACAAAGGTGTTTGTTATTGCGCGATTCTTCACCGACGGTAATATTTTATAAGGCTCATCGCGTATCAACGGCGCTTTTCAAAATAGCCTAAAAAAAATTTTCGTGCCGGTAAATTATCGATTAGTTTCGGTTCTGATCGCCAGCTGTTTCAGAAGCATCAAAACAGTGAGATTTGCCAGATAGCGTCAAGGCTGCTAATCTACATGCATATGTATATTCCATGATATTCGGTTTTCAAGATCTTGTTTTAGCTCAAAACCCGGCGAAGCGATGGTGTATTCTTATCGCTGAGTAAACTCCATTAATTTCCCGTAAAGCATGAAATGAAATGTTAATTTTCCAAGACTCATTAATTTCAGCCAAATAATCTCTTGACGTGCACAACGCGGTCAGCAAACTGCGTACGCATGGTGTTGGGTTATCATCACGCCAAATAAACTGATTCGACCAAGGGTCATCGCTCGGCAGGAAATTGTATGCTGTGATGTGCTTTGATCTCACCAACAACGTGCTCTTAGGTTAATAAAACAAGACCATGGAAAGCGACTGTTCACGAAATTCGAAGGAAAATCTAGCTACGATCGTTGGATCTAATATGGAAAGAAGGTTCCTTGAGGAGAAGGCAGAAATTGTTCGAGGATTTCTGCAGGAGAGAGAGATTGTTGATCGCGCCCACGAAGACGAGAAGAATGATATGCGTTTAGCTTTTGAAGTGGAGAAGGAAAACATGAGAAAAGCCTTTGAATGTGAGAAAGAAGAAATGCGACTTAATTTCTTAAAAGAGAAAGACAACATCCGCTTGGAATTTCAGGAATCGAGACATGTTTTGAAGCTGTCTTTCGAAGACGAGAAATCTGCGTTGATAAAATCATGGGATCGTGAAAAACAGATTCTTCTTGACAATTGCATTAAAGAGAAGAAGGAATCAAGAGCGCAATTTGATCGACTTTTAAGGGAGAAAGAGGAAGGATTTAAAGCCGAAAAGGCTGAAATGGAAGCGAAGATTCGTAAAGAGCTTGAGGGAATCGAGGAAGTAAAAAATGAGCTGAGGCGGACATTGTCGCAGGGCTTGGGCGATCTGGAGAATGTTTACTTCGAGGAGAACGCGTATCTCGAGACCCTCTATAATCACGAGCAACCAGAGGTTGATATGCACTTTAAAAGTATATTAGATGCCGAAATGAGCCTGGATAAAGAGGAGCTGTTGAAATCGCTCAAACAAGAGAAGACCAAAATGCATTCTCACTACGCCAATAAGCACAAGTTAGTAGAGCACCAGTTCGCGTTGGAAATAGTTGACATGGAACAGAGGTTCAAACAGCAAAAGAACGATTTGATGAACATTTTTAGAAGGGAAAAGTCAGACATGGAAGAGGGCTTTATTAAAGAAAAGGAAGACATCAGACGCAAATTCGAGGTGGAATTTCGCAGAATACTTCAGCAACAGAGGCTGAAATTCGAGTCGGAAATACAAGGTTACGAGCACGACGTCTCTGTTTTGAAATATCAAAAAGAACAGCTGGAAAAGTGCTTTTCCTTAGAAATGCAAACATTGAAATTAAAATTCGACCACGAGAAGCTCGAAATTGAGAACAGGTTTAAAAACGAGAAGAAAGACCTTAAGAGGGTTTTGAAAGGAAAATACGAGAGAAAGCTGAGTGGGGATAAACTCCGGCTTGAATGGCTACTAGATCAGTTTCAGCTTGGAAGAAGAGCAAGCACTGATCAATTGGACTCTAATGATTCGGCGCTCAGCACAAGTTCTATTTATTCCGATTAATCTTTACAGAACATGCTGATGAAGTGCCGGGAACACTGAAGAGGTTTTGAGTCAAATGTAACTTCTGAAGTATCTCAAAACAAATAGCAGTAGATAAGGTGAACATACCTCTGTTGATTTCTACTCACGCGACTAATATACTCGGTCTTTCACAAATAGTCGCTTAATTTAAGTAAAACGCGCTTCTCCCTGAACAAGGCGATTGACTGTAGTGAGAAGCTTTTCGGCTAATTATCAAGAACAGGCAACACAAATCTAAAATGTTATGTCACTCGAACAAATACAAATGTACAGGTTTTTTTAATTTATTCTATTTTTTTATTTTTGCTATTCAGTTTCTCACTTCTGATAGTTTTCTTTTTTCCGTTCGCAAATGACATTTACGGCCTTACCTTCCCAACTGAGACTGAAACAAGAAATTAATACATTATATTACAATAGAAACTAGAAAAAGCCACCGTAAAATTAGGTAATGTATTGTATAATTATTAATATTCTAAAGCATTAGTAAAATTTTGCTTTTTAGTTTTCGTTTGCTGTATGATCCTAAAAACACTGCCATACGTCAGCGTGGAGAGAATATCTCGCGCTGTATCAAAACAAAGGCAGAATTATTCCTGTTATATTAGCAGCATGAGTGACATTAATAATTGATGATATTCGTATGGAATATAACTCAGACTCTCAGACTAGCCGCAAAATATCAGGAGATTGGCTGAATAGAAGTGAAGACTGATTTCAGATGGTAAAAATAAAACATAGTGGCCAAGGAAGTTATCTTAACTTGATACCTTTTTGCAGAGAATCTCAAATAAACTGTATACTGCGAATATATATTCAATGAATATAAATTTTAGTGCAGATGTTAGTAAATACTACTAATTTAGAATATATGTCATTGAATTGTCAATCGAGGTGATTTATGATACCCACTTCGTTTAATGCAAGCTGGTCAAAGTCTTCCGGTTTAAACATCATCTTTTTATGAGGTAGACAATTTCTGAATCAGTTATTTTCTAACTCACGAGTCGAATCAGAATCGACCACTGTTAGTAACCAAAGCTACAAATAGAAGGCAAAAGCAACAAACTTTTCAATCACAAAATTTCAATGAACAACATTTTTCACTGGTAAAGAATCTTGAACAAAAAGTTTTTATTACTACTAGTAAAAATGTTGCAAAAGTTTGTAAAAAGATGAATTTCCAGTCACACCACGTGCTTTGAAAATATATTTTTTTTCGGTATTTGTCAGTTTGTTTATTAATATATAAGCCAACCTCTTGATGTTATCAACAGCTTACAGGGAAATTTGGATTCTGTCCAAAATTCGACAATTTGTAGCCTGAAAAACAGGCGACGTAAACATGCCCAGTAAAAATGGATCTAAGAGCGGAGAGGGGCTTAAAAAAGCTATGGCATAGGTCACAACACGTGCTTTGGAAATGGAATAACGAATTTAATTCCGGGGAAGCTAGAAGTGTTAAACACGCACCGGTCTACCCCCTTATTTAGGCCAAAACGGGTATGCAGTGCTGCAGAAACCGGGGGTTCGAGTTTCCAAACTCTTATCCTAAAAGGGATAACAAATTAAACAGGGCTCGGTTACATGGTACTACTCCAAACTTCCACTACTCAGGGCTGCTCCGAAGAGATAAAACACAGAAAAGATTCCATTTATTAGTATATATTTTTACTATATTTATTGTTTATTTTCTTTTTTAAATGTCACTGGTTAAGTGTTTTGGTAATTTATTATTATTAGTAGTAGTAGTCAGGGCTCGTACGGATCCTGGAAAACCTAGAAAGTCGTGGAAATTTAAAATTTCAAAATCCAGGCCTGGAAAACCTGGAAAATATGTGTTGGTCCTTGAAAGTTCTGGAAAATTAGACTTTTCCTAGGACAGTGAATGAATTTATTTTTATTTTTTTCGCGCACATTTTCAAGTTTTTCAGGGGATCGACTTTTGCCATCAGAATGTTATTCATAGTCCTGTGAAGATTTATTCTGCTCCCTCAATCTCATCCAGGGCCGTAGCTAGCATGAGGCAAGAAAATAATCCCTAGAAAAAAATTGGATTGGTTAAGATAAAAAACCAGCTAATATAAGGTGGATGAATTGAGGAGAAAAGCATTTTAATATTCGTTTCATGTGAACTGTGAGAAGCGGTTTTTCAAATGCTTTAAAATGCAGATTGTTATTAACTTGGCACCAGTATCGCTAAGCAATAAAAAAGTGAACTTCTACACTTGCCCAAGATTGACTTCTCTGAAGAAAAATGCCACGGAAAATGCTTGCAAGAGCATTTCTAAACCGCAAGATTTCAAAATTTTCTTGGGGGGGGGGGGGGGGGCAGCCCCCGACTCCCCTAATGGCTCACGCCTTTGGCGCTCAAAACTTGCCTCGTCTTGTTCTGAAACCGAATCGTTCAAGCATTCAATCATCATTCCAAACGACCCGCGAATTTTCAAAGTAGAAACAACACTTTAGTGACCCTCTGTGCAGTAAACTTATCTTCATTAATCAGAAAAACATACTTATTCATGACAAATAAAATTCATTAGATGCGTATCGAAAAGTGCCGCCCAAAAACTGAACCTAAAAGTAAAACTGGTCAAAAATCCTATAAAATTCGCTGACATTCACAGAATTGATGCGTGTATTTCTACGTGAGAAGCATTAAATTCAACTTGGATGCTTTTGTCTCAGGATCGTGTTTTGGGCGAATGTTATCAATGATAACAGAAATTTCCGGCTTAAAAACGTTTTCTTGAAAATTCTTCAAAAACTCCGCTGCTTCGTTGCGTTTCAAAACAGGCCAAGCGCTCCGATCGGCTGTCATGAAAATTTCGTGAATTTCGAATTCCCCGAAGGACAATAGTTGTAAAGAGAAGCCTTCCTTTGTGCACTAAAAGAAAACGAAGAATTATTTTGAACTTTTCCTTCCCATCTGTGTCTTTTAGCGGTGTATTTTCAATCTTGAAATGCGAAACACTGGTCTTCTAAACCAACCGGCATGAGCTGTCCCACTTTTGTCTCACTTTTGAGGATTTTTCAGTCTCGGCCTCACATTTTCGCTTCGACCATGTGACCCGAAACGCTTTGGCCGCGCGGAATAATGAGGCCTAGGCACTAGGTAAGCACACGTGCTCAGCATTAGATCCCATCGACCACGGCCTATTTTTCCCCTCATGAAATTTACACAAGGTAGAACTGTTTAGTGATATTTCAAGCTGGAAATGTTCATGAAAGCGCAAGTCTCTTCAATTTGAAAGAAAAAAAAAACTTATATGAAAGACAATAGGATTCGAAGCCAAGACCTGCATGTTCCAGTATACTACACTTACCACTAGACCACTGAGGATTTGCTGCCCAGCCCGCAAAAAAGAAACTAACCCGTTTCGAAATAATGCTTAACCCTAATTAGTAGTGGCAGTGCTTAACCCTAATCTGTAAAGGCAGTGGTTAACCCTAATATGTAAAGGCAGTGCTTAACCCTAATCTGTAAAGGCAGTGCTTAACCCTAATCTGTAAAGGAAGTGCTTAACCCTAATTATTAAAGGGGAAAACTATGTTGTGTAAATATCATGGGGTGTTCGAAGGGGCTCAGGTCGATGGGATCTAACGATAACTTTTAAAATGCGTTAGAGTTAAGTAAATATTGGGAGTTAAACCACAAATTAAGGATAAAGTTTTCACATAATCTGAATCTAAGCTAGTGGCTAAATTGTGCACTTTGTTCATTATTTGAGGCACATAAAATATGTTGACATTTTTATTAAAATGCTTGCTTAACTTATGCGTAATTCATCTGTAGGAAATTTTTTTGGTGAAATTTCATGCTTTTCTATACGGGGTAAAATGTTTTCTTTTTTTTTTCGGTTCAAATTAGGTATTTTTTTGCCCTTTTAAAGGAATACAATAATGACTAATGGCTTCAGTCTATATCGCCGTAAAAGCCTGCTGAGATATTATCGATTCATGTCAATATGGTGAAATTTCCCTACAATTAATAGATTAACTCGACGCCTTACGTTCTGCTTGTTTAAACGGATTTACCTTCCAAAGTTGTTTTAAACAACACCTGTACCTATACGGCTAAAACGGTCGACAGATTAAGAAAAACTCAGGATCAACATCCCTTATGCTGCTTGACCTTTCAGGTATTTTTAGAACTTAAACGTACTATTTTCGTTCAATGAAAGGAATATCCCTTCGATTTCCTGCTTTTCGTTTTTTCTTTTTTCTCCCATTTTCTGATTTTCCTTGAATAATGATTTGTAAGACGGAGAAGAAAGGAAAAGTTGCTACCTCATGAGTTTCGAGAATGTCGAGTAAGGTAGTTAGAATGCTAAACTTTAAAAAGAAAAAAAAATTAAGGAGGAAAAGCGAAAAAAAAAGTTATATCCAGAGGAAGCTTTTCATTACGGTCACAGCAATCATTCAAAATTGAGGAGAACTTCCAAACGACAATCAACAGTACGTTCTTATGCCGTATTTTAGTCAGTTTGGTCTTGCTCCTTTAGAATTCATTTCACTTCGTTATTTCAGTCATATGTATTTTCTTTGAGCGTTTCCAATAATAGTGAACGAACCACTGAACAAAGTCAGCTGTTTCAGCGCTGACTGGGTTGTTGTTCTTCAGAAGTTAATACATTGTCATATCCCATGAATCCTTATGCGCTTCGTGCATGCGCAGTAGGTCTTCTGGCCATGTGCTTACAGACTTGAAGTAAAATATTGTTGAGTTCTCTGCGTTCGTTATACAATTTCTTGGTACATTACAAACTACAAATTCCGGGTACATTACATACATGTAAATATGACATTTTCACTGACACTTGGTTAAACTGTGAAAAGAAAGTTGTACTATAAAAACTATGCGAACCTCATATCAAGAATGTTTTTAGGGCATGAGCGTCAGGGCTCATATTTACTTTTAAGCGGTCACTAATGGAATCGCTTCATATAGGTTTCGCTGTACGTTTCTTCTACCAAACACAGCATTAGGCACCTGGACATTCACGGGACCTTTCATGGTGTCTGCCAAATACATGCTTCTTTATTTCAAAGAAAATATGGGAATCAGTACCGTTTGAAACAAACTGAATCGTTCTTCTTTTTGATGCAGGGTGTCACGGTGTATAATTATTTGAATCTCGTGCCACATTTATCACTGGTTTGATGCTGGTTCTGCATGACTAGTTACTTAAAAGTGTGCAAGCCTTTTTTAAATTCATGAATATATATTTCTTTACGCAACTGCAAAAGTTGCGTCTATAACTGCGATGATCATCTTTCATATAATTTTTCACCCCGTAGTTCATAGATATGATGTTCATAACTTCATCTTCATCCTTTCACGGGTTTATAACGAACCAATTCAACGACCTGCTCCCAGTTCGCATATGACATTAAGGGCCTTACCTTCCCAAATGAGACTAAAACAAGAAATAAATACAATATAGAAACCAGAAAAAGCCACCGTAAAATGGGATAATGTATATATAATTATTCCAATGCATCAGTAAAATTTTGCTTTTTCGTTTGTTGTATAATCCTAGAAACACTGGCATAGGGCAGCGTGAAGAGAATATCTCACGCTGTATGAAAACAAAGGTAGAATTATTCCTGTTATATTATCACCATGACTGACATTAATAATTGATGATATTCGTATGGAATATAACTCAGACTCTCAGACTTGCCGCAAAGTAACAAGAGATTGGCTGAATAGAAGTGAAGACTGATTTCAGATGGTAAAAATATAAAGTAGTTGCCAGGGATGTAACTTTATACCTTTTTGCAGAACTAATCAGTTTTTAGTGCAGATGTTAGTACATGCTACTAATTTAGAATATAGTGCACCGGATTGAATTTTGGTCGAGGTGATTTATGATACCCACCTCGTTTAATGCAAGCCGGTAACACTCTTCAGGTAGAAACTTCATCGTTTTATGAGGTGGACAAGTTCATTACTTTTCTTACTCACGAATCGAATCAGAATCGACCATGACGTTAGTAACCAAAGCTACAAATACAAGGCTGTTAAAGCAACAAACTTTTCAACCAACTGAAACAAAAAAATCCTTAAATGTCTACTTTATAACCATGTTTAGGATCCTTCCATTCACACTCTGATCAAGGGGTTGCGTGATTTAAAGAGGGAAAAAAATCCCTCTTGAAAACACATTGACCATTTTCACATTGCCCTTAATACACCTTGTTTACCTCCCAAAATTTATCACGACCGTTGTTTCCAATTTCATTGGGGGGAGGGGGGTGGGAAGGAGGTGCTAAACAAAATGGTAGGAGCATTATGGGCAATGCGAAAATGGTGAATCAAACAAAAACAATCTCCAAATCTCCATTGAGCTAAAGAATCTTATATTTACAACGCATATTTTGTCCACATTGGAGCTTTTCTGTGACTCTTCTGCCTGCCCAGCATTTGCAGATTTACGAGGGAAAAAATGGCAGATGGTTGGGGGAGTGAGGTTGAGTGGGGCGATAGCCTTAGGCACGCTTGGAATAGACCACTGCGGAAAATACCGGCCATAATATTCCTTAAAATGACGTTTGGGTAATGCTTTATGTAAACCTTACCTTTGCATTATCTTTTGTAAGACAAACTTAAAGCAAGGGGCACATATACACCAACCCTCGGCCTGGCCAGCACCTTACGCATGCGCACAGCCATATCACCCGGGCAGTGGCAGCCATAGACAGCTGTTTTTCCCTTATTAGGGTTCATCAGCATGGCATAGCCGTCGGGTCAATGAACGGGGAAAATCCCCGCGTATTAAAGGCTCTTTACTGCCGAGGCGAGGGTAAAGGGTCTTTAATACCATTGATCCATGGATAATAGAAAGACTGCCAGTCTCTCTATTATCCATGTTAATACTAAAAAAAAATACAGTCACTTTCAAGTTTCAGTGTCAATGTATTTAGCACGAAAGTATACGCGACTTTCATAATGGCCGACAGCGCGCCGGACTGGGATTGATTTCAGCATGGAAATGAGGCCAGTGAGGCCACGCTTGGTTTGAGTTGTAAACAAATCAGAGGATCAAAGTGTCTTGATCGCTTTATTCAGGCAATATTGTGGGTCATGTAGCAGCTGCTCGGAAGAGAAGTCACCAATGGTGCGTTTCCCTAACCCCAAACAATACTAAAACAATGGGAAGAATGACATGTCATTGTTTCCAGCGACCAATTAGGAGAGACCTTACGAGCAGCTCCTACACAACTGCAATATATATTCTGTTCAATTTAGTTCAATTACTGACCGTGATACCGTATAATTATCAAGAACGAAATGCCAACTCACTGCTGTGTACCGGAATGCACAAAGAAAGGCTGTCGTGATGAAAATGGAAACAAAATATCGTTCTTTAAATTTCCGATCGATGACCCTCAGTTGAAGAGGAAATGAGGGAAATGGCTACACGCTATAAGAAAAGATGAAGGGAAGTACTTCAAAGTGACTGACGCTACAAAAGTATGCTCCAGGCACTTCAGGCCAGGTGAGATTAAGAAAGCCTCGCCGGTAAAAATGAACTGAGAGCTGTGGTTTTGCCTTCCGTGTTCGCATGGATTAGAACATCACCAGGCAAGAGAAAGGATCCGATTGCACGAAACTTCGAGATACCTCCAAGTAAAGCAGCCCGTAAATCAAATGTTTCATCCGTAGATTTAACAGATGACTTTCCGGTTAACTCTGCAAACGACGACTCAGTTGAATTCGCCGAGAGCGATGGAAGCACGTCATTTTCTTGCAGTGTGAGAGATGCGGAGATGCAAACAGAACCGGAAATTGGAAGTATTGGAACAAAAATCTCAGTTGGAAATTGCTTTTCGACGTATTGAGGTGCTTCAAAAACAATTATTTTCAGTAGACAGATTTAAAGAAGATGACTCTTCAATGAGATTTTATACTGGTTTCCCAATTTGGAGCACATTTTTGGCTGTCTTTAATGTCTTTGAATCCAGGAGATGAAGGGGAAAACATAGCCTACTGGCTTTCTCAGTCAAACGTTTCTGTTCCAGCGGAATTCTATGACGAATCAGAGGGAGAACGTCAAGAAAACTGAGCAGACCAAGAAACTTGAGGCCAATTGATGAATATTTTGCTGTTATGTGCAGACTCAGACAAGGCCTACCTGAAGAACATCTTGCACATCTTTTTAAGGTTTCAGTGTCTACAGTGAGTCGGGTTTTTATTACCTGGCTTAATTTTATGTACCTAAGGTTAGGGCAAACCAATATTTGGCCTTCTAGAACAGCTATTGACAAAACTATGCCGGAGGATGTTAAGAAAAAATATTCATCGACCAGAGTTATTATTGACTGCACGGAAGTTAGGTGCCAGATGCCAAGTAGTCTACAACTGAATGGTGAATTGTTCAGTAATTACAAACACCATACAACCCTTAAAGGTCTCATTGGAATCAGTCCCGGAGGTGCCATAACCTTAGCTTTATAAGTCAACTCTACACAGGAAGCATTTCAGATCGGGAGATAGTTGCGAGAAGTGGTTTCCTTGATTTGCCTTTTGAAGACAATGACTCAGTCATGGCAGACAAAGGGACATTCCCCCTTTTCTAGGAAGTTCTAGCCAAATGCCCGCTGAGGATGTCGTGAAGACTCAAGAAATTGCCAGCTTGCGCATAAATGTAGAACGTGCAATCAACAAGATAAAAAATTTCCACATTTGGGATGGTGTTATACCCCCCACCAGCTTGGCCTTGTAAACCAAATGTGGTCTGTGTGCGATATTATCCAATGCACAACCCAACGTTATTTCTATTTAACTGCAAGCTTAGCCAAAAAAAATCATGTGCCATCCTCTCAATAAATTGAAGCTACCAGTATTATGTTCAAATTTTAATGACTATTGACATTTATTTTTGTAAATGTGTCACTGGTACTACCTTGCATCAACCTAACATTAACCTTGAAGTCTCCATGTGAAAGGGATTGTGAACAGACCAATTCTCCTTTATGGTCTCCCTATGCATTCCATATACATATAAAATTGGTGGGATGAATTTGTTATAATATCTAAAAAATTTTAATTGCGAATAATTTTTGTAAGTTTTGTCCTTAAAATATTAATAAAGAACCATAATTAAAGGTGGCCTGTAAGGAAGATTTGTGTTGTTGAATCAGGCCAATAAATACATTGTCAAAACTGCCAAGACAGATAAATGAATAGCCTGTTCCAGGTATTCAGATAGTGGGAAACAGGGCAAAATAAAGTGAACATGAAAAAGCAAAAAAAAAAAAATTGCTAGGCAAAAAAATAATTGGCACCTGCACCTTTCCCTACAATCTGAATGCCTGCAGCAAGATAAATAAAGCTATTTGTAAGCAATATAATTTACAAACAATATCAGTATAATAAAATGGGAAATGCGTCAAAATACAGTTTTTTCGTGCACAAGTAGTTGAAACAGGTTAAAACAATGCATCTTAACACCAGGTGCACAATTGAAACATGCAACATTTTGAGGAAATGTTCATTTAATACCTAAAGACCTTCAGCTGAATTTTGAAAATCTGCTGCTGCAAATTTCAAAAAATGCTCAAAGTAATACTGAAGAAGTTCGGTCCTGAGGTTTTACCAATAGGTTGCATCAAATAGTATTCTCTCAATGTAAATCCCCTTTCCAGTATACACGATAAAGTCACACCACTTGGCTCCAGTAAGCCCCAATTGTCCTTGATCTTGGGTGTAATATGGATGGTCCCTCTTAAGCTTACACTCCGTATCACTGACTTTTTCATGAAAAAGGTGGGGTCAGAGCAGGCCTCCAGGGGTGTCACATGGAATTTTGTGTGAGGGCATTTTACCTCGGCTAGCCCAAAGAGGATCATTTTTCCTAAAGCTATGACAGCATTTAGCTTTGAAATAAAAACAATGCTGGCAACTAGCTGCCACTATTTCATAAAGGTACTCGTCCTCAAGAAATGTTTTCGCCTTCCGCAGTGAAGTTGGAACAGAATGATGGTCTTTATTCGCTATGTGCTTGCCAGATCTTGTGATGTGATCATTCATTTCTGCTTTAGTGAACATTGGCATTTTAGTCAGAGAAGTACTCCATCCGTTGTCAGGATATGTAACAGGACCGATATCTGTGACACAATAAGAAACAATTTTTGAATTTAAACGCGCACATAAATTACTTTCAAAAATGGCAAGACAGATTGCAGTAAAATGTATAGAGAATAATCTCGCACCTTGTGATGGTTCTATGCTTGATGCCGACGGTGTACTTCTTCGTTGCTGCTTTCTTTTGGTGTACAACCCGTTGGGATCAGGGTCAACAATACTTTTATCTCTACCAGACCAGATGTACTCTTCCACTCCGAGAAGGGAAAAAAACGCACTTCAAAACGGCGAAGACAACGACTTGCAAGTGACGAAGGCGAAGGAAACAAAGTGATTTCTCGCCTCTTTACAAGTTCTGCTTTCGTTGTAAGGCCTTTCGCTGGGTCACCCCTACACTTCAACCAAAACTTTAGCTCTTCGTTTTTCAATTCAGAGGGTTTTCGGCCGCAAAGTGAAGCGCCAGGAATATCATTTTCTTCGAGAAGCGACGCGCAACTAACGCGGCCATGTTTCTTTTTTGTTGTGGCCTCACTGGCCTCGCTCTGATGTTGTAGTTACCATTCTTCCCGAGCTGTCCGCCATTATGAAAGTCGTGTATACTTGGTGGGGACACTATTTTTGCGTCTCCTACTTACAAACGGGACTGCATTTTATACGAGTTCATCCGAGGGCACGCGAAGGTCTAGCCGTTTACAGCTACGGCAAACCTGTTCTAAGACCCTTGGTGTTGGTCCGGCCCCAGGAATCGAACCCAAAAGGCCTCCCGCTCTGTAGTCAAGCTTCTTTCTACCGACTGAGCTAATCTTGACGCAGTTTATTGGCGTCCTCTGCACTCTGTGTACTCCAGTCTTACAATAGCGCTTTTTGCGGCTGACACCAATAAAACCGTTACACTTGATACTTAACTGAAATACTTCAAGTCCTGGATTTTTTTTTTTTTGGCTGTTGTTGTTGTTATTTTTCCTTATGCCTGAACAAGAGCCATAATAGCTCTTGGCCTGAATTAACATTGAATGAAATTGTTGAATAAATCAAGAAAGTTCCGGAACCTTTCCGGCAGCAGCAACAAATAAACATGCATGTCACTCTCTATAAATAGGCAATTTGGTAATTCTGGTTTGAATCTTTTGTTTTGTTTGATAAAATATTACTGGAATAGCTTTTTCGGGGATGGCATTCGTTTTAGATACTTTCGTTTGAGACAAAGAACTTCAGTTTATCAGTGTATAGCTAGGGCCATGAAGAAGGTAACTATTGCTCAGTTCATGCATTTGCATAGTAATACTAACTAAGTAGACTTTTAAAATGGTAACTCAGTGTAAAACATTAAATTTGACTTTAAAAAAATATGAACTGTGGAGGCCTTAATTAGGTACAATTTCAACGGTCATGGTCCAGTTTGTATGTTGGTTTATACAATATACAATTAGAACTTCCGCTTACGGCCACCTCTTTACAACGGCCGCCACTAAAACGCGTCCTCAACTGCCCAAATAGGGATCTTTAGCACCGACGACGGCAACGGCAGCGAAAACGTCACTTTAAAAATGAGTTCTTGATTTTCCAAACTTTTCCTCGATTATTAGAATTCGCT
This sequence comes from Porites divaricata, assembly GCA_038088405.1. Lineage (NCBI taxonomy): Eukaryota > Metazoa > Cnidaria > Anthozoa > Scleractinia > Poritidae > Porites > Porites divaricata. The sequence continues at coordinate 26,079,486 of JBBMOI010000003.1, read as the reverse complement.
TGAAATGTCAAAAGTGGGCGAATTTCCCTGGAGTTGATTTCTTGGTGACTGCACTAAAGTTTAGAAAGAGAAAGAAAAATTCGTCGTCGCTTGTTTACGTCCTCCATAAAACGTGAAATTAGACATTTTCACGTTGTAGTCTTGCAGAGGCGGTAGAGAAATGTACAAAAAAAGCGTGGTGCACGTGCAACGTTGTTGTTTTGCTTAATAAGCCTATTGCGTTTTTGACGTTCTCGCTACCGTCGCTGTCGTCGTTGCTAAAGCTCCCTATTGACCTCTCTACAACGGATAGCGACTGACGAAAATGGAATGGCCACGAAATTTGATCCGTACGGCGCGTCGATGTAATCGCGGCAAGTCTTTCCTTATGATTACTTTTAAGTACACTACTTTTTTTTGTAAGGAACGCGCGAGAAAGTCACCTTCTGCGAGGAAACGCTTCGCGAGGGAAATGAAAATGGACAAACATTACGTTTGCCGTATCCATTTAAAGATATACTTATCTTCATTGTGTTCAATTTATATTTAGCAGTAACCACTTCATTTATTACTTCAAAGCAAATTAGAGGGGCTTAAGGAGACTGGGACTTAGAACTAAACCAGGTAAAATATAGTTAACACCAACACCACCACTATGGACGTAGCCTCGTTTTGATACTGAGAGTTTTTCGAAATCGGAAATGCAAACGTCTGTCGTACAGCTATGTCAAACCCTTTAGCCTAACGCCCAAAGGTAGTAGTTATGAAATGATTAATATATGAATTTCATATATCATTGTAACTGTACTGCAGATTGAAGAAATATATCCCAGCAAGCCTGAAAAAGTTCAGGCTTGCTGCAATTCGAACCATGGCCTCTGCGATACTGGTGCAGCGCTTTTCGCGGGCATTCGTTGCGTCTTTAACAGGAACGATCTTGCATTTATTTCCTCATTCCGGGGTTCCAATATAGGAAATTCATGTATTTGTCATTTCATCTTCATATTTCCCGGGTATATTACGAACAGATTAAATTTAATGGTCAGCTCCCAGTTACGTGGCTTGCCGACAGAAATTGGTTAGACCCCTGCATCGGTATCGCAGTCAGTGTTAATCCCGACAAGCCCCAATTTTTTTAGGCTTTTTTTCGCAACTGCATAAGTTGGCCTTAGATCGGCACCTAGTAGTACCGGAAGAGGCGTCATTTTTTATGAACATAGGTCAGTATATACTCTCACCCCGCCCGCAGCTCCAGAATAAGCTTGAATACATCCTGGTCGTCATCTCACTTCGTACACGTGCTCATGATTATCAGCCACACATTTTTAAATGCGTTGAAACTAAGTAAATATTAGGAGTTGAACCACAAATTGACGATAAAGTTTTTAAATTAATCTGAATCGAAGCTGGTGGAGTTATAAAAAAAATTTATAGTGAATTATGCATCGTTCATTATTTGAGGCATATTGTCGGTCTCTGATGTCAGAGGAAACTTCTTATATTAGTTTTTCCTTCAAAAAACACAATATCATTGCAAAAATATATATAAATTTTTATTTTTTTAAAATGCATGCATAAACTATGCGAAATTTTTCTGCATGAAATCTTTTGGTAAAATTTCATGCTTTTTCTACAAAGGGTAAAATGGTATTTTCTTTTTTTTTTTTTTTTCAAAACGTTATTTTATTTTTTTGCCCTTTCAAAAGGAATACAACAATAATTAATAGCTTCAGTCTATACCGCTGTAAATACCTGCTGAGATATTATCGATGCATTTCAGTATGGTGAATTTCCTACAATTTTCAAAATTACTTGACGCTTTACTTAATGCTTGTTTCAGTCAAACGGTTTTAGCTTTCAAAGTTGTTATAAACAGCAGCTGGAAACGTTTTAGTGCTTCAGCTTTAAGCTTTCCCTACGGCTAAAACTTAGGATCAACATTCCTAATGCTGTATGATCTTTAAGGTATTTGAGAAACGAAAGAGATATCCTTATCTTAGTTTACTTTTTCTTTCTTTGCTTTTTTTTTTATTCTTTTTATTTCATGAATGTCCGTCTGACATTACTTATAAGACTGAGAAGAAAGGAAGAGTTTCTGATGGTAAAAATTGATCAGAGCTCATGATTCTAGTAATTTAAGGCCAATGGCTTATGCTAAACTTTAAAAGCAAAATACAATAGGCATAATGCCTTTATATAAAAAGAAAATACCAAGAAGGGGAAAAAATGTAAGTTATACCGAGTTATGTTACTTATAAACAGTAGACCTGCTCAACCTGATTGTAGTGTCAATGCTATGCTCTTCAATACTTCCAGCCTGGGTAAATATCCTGCACGAGCACATATACAAAAGAGTATCGCTCGCGTACTTCTCCGGAAAGTGGAAATATCCACATGTAGTGGTTCAATTCTATATCCTCGGTTTCAATTTAATTTATTCTCTGTTTTTGAATGTTGTACTGAGTTAAGGGTTGGGACTGTCGCGTAATTTTTCCGTGCGAACGCACATAAAATTTACGCTCGTAAATAACTTAACATGGCAATGTATGAAAGGCCACGCGTAAAAGTGAAAGTTGAGCGAGGTTCAACTTTTAAGTTTACGCGTGACCTTTCATACATTGTCTCTATTTTATTACGCGCGAAACATTTACGTGCGTACGCACGTAAAAATATGCGACAGTGGAAATCCGCCTTTATCCGAGTGCCTTACCGGCAAATACACGGACAGGCTGGCTGTAAAGAAAAAGAGAAGTTCAAATACTGAACTAGGAGCAGTATAGCATATGATTTCCGTCTTTGTACACTCAGCTTGTGGGTTCATTCATTCGGCTTTATTCCGCCGATCTCTCGTGTCTGGTCTTTTTCCATCCCGAGAAGAGAGCAAGAACAAGAAGTCTCTAACGTAACCCTTTGAATACTCAAACTAAGCTGAGTGCTCTGCATTGCAAAAGCGGCGATTTCTATTTGAACAACAACGGACCCAGCTGCAAAAAGTTTAGAAATATTCATTATTTTCAAATAGCAACATAAGAAAAACTGAATATTGAGCTTTCAAATGAAAGTTTAATCAAATTGTAAATTAATGTAAAGTTAAAAAAAACTCTGACTATTTTTATAGAACGTCGCTGAAGAGAAAAGATGTCATCAATGCGTGAAAATGGTGCTTTACACGCCATTAATGCACTTCGATTAGCCAGTCAGCTCTCAGAATCTTGCAAAAAATTATAAGACAATGAATTGCAAATAAAAGGACAAAAAAAAATAAATAAATAAAACCATGGGTAAAATTGCAATACATCAAGAATTTTCAAAAAGGAAAAGCTGAAGACCAAGATGTTCGAAAAGAACGGGTGAAAACGCAGCGACAACCAGCACAATTAAAAGGGAAGTGAACACGAGACAATACATGTGACCCGAAACAGATGCTGAATGTTTATTTCTCAGTTTTAAGAATACACGTTGCCAGGGATACCATTACTAAAAACCTTAAAAAGGTTGTAATTTTATCCATCGCCCCTTTCTTGTTTCCTTAAAATTAATAATCATGGACCGAAGTAATTCATTTTTTCGTTACTGTTTCTATTCCAATAGTTTCCTTTTAAACTGAATAATTAAAGTGACTTTGTGTACATTGCAACTGATGGCATATGCCGTGATCTTCGGGCCAATTAGAGGTGTCATTAAATGCAGCCAGGGGATCATTTGAAAAGAAAATTATCGAAATTCATAAATATTTGCTGTTCTCCTTTTAGACGTTAAATGACTCAGTTGAGGGAATGAATAGTGATGTCTATAAAATGCAAAATTTAAAAATTGTTGGAACATTGTTTTTACCCACTTAGTCAAAAGGAAAACAACGGTTGGCTAGAGCGCATACGGAAATACGGAGATCTCGGACAAAATTTTCCGTCAAACTCAAATGGTAGTTTTTTTGGTAGGAGCAAAAGTAACGGGATTGAGTTGTACCAACCACAAAATGGTACTAAATTTTCCATTTTCTTCTTAGAGGGAAGCCTGGCACTGGTTATCCACACAAATGGTTCAGAAATTTTCGTTCGTTTCTGTAAAAGCGGGGAAAGGGAATACCAAATGGAATGATTCATCCAGGTGGAATGTGTGCCATGCCAAATATCTGCAAATAAGTTTCGGCAAGCAATTGCAATGCATCTGTGCTCACTGCCCGGCACTTTGCGCTTTGTTAAATTGCGAATAAATCAGTCGCACGTTATTTTCCCGCCAACCAAGCAAAAGTAGCACGTAACAAAGCGAAACTTGACTTTGTCACTTGTGTTTTCTCTCCATTTGGGGCTTCCTGTTGTTGAAAGCGGTAATTTCATCTTATTTATATCTTTGGCACCCATCGCAGAGTATTGTTTTCCTTGAGGTTATTAAAAAAAGGGAAAGAAGAGTTAATTATTCTTTCATCAACAGGGAAACTCAGTGATTCTACTTACCCCTCTCCCCCCTCCCCCCCCCGCCCTTCTGGACAACTCCTTAACATTACGTTTTCTTAAACAGGAAGATGAGGTGCTATCGCTGATGCTGATGCTGTGTTACGGTTCAGCTCAAAATGCTACTGATCCAAGTGAGTATATTGTACAGTCGAACCTCCGTGAGTGACTACCTTTCGTAAGTGACCACCTAACCAAAACATTAAACTTTTCTAGTGAGAGCCTTACAGCTGGTACCTCTAGTAAACACCACCTCCTGTAAGCGACTGCGACCACACTATTTGGGTCTGACGGTTTAATGATTTCCATTGGTTTTAACCTCTTGTAAGCGACCACTTCATAGCCCTTCAAGCATTGTTTGATCTCTATTTTGGCAGTGTGTACTATGTTAATAGGAATATACAGAGAACTTTAACAAAACATGGAACTAGACACTTGCAATAACTTATCTTCCATGAAAAAGTTGTGTTCGGACATTTTAAGCGGCCATTGAGTCTTTGTATTTTTTGTGCTCTCTTATGGGGGTTCGCATGTATTTTTATCGCGCAGAATATTATGACTACGCCCCTATTTTTTTCCTGCGGTCCGTCCACCCAATCAGCTGACACGGAGAAAGCAGAAACTAGTGTTTAACTTTCACACATCTGGAAACTTTTCTTGTTCATGAATTTTTTTGAACAATTTTCGCCATCCACCTATCGTGTTCAAAAACTCAATCGCCCTAGGTCAGATTTGATTTCAAGTAATATCCGGTAAGTTTGCGACATTGCATTTTTAAACCAGTGGGAAAATAGTGGGACCTAGAAAATTCGGTTAGTTTATTATGTCATCTAAAACTTTTGAAAAAGTAAAGAACGCAGAACAAAGAAGATTGAGGGCGACACCTTAAAGTTCTCTATTGATTAAGAGAACACAAGTTGACGTGTAAAATCACAATCTGATTTTGTAGGATGTGGCTCTGTGGTAAACAACACCTTGACAAGTCCTGGATTTCCAAAAGGATACCCACCTAACATGCACTGTGTGTACAACATTTCCATTCCATCCGGAAAGGCACTGAACATCAGTTTTCCAACTTTTATCCTGGAATCAGAGTCTCGATGCTTGTAAGCAATTTAACAATAGACAGCTTTAGAGTCACGTTTACGGCAAACGGTAAACGTTAGATTTAAGTTGAGAATATCTCAAAATAACAAAAAAAACAAGAAATAGTAGGTAAAAACAGCTCTAAGCAATTCTTATGGATAAAACTAGGGTGAAACAATTAACTTTTTTGTAGAAGTAATGACCAATAAACGTCAAGAAAAGGGAAAACTTGGTCACGTGGTACAGATTCACTTTTGCCATTTAAAGTTAACATGACTGATGACAAACAATTAAAAAACCACTAACTGACTCGGCTTTGGTAAGATGTAGACTAAGAACTTAACTTAAAGTGATACTTGTTACTCTAAAACTTAACATTTTTGCTGGTAAAAACATACTCACAAAATTAATTCCGAAGTTCGGCTTGTACGCAGCAAGTTTGCGGATCTGTGATATTATACCCAGAAATAAGGCAAAATCAGGCTTCTAAAAACCCAGACTGACAGGTAAGTATATCCCGCCAGGAAAAACACCGGCCAATGAGAATAGCCCTCTCATTTTAAAATAAGGATAGACCTGGCTTTAGAAACTGATAACACTAAGAAGAATGTAAAATACACTGATACTCTTTAATTCTTTTAAGAATTAAAGAGTATCTGCCAGTAAATTAGCGGTCTGGTCGATATGGTGAGAAAATTAGATTTCGCTCATTTCTTGTGCGTTGAAAGACTTTCATGTACCTGCACTTACCGGCGCCAATCTGCTAGATTGTATTTTTTAAACACTCCAGTTTTGAGACAATTTTGGTTCACCCCATCCAACGCTCGCGTTACGCGGCTTAATTCAAGGCTAAAAGTTAACAAAACTTTGAATGTTGATTTCGAAAGAAATAGTAATTATTAGATAAAAGAAATAACACAAAAACCCATCATAATTCCTTTGACATAACACAGCGTTTTCTACCAACATTAAGGACAATTTTACCCCATAGCAAGATTTTAACGATCCCCTTTCCGCACTGATAGATCAAGTGGAGCTAAAACACCCCCCAAATGGGGTCCGAAAGATTACTTCCGAAAAAAAAAAAAATTCTACGATTTCTTCGATTCTTCCTTCTCCTAAAACACTGCCTAAGCAGTCAATTCATTATGAAGTAAAAGCAGTCACGTGGTCAATGACTCAGTATCGTATTTTTGTTGTTTTGGCGCAGACGGCTCTATTTCGAATCGAAATGTTCCTAGCGGCAGAGAGCGATGGGTGTCGGCTGTTTCGCAGCCTAATGAACACAATTCCAACTATTATTTACAAAATCGAATGTTCGTTGCTGGTGCTCGTAGATAGGCTCAAAAGGTGTACCGACTTTTCAATAGCTAAACCGAGATCTTACCAGTGATATGGTTTTCGATCTGGAAAATACCACAGCGTTTTTAAAATCCAAGTTAAGATTTCATGTCTCAAGGCTTTATGAGAGCTGAGAAGGGTGAAATCCCTCTTCCTGGCCTTTGTCATCTGTTAGTAGGTCGAAAGCAAGAGAACATAAAAGCCTCTTGTTGAACGCTAATTGGCATTTGTTGAGACAGCGGAAATTCAACTCCTCGGGAGTGACTCAAGTGCCACTTAAAATGAAAGAATTTGATCGGCGGCTTGATATTCCACACGAACGTTGGGAGTCCTCAACTCCACCATAAAGTGACGACTCGTAATTAGTTGAGGCTGGAGAACATAAAGGCTTTTATGTTCTCTCGGGCGGTTAGGGTTATACTTAAGAATTCAGCTGCCCTTGAAAAGTAAAAGACATCTTTTTTCTCTTGTAGGTATGATTATTTGAGGATTGTAGATGATGACAACAGCACACTTGGTACATATTGTGGGAGCGAACTTAGAGGGAAGGTATTTGTGGTAACTGGAAACTACGCATTAATAACATTCCACTCTGATGATTCTGTACAATACGCGGGATTCCAGCTCACGATATTGTTTACTGAAGATGGTATGTTCAAATAAGAAGGGAGTCTTTCATAAAAAGTAAAGAAAATAATTTAAAAGTACACAAGTAAATAAATAGAGAAAATTACCTTTCAGGTAATATCTCAAAGATAATTTTTAGAGGTCAAGCTGAGGTGCCCATTTAAAAAAACTGATAAACAAACAAATATAATTATTGATGAAAAACGCAAAATTTGAGGCGATTTTAGCCTTGTGCTGTTAAAGCAAAGTCTTAGTCTGACTAGGAACACTTACAATCTTTCATTGGGGGTTTTTTCTGTACTGCGGTATTTCTTAACGATTTCACAAAATTAAAATTGTGTTCTCAAGGTTTAGATCCAGATATCGGGGATAGTATCAACAAGATGGTACTGAGACTTAACTGCATAGTCCTGATGTTTAAGACACGTTTGTTTGACCGTATTATTCGACTTTCTCCGAGAGAAAGCGAGAAAAATGTGCTTTCTAAATGAGGTCGTCCAAAAAGTACTTGACTACTTTCAACAATATGACTAAAAAACAATTCGCTAAGAGTAGACTGAAAAATACGTGTTCGTTCTGCATTCTTTCAGTTGAACATCAGTTTAAAGTTCGACATTATGACATGCTGCTACATAGGATGAATATCAATAACGATGGTGAAGAAATACGTAGCAAAAAAGTACCCTGCCTATGTAGACGATACTCTTGCCGTCCTATGATAACGACTGGTCACATGTGCTTCCTCAACGCCTAGATCTCTGTTCTCCCACACCTTACGCTCCTATATTGATAAACAATCTTCCCTGTCCCCAGTATCACGTACTTATGTTTCACTAGATACTGCAGAATTCCGAAAATAAGCCCCTCCAAATATAGGCCCCCAAACCGGTAACGCAAAAAACCCTCCGTAAAATCGCCCCTCCAAATAGAAGCCCCTCGGGGGCTTATACTTGGAAAATTGCCCTCAAATACAAAGTAAAACAAAGTAAAAACGATAAATTTACTTCCAACTATAAGGCTAGCCCAATCGAGTTTGAAACGCAAATTTCCCTCCGTAGAAAAGCCCCTCCGAATAAAAGCTCCTCCAAAAGTATTAGCCCCTCGAAAAGGGCCTGAAATATAAGCCCCAACACTTATTCAAGTTCATAGTTTTAAGGTAATTTCTTAAAGAAGAAATAAATTCACCTCAGTCTTTAACCCTCGGACGCACACCCGTGGTACAAGGACGTGCGGTTAACGTTGTAACCCCTCTGGAGTTTTTTGCTGTGTTATACCACTCTTCAGTCACGCCCAGTCAAGCTTACCTCAATAGATTTCATTAAATGAATCGATTTATTTGAAAACTGAATCCGTTAGTCGTTGCCGCTTTCAGTATTTCAAATCCGGTCAGTGTAAAACGTAGACTGCTGACTGCGGGCTGCAGACTGCAGTCGACTGAAAGTAAAACGAAGGCTGGGTGCAAAGTATAGACCGAGCATTCTGTAGTCGCGGAAGGGTTTAAAGGAAAAAATTCCGCAAATACATGTAAGCGATCACTTACTTAACATCTGCTTTCATAAATCCATTGGAACGCCGTCGACGACCCGAAAACATAATCACAATCTTGAACCTTTTTCCGTCCGAGAGACCTCACGCTTCAACTTTAGACGCGAAAGTTTCGATACAGTGACCGTGAATTGGAAGCTACTGACCCAAAATACTGTACTGAAGGAATAGTGGCGTTAAAAAGGGAGTAAATCATTCCAACAACAAAGAAAGATATTGTGCAGGAAATTTGGATGTTCATTGAAACTTCTGGCGAATGTGCAATGTACTTCGACTAGGAAGCGCGGTGTGTAACTGATACTACTGTAGCTAGCTATTTGGAGAAGAAGGAGCACAAATGTTTGAAAAATGCATACTGTTTATCTGTAAGATCTTCTAATGATGTGAGGAGTTTTTCTCAAACTCCCTGATACTCCGGGTTCCAGGCAAAAACCGATTTTACATTGCTTTCTGCTTGTCGTTTCTCTCAATTTCCCCCAGTGTGGTCTTAAGACTTCATTCTGCATTTTTACCCCCAGTCTGCAGTTCTAATTCTGCATTTTGCACCCAGCCTGCATTTTACACTTAGTCTGTATTTTACCCTTGGTCCGCAGTCTGCAGTCCGCAGTCTTTCAAATTAGACTTTCAAAAAAGTCCTTCGTCGGATTTGCCTAAAAAGGCTCGCTCCACTCGCCAATAGGTTGACTTGTAGCAAGTTTGACGAGCCCCTATTCAGCGGACACCTCTATTAAGCGGACGCGGACACTAAAATATATTGTATTTGGCTAATTTCTATTTTTAAAAACTTCTATTTAGCGGACACCGGACCTGAATTGACAATTCCTTGAAATACGTACTTTAGTCGATTAATAAAGATAAATCGATACATTTAGTTGTCAATAGACTGATATCAGGCCGTATTATTGTCAACCGCGATCAGAGTTCTCCTAAAAGTCTTGCAGAAAGTACAGCACAGCTTCCTTAGTTTACTTAACAACATGGGACTTTATCACAGTACAGAGTAACCGTTGAATGTTAATCGTTAACAAACCTCTATTAAACGGACTCTTGGGAAGGTCCCGAAGGTGTCAGCTTTATACAGGTTTCACTGTATGTTATTTAGCAACTGAAAATTAACGGGTGTCAGGTATCATCAAAAATGAGAGGAGAGATTATATACGGAACACTAACAAACGAGCAATTGTGTTTATTCAGCTCCATATACATGTATTTTGTACTGCATTTTGTCCCCTTAGTCAGCATAGTTATGGCAGCTTTGCATGAAAAAAGGTATCCTTAATTAAAAGGGCCTTCCCGCCTCGCGGGTCTTAGCTGTTATCTGCTTACTTTAACGGGGTGAGCATGATTCCAGATTCTAAGTTGATATATTTGCCCAGTGGTGTCCTTACCTTCTTCTGAAAAGCAAAATGAATTAAACAACTAAACGTGGTGTACGGAAGAACGGCCTTGATTTCCAATTTCAAGAACAGCGAAGTTAAGGGGGCATTACGGTTAGCTTTTTGGGGAAATGAAGTTGATTTGGGAAGAAAATAAATTAGGGTAGGAAAGGTAGACACATAAACCAGTGCAGTTAGTCCGTTGATGGGATCAGAGGCACCTTGTTGTGGTTGTGGACTATCTGGTAATTGTCTACAAATTATTCACTTCATATTTTAATTTTTAATAACCCCCAAAATCCAATGTTTTCCCATTTTTCCATATGCGTAGCCGGCGGCATTGTATAGTAGTCAAGTGAGATTTGGCGGAGAAGCCGCGAGAAATTCAAACGCCTCGTCCCCACTCCCTAATTTGCATCACGGCTCCGTCGCCAAAACTTAAACCGCGCACCGAGAAAATACCGCCAGCTACGCAGGCTACTCCCTCCCTAAATTTTATACATTAAGAACATCCGAAAATCGTTGCAAAGTTCAGAAATAATTATTGAATTAGGGACCGTAACTTAATTGAGTCATTTTTGGATTGAATGAAATCTTGGCTAGATATTTAAGAAAAAGGGTGGAAATAATAAAAAAAAAATAATGCTTTTAACCGTACTGCCCACTTAAAACCGTTGAAAACATGATAAGCTCGTCGATACCAGAACCTCATTAAGGTCGGAGGAGAGATAATAGCCCGTGACCATGGCAGAATGACTTTAAGCTGATGAAGGAAGGAAAGCTGACTGGTGATATTACAGGGTTGTTTCCGTGACTCAAGATGTTTACAACGTCTGGGGAGCTTCATAATCATGGGTTTCTTGGTGTTCGTAGGAATTCGCAAACGAACATCTGTCCGCTCAAGGCCATAAAGCATGTTGACACGGCAAGAGATTTAGGCATTGTTCTAACGAAAGAGATTTCCTTCTTGTCCTGTAAACGCTAATACCGGAGTTCAACGAATGACTTCAGCTCGAGTAAATGACAGGTGGTGATGATGGTGAGACGTTTACATGGCTTTTGTTCTGGTTGAGCAATGACATTAGCCTTAATTCACAGGAGTAGCGGACCTATCTAAAGTTATGGAGCATGTAAGTTGGACAACGAGTCATACCGCCTTGTATTTGTTGTATCAGTTGGTTAAGGTGTTCAACCCTGGCGGTGCCACACCTTCTGTGAGGATTAATAGTAGTGGTACCCAGACAGAATGTAGATCACTACGCCTTTCCAACCAGTGGGCAGGACTTCCATCAATGGCTGATATTGTCATTGAGAAAAATCTTAGATTGCTGGGTCACGTGCATAGGATGAATAATAACAGACTACAAAAGAAGCTCTTTTCTTTCAACACTGTTTGGCAATGCGTAATCAATAGGGGCCTATATTAAGGTTCAAATATATTGCTAAGAGAAACATGAATTGGAGAGACATCGATCTCAACCGATGGCAGGAGAGGGCCAACGACAGATCTACCTGGAGGAGACTTATAAAACTGTGCTGAGCCCTAGAACAGTCTTAGTCTAAATGACTGACTATGATGATGGTGAATGGAATGTTGGTTTAAGTAAAAACTGTTGTTTGTTAAGGAAAGAGTTAATATTCGTTAATGCTAAAGCATTTAATATTAGAAGCTCTCACAGGACAGCATGTGAGGTAGTCAAGGAGATATAAGGTAGAGATACACAAGGCATGTAGCGCGTGAGTGTATTTTATGGGTGAGCGAAAACTGGTCTAAACATAGCTTAATAAGTTATGAGAGGGTTTTTGTTTTGAGAATTGAGGATTGGGAGAGATTTATTGAAGTTATAATGGTAGTTTAGGTTGCATTAGTAATGGAGCAGTAAAGGCTGTGGGGCGCTGATAAATCATATTCCCAAACCTTAATACAACTGAGCATAAATATGAATGTTGATAAGCGAAGTTGAAATACACCTAATTAAAAGGTTTAACGTGGCTGGTCAGTTGGTTTCACGTGTGATTACGTAACTTTTGATTATAAATATTGATTTGGCGTGGAAATTAGTGATTCTTGCTCAGTTTTCAGCTGAGCCACGTAGGATGAACGACTCACCCTCCCATACAGAAAATCGCGTGGGTCGTACAGTGTATTACTAACTACCTTTAAGCCAAGCTGTCCCAGCTTGGCTTAGTCCCCTGATCAATCATTTTCCCATACCTTAATACAACTGAACATGAACATGAATGTTGTTGAATGGATTACTTTAAAACGAACAGCCTGGCTTGCAATGTCGATCTGCTTAGGTTTCACGCAAGCTGTATAAGGTCTGTTTGCAATTACGCGATTCCTGTGTTTCACGCTTCGTTACCTTACCCTGTGTAAAGACGTCTCCCCTCCTCAGAAAAAATCGCTGAGGGATGGGGGACGTTTGTACACAGGCTACGTTACCTCAGTACCTAATCGACGATTTGGCTCTCTGCATCACATGCCCTAGCTTCGTTAGACCTAGAATTATTACTAGTGGTTCATTATCAGCGCCTGTGTCAGTCCCTTTTCGATAAATATCTTAGAGGACAGAGATCATCGTCTCCACCACTTACTGCCTTACTCGCAGTGTTACACCCACAGGGATGCCAGGACTTTTTTACGTCAAGGTTAAAACTTGCAGGCTCAGGAATTATGTTATTAATTCCCAATGCCTCTGGGTAAAATCATTTAGAGTAGCCACCAGTTATTATAAATAAAACTTTGTCCTTATTTATATATTTTATGTATATTGAGATAATTATTCTTTCGAAGTATAACTTTTCTTAAATCGATTGTAATTTATGCATTTTTTATAACTTAGTAGTTTTTATCTTGTTTATAAGTAATTTGGCATCTGGCTGCGATGTCTATACCAATAAAGTACCTATTCAAGATTTATTCTTTTTAACCAACTCTTAACTAATAGCACAGTTTTTTTTAGCCCAAGGGACGTTCAGCCAACCATCTTGTATAGTAGAAGGGGTTTGAATTTCCCTGTAGCTTGGAACACAGGCAAACCAAACTTTATACATAGTTACTTTTTTGGGGTTTGAAGGGAAACTCACTACAATATAGAAATAGACTTTGATCATTCAAAGCAGTGGGTTTGCATGACTGTCCATTTCCTTTGTGAGTTGGGTTGGTTGTGTGTATATATATGCGTACCTAGAATTTAGTTAGAAGAACAAAGTGTCTTGAAATGCATCGCTTACATTTCAGTTTCATGTGGGTCAGTTGTGAACAATACATTGAAAAGTCCTGCATACTCAAATGGCTTCTATGCAGCCAGCATAAGCTGTGTCTACAATACTTCGATCCCGTATGGTAAGGTGATGAGACTCAAGTTTCAAAGTTTTGACCTGGCATCAGATTCAGAATGCAGGTAGGAATAAATACCTTTTATATGAATGACGACAGCCAAATTCCGCTGTTTTATCCATGACAAAAATATAGGCATAGATAGGTTGAACAAAACAGCAAAGGGAAAAGCGACTTGAGTTTTCCCAATATTTCGGACGGACAAGCCGTCCTTCTTCAGGAGATTTAACGAAGAATCGGAAAGTCGACTTTCTGATTCTTTATTAAATCCCCTGAAGAAGGATGGCTTGTCCGTCCGAAATATTGGGAAAAGTCAATTCACTTTCCCCTTTGCTATTTTGTTATTTAGTAATAAATACGTTTAGCTTGTCTTTTCTGAACTTTAATTTTGAGATTGCGGGTCAAAAACTTAAAAGCATTCAAAAGCATTCTCAAATAGCTTCTTGTAAGTTTAGTCCAATCGAATCATTATTTTTAATCAACAAATAGTAAATTAAAATAATGATAGAAGCAATGAAAAAAGAAAATTTAATGTAAATAATAATAGCAAAACAAAATTCTTTGTGTAGTAATTTTGTTTTGCTATTATTATTTACATTTTTTTTTTCATTGCTGCTATCATTACTTTAATCTACTATTTGTTGTTTACTATTTGTGAATAGGTACTATTCAAATTGTAAATACCTCTTTCTTAATAAAGTGTGTGTGTAAATATAAAGTGTAGAATCTCACTTTCATCAAGTATACGTTTAGGTCAGCTACCGTCCCAATGAGCCCTGATTGGTGGATTTTGTATCAAACTCGAGAACCAGTCTGATAAACCCGTATTATGGCATCTAGCGAGGAGAATGAGGGGGAGATATATTTGTTGCTGTGCAGGAAGTTGTATTGATAGATGTTTTGTTGTAGGATCGATTATTTGAAAATAACGAATGCTATCACAGAAGTTCGATACTGTGGGGACCAGCTCAGGGGAAGAGACCTTCTTGTATCAGGACACTACGTTGTATTAACGTTCCACACGGACTGGCTACTCGAGAACAAGACAGGATTTGAAATATTCTTCGCTCAAGAAATTCCTAGTAAGTAGGAAAAGGTAGCAACTTTACACATAAGGCTATTTATAAGAGGAGAAATAAGACTCTTCTTATATAAGACGCGCCCTAGATAAGACGCGAACTTTACTGTATAAACGAGACATTTTGTCTTAAATAAGATAAGACCCGACTTATCTAAGAATAGCCCTTAACACCTGTTTTGCTCTTGGCTAAGTCGCGTCTTATTTCAGACGAATTGTGCCGTTTATACGGTGAAGTTCGCGTCTTATTGTGGACGCGTCTTTTTTTTCCTGGTATAAATGGCCCTAATTGCTCCACCTGTAGGCTTCATTCTGGCCGAGCAATGGATAACGAGACACACCCACCCAGAATGTTTCAATTCAGTTTGTTCCGCGACACTGGAACTAATAAAATCACGTACGCAATTTTGAAAGCGGTTTTCATCAATCACATCTCTAAGAGGTCGACAATTTGACTTTTGAATCTGTTTTACAAATATTGCAGTATAAAACTGTTGCTCAATTATTTCAATACTTATTTAGCTATTTTTTTAAAAGTTCATCCAATAATCCCCACAGTTGGGTTTGCAGCCTTCCTGCACCTCTCCCCTGCTAATTTCTCATGCCCTCCCCGAATCGGTTGTCATGTTGTCTGATTGTAGGTATCCACGCTTCAGGAATCTCAATTGCACTGTCCCTGTTGATGTTGTTAGGGTGAAGTCTTATGTGAATAGGCTCCTTAACTCTACGAGAGTACCAGTGAGGGTCTCGGTCAATAAACTTAACTTTGTCCCAGAGAGGATAATGCCCGGTCTTATTGGCGTGAGAAACGGCCGAATTAGACCGTTCGAACACGTCAATAAGACCGGGCATTATCCGCTCTAGGACGACGTTAAATCCTAAATTACCGATATGTTCTATTCCCTTACTTATGAGTGCCAGCTCACCAACAATAACTGGCACAATCTCTGTTTCCACTCTCCGTATTTTCGTGATTTCGATCTCAAGGTCTTTAATTTGTATTTCGAGATCTTTTCAGTGACCTTTGTCGAGGTGTTTTGGTCGGATGGTACTGACAAATCGATAAGCTTGCAACATCGGTTGGCGTGGTCCTTGATCAATACCTATATCAGGCATCTTCTCTTACAACTCTCTATCCGTATATATCTGTGTAATTTAAAGGATTGTAACTTTATTAATATTCAATTTCGGTGACCGTCTCAGGCTTATATTGGTAGCACCTCTTCGGTACTTCTATTCTGTAAATGCTGACACTCCTTTCAATGGATATATGCAGCTGCCTCATTAATACTGTACCTCTCTCAAGATCTAGTTTTTGGAAGTTCGGGGCATCCAGTGTATGATCCATCGTTTCTTCTTGCCTGTTACATATCCTGCTTAGACTTGAGTGTCATATTCTTCACAATTCTTGCGAAGTAAGACTTGGTAGGGAGGTTCTGGTCCTGGGCTGCATTTATCAGACCCTCGGTCTCTGAGCTTTCATTCTTGTACTTCTGAGCCACTGGTTGGTTTTGCAATCATCAATTACCGTACTTCCTCGAATAAGCGCCTGGGCGCTTATTTAAAACTTTCTGCTAAAAGGAGGACTGTCTATTGTAAGGAGGGCTGTACAGTACCGCAAATCATCCCCAACCGCAAATGATCCCCAAAATGAACCGCAAATGATCCTCGACCGCAAGTGATCCCCAAAGTCGACCGCAAATAATCCCGAAAGAAAAATAGGAATGGCTTGCACTCAAGTTAGCGGATGATCGTGTCAATTTTATTATTATTAAAAAAACGTCAGATTTAAAGCGAAATTTTACTTCTCAAATAAATACATGAATATAAACTAAATGAAATAAATCATTCAGTGTAAAAAGGCAACACACGACTTTTACCTCATGTCAAAATGCTGCTTGTTCCAATGAATTTTTCTCTAGTGGGTAGATTATGCCCTGGAGGAAAACGTTTTGGCTGAGCAAATGTGATCTTTGCCGCCTATATTTCATACTGAGAGGTCATGAAACCATACTGATTTTCTGCGTTATTGTTTCTGGTCGGCATGATTATTGCTCTTTGATGCAAGAGCATTTCCTTTGACCTCTTTTGAAATGCAATGCTCTTCATTGCAACTAAATAAGGGTTTTAGCTTGTTTAATTTTAGTCTTTGTAAAGACAATGATCCAGACGCGAATTTTTATTTAGAAAAAAGTAGCTGTGAATACTATAACGAAGATAGCTTTAAAAACGACAGGGTCAGCGGCGCTATGTAATGGCGGTCGCAAATTTATTAGCTCCGTGTTCTTTGCTGTTTTTGACGGTGTTGCTCAAATCCAATGACCTCACTGGCCCCGTCTACCAGGACAACTGTTTCAGTTGTTCCAACTGCCTTGCTGTTAGGCGATCCTTTTTGGAATGGGTAACAGGAGTAAATGTATATTCTCGGAAAGGAACACGACTGCCCTCCGCCATCTTGGATTCTAACTACAAGTCAAGGTTTGTCACCCTTTACATTCTGCTCATTTGCGGTGATATAAATCCAAACCCTGGACCTCAGTGGAAATTTCCATGCGGCGTTTGCCACAAGCCTGTAAAGTCCAACCAGCAAGGAATACAGTGCGATTATTGTGATCGATGGTATCACTCAAAATGCTGCATGAATGATCTTATTTATGATGCCTTGGCTAATAGCTCCTGCCTATGGATATGTTGTGATTGTGGTTTACCGAGTTTTGCTACCTCACTATTCGATTATTCTAGCTGTATGGAGACGTCAAATCGTTTTTCTCCACTGGCGCACACGCATTCTCAGGCAGAAAATATGGATGATTCTGTATCATATCAAACATCAAGAGGTCTTCCAAATTCAACATCGACGCCCAAGAAGACCCCAAGTCTTCCGTCTGCACAATCTGCCCAAAAAAGCCGTCGCCTTAGGCTGCTTAATGTTAACTTTCGATCTGTCGTTAACAAAATAGACCAATTCCATGCTATGGTTGACAGCGTTAAACCTGATATCATTGTTGGTACAGAATCTTGGCTTCGACCCGATATTATGAATAGTGAAATATTCCCTTCCAACTACACAGTTTATCGTCGTGATAGGGATACAAGTGGCAGCGGTGTATTTATAGTAGTTACTGACGAAATATTAGGGAACTTAAGAAACACGACGACGGCTTTGTCGACGACGACCGGAAGTGAGTTACAGTGTATTGCGCAACCGCGACTAGTAAATTTCGTCGTCGTGGTGTCGTCGACGACGCCAAACAAAGTAGAATCACGTCGTCCTGCAATCCACAAGCCTCGGCAGGTATAAATCCACTGTTTTGAGCGATTTTTGAAGTCCTTTGCATTTCTTTATTCTCGTAAATCCAGGTATCGTTCTTTTTTTCTCCTAACAAGCGATGTTGATTGAAAATTCGACTAATGAATTGTTTTTACTTCGAAGAATGACAACAGCTGTGGAGGCCAAGCGAGCGAACTCGTAAGTGATAAATTTATTTGTACGTTTAGGTAAGGCAAATCAAATGTGTTTAATTTAGAGGAAATAAACTTTATATGGAAAACAGCTATCACATCAGCATATGTCTCTTTTTCCAAATCTAAACTCTGTCAGATACTCGGACTCAGTTATCTCATTCAGTTGAAAGCTGAATAATCTTCGTGCGGAAAGCAGATTTTTCCTCTCCGAAAGGTCAGACAACACAAAAAATCATCGTCAATGAAATTAGACGTACGGCTTAAAAAATAAGATCTTGCATTGTTTTAAAAGACGCCAATGCGGAAAAGTTTGGTGCGAACGGACATTACAGTTTTACATTTGTGTTTACATTCAGTGTCGTCGTCGTCGTCGACCTACCGACCGACTGCATCTTAAGTTTCCTTTTTCCCGCCGAAACTGACGTTCTCGTATAGTCTTTTCCCAGTCAACAGACGTCGTCGTCGTGAACTTTGTCGTGGTTCTTAAGTTCCCTATTATCAACATCATGTGAAATGGCTTGGGCAAAGATCAGCATAGCTGGCTGCAAAGACCTCTATGTCTGTTCATACTACAGACCGAAAGCCGATGATAGAGACAGCCTGGACCTCTTGTTTAGTTCACTTGATAGGATCTGTAATTCCAAGAACTGCCACATTTGGCTTGCTGGTGATTTTAACTTCCTTGGTATTGACTGGGCAAGTAAAACCTTGAAACATAACTGTCCTTAATTCTTCAGACTTGCACGAATTATTTGTAAAAAGTCTGGACGACTATGGTCTCACACAGATGGTTGACAAGCCAACTCGACTCAGCAATACACTTGACCTATTTATGACTAACAATCCAACACTCATCTCTGAAATCAAGGTGATACCTGGACTAGCAGACAACGATGCTGTTACCATTGAAGGAGACATATCACCGGTTGTTAACAAACAAAAGCCGAGGAAAATTCACTTATACAAGAAAGCAGATTGGGAGGGTTTCAAAGAATTTATGCAAGGCTTCAGCGATGAAATTTATGATCGCACACCTCTTTCCGGGGAAGAAAATGAAAATGATGCTGAATCACTCTGGCAAGCCTTTAAAAGCCAACTGCACCTTGGAATCAACAAATTCATTCCATCTAAAATTGCCAAAAAGAAAACTTTGTATCCATGGATAGATGCAGATCTTAGAAGATTGATCAGGAAAAGAAACAGATATTTTAAATAAAAAACAGAACAAACAATCCAAGAGATATCAATCATTATAAATCTCTCAAGCGAGAAGTACAAAGGAGGGTCAGGAAAAGTTATTGGAGTCATGTTGAGGAGATCTTAGAACCAAGAGATGCTGAAAATAACCCCCCTACCTTCTAAACGCTTTTGGTCATTTATCAAACATGCACGCAGCGATAAATCAGGAATTTCTTCGCTAATGGCTGGGTGTGACATAGTAACAGATTCGACTACTAAAGCCAAGTTAGTTAATGACCAGTTTCAGAGGGCCTTTTCCAAAAGCGTACCAATGAAACTTAAACATATTGCTGAGCAAGCAACCAATGGACAAGCATCTGGGGGCTACCCTAGTATGCTACCAATAAACATCACTGTTGCAGGTGTTGAAAAGTTATTGAACAAGTTGAATCCCTATAAGGCACCTGGTCCAGACAACCTACAGCCCCGAGTCCTAAGGGAATTAAGTTGCCAGATTGCTCCAGTCCTTTGCAATATATTCAAGGTTTCCCTTAGAACAGGTACTGTTCCTGATGACTGGAAGTTAGCTTATGTAACTCCAATACACAAAAAAGGACCTAGAAAACTACCTGAAAATTACAGACCTGTTTCCCTTACATGTATATGCTGTAAATTAATGGAACACATTCTGGTCTCACATATATCAAAGCACTTGGATCGCTACGGTATTTTAAACGATTCTCAACACGGTTTCAGGCGAGCACGATCATGTGAAACCCAATTAATTGCCTTTATAGATGACCTTGCAAAAGAAATGCAGGGAGGAGGCCAAACGGATGTCATCGTTATGGACTTTAGCAAGGCATTTGACAAGGTTCCATACAATGGTTTGCTATACAAATTGTTTAAGTGTGGCATTGATGATATTACAGTGCAGTGGTTGAAAAGTTTTCTTGAGAAAAGAAGACAAAGTGTAGTTTTAGAAGGAGAGCATTCACATTCAGTTCCGGTAACATCAGGTGTACCCCAAGGATCAGTGCTGGGGCCGTTAATGTTTCTTATTTTTATTAATGATCTCCCATGTTATGTTAAGTCAAGGGTCCGTCTTTTTGCCGATGACACCGTCATTTATCTTACAATAAAATCTGAGAGCGATTGCCGACAATTACAAGATGATCTTCAAAACTTGGAGAAATGGGAATCCGACTGGTGTATGGAATTTAACCCAAGCAAGTGCAACGTTATACGGGTAACACGCAGACATACACCTTTCAAATTTCAGTACAAACTTCATGGCAAGGTCCTGGGAACTGTTGATACTACTAAATATTTAGGAATCAACCTCTCGCATGACTTACGCTGGAATGATCATGTAAATGCAATTACCACCAAAGCAAACAAGACTCTGAACTTTCTACGCCGCAATCTCCGCACGTGTTCGGGCAAATCCAAAGAACAAGCATATAAAGCCCTTGTGAGACCGAATGTTGAATACAGTGCCACTGTCTGGGACCCTCACGTAGCTAAGAACATACAACAGGTTGAAATGGTCCAACGCCGAGCAGCTCGCTGGGTACTCGGGCGCTACGATAGATTAGACAGTGTAACTGATATGTTATCTTCTCTTAAATGGAGATCTCTGGAGCTCAGGCGATCTGACGTACGTCTTTGTATGTTGTACAAGTAGTGTAATGGATTAGCCACTTACGAACGCGACAAGCTTCCGAGAGAACATAAGAGCGGAATGAACACCAGGAAATCGTCTCTCTGGCATCGATTTAAAGAGCCACATTGTACATTTGATTATTATAAGAACTCTTTTTACCCTAGGGAAATTGCACAGTGGAACAATCTCCCACCAGAAATTGTAGCATCTACTTCGCCATGTTTATTTCGGCAATCCCTGTGTAATCTTACATATTGATTAGTAATTTTATGTTATTATTGTATTCATTGTTGGCATTATTATTATTATTATTATTATTATTTAAAGCAGTCTGCAATACTCTGTTGAGAGTGAAGACTTAATTGGTAAATAAATAAATAAAACATGTTAGCCGAAAACCGAAGTCGCCTAAATTTAAAATGCGGTACCCTTGAAACTGGCCTTTCGTTCCTCCATATGAACATTCGTAGTTTAGCCAATAAATTTGATAAGCTTACAAATTTTCTAGGCCAACTTCGAGTGAAATTTACTATTATTGGTATTTCTGAGACTTGGCTTGATGATTGTTATCATTTTTCCGATATATAGCGGGTTATAAAAAAAAACTGAAAACTGCAACAATGATTTACCTCTTCTGGTGGTTACAGTTTTGAGGTTCAAAGTAATTCCTAGCTAATTGAAATTTATTAATATTAAATGACTTTACCACTTTACTTTCTGTAAGTCATATTTTCAGGTGTTATAACCTTGCAATAATACATAATTGGGGAGCAGGGGTGGCACAGTGGTGAAAGCACTTGTCTCCCATTTGTCTTTATTTTTATGAATACAGCCTTCCCCCTAAAGTAAAGTTAATAAGCTCTTCCATTTTCACCCTAATCTCACTGCAGGTGTGACACTATCTCTTTGGGCGAACCCATTAAATCGTGAGCTATGCCCAGTTACTGTCCTGTTCTCATGGTTACTTATTACAGGTTAGTACATTATTTTTGTCTTTGCAACATTCCAATTGATGTGGTCTTACATTTTAAAGTTCATTCAGATTATTGTGATGACATTGCATGTTTTGTTTGACCTTTTTGGGGTTCTTTTACCTTTACAATTCTATCATTTTTCACTTCCTGCAGGAATTAGGAAAGAGCAAAATTATATTTTTCCCCGAGTTGCTAAAAGCAACAGAGCAGTTCATCCCAACTGTGCTCGAGGTGTCACTACATACAGAAAAACCTTTTTGGAGGTATATGTGCTATTTTGCTTTTATAAGACAGTAACAACAAGCTATCAAGCAGTTTTCAGCTGTTGATGTAAATAAATGGTGCATTTTGTGGGAAATTTACAGTACATGCCATTTAGGCACCCTCGACGATGGAATCCATTTGGATAATATATACCTTTCATTTTAGTTTAGCTCCAAAGAAGTCTTTACTTGGATAAGCCCTGTTGAACTTGTTATGAAAAAAAAACTGTCCTTATTAATATAATATTAAATTATAATAACGAATGGGTGTCACCGGACTTGTTATTGTGGTAGAGCTGTGCCGACAAGTGTATGCCAGCTGCACTTCTTACGATTGTTGAGCAAGCACTGTGGCAATGGCAGTGTCAAGTTAATTCTATTTTATGGCGATATTAAATGCTATCTTCCCCATTTTCATCTGTTTTTATTCTCACTGATTTATATTCTAATATGCTATTTTACCTGTCAAGGTAGATTGAATATATAAAATTTATTTCTGTTTTTTTGTTTATTTTCAACCTATTAAATTTTTTCAGCAAGTTAGAACAGAGTGGTGTTTTTTATCTCTGTTTTTGCATTTAATCGTTCAGTATTGAAAATACAATAATAATTATACTAAATTTACATTGAGGTGTCACTCTTTTCCTTGAAGACCTCATGTTAATAATATACTCAGGAAGCTCTTTTTCCAGGCTGCTACCTCACTATGCCCATTGAGGGATATGCAGTGTAAAACTAGTGAATCGCCTTAAATATTTGAAATCTAGCTCCTTTGTAATTTACCAAGATTTATAGTCTAGGACAGAAAAGTTGCAGAGTATGTTCTATTTATGGCATAGTGCTTCTACTTATTGTTTTAGATGTCCAAGACTCTTTTTGGTAAAGAGTTCACCACACACAGCATCAGACGGTCTGCAGCCCGATGGGCTGCCAGATGTGGGGCCGATGACAGCTCTATCAAAAGGGCAGGAAGATGGTATGTGATACAATGTAGATTTCTCACAATATGTTGCAGTTAAGGAATCTCATATTTTATTTGTAAATAATTATTATTAACTATTAATATGATTAACATACTTTGATTGAAATAAATGATCTGGCTTATTAACTTTTTAGCTCTATATATATGCTCATTTTTTTTCTTTTGCTTATTTAAAATCAGTAAATTGGCTAAATCAAGTGTTGCATTCAATTTCAGGAAGTCCAACAGTTTTGAGCTCTACACCCAAGATGCCAGAGCTGAAATGATAAAAGAGCATCATGATGGCCAACCAGTCTCTGACCACAAAATGTGGATTTTCAAACCACTGCGATAATAAATAAAAAAGAACAAATTTATTGACCTGAATGTCAACGATCTTGCGGTGATTTTTTTTTCATTTTGTAAAGCTCTTTTAACCCCACCAGTCAAAAAGACATGAACACATTGGATTGATTCTGACAGGTCATTATATCCAATAAATTTTGATAGTCATATGACCATACGTCTGCCTGACTGTCGGAACCACAGGCACATCAATAAAAAACAACTCAACCAACCAGTATGGCAACCCAAATGCAACTCAAGGTTTAAATTATTTGGAAGGACCTGGACTTTTAGAGGAAAAAAAAGTCGTGTCTTTCTCAGTGTTATTTTCGATGTTTACACTCGCATGGTTTGCACGGGCCCTGAAAAGTCCTCAAAAAAGCGTCATGTCCTTGAATTGAAAAATTGTTGGTTATCCTTGAAAAGTCCTTGAAGTTTATACCAAGTCCTTGGATATTTTTGAAAGCTCCTTGAATAAAAAGAACCTTTAATTTTAAAAAGAAGATCAGGCCCCGGTTGTTCGAAAGGTGGATAGCGCTATCCACTGCATAAATCACTATCCACTGGATAGTGCAATATTGGTTGTCGTAATACTTAACCGCTGGATAGTGATTTATCCGGTGGATAGCGCTATCCAGCTTTCAAACAACCGGGGCCTGATGTTTTGTGCAAAGGAATGATTGAAAGCACAACAATACACAAATTTTACTTGGTGATCATGAAAGTGTTTTCGTATGATTTCGGTATTCCAGGCATAGTTCATTTTCCGTTATTTGAAGTACCCTTGAAACCATACCTCAATGAAGGAAGCTATTGCAATAAGCAAACCCCCCTCCAGCTGCACATTTGAAAGGCCTTTACTTCATGCTTCACATTATTAATTGGAGAAAGAAGTCCTTGAAAAGTCCTTTATTTTTTTCAAAAAAATGATTTGCGAACCGCGACTAGTGTGGGTAACAGAGAAAGAGCAAGTGATTTAAAACAAAGAAGATGAATTTTGTTGGAAGAAATTAAAACATGAAGAAAATGTTAAAACTTGAAAACTTGAAAGTGAACAAGCTCATAACCTGACTTCGGAGAGAAACTTATCAATTAAGTAAAGTCCTAACCTAATATAACAGGTATGCATTGCGAGATAAAAAAAAAGGCAGATACAGCCAGTCTTCCCTTGATTGAGCAAATGCCACAACTTGAACTAAGACAAAAAACCTCTACTTAGGTCTACTATTTAGCAATTTATATAATTTCCCTGGCCTCAGTTCATTATGCTGAGTAAAAACAAGGTTTTCATCAAAATTGCATTTCTTAAATAAGTTGTAGATATATTTCCTTTGACTAAACAATGAAGAATTTTTTCCACTTTTAGATCTATGATTTCTCATAGCAACTGTCCACCTATGAAGTGGAGGGCAGTTTATGGTTCCAACTTCCCAGAGGTCTTTCACCTGCTGCAGCTTCTCAATGTTTCTGGGTATGGACAATGAATCCAGCCATTCAAGCAAAGATACAGATCCGTACTCCCTGAACATTGCTAATGTTGCAGGGTCAGTGGTAGCTATAGAAACAACAGGTTGGTTATCTGTAGGTGGGACAAAGGCAGATGTTGGAATAGACTGGACTTGGCCCACTGATGGAGGGATAGGGCTGGTTGTAGAGATAGAGACAGTAGGTTGATTGCTTGCTAGAGAATTTGCTGATGGAATAGGACAGTTGATTGCTGAGGAAATGAATGATGTGCTAGGTGTAGCCAAACCAGGTTGGTTGATGCCAGATGGAACAAATGCTGTTGTGGATAGTGGTGTACTAGGTTGCTGGCTCGTAGACTGGATGAAAGCTGCAGGATGTGTGGACAGAGTAGGCTGGTGGGTTGCAGATGAGATGAATGATGTTCTTGGGGAGGGCAAAACAGGTTGTTTGGTGCAAGATGTAATGAAAACTAAAGATGGGGTGGACAAAGCAGCTGGACAGCTTGAAGAACTGATGCTGGCTGAAGCTGGAGTTGGCAAAGTAGCTGGACAGCTCGAAGAGCTTATGCTGGCTGAAGCTGGGGTTGGTAAAGTAGCTAGACTGCTTGTAGAAGAAGGGATGGTGCTGGCTGAAGCTGGGGTTGGTAAAGTAGCTAGACTGCTTGTAGAAGAAGGGATGATGCTGGCTGAAGCTGGGGTTGGTAAAGTAGCTAGACTGCTTGTAGAAGAAGGGATGGTGCTGGCTGAAGCTGGGGGCGGTAAAGTAGCTAGACTGCTTGTAGAAGAAGGGATGGTGCTGGCTGAAGCTGGGGGTGGTAAAGTACCTAGACTGCTTGTAGAAGAAGGGATGGTGCTGGCACTGTTGGCCACCATTGAAATGAAAACAGAAGACCAATAGGCCACTTGCCTTGCTGCATGAAGTGCAGGGCCAACGTCACTTCCTGGATGGTAATCCTCAATTTGCTGAGAGATGTTTGACACTAAGTTAACCAGATTGCTTGGTGCAACTGGTCCTTGACGAGGTGTTGAGCAATCTCGAATGGCCACACAGTCTTGGTGCAATGCATGACTTATTTTTTCTGCATCTTGTACTATTTGTGTTGCAGAAGGAATTGGGTCTGATAAAACATTGCAAACCTCATCACGGGATTTCAATGTCTCCAATACCATGCAAAGATCTGTCTCCTAGGAAAGGAAAAAACAACTTTAAATACAGTAAAACTGCTTCACAGTTACATGATGTATATGTTGCAGTTTAGCATACAAGCTGAAAAGGTCTATTAAGATCACATTTGCTTCTTTACATGTTTGGGTAATAAACTGTGTCTCAGACTTTTGTCCAGTGGTTTCTTCTTTTGATACAGTGTATAAGCAGATAAAGCTAGGAATAACAAATCGTTACCGCAATCTGGGAAAAAAATAACCAACACCGGAAAAAGAACTCAAAATTCTCACAAACGTTTTTTTAGAAAACTTATTGGTTCACAGGCAATAGATTTTGCAGCGACTTGCCTGAATCAAGATTATGACAGAATATAACAACAAAGCAGTCAATGTTGATGCATACCGGAGAAGAAACAACAATTATTATAGTTCTTTGACACAGCAGGAAAAAGTTTATGCTGCATGCAGTGGGAAAAACTATCTTCCAATACACTGCTTGCCCTATATATCTCTCTTTAAATACAAAAAGAATCTGTATAATCTGCAACTGTTAATAATGCTTGGAACCAATTATTATGAACATAAACACGATGGAAATCACTAGGTATGAAACAGAACAATATCACTTGCATTCCTGCAAACAGTGGAGGATAGCAGCCATATTTCAGCTTGATGTGCAAGACGAACATAAACAGATCTTTTTCTCTTCTTTGGAGGCATTTACAACTAAGTAAACTCATTCACAACTGACTCTGGAATCAAAACAATGCTGTAGTCCTTTTTTGCAGATAACAGTGCATTGCAAAATTATAATTTGACTTGTGTCCCGACATGTACAAGCAATTTATCATGTGCAACAAGACATGTGGCTCATGCTTCTCTGGTGTGTATGTGCATGTGTCTCAACCTTTCACTCCAAAAGTGAATGATAAGGGTGGTTCTAACTTTTGAATGTGAGAATGAAATCCTATGGTGGGATAATTCAAATGAAACCTCTCCACCTGTTTTTCAGAAAAATGAAAAATGAAATTTGGATTTTTTTTTGCGGGGGCGGGGGGGAGGGGGTAGAATTTGTACTTTAGCCACATCTGGGAGTGAAAAGGTTAAATAAACACCTAAATGCAAATAAACTATTTGACATGCATTCAGAAGTGTTTTTCTGCAATTGTTGACCTGATTCATTACAAAGTGCCATCACATGATCATTATTTCATCTATTTTAATAAAATTTACATAATTTCATGGGGTTATCAAAATATCTGCACTTTAATGGTATAAAATCATGCTAACTCCAATGTAAAGTGCAAGTCTTAATAACCAATGTTGTTTTCTGTCTTTCTAGTGTCATAACAGTTTTACATTTGACTCAACAACACATCACATTGGTGAAAAGACTCAAATAATAAATAATAATAATAAATAAAAACTTATATAGCGCAAGGTGCTTTACAATTAATTAAAATTAAAAACTTAAAAATTAACAAGACGAATAAAAACATTTTCTAAATAAATAAGTCTTAAGATCATGCTTAAAAGTATCTAAGTCCACTGCCAGTCTCCGATTGTCAGGTAGGCCATTCAAAAGTGTCGGTGCACAGACAGAAAAGGATCGATCGCCATACTTTGAATTGGACCGAGGAACCTTCAAGAGATCCCTAGATGAAGATCACAATGGCCGTGTTGGCACATATCTGTCCAGAAGATCTGCTATGTAACTGGGTGACAGTCCATTAAGCGCCTTGAATGTTAATAACAGGATCTTAAACACAATACATTGACTAACAGGGAGCCAATGAAGCTCAATCAACAAAGGGGTTATATGATCATACTTCTGTTTACGCAAAATTAGACGTGCAGCACAATTCATGACAGCTTGAAGTCGTTCAATAAGATATTTTGGAAGTCCATACAGTAATGCGTTCCCATTATCCAACCTACACATGACGAACGCATGAACTAAAATCTTGGTACTCTCCACGCTTAAATACTTTCTAATGCGAGATACATTACGAATATGAATACGTACTTGATTGTCATCTTCATTCTCACTGGATAGCTCTTCCCACTGAGATTCTGGCTCTGAAAGCTCCTACAGACAAAATCACACAACCAAAGAAAATGCAATAATTTCTTACCAAAGAAACGTATTCTGTGCTGTCTTTATAAGTAAACTGCAAGTGTTCCCTGCAGATGAAAGAACCTATCATCTAATATTATACACAGGGATCTTGTTTTCTAGCTATGAATATTACAGAAACTTATCGATCTTCTCTATGACTATGACACGGGTCACAAGGACATTCATGTCACTGCTTATCACATGACTCCTGGTTTCAAAACTTTATTCTAAACTGGGATGTACCGTGTCATCTATACAGGCAACTAAATTCTAGCTCTACATCACAGTTTTTTCATGTTCACTTGTTTTTAGTGTCCCATTAAAAGAGCGGTAAAGTAGATATATTTTTTTAAAAACAAGAACAACTTGCCACTCACCTCTTCATCAGGTTCTGACTCTTCAGATGAGTCCTACAACAAAAACGAGAAAAGATAAGGCGAAATGACGAGCTACATCCAAAAGGGATCCTTCACGACTATTTAAAAATGTGCGGCTTTCCTGTACACAGAATATTGACAAATTGGCTTCTCGCAAACTTTGGAACATAAACGGACTTTCCGCTCTATGCAAATAAGTAAGACTAAGAGTCGAGCTCACGCTGAATGAAGCTGATGAAGTGGTCGGGTTCTCCGAATCCAGCGGGTTCGAAATACGTAGTACGAGATAAATTCATAGAGTTAGTCCACGAAACTAAACCCTCAATTCAAAATCGTTCCAGGGATGGAATTGTTACAACCCTGATCAATAGTTTGCCAAGCTAAATTAAAAAGTGAGATGTGATAAGCTATGACAGGTATATTGTGCGGTATGTGGTGAGAATTCTGCGAAATGAAGGTTAAAAGGGGAAAAGAATGCCTTACGTTGCGATGACTTTCTGACGCATTACTAGTGGATGCAACGACCTCCAATGAGTTGAAACCAGCTGAATCAACCGAAGCAAAATTTCCCTCGCTTTCTGCCATATCGTCAACAACGTTCACAAGGAAATGACTCACTTGGTAACCACGTCTTTGTCCTCGTAGGAAAATGTGACGTCACTGTAGGAATCTGTAGGAATTGGTAGGAATCCACTACCATGTATGGTGCGCAAAAAATTTTAATAATTCTGTTACGCTTTTCGCGGTACGTCCGATAATAATAATTATTACCACAAATGACTAAGTCAATTATCAATATTAACTGCATGAATTGCCACTTGTTATTATTTTAGCATTGTACCTGGAGCAAAAAAACTAAAGCAGCCAAACGTCTCCACGTCATTCAAATGGAATGCCCCTGAAGTACTTTCATTAGCATCTCAGGGAGCACTGTACATCATGACACACCTTCCAGTGCCAAGTCCAAAGAAGGAATCATCGATGATTAGACATATTGTTGCAAGTGACAATGAAAATAGTGACACTGATGATTTTGAGGTAATTAGGTTAAGTATCTTCTTCATTAAAAGAATTGTTTTTGACTTCCCTGAATCCATTTTCCAAATCCGGAGGTTGACTAGGTTGTGTAAATGCCTTTCTCTATGTGTCCTGTAAGTACCCCCAGCTTCTGTCTTTTTGATTGAACATGCCTCTTGGTGCATTTAACAATGAAGCAATGTCTCCCTGACTCTTCCCACAAAATTTTACTGGACTCTTCCTATTACCTATTCTGGGATCATAACACTGAACTGAAGTGTAAGTCATACCCAGCCTTTACTTGTTTATGTGTTGTTGAAGGCACCAATACTGCGGCTAAAAAAACTGTTCATTATAAATGCCATTCAATTCTTGCTTTGTTGATCAGGTAGATACCTGCACATCTTACCTTCTTGAATTTAGGCTCCAAAAAATTCAATTGTGCGTGAAAACCTTGGCAGCCGATATCAGTAGTGTGACCTTCCCAGAATTTTTCCCTAGGTAAAACAAAACCCCAGATGAATTTACCTTGGGAGATTTTTTTGATGAAATTGCCCTAGGAAAATCGGTTTTACCCAGGTAAAAGTCTGTAGTGTGACCACAGCTATTCATTTATCATTTGTTAGCGATATTTGTGTAATAGTATTTATCACTACAATTTGTTATCCTATCTGGCTTTAACAGAACCATGGAGACCATAGTAACATTCAGTATCATTTATTTCAATTTATATTCTGAAGCTGGATGTTCCCACATTTGATGGGAGCTTAAGTAAATCAAATAAGTCAAGCACTAAATCACCACCATTGACTGGACCTTTGACAGTGTCATTGGCTGGACCTTCTGCTGTGTCGGTAGCTAGGCCTTCTTCTGTTTCGGTAACTGGGCCTTCTGCTGTGTCAGTACCTGGGCCTTCGGCTGTGTCAGTAGCTGGACCTTCTGCTTTGTCAGTAGATGGACCTTCTCCTGTGACAGTAACTGGGCCTTTTGCTGTGTCAAGTCCAGGGCCATCTGTCACTTCTGCTGCTACACTGATGGAGAATTATAGGTATTTACACAAACTTAATCGTTGTAAGGTTGGTAGCTTCATGTATATGAGCTTTCTGATAGGATCTAAAAAATGTTCTGCAATAAGGAAGTGTCTTAATTGCTTTAATATGGTAGATGGGTATCCATGATTGTGTTTTAAATCATTTTTGAATTTTGTTGAAGGTATTACAAGCTTTTCTCGCTTCAACCATTTGCCAGCAAAATAACACAAGCTACCGTTCACATTTTCCAAATTTATTAGATCAGCATTCACCAATGTGGTTTCAATTTAATCTATTTTTTTCTTTTAAAGAAACTTTTAACTCAATAGAAGACCACCTTTATGAAGGAACCAGCATTGTACATGTACTATCTGACAATACACAAGTTCTTATCAAATAAATAAATACAGTCATATTATTTTTATTTCTATTAACCTTTGTTTTTCTACCGTTTTTGTTACTTTTGAAGGTCAGCAGATGAAGTGTATGCAGGTCTAATATTTGATGAATTTAGTTCTGATGAGGAAATAATCATTGAAAATGAGAAGCCTGCTCCACCCAATATTGAAGCACAAATCATCCTAATCTTTCATCAGTTATAAGAGAGTCTGAAATATCCAAATTTAATATAAGTAGAAATCATATATGGGAAGGTGCCAAAAGGGCACTCAATCGAAAGTCATTTAACCCCCAAAACAGAATCTCTGTAAAGTTTACAGACGACATGGGCATTTCAGAAGGGGCAATAGACCTTGGGGGTCCAGCCAGGGAATTCTTTCCACTTGTAACCGAGAGGTTGCTCAATTCCCATCTGTTTTTTGGGGGTGCTTTTTCTAAATTCTTACCTCTCAATGCAAAGTGTTTAGAGGATGGGGAGTATCGTTTAGCTGGGCAGATATTTGCTTTGTCATTTGTCCATGGTGGTCCTACATTGAAATGCCTCTCAGATGTGTGCTATAATGGTATCGTGAAAGGGATCCAAAATGTGAATGCATCAGTCAGTGATGTTTGTGACTGTGATCTAAGATTGTCTCTTGAAAAATTACTGAATTTCTCAAATGTACAAGAGGCAGAAGATATTATTAATGATGCCAAACTTGATTTACTGTTCGATATGGCTGGCACATTTCAGGTAATTAAAACCACTAGTGATATTGAAAACCTTGTTCAGAAAACTGTCAACTGGTATGTTTTGGGAAGAGCACAACCGGCGTATGACAGTTTCAAGGAGGGTCTTCGTACATTAGGGGTATTGGACTCAATTTTGCATTACCACAAGTGATGAGGGAAGCTTTCTGTTTCAAGCCTGACACACTGACTGTGACTGATTTTGATGACATGTTCTCTGTCACACATGCATGTGAAGGATCTAATAGAAGGGAAGTTGAGCACCTTGTTCTATCTCACTGGCAGGACTTGATGCAAGACTGTGAGGAAGAGTCAGCTGAAATAACCCTGTCAGATATCCTGTTTTTTGTATCAGGATGCAAAAATTTACCTCCCCAGGGACTTTCATGTCAAATATCATTTCTGCATGAACCTGATGAGAAATCAGGAATACTTTCTAGATTTCCTAAGGCAAGTAAATGTTCTTGTACCCTTTATCTTCCTGTACTTCATAAAACTTATGAAGACTTTAAGGAAGCTATGAGTTATGCAGTTCAAAATAGCCGGGGTTTTGGAATGGCATAAAAGGTGCTTTCCATACAAGCATTTCATGAGTAAAAACATGCCGTTTGTACATTAGATCAGTACTCAGACTTATGTCTAAAGTTTAATAGAGATCTGTTACAAAATGTTATGTTAATTTTATTTTTTCTAAATAAATATTTTTATGCAGGGCTGTCACTAAAGACTATAGGAAGGGAATTCTCCTAGCTACTATGAGCATAACCCCCAGCAACTTTTTCATAGCAAACAGAAAGAAGTAGAACTAAAAGAACTTACCAAGACTAGCTGATCAATTCCCACATAGATAATATTACATTTTTCTGTCAGTAACTTAAAATCTTGGAGACCCCCCTGATATTCATCATTTCTATTAACTTCTGAATTTATAGTTTATAATGCTAATTTTATATATCTAATACATATATCAACTCGTTGGTTACAGTTACTGTGTGAAGTCACTGTCATTTTTAGATTTTTTCGAATTTTTTCCCTCATTGACATTGATGGTGTCCCAGTTTATCTCATTTGATTATGTGTAAACAAGTTAGTTTAGTTACCAAAGCACCAATTTCTAAAACCTATCTTTGATCATGTGTTAATGTTAGTTATGCATGCCAAAAATACACGTTATGAACTTGGGGAACTGTCTTAGAAATTCTTTCTTGACCACGCCAGCAGTGAAAGTTTGATGCTCAGCAATTATTTTGTTTTTCTTAAAGAAAATAATGCCTTTGTACTGTTAACATTTCAGAAAGTTGCAATCTTAGTTAGCAATTTGAGGCTTTGTTGGTTGAAAACCAAATAAAAAGACATTTGACAGCTTTAATTTCGAGTGAAGTACATAATTTTGTTCATCAATTGTTAATTCTTACCTATTTACCAGATTTAGAGGGCATTGTGAAACCCATTTGGGCCCCTAGACCAAATCGATAACCAGTTAGATATCAGACTATAATATAAGGGATGTGAAGAGCATCACTGCAGGGACTTAACCCTAGAGACGAGGTGCTGCAAATAGTTCCCAGTAGAGTCTAAATACTAAAATGGATAGTACATATACTTCAAGTGAATTTTAAAGTAGCATGGACCAGTCAATGTGTATATACCTGATTGAAAAAACGTTGTCGGTTGAAAGCATAAACCATTAACTATGAGACCCAAGGGCTTTATGGGAAACCTCTGAACTATTCACTTATTTGCGTTTTATGAGCCCCCATTTGCATTGAAGATTAATCAACATGCCCAGAGCGTACTCTGAAGACTTGCGTTTACGGGCCGTATGGCTGCATTTCTTCCTTGGTTATGATACTGAAGAAACGGCAGGTTTACTTGCAATGTCAGTACGGTCAGTAGAAAGGTATTTGAGAAAGTACGTACGCCGGGGTGAAGTAACTGGAAAGAAATCCGGAAGACCTGTTGACCTTGTTGGAATGCATCCACGTGAGGAGCTGACAATGATGGAGGCAATGCTAGAGCATCCGGAGAGAAGATTAGCAGAAATTGCGAGAGAAATGCTACGAGTGTTAGGCAGACACTTCCATGTTTCGACTATTTGCCGGTATTTTCAAAGGAATGGTGTGACTAGGAAAACGGTAAGTTTTTACTCCGATCAATTTCACGTGCAACACTTGGTCAATGTGAAACAGGTTTTCTCTCTTTCTTTTAGCTAAGAAAAGTTGCACGACAACAAAGTGAGATAGCCAACGTCAATTTTCGCGCAGACACCTGTCTTCTAAATGCAGAGATGTTGGTTTTCCTTGATGAGAGTGGATTTGTAAGTACATTTTTGACTCATATCGCAGTTGCTGTATGGTGATATCAATTAATTTTATCGTTCCTTTTTTAAATCTTGAAAGGACCGACGTATCATGAGACAATCTGGTTACAGCTTCCGTGGCTGTCGCGCCGAAGTTCGTAGGCAGCTCTCAAACTGAAATCCAAGAATCACAGCCATTCCTATCATCTGCACCGAAGGATTGATAGAAATTGGAATTCACCGTGGAACAACAAATGGAGATGTATTTCTGCAATTTGTAAATGAGAGGATTGTTCCAAATCTTCTACCATTTGACGGTGTTAACCCGTGCTTGGTTGTTATAATGGGTATGATATTCTGTAGTACGTTCAAAGTATTAAGCTCGAGCTAAGTACAGTTGAACCTCTTTACAACGGTCACCTTGGGGACAGAAGAACGTGGCCGTTTTAAGGAGGTGGCCGCTGTTGGGAGCTTCAACTGTAAACTCAATGTATGGATTTTTTGTCCTCCGGAACGAAAAAATTAAGTAGCCGTTGTAGAGAGGTGGCCGTTAGCGGAGGTTCGACTGTATTAAGAGTACTAATTTTTTTTTGTGGTTTTGGTTTTCAGACAACGCTGCCATACATCATTCGCAACGCGTTATTGATGCAATCAACGCTTCGGGTGCATTACTTATTTTCTTTCCTCCATACAGCCCACATCTTATGCCTTGTGAAGGAGTGATCGGACAAGCGAAAAGCTGGATCAGAGAAAACGAACTAGTTTGGGAGCAGTGCGATGAACTGGAGACCATGGTCTTTGAAGCTTTTATGCAAATAACTGATGAAGAAATTGCAAACTACATCCGCCATTGTGAATATCTTTAATTCAAACATTTTATTCCACTTTTACTAGCTCGTTAACCAGTTTTTCCCTTTCTTTTTCAAACTGATCTCTCGTCAGCATTTCTTTGTCAAAGAGATCCTTTAGCTGAGCCACTTGACTATAAATCATTCCTCTTAAGCGGAGCTGTAGAACAAACAAAATTACATTAGTAATGCTTGCAGTTCTGTCTTGCTCAGAAAACTTGACGTGTGGCCTGTCAAATTCATGGATCTCACAACGTACGATTTTAAAAGGCAATTAATCGCAGCAATCAGAGCGACAACGAAAATCGTTTTCCTTAATTTTAATTAGATGTGCTCTTTTCTCGAATAACGGAGTAGCAACTTAGAGAATTATACCTTTTCCTCGGCACCTGAAACTGTTGCCGTTGAAGTTGCGGAGCAGCTCGCTTTGTTCCTCCCTGTGAAAAAAGAAACTTGTGGCATCTCGTCCTCGCTATGATGAGTTTTATTCACCTGTATTAATAAAGAAACAATCAAGTCATGAAATATTATTTTCCGTCCGAGTACGCGATGATGAACAAAAGTGTTAATTAACTGAGAAGCAAACGCACGCACGTGCATTTAAAATCGGCAAGTTTACAAGCGCGAAATCAAATATTAGAGAGCAATCATTTTTCTTTATTATCACAATTCCTGTCTTTATCTGCAGTTAAATGTCATGAAATTTCAGCGTTGATGTTATATTTTCTGAGCTTACCAACATTCTTGCCCAGCATTTTAGTTTAAAGTCCGCTATGCCTCCTCCATGCTTTTCTCGCAGACGTGCTAGTCTTTTTTCGTAGGAGTCTTGATCGTCATCCTCCATACTGTCTCCGCCGTCGATAGGGTCGCCTGCATTATAGACTTTGGAAAAAAAAAACGTTTACGATAAACACAAGGTTAGCAATTTTGTTACTAGTGCATTTTTGAAATGTCAAACTTCAAGCACGCAAATTAGTTATTAAATCATACCTGAAGTTTTCTTCCTTTTTGCTTGACCTTCCCTTCTTCCTTTCTCGTCCTGTTTGCGTTTCACGACACTGTGTGGATCCACCCATAGAGTGATCCACCCATTTTTAATACTTTTGTAGGCGTCTTCTAGTTGTTTGTCTGTTTTTATGTCGCACTTTCGGCGTCCTTCACTCATGTAGCCGATAGTTAAAGAAGACCAATTAGAAGCGGGACTTAACTCTTCGGAATAATTTGCAAGCAAATATTTCTTAAATTCGTTGACTGATACGAACTTCGGCAAGTCGCGTATGGTATACCGTTCAAATTGGCCCTTGTTGGCCAATTTGGACACCTTCATAAAAGCTCGGATAGTTTCCATAGTTCACCACGTGCAACACACACAAGAGAACAAAATATTATGCAAATGAAATAGACTATTTTCGATAAATTAAAATTCATACTTGGCTCCAAGGGCTTGAGGTAAGAAAACAAAAGAAATGTATTATTCATTATTGAGCCTCGAGGTGACTTCTTTTGTTTTACTCCCTAGTCCTTGTATTGGTCTATTCATTACATATTTATACCCATAAAGCCCTTGGGTTTCATAGTTTATGGTTTATCCTTTCAAGCGACAACGTTTTTTCAATCAGGTATAAATTCCTGTTTTGGGCACTGTCCTTAATGTTGCTTTAAATTTCAATATTGGAGTCTTGGACTAATAGCAGACATGGCATTGTTTGAGTCATCATGTTATACTCTACACATAATGCTCAGAGGATTTCCAGAGATAGGGGATAAAAAGCATTTCAACTAAATCTATTAAAAGAGGGTGAGTGTAAACTACCAGTATATAACACATATATAACTGCAGTTGCCTCTGCTTTGAAAAGCTTATGTTGTGGAACTGTAAAGTTCACATATTGAAGGAATAGAAGTGGAGATCCCATCTGTTTTCTACAGACCAGAGACACTGGAAAGGGAGGTGGACCCGTCTTCCCCCCTTGCACCCTGCACTGACCCTCCACAAAGCTTTATTTAATGCTCTGCAATTGGTGACAATTGCACTAACAACCATTATTTATTTTAGGGTCAAATTGTTTGGTAAACAGTTGCATCAGCTGCCTAAAAAACCCTCAGAGAATTCTTATTGAAATAACCTAAATAAACGCTTCAGAGAATGGTTATATTATTTTTTTGCAAGGATCTCTACTTACCGGTAAATGAAATTGAACAATAAAATCAAGACTGATTAATTCAAACTTTGAACACAAGGATTAATTCAAACTTTAAACACAATGCCTTAATCCGAATTACTAGTAAACAAAAATGTCACCTATGGTAATTAGTACTTTGTTAGAAAAATTGTCAAGAGTAACATCCATGGAGTGCAATTTCAGCATAGTCTCCCTAAGGCTTCAGTAGTTGTAATAATTTGTTACATTAGTTTTGCAACAAAGAATTTCCAACATACTCAATAACCTGCTTGTAGAGGTCTATTCTTGAAGTATTCACAAGAGGATCTATGTCTTGACAGAGATTCTGATAACATTCACCACTTAGTGGACTGCAAATAGGAGGTACTTGAACAAGTGTCTGCCTTGTGGGGAGGTTTCCAGCCCCAGAATCTTGCCGTTGGGGTGTAATACTGTGAAGACCAAGCAAGTGCTGATTGTTGTTAAAAAGTTGCAGTGGTGTTAGGTTATTCTCTGTAGAAATAGAATGATGGTTGTGGGCATTGACAAACTCTTCCAGAAGTTGATTTATTCTAGGAACATAGACATAATGTAAGCAAAATAAATCCGTGTTATTTGAAGGATCCAGGAGACCTTGCTGCTCTAACTCATATAACTCTGACTTAATGACATCAGGACAATGAATGTTTAAATCGCGATTAAACCACTCTACTCTTTGGTTGTGAACTGAACTTCCTGTGATGACTGACATCTCCCCTGCTGGTGATTGATTAAACATTTCTTCCCAAACACGGACGTTTTCTCCTCCTTTGTCAGTTCGTACTTTGAGTGGTCTTCCATACTGATTGACTGCATGTTGGAACAAAGTTAAAACAGTCTGGGATCTATTGCTGTTACTACATTCCCAATAGACAATCCGTCTGCTAAACCCATCTATACCAACGTGTATGACAAAATGCCAACGAATAAGCTTATGATTGCCATCGAGGTGCCACATGAAATTTGGGCGCGGTACAGAATAAACGCGGCGGCGAATTCTTCTGCATCTTCGATCATCAACACCTTGGGGATCAACGCGGTGAATGGACTCGCGTACACGGTTTCGTTGGACGGTTATTCCTCTAGCCCTTAGGTGGCCAGTAATCATCACTTCTCCGCAGTTTGGATGTTTATTTTTGATATCTCTTACTACACTGTCCAAACCATCCTGGTCAATACTGGAAAACCGGTCACTGTAGGAAATACCCAGCAGCTGCATTCTAGAATACAAAGCTGATCGTGATACATCACATACTTCTGCAGTTTGAGACATGGAATAACCCATATTTAGGTACCCTTCAATTGTTTCTTTAGATAGTAATATTCGGGGACGACCAACAATTCCCTAAATAATAACAAAGAACACTTAATAACAAGCAATAACCAGACTCATCACAGAACTGATGGTTGGCGAGTTTTAGATTTTGGGCTAGTACAACTTGAAATCTAAAACTCACCAACATGGCTTTAGAATGGCTCTAACAATGAGCTGAATGGAAAACACAACACAAACAAAGGTGAGCCACTTTAGTGCAAATGGTTTAAAAAAAAAAGAGGAATTTAGAATGAATTTTGCTTGTTCTCATACATTCTATCTTAAAATTCCAATTACAACAAACTCCCATAGAGCCTGGGCTGCCTGTGGGTTAACATGGTCTGACCCTTGATTGGAGAAAAGCACTTTGGCTGAGATACAAAAAAATCTAACGTTGTGTTGTTTCCTGGGACTTTTGTGTGAGGAAGCTCAAGAGAGGCAGGAAAGCTTGTTAACTTTGATTTTCTTTTCTTCACACCACATACTTTTACCACAGGGAGCGGATTCTTTCAATAAATAATTTTACACAGATATGAACATGCACAGACTCTGATCTCCCAAGAATCAATGTCATTGAACATGGAACGTTATTAGTAATGGCTAAAGAAGTCTATCATTGACGTAAGACGTTTTCCTAAGGGCAGTAAGCATTCTAAACGAATGCAAACATCCCAACAATATTTGGCCAAAAAGGCAAAACATCACTGTATAGCTTATTTAAATTAACGCTTGTAAAGGGCTGTACGTCTTTGTCAGTTTTCAATTACTGCCCAAAAAGACACGTTTAAAAACAGGAACCTCCTAAATTTGTCTTGACACGAACCTGTTGTTGAGGATTTGTGTTGCACACAACAGCTTGTACAGTGTCATCGTTGGAAGAAGCCATGTTGGAAATAGAGGTCTGCAAGTCATTATGGGAAATGAGCGGGAAAGTGGGTCATGTGGTCACTTCCTGCGACCAAATTAGGTAAATAACCATTTTTGCATTTTGGTTATTTAATAAATAACCACTTTCGCATTTTGGTTATTTAATTTCGCATTTTGATTATTTAACCAATTGTGGTTATTTATTAAATAACCAATTTCGTAGTTTGGTTATTTATTAATTAACCACTTTCTCATTTTGGTTATTTAATAAATAACCAATTTCGCATTTTGGTTATTTAACCATTGTGGTTATTTATTAAATAACCAATTTCGTATTTTGGTTATTTATTAAATAACCAATTTCACAATTTGGTTATTTAATAAATAACCAATTTCGCATTGTGGTTATTTAATAAATAACCAATCTCGCATTTTGGTTATTTGTTAAATAACCAATTTTCATTTTGGTTATTTGGAAATAACCACTTTTTAATTTTTGGTTATTTGCTAAATAACCAAATTTCAGTTTTGGTTATTTGTAAATAACCAATTTTATATTTTGGTTATTTAGAAATAATAAAACCGTAATGTGGTTATTTGTAAATAACCAGCCTTGTTTTGGTTATATACAAATAACCACTCTAAATAATAAAAATACATTTGGCGCCCCATAAATTAGAGGGGCTTAAGGAACGTGTATCTGAGACATAGAACTAAACCAGGTAAAATATAGTTAACACCAACACCACCACGATGGACGTAGCCTCGTCTTGAAACTGAGAGTTTTTCGAAATCGAAAATGCCAACGTCTGTCGTACAGCTATGTCAAACCCTTTAGTCTAACGCCCAACGGTAGTAGTTATGAAATGATGAATATATGAATTTTATGTAATATTGTAACTGCGGATTGAAGAAATAAATCCCAGCAAGCCTGAAAAAGTTGAGATTGCTGCAATTCGAACCACGGCCTCTGCGATACTGGTGCAGCGCTTTTCGCGGGCATTCGCCGCGTCGACGTCTTTAACACGAACCATCATGCATTTATTTCCTCATTCCGGGGTTCCAGTATAGGAAATTCAAGTATTTGTCATTTCATCTTCATCTTTCCCGGGTATAATACGAACATACAGTTTTTTGTAGTAAATTTAATGGTCAGCTCCCAGTTACGTGGCTTGCCGACAGAAATTAGTTAGAGCCCTGCATCGGTATCGCAGTCAGTGTTAATCCCGACAAGCCCCAAGTTTTTTAGGCTTTTTTTCGCAACTGCATAAGGTGGCGTAAAGATCAGCATCTAGTAGTACCGGAAGAGACGTCATTTTTTATGAACATAGGTCAGTATAAAAGCTTGATAAATTACTCTCACCCCGCCCGCCGCCCCTGAATAAGCTTGAATACATCCTGGTCGTCATCTCACTTCGTACACGTGCTCGATCATAATTATCGGCCACTTATCTTTAAATGCGTTGGAACTAAGTAAATATTAGGAGTTGAACCACAAATTGAGGATAAAGTTTTTAAATTAATCTGAATCAAAGCTGGTGGCGTTATAAAATAAATTTATAGTGAATTATCCATCGTTGATTATTTCAGGCATATTGTCGGTCTCTGCGTGATGTCAGAGGAAACTGTTTATATTGGTTTTTCCTTCAAACAACACAATATCATTGCAAAAAAATATATTATTTTTTTTATTTTTTTTTTTTGAAATGCATCCAAAAACGATGCAAAATTGTTCAGCTTGAAATCTTTTGGTAAAATTTCATGTTTTTTTTTCTACAGAGAGTAAAATGGTATTTTCTCTTTTTTTCAAAACGTTATTTTATTTTTTTTTTTTACCCTTTCAAAAGGGATACAACAATAATTAATAGCTTCAGTCTATACCGCTGTAAATACCTGCTGAGATATTATCGATCCATTTCATTATGGTGAATTTCCTACAATTTTCAAAATTACTTGACGCTTTACTTAATGCTTGTTTCAGTCAAACGGTTTTAGCTTTCAAAGTTTTTATAAACAGCAGCTGGAAAGAATTTTTGCCTCAGCTTCAAGCTTTCCCTACGGCTAAAACTCAGGATCAACATTTCTAATGCTGTATGATCTTTCAGGTATTTGAGAAACGAAAGGGATATCCTTAACTTAGTTTACTTTTTCTTTCTTTGCTTTTTTTTTTCTTTTTTTATTTCATGAATGTCCGTCTGACAGTACTTATAAGAATGAGAAGAAAGGAAGAGTTGTTGCCGGTAAAAATTGATCAGAGCTCATGATTGTATTAATTTAAGGCCAATGGTTTATGCTAAACTTTAAAAGCAAAATACAATAGGCATAAAGCCTTTATATAAAAAGAAAATACCAAAAAGGGGAAAAAATGTAAGTTATACCGAGTTATGTTACTTATAAACAGTAGACCCGCTCAACCTGATTGTAGTGTCAATGCTATGCTCTTCAGTACTTCCAGTCTGGGTAAATATTCTACACGAGCACATATACAGAAGAGTATCACTCGCGTACTTCTCCGGAAAGTAGAAATATGCACATGTAGTTGTTCAATTCTATATCCTCGGTTTCAATTTAATTTATTCTCTGTTTTTGAATGTTGTCCTGAGTTAAGGGTTGGGACTATCGCGTAATTTTTCCGTGCGAACGCACATAAAATTTGCGCTCGTAAATAACTTAACATGGCAATGTATGAAAGGCCACGGGTAAACGTGAAAGTTGAGCGAGGTTCAACTTTTACGTTTACGCGTGACCTTTCATACATTCTCTCTATTTTATTTACGCGCGAAAAATTTACGTGCGTACGCACGTAAAAATATGCGACAGTGGAAATCCGCCTTTATCCGAGTGCCTTACCGGCAAATACACGGACAGGCTGGCTGTAAAGAAAAAGAGAAGTTCAAATACTGAACTAGGAGCAGTATAGCATATGATTTCCGTCTTTGTACACTCAGCTTGTGGGTTCATTCATTCGGCTTTATTTCCGTCGATCTCTCGAGTCTGGTCTTTTTCCATCCCGAGAAGAGAGCAAGAACAAGAAGTCTCTAACGTAACCCTTTGAATACTCAAACTAAGCTGAGTGCTCTGCATTGCAAAAGCGACGATTTCTATTTGAACAACAACGGACCCAGCTGCAAAAAGTTTAGAAATATTCATTATTTTCAAATAGCAACATAAGCAAAACTGAATATTGAGCTTTCAAATAAAAGTTTAATCAAATTGTAAATTAATGTAAAGTTAAAAAAACTCTGACTATTTTTATAGAACGTCGCTGAAGAGAAAAGATGTCATCAATGCGTGAAAATGGTGCTTTACACGCCATTAATGCACTTCGATTAGCCAGTCAGCTCTCAGAATCTTGCAAAAAATTATAAGACAATGAATTGCAAATAAAAGGACAAAAAAAAAAAAAAAGAAATAAAACCATGGGTAAAATTGCAATACATCAAGAATTTTCAAAAAGGAAACGCTGAAGACCAAGATGTTCGAAAAGAACGGGTGAAAACGCAGCGACAACCAGCACAATTAAAAGGGAAGTGAACACGAGACAATACATGTGACCCGAAACAGATGCTGAATGTTTATTTCTAGCGGACTGAATGTTTTTTCATAATTGGTCGTTTTGCCACTTTTTGTATGTCAGTTTTAAGAATACACGTTGCCAGGGATACCATTACTGAAAACCTTAAAAAGGTTGTAATTTTATCCATCGCCCCTTTCTTGTTTCCTTAAAATTAATAATCATGGACCGAAGTAATTCATTTTTTCGTTACTGTTTCTATTCCAATAGTTTTCTTTTAAATCGAATAATTAAAGTGACTTTGTGTACATTGCAACTGATGGCATATGCCGTGATCTTCGGGCCAATTAGAGGTGTCATTAAATGCAGCCAGGGGATCATTTGAAAAGAAAATTATCCGGCTAAATTAAAAAATATTTGCTGTTCACCTTTTAGACGTTAAATGACTCAGTTGAGGGAATGAATAGTGATGTCTATAAAATGCAAAATTTAAAAATTGTTGGAACATTGTTTTTACCCACTTAGTCAAAAGGAAAAGAACGGTTGGCTAGAGCGCATACGGAAATACGGAGATCTCGGAGAAAATTTTCCGTCAAACTCAAATGGTATGTACGTAGTTTTTTTGGTACGAGCAAAAGTAACGGGATTGAGTTGTACCAACCATAAAATGCCACTAAATTTTCCATTTTCTTCTTAGAGGGAAGACTGGCACTGGTTATCCACACAAATGGTTCAGAAATTTTCGTTCGTCTCTGTAAAAGCGGGGAAAGGGAATACCAAATGGAATGATTCATCAAGGTGGAATGTGTGCCATGCCAAATATCTGCAAATAAGTTTCGGCAAGCAATTGCAATGCATCTGTGCTCACTGCCCGGCACTTTGCGCTTTCTTAAATTAAGACAAAATCAGTCGCACGTTATTTTCCCGCCAACCAAGCAAAAGTAGCACGTAACAAAGCGAAATTTGACTTTGTCACTTGTGTTTTCTCTCCATTTGGGGCTTACAGATCTGATTAAAGCAAGGTCGGTTTTTCTTCCTGTTGTTGAAAGCGGTAATTTCATCTTATTTATATCTTTGGCACCCATCGCAGAGTATTGTTTTCCTTGATGTTATTAAAAAAGGGGAAAGAAGAGTTAATTATTTTTTCATCAACAGGGAAACTCAGTGATTCTACTTACCCCTCTCCCCCCTCCCCCCCGCCCTTCTGGACAACTCCTTAACATTACGTTTTCTTAGACAGGAAGATGAAGTTTCTATTTGTGCTATCGCTGATGCTGTGTTACGGTTCAGCTCAAAATGCTAATGATCCAAGTGAGTATATTGTACAGTCGAATCTCCGTGAGTGACTACCTTTCGTAAGTGACCACCTAACCAAAACATTAAACTTTTCTAGTGAGAGCCTTACAGTTGGTACCTCTAGTAAACACCACCTCCTGTAAGCGACTGTGACCACACTATTTGGGTCTGACGGTTTAATGATTTCCGTTGGTTTTAACCTCTTGTAAGCGACCACTTCATAGCCCTTCAAGCATTGTTTGATCTCTATTTTGGCAGTGTGTACTATGCTAATAGGAATATACAGAGAACTTTAACAAAACATGGAACTAGACACTTGCAATAACTTATCTTCCATGAAAAAAGTTGTGTTCGGACATCTTAAGCGGCCATTGAGTCTTTGTATTTTTTGTGCTCTCTTATGGGGGTTCGCATGTATTTTTATCGCGCAGAATATTATGACTACGCCCCTATTTTTTTCCTGCGGTCCGTCCACCCAATCAGCTGACATGGAGAAAGCAGAA
This sequence comes from Porites divaricata, assembly GCA_038088405.1. NCBI lineage: Eukaryota > Metazoa > Cnidaria > Anthozoa > Scleractinia > Poritidae > Porites > Porites divaricata. The sequence continues at coordinate 26,034,662 of JBBMOI010000003.1, read as the reverse complement.
ACTAGTGTTTAACTATCACACATCTGGAAACTTTTCTTGTTTATGAATTTTTTTGAACAATTTTCGCCATCCACCTATCGTGTTCAAAAACTCAATCGCCCTAGGTCAGATTTGATTTCAAGTAATATCCTGTAAGTTTGCGACATTGCATTTTTAAACCAGTGGGAGAATAGTGGGACCTAGGAAATTCGTTTAGTTTATTATGTCATCTAAAACTTTTGAAAAAGTAAAGAACGTAGAACAAAGAAGATTGAGGGCGACACCTTAAAGTTCTCTATTGATTAAGAGAACACAAGTTGACGTTTAAAATCACAATCTGATTTTGTAGGATGTGGCTCTGTGGTAAACAACACCTTGACAAGTCCTGGATTGTCAAAAGGATTCCCACCTTTCATGCACTGTGTGTACAACATTTCCATTCCATCCGGAAAGGCACTGAACATCAGTTTTCCAACTTTTATCCTGGAATCACAGTCTCGATGCGTGTAAGCAATTTAACAATAGACAGCTTTAGAGTCACGTTTACGGCAAACGGTAAACGTTAGATTTAAGTTGAGAATATCTCAAAATAACAAAAAAAAACAAGAAATAGTAGGTAAAAACAGCTCTAAGCAATTCTTATGGATAAAACTAGGGTGAAACAATTAACTTTTTTGTAGAAGTAACGAACAATAAACGTCAAGAAAAGGGAAAACTTGGTCACGTGGTACAGATTCACTTTTGCCATTTAAAGTTAACATGACTGATGACAAACAATTAAAAACCACTAAACTGACTCGGCTTTGGTAAGATGTACACTAGGAACTTAACTTAAAGTGATACTTTTTACTCTAAAACTTAACATTTTTGCTGGTAAAAACATACTCACAAAATTAATTCCGAAGTTCGGCTTGTACGCAGCAAGTTTGCGGATCTGTGATATTATACCCAGAAATAAGGCAAAATCAGGCTTCTAAAAACCCAGACTGACAGGTAAGTATATCCCACCAGGAAAAACACCGGCCAATGAGAATAGCCCTCTCATTTTAAAATAAGGATAGACCTGGCTTTAGAAACTGATAACACTAAGAAGAATGTAAAATACACTGATACTCTTTAATTCTTAAAAGAATTAAAGAGTATCTGCCAGTAAATTAGCGGTCTGGTCGATATGGTGAGAAAAATAGATTTCGCTCATTTCTTGTGCGTTGAAAGACTTTCATGTACCTGCACTTACCGGCGCCAATCTGCTAGATTGTATTTTTTAAACACTCCAGTTTAAGACAATTTTGGTTCACCCCATCCAACGCTCGCGTTACGCGGCTTAATTCAAGGCTAAAAGTTAACAAAACTTTGAATGTTGACTTCGAAAGAAATAGTAATTATTATATAAAGAAATAACACAAAAACCCATCATAATTCCTTTGACATAACACAGCGTTTTCTACCAACATTAAGCACAATTTTACCCCATAGCAAGATTTTAACGATCCCCTTTCCGCACTGATATATCAAGTGGAGCTAAACCACCCCCCAAATGGGGTCCGAAAGATTACTTCCGAAGAAAAAAATTATAATTTCTACGATTTCTTCGATTCTTCCTTCTCCTAAAACACTGCCTAAGCAGTCAATTCATTATGAAGTAAAAGCAGTCACGTGGTCAATGACTCAGTATCGTATTTTTGTTGTTTTGGCGCAGACGGCTCTATTTCGAATCGAAATGTTCCTAGCCGCAGAGAGCGATGGGTGTCAGCTGTTTCGCAGCCTAATGAACACAATTCCAACTATTATTTACAAAATCGAATGTTCGTTGCTGGTGCTCGTAGATAGGCTCAAAAGGTGTACCGACTTTTCAATAGCTAAACCGAGATCTTACCATGGATATGGTTTTCGATCTGGAAAATGCCACAGCGTTTTTAAAATCCAAATTAAGATTTCATGTCTCAAGGCTTTATGAGAGCTGAGAAGAGTGAAATCCCTCTTCCTGGCTTTTGTCATCTGTTAGTAGGTCGAAAGCAAGAGAACATAAAAGCCTCTTGTTGAACGTTAATTGGCATTTGTTGAGACGGCGGAAATTCAACTCCTCGGGAGTGACTCAAGTGCCACTTAAAATGAAAGAATTTGATCGGCGGCTTGATATTCCACACGAACGTTGGGAGTCCTCAACTCCACCATAAAGTGACGACTCGTAATTAGTTGAGGCTGGAGAACATAAAGGCTTTTATGTTCTCTCGGGCGGTTAGGGTTATACTTAAGAATTCAACTGCCCTTGAAAAGTAAAAGACATCTTTTTTCTCTTGTAGGTATGATTATTTGAGGATTGTAGATGATGACAACAGCATACTTGGTATATATTCAACTTGTTGGAGCGAACTTAGAGGGAAGGTATTTGTGGTAACTGGAAACTACGCATTATTAATCAGAACATTCCACTCTGGTGGTTCTGCACAATACGCGGGATTCCAGCTCACGATATTGTTTATTGAAGATGGTATGTTCAAATAAGAAGGGAGTCTTTCATAAAAAGTAAAGAAAATAATTTAAAAGTACACAAGTAAATAAATAGAGAAAATTACCTTTCAGGTAATATCTCAAAGATAATTTTTAGAGGTCAAGCTGAGGTGCCCATTAAAAAAAACTGATAAACATACAAATATAATTATTGATGAAAAACGCAAAATTTGAGGCGATTTTAGCCTTGTGCTGTTAAAGCAAAGTCTTAGTCTGACTAGGAACACTTACAATATTTCATTGGGGCGTTTTTCTGTACTGCGGTATTTCTTAACGATTTCACAAAGTTAAAATTGTGCTCTCAAGGTTTAGATCATGATAGCGGGGATAGTATCAACAAGATGGTACTGAGACTTAACTGCATAGTCCTGATGTTTAAGACACGTTTGTCTGACCGTATTATTCGACTTTCTCCGAGAGAAAGCGAGAAAAATGTGCTTTCTAAATGAGGTCGTCTAAAAAGTACTTGACTACTTTCAACAATATGACTAAAAGCAATTCGCTAAGAGTAGACTGAAAAATACGTGTTCGTTCTGCATTCTTTCAGTTGAACATCAGTTTAAAGTTCGACATTATGACATGCTGCTACATAGGATGAATATCAATAACGATGGTGAAGAAATACGTAGCAAAAAAGTACCCTGCCTATGTAGACGATACTCTTGCCGTCCTATGATAACGACTGGTCACATGTGCTTCCTCAACGCCTAGATCTCTGTTCTCCCACACCTTACGCTCCTATACTGATAAACAATCTTCCCTGTCCCCAGTATCACGTACTTATGTTTCACTAGATACTGCAGAATTCCGAAAATAAGCCCCTCCAAATATAGGCCCCCAAACAGGTAACGCAAAAAACCCTCCGTAAAATCGCCCCTCCAAATAGAAGCCCCTCGGGGGCTTATACTTGGAAAATTGCCCTCAAATACAAAGTAAAACAAAGTAAAAACGATAAATTTACTTCCAACTATAAGGCTAGCCCAATCGAGTTTGAAACGCAAATTTCCCTCCGTAGAAAAGCCCCTCCGAATAAAAGCTCCTCCAAAAGTATTAGCCCCTCGAAAAGGGCCTGAAATATAAGCCCCAGCACTTATTCAAGTTCGTAGTTTTAAGGTAATTTCTTAAAGAAGAAATAAATTCACCTCAGTCTTTAACCCTCGGACGCACACCCGTGGTACAAGGACGTGCGGTTAACGTTGTAACCCCTCTGGAGTTTTTTGCTGTGTTATACCACTCTTCAGTCACGCCCAGTCAAGCTTACCTCAATAGATTTCATTAAATGAATCGATTTATTTGAAAACTGAATCCGTTAGTCGTTTCCGCTTCCAGTATTTCAAATCCGGTCAGTGGAAAACGTAGACTGCGGACTGCGGACTGCAGACTGCAGTCGACTGAGAGTAAACGAAGGCTGGGTGCAAAATATAGACCGAGCATGCTGTAGTCGCGGAAGGGTTTAAGGGAAAAAATTCCGCAAATACATGTAAGCGATCACTTACTTAACATCTGCTTTCATAAATCCATTGGAACGCCGTCGACGACCCGAAAACATAATCACAATCTTGAACCTTTTTCCGTCCGAGAGACCTCACGCTTCAACTTTAGACGCGAAATTTTCGATACAGTAACCGTGAATTGGAAGCTACTGACCCAAAATACTGTACTGAAGGAATAGTGGCGTTAAAAAGGGAGTAAATCATTCCAACAACAAAGAAAGATATTGTGCAGGAAATTTGGATGTTCATTGAAACTTCTGGCGAATGTGCAATGTACTTCGACTAGGAAGCGAGGTGTGTAACTGATACCACTGTAGCTAGCTATTTGGAGAAGAAGGAGCACAAATGTTTAAAAAATGCGTACTGTTTATCTGTAAGATCTTCTAATGATGTGAGGAATTTTTCTCAAACTCCCTGATACTCCGGGTTCCAGGCAAAAACCGATTCCACATTGCTTTCTGCTTGTCGTTTCTCTCAATTTCCCCCAGTGTGGTCTTAAGACTTCATTCTGCATTTTTACCCCCAGTCTGCAGTTCTAATTCTGCATTTTGCACCCAGCCTGCATTTACACTTAGTCTGTATTTTACCCCTGGTCCGCAGTCTGCAGTCCGCAGTCTTTCAAATTAGACTTTCAAAAAAGTCCTTCGTCGGATTTGCCTAAAAAGGCAACCTCCACTCGCCAATAGGTCGACTTGTAGCAAGTTTGACGAGCCCCTATTCAGCGGACACCTCTATTAATATAAGCGGACGCGCACACTAAAATATATTGTATTTGGCTAATATCTATTGTTAAAAACTTCTATTTAGCGGACACCGGACTGAATTGGCAATTCCTTGAAATACGTACTTTAGTCGATTAATAAGGATAAATCGATACATTTAGCTGTCAATAGACCGATATCAGGCCGTATTATTGTCATCCGCGATCAGAGTTCTCCTAAAAGTCTTGCACAAAGTACAGCACAGCTTCCTTAGTTTACTTAACAACATGGGACTTTATCACAGTACAGAGTGACCGTTGAATGTTAATCGTTAACAAACCTCTATTAAGCGGACACTTGGGAAGGTCAAGAAGGTGTCAGCTTTATACAGGTTTCACTGTATGTTATTTAACAACTGAAAATTAACGGGTGTCAGGTATCACCAAAAATGAGAGGAGAGATTATATACGGAACACTAACGAACGAGCAATTGTGTTTATTCAGCTCCATATACATGTATTGTGTACTACATTTTGTCCCCTTAGTCAGCATAGTTATGGCAGCTTTGCATGAAAAAAGGTATCCTTAATTAAAAGGGCCTTCCCGCCTCGCGGGTCTTAGCTGTTATCTGCTTACTTTAACGGGGTGAGCATGATTCCAGATTCTAAGTTGATATATTTGCCCAGTGGTGTCCTTGCCTTCTTCTGAAAAACAAAATGAATTAAACAACTAAACGTGGTGTACGGAAGAACGGCCTTGATTTCCAATTTCAAGAACAGCGAAGTTAAGGGGGCATTACGGTTAGCTTTTTGGGGAAATGAAGTTGATTTGGGAAGAAAATAAATTAGGGTAGGAAAGGTATACACATAAACCAGTGCAGTTAGGCCGCTGATAGGATCAGAGGCACCTTGTTGTGGTTGTGGACTATCTGGTAATTGTCTACAAATTATTCACTTCATATTTTAATTTTTAATAACCCCCAAAATCCAATGTTTTCCCATTTTCCCATATGCGTAGCCGGCGGCATTGTATAGTAGTCAAGTGAGATTTGGCGGAGAAGCCGCGAGAAATTCAAACGCCTCGTCCCCACTCCCTAATTTGCATCACGGCTCCGTCGCCAAAACTTAAACCGCGCACCGAGAAAATACCGCCAGCTACGCAGGCTACTCCCTCCCTAAATTTTATACATTAAGAACATCCGAAAATCGTTGCAAAGTTCAGAAATAATTATTGAATTAAGGACCGTAACTTAATTGAGTCATTTTTGGATTGAATGAAATCTTGGCTAGATATTTAAAAAAAAAGGGTGGAAATGATCCAAAAATAATGCTTTTAACCGTACTGCCCACTTAAAACCGTTGAAAACATGATAAGCTTGTCGATACCAGAACCTCATTAAGTTCGGAGGAGAGATAACAGCCCGTGACCATGGCAGAATGACTTTAAGCTGATGAAGGAAGGAAAGCTGACTGGTGATATTACAGGGTTGTTTCCGTGACTCAAGATGTTTACAACGTCTGGAGAGCTTCATAATCATGGGTTTCTTGGTGTTCGCAGGAATTCGCAAACGAACATCTGTCCGCTCAAGGCCATAAAGCATGTTGACACGGCAAGAGATTAAGGCATTGTTCTAACGAAAGAGACTTCCTTCTTGTCCTGTAAACGCTAATACCGGAGTTCAACGAATGACTTCAGCTCGAGTAAATGACAGGCGGTGATGATGGTGAGACGTTTACATGGCTTTTGGTCTGGTTGAGCAATGACATTAGCCTTAATTCACAGGAGTAGCGGACCTATCTGAAGTTATGGAGCATGTAAGTTGGACAACGAGTCATACCGCCTTGTATTTGTTGTATCAGTTGGTTAAGGTGTTCAACCCTGGCGGTGCCACACCTTCTGTGAGGATTAATAGTAGTGGTGCCCAGACAGGATGTAGATCACTACGCCTTTCCAACCAGTGGGCAGGACTTCCATCAATGGCTGATATTCTCATTGAGAAAAATCTTAAATTGCTGGGTCACGTGCATAGGATGAATAATAACAGACTTCCAAAGAAGCTCTTATACTTTCAACTCTGTTTGGCAATGCGTAATCAATAGAGGCCTAGATTAAGGTTCAAATATATTGCTAAGAGAAACATGAATTGGAGAGACATCGATCTCAACCAATGGGAGGAGAGGGCCAACGACAGACCTACCTGGAGGAGACTTATAAGCCCTAGAACAGTCTTAGTCGAAACGACTGACTGTGATGATGATGAATGGAATGTTCGTTTAAATAAAAACTGTTGTTTGTTAAGGAAAGAGTTAATATTCGTTAATGATAATGCATTTATAATTATTAGCAGCTCTCACAGCACAGCATGTGAGGTAATCAAGGACATACAAGGTATTAAGGCATGAAGCGTGTGAGCGTACTTTATGGGTGAGCGAAAACTGGTCTAAGCATAGCTTAATAAGTTATGAGAGGACTTTTCTTTTGAGAATTGAGGATTGGGAAAGGTTTATTGAGTTATAATAGTAGTTTAGATTGCATTAGTAGACAAAAAAAGGAGCAGTAAAGGCTGTGGGGCGCTGATCAATTATTTTGTCACACCTTAATACAACTGAGCATGAATATGAATGTTGATATACACCTAATTAACAGGTTTAACGTGGGTACGTTAACTTCTGAAGATAAATACTGATTTGGCGTCGAAATCGTTGATTGTAGCTCAGTCTTCTACCCCTAAGCCAAGGATCAATTATTTCCCCATACCTTAATGCAACTGAGCATGAATATGAATGTTGTTGAATAAATTACTTTAAAATTTGACATAACATCTCCAACGTCTACCTTCGAACAGGCTGGCTTGCAATGTGACTTGTCGGACGCCTGACACAAAAATCTGTCGCGGTAGAAGCAGGGGGTGGATCCAGGATTTTACATGAGTGATTTGCACCAACTTTAATGCTCTCAGAATGCAATTTTCCTGCATTCTGAGAGCTCCTCAAGCCATCCAGACACATAAACAGCACCTCCTCAGAAAGGCATAATTCTGTACAAAAATTCATTTCTGTGTCTTAAACAGTAGTTACAGAGACAAAGCAGAATAACACCATAAAGTGGCAATAACAAAACAGTTTAAAGACTGTTAAGCTTATTCAAAAGCTATTACCAAAGGAGGAACTACGCGCTACAGTCAAAAGACCCACACTATCTTTAGAAAAAAACTATGGAGAATCGAATTGACTCAGTAAACTCCAGCTTAGTAACTTGATGTAGCTTCAGTTAAGTTGCACTTCATTCTTACAATTTTGGATCTGTAAATCACTATCCGAGATAATTTAACATTCTGCAAAGAAAAATAACAAGCTGGGCCCAGCGTGATACAACATTGCAGAATAACATTACACTCATGGACTAAAGAAAATCGCTTAGTTATTAAGAGCAATTCTCTGTAAGAATCAAGCAAAGTGGGAAATGAAAAATTTGACCTCCCCTCAAATTTTGCATGCAATTAGATATTGTGGGGGGATGTCTAAAAATGCACTTTGTTTGGGTTGCTACTTTATTGTTGTCATGGTAACACCAACTGTTTGTTGGTGGCAAAATATCTAATATTTAACTAAGAAACTGTTGCAAAAAGTGCAAAATGTGTAGCTCTGTTTCTCAAGTCCATTAAAACGCTACAACCCAAGACTTTAAGTAGATATAATACCATCATTCTAGTTTACATTTGTGTATATTGCTCTTTATTATATCAAATTTGCGTGTCATAAACGGTTAATCAACTACATAGAGTTTCGGCCATTTCAGTTGATGGCTAAAATATGGTTATCCTTTCCCTGAATTTCTCCAAAAGTACGGCAGTTCCAGAGCTAAAACTAAGCAGGCAGTTTACACACATATCCTAGTTACTAAGTCTGTAAAAATCTCTGCGGGGCGGGCTCTTCTGTTTGCAAAGGCAATTAACGAACAAACGCCAAATTTCAGTTTTTGTATATTTCATCGCAGTTGACAATCTATCTACTAGCCAACAAAGTTTCTAAAACACTGAAACTACCTTCATTATCAAAGAATATTATGTACTGAGTCATTTTATGATAAAAGAATTGTTACTGGCTTTCAGTTTTCTAAACAATATCGATCAAAATAAGGCTTACTTTACGGTTTTCTCTACTTCACCGCTTGAAGCGTAGCATTTGCATTCAACGAACACTCGGTTTCTTGAACCATTCTCATGTGTCTGGTTGTGCTGTTTCCCATTGTAAACCATTGTAAGTCTCCTCAGTCACTTACAGCAAGTTATAAAGTGATACAGAAGCCGATAAAGAAGTCATACACAAGTCCTTGGCAAGCCAAGCCACATCTTGTAAACACGCACGCTTCCACTTTGCATTTACGTGGTGTTTCTTCATTAGATGCCATCAATCGCTCCAGAGAGAGTTAAACCTCATTAGGTTTTAGTCATTAAGCCAAGCATTGGAATTATCTACGTATTAAAATCCGAAATCTCGAGTCGAGAAGCTCAGAAAGCTGAACTAGTGGTCACTCTTTAACATTCCAGTGAACATGCAACCTGTCCTGGTCAGCGGTGTTAATCGCGCAACATAAACAATTTCCGGAAATTTCCGGTCATTTCCGGTAACATTGTTTTCCCCTCACTTCCAGGAGATGATGGGGAAACAGGATCGCCTGATCGAAGGTTGCATGGAGGGTCAGACGAAATTTTTCCTTCTCAGTGAATGTAATCGCAATTTTTCTACCTATTTGTAAACTTTATACGGGCTTAGCAAATTTCGAAAAGGTATTACCAATGGAGTTGCATGCTGACTTCCTACCGTCTGCCGTGCAGGTATGTTCATTTTATTTTCTGCACTCTTCTGTTAAATACTAGGGGGGAAACCCTTAAGTAACTCCTATGGCCGCTCACCATAGAATTTGAAACTTGTACTTTGAAATACAGTAATTAGAAAATCTGGAACAACGGAATGTTGGGAACATGGACTTGAGATATTTAAATATATTTTAATATAGAAGAAAGCTTTTTTTTTTTTTTTTACAGAAATCGGCTTTCGGATTCGTACATACATACACTCTCAAGCTAGTTTACTGTGGAATTTTTTTTAGCTAAAAGCAAGGCAGGTCACTTTTTCCTGGCCCTTGAATATCATGATAACATGAGGAGCATATTGTTTTGTAAGGGCTTTCGTACCTTCTTTAGGAGTTTTCGATTTTACACTTGTCGACGCAAGTAGCTTCAGAATTTGTTGTCTCCCTGTTGTCTCCTGACACGACTGACTGTCCCTGGGTTCTGGCTACAACAAAGTACTTTAAACGTATACCTGTACTTCAAGTCTCTAGCTTTCGTTATTCGGTATTAGGTGAATTATTTTATTACAACTGATGTTAAATTATCAATCTCAGTACACATTGCGCTGAAACTATATTGCTCTTATACATTCTTTTATACTCTTATTCTAGCTATATTTCGCATGTGTGGCCGGCGTAAAAGGGATTGAAGCGGGGGGTGGAATTTATGCAAGCGTGATCCAATAGAAACTCCGTGCAGGCTTAGCTACATATCCTAACTTCAGAGAAAGTAGAGGAGTCAGCATTCAAATGAAGAAAAACGAGGAAAAGGTGAGAATGTACCTGCAAAGTGTCCCAACAACACGTACCGCAAGAAGACAAGCCGTCCAAGTAAAGTGTCATTTTGCAAAATTCTTTGTGAACAATTTACCAGCCAAATAGTGACTAAGAAAGGAATAGCCATCTACTGGGAGTTGAAACCTCTAACGGAGAGTGGAGACAAAATTAGTGTTGCTAGCAATACACTAGCTGAGAAATTACAGTCTCTCAAATAACTTCTAGTCTATGTTCCCTAAATTTCCTTGTTCAAATTTTTGTTGTCCCCCCTAGTACTTTACAGAAGAGTGAAGAAAATAAAACGAACTTTATTACCGGCACGTCAGAGTAGGAAGTCAACTTTATCGCTAATACCTTTCCAACATTTACTGAGCCCGTAAGTTTGCAGATAGGTACAAACACCACGATTACTTTCACTAAGAAAGCAAAATTTGGTTTCACTCTCTGAGCAAGGTAGGGATGTAACCTTCGATCAGGCGGTCCTTTCTCCCATTATCTCCAGGAGGCGAAGGGGAAAGGATTTTATTTCTACCGGAAATTGTTTATGTTGCATTGATTAACACCGCTGACCAGGAGAGGTTGCATGTTCACAGAGATGTCAACGAGTGTCTTTTTCAGCTTTCTAAGCTCGGTTGTCGACTTGAAGTTTCGGATTTTATCAAATACGTTTGCAATTCCTGTTGTGGGCTTAATGACTAAAACCTAATGAGGTTTAACTCTCTCTGGAGCGACTGATGGCATCTAATGAAGAAACACCACGTAAATGCAAAGTGGAAGCGTGCGTGTTTACAAGATGTGGCTTGGCTTGCCAAGGACTTGTGTATGACTTCTTTATCGGCTTCTGTATCACTTTATAACTTGCTGTAAGTGACTGAGGAGACTTACAATGGTTTACAATGGGAAACAGCACAACCAGACACATGAGAATGGTTCAAGAAACCGAGTGTTCGTTGAATGCAAATGCTACGCTTCAAGCGGTGAAGTAGAGAAAACCGTAAAGTAAGCCTTATTTTGATCGATATTGTTTAGAAAACTGAAAGCCAGTAACAATTCTTTTATCATAAAATGACTCAGTACATAATATTCTTTGATAATGAAGGTAGTTTCAGTGTTTTAGAAACTTTGTTGGCTAGTAGATAGATTGTCAACTGCGATGGAATATACAAAAACTGAAATTTGGCGTTTGTTCGTTAATTGCCTTTGCAAACAGAAGAGCCCGCCCCGGAGAGATTTTTACAGACTTAGTAACTAGGATATGTGTGTAAACTGCCTGCTTAGTTTTAGCTCTGGAACTGCCGTACTTTTGGAGAAATTCAGGGAAAGGATAACCATATTTTAGCCATCAACTGAAATGGCCGAAACTCTATGTAGTTGATTAACCGTTTATGACACGCAAATTTGATATAATAAAGAGCAATATACACAAATGTAAACTAGAATGATGGTATTATATCTACTTAAAGTCTTGGGTTGTAGCGTTTTAATGGACTTGAGAAACAGAGCTACACATTTTGCACTTTTTACAACAGTTTCTTAGTTAAATATTAGATATTTTGCCACCAACAAACAGTTGGTGTTACCATGACAACAATAAAGTAGCAACCCAAACAAAGTGCATTTTTAGACATCCCCCCACAATATCTAATTGCATGCAAAATTTGAGGGGAGGTCAAAATTTTTCATTTCCCACTTTGCTTGATTCTTACAGAGAATTTCTCTTAAGACCCAGAAGGCGCTTTGGAGAAAATTGGAACCCTTATTCAGCACTAATAAAAAAGCTTTACGCTTTAAAAGAGGTCAAAGAAAATGCGCTTGCATCAGAGGGCAAATCCTGCCGACCAGAAACAATAACTACAGGAAATCAATAGGTGTGTCATGACCTCTTAGTGTGAAACATCCGGCTAAAATCACGTTTGCTCAGTGAAAATGTAGAACCTTCCAGAGCATAATCTACCCAGCGGAAGAAAAAAATCTTTATTGGAAAAAGCAGCATTTTGGCATGAGGTAAAAGTCGTGTAGGCCTACCAGCCCCTTTTATAGCCAGATAAATCTTTTCAGCCAGCTACACACAAAATGACGGTTAGAATTAGAACATTCCACTGACACTGGGAAGTCAAATAGCTCACCTGGTTTCCACACATTCTCTATGAACTTGACCTTGTCCTGGTCCGAATATGAGAACAGTCCTCCTTCCGACAGACTAGATCGCCTCTAAGATGGTTTATAAATCAAAACCTTGTCTTCCTCCGTAGCAAGTTAACGATGAACTATAATCGGCATATCAAGAAGAACAAACGAAAGGACTTTCAGGGGGAGACTTCCCTTCATATGCGATTGTCTGTAGTTTACACGGTAGTTTGCGGCTTGAATAGCTGATCACAACCGACTTTGAGTAGTTCGCAAAACAATGTGAGTGTTTCCGACCAATCGAACTTGGTTTTGAGCGATTTGTGACACGATCCATGTACCATACAGTCCCACCCACGGGGAAAAACTTTCTCCGGTCGTGCCTACGAGTTTTTTCGCATTGAACTCGGAAGAATCTACAAAGGACGGTCAGCGGACGAAACCGCGCAAAGGGCCGGGCACTCGTCGAATTCGCTCGGAAAGGACCGGGTGTGCTGTGTGATTGACAAAATAACGCTCTTTTTTTTTTTAATTTCATAATAAGCAATAAGACAAGAAGGATAATTGATTTCTTGAACTACAATAAAGAACCTGAGGAGTAACAAACGCGGCAGGTTTCGAAACATTTGAGTGATTTCTGGAAATCACTTGAACTACCCTGGATCCACCCCTGGTAGAAGGCCCAAAAGAGTTACCAAACTGCTCTGCCTTAACATTAATATTAAGAATACGTATTTCTCTGAGTCACTCATCTATCTCCGTTATGGTAAAAGTACTGTTTGGCTACTCCATATGAATTGACCAATTTCCATATTTTAGAATTCAACCTCAAACAATTCGAGGCCTTTGGGAATGAGCGTCTCTAGAGAATGAAATTAAAGATTTTTCAAAAGCATTTGCTTTTGGAAAGCTCACACGTGAAAAATAACATCTTATTTACCTATCCCTCTGGGGTATGTGACAACTTCACCTGGTGTCTTACCAGGTGAATATACCACATACCCCCTCGTTCCAGTTAAACAACGCTTACCTAATTGTTCTTCAACAGTTTTTTTCATTGCTTTATGTTTTGTCCTCATTCTTGTGAGACCCAATCAGGACGGGTTTTAATTTCAGTGCAGCGAGAGTTTTTTTTTTTTTGTTTTTTGTTTTTTCTTAAAAGAAGCAAAATTGGCCATAGAATCAAACCGCGGCAAACGAAAGTAAATGTAGCAGCAAAAAAGAACATGATTGCGAATAAATGCCAAGAGGATGGGGAATAAATCCTTAAAAGGAATATCGATGACATATTTAGCATTTTTGGATGAGACTTAGCATGATCTGTTGAATTATGCAGATTGAGGAGGGTGCGTGAAACTTATAACTTATTATTCACTTGAAGTAACTTTAGTTTAAAACGTGCTTACTTCTTCTGGTGTCTTGAGTTCATTACAATTTTTCTGTTCTTTTGTAAATTTGGGGTGCAAAGGATGTTAAGCCTAGCAGATATTCCTTGCCAGCTGGACGTAAACAGCTGAGCTAACGCAGCCTGATGTTCTCAAGGCTTCTCGAAATATTGATGTTATTTTACTGGATATTCGCAAACGCCTTCCAATTTGATCAACTCAAGATGGTTATTAATGCTCTTAAGTGTCCTTGTCTGAGAAAGTGTTCCAGAAGAAAGTGAAAGTGTTCCAGAGAAAGTGGTCAACCGATTTGGCTGAAACTTGGCACAGAAGTTGGGTGTGATGAGATATTTCAAAAGCCACTTTCGCTCGATTATATTACTTTTGGTTTTGGAGTTACAGGGGAGGGGATCTCATTTTTTGCCCTTTGAGCACCAAAAATCCAGCCTTCCAGGGGGCATTTTGAAAGTGTGATAAGACCCCACTGGTAAATTGTGCTGCCAAATGAATTTGACCATGAACTCTACTATAATAGAGCTTTCAGTTCACGCATGTAACTTTGTCCTCAAGGTATTGCACAGAGAGGAGCCTGGGGCTAGAATTTGGTCAAAATTGATGTTAAAACTACAACCCAAAATAGCTATTTTTTAGATTCACTTTATTCACCTGCCTTCTTGCACAACTTCCATACCTATAACACTGTTTACTTTAGTCACCCAATTATCAAAATCAGTTGAGAAAAATTTGGCTTATTATGGTTTATTGAATTTTTGGAACAAACACTTCATGCACCTCTAAGGCGATGCAAAATGGAATTTTGAGCATAATTCAGGCCATAAACAAACCAAATTGTTGACAAGACCTTATTCTGTATTTGGTAAGTGAAAATGAATTGTCAAAGCCAAATCAGTTTCGTTGTTTAGAAATACACCGATTCTTACCTTTAAATTGATCTAAAACGAGCCTCTGATTAGCACAAAAAACACATGATTTAGCAAAACAAAGGTGATTTTATTCTTTGAAAACCTAGTAACCAACATAGAAGACAAATGAAAATGTTCTGACGTAGGTAAAACGACCTTTTAACAAGATACTCAAATTTTCCTTTTATTTATATTCAGTTCCACGTCATATATCTAAGAATTACTCCAAGCATGTTAAGTCTCCATATTTTGTCAAGCCCATTTTTTTATATTTTACCAGATATATTTAGCTTATCAAACAGTTCGCTAACATATAAACTTCGTCTGACCTTGTAATAGCCTGAATAGTTGTTGTAAATACCCATCTGCAAAGGAGCATGACTATACATACGTGGTTGTACAAACATATACGAGCTTCAGTGAGCAGTATCGAGGTGAACAGTGATTTTCCGAGTAGTTTAGAGCTGAAAAAATGAAACCATCCATCCACAGTTAGGAGAGCTGGATAACAAAAAGCTTTTGTTGCTTTTTTTAAGGAAAATAACCCAAAGAAAGCCTTGCATCGAGATGATGCAATTGAGATTATATCAAATTAACTGCCCGCCATTTTGGAGTTGGAGGGTGTGGGGACTGGACCGAGTTCCCGTCCAATCCTTCTCCCGCTTCCCCAGATTTTTTTGGTGTTTTCATCAGCTGTGTTCGAAGTTCTAAAAAGTGATCTGTTTCAGGATAATTTTATGATGTCATTTTATTTCTTTGGAGGGGTCAATTACCAGTGTGGTGTCACGTTGTAGGCTGTACAAGGAACAAGAATGCTTCCTTTGTTGTCTTGCGATAGTGGCATGACTGCATTGTTAATGCACAAGTAGGGGTTCAAGTGTGTCCGGGGAAGAAGAGGAAGACCTGGTGATGCTAAAACTACAGGTGATTCAAAAGATCAGGTAGGGATCATACACGCGCACAAATGGCTCTTATCCCGGTTTACGGGACTCTTTTGCTTGAAGAGAGACGATGATATATAATTTACGATATTGTCAATTCAAATTGTTTGTTTATGGTTGATTGATTCCTTTGTTAATTCCCTGGGTCCTTACGAAGACCACTAAACATTCAACAAACTCATCGCAGCAATATCTTTATCAAAAAAACAACAACAACAACAATAATACGAATAACTGGAAGGCCGGTTTTTGTCTCCTCGAACTGTTGT
Organism: Porites divaricata; assembly: GCA_038088405.1. Classification (NCBI taxonomy): domain Eukaryota; kingdom Metazoa; phylum Cnidaria; class Anthozoa; order Scleractinia; family Poritidae; genus Porites; species Porites divaricata. The sequence continues at coordinate 26,018,702 of JBBMOI010000003.1, read as the reverse complement.
TTACATTCAGCTTGTCACGTGGACACTTTTATCAAGCAGTGCTAAGTTTGGCAATGCACAATTAGAGCCGGCTTGCATTGAAACTCCACCGGTCTCCTTTATTTGCCTGTTTCGTCGAAGACAAGTAAACTTAAAATAGGCTTAGCTACATAATTCCGCAGGAATTGTTTTGGGAATTTTAGACACCAAAAAGAATTTTAAAAAAAGTCAAGAATATTACAAAAATTTGAAAAATACTAGAACTTGAATAGCAGTATATATTTAACATTTAGACCCGTGGCCCTTGAGGGCGAAGGGTCTAATTGTTTTAGTATCACCCAACTAGTCGGACAGAAAAGATAATAATAAAGTTAGCAAATGCAAGTTGAAGAAATGTTTATTTGGGAATAAAACGAAAGAAAGCGTCACGCTCGATGCGCCAAATTTGCATAAATTTACATAACTGTCACGCTTTTGAAGCACGTGATACAAATGCGTAGCTTGTGAAAATTGATTCATTCATTCATTCAGCTGTAAAGTTGGTAAAAATCCAGCCACAACTGTTCATAGAAAAAAACATCTTTAAAATAGTGCAGTGACCCACAATACTTTTATGAACTGCAAGGAAAGCTCAAGTGAACTAGATCAAGTTGGCGATTGATAATTGGGTCAAGTTTTCAACACTTTGTCGATTTTTGTTTCATCGCGTATAGTTGTTGTTTACGATGGAAACAGAGCAGCCATGAAAGCTAAAAGACTGTGGCATTCCACAAAATGCGAAGCGGTCGCCATTGTTTTGGTAAGTTTTCAAAACCGGTGAATTTCGCTACTCGAGGACTATTACTAATAGTCCACTAGTAGCGTAGCCAATTAAAATGCAGGATTTGCATTAGTCCGCTAGTTGGGTGATACTAATTAACAATTAGACCCATATAGTCACCGAGACGAAGTCGAGGTGACTATTCGCCAATATTCACGTCTCCTGAGGCGACTAATTGTTTTAGTATAATTACATTGATGATTATTCGAGAAAATAAAATTATTGATCAATTTCCAACCCCGAAACATCAAAAAATCTGGCTGCCATTTTGAAAACTGCTAGCCTCCAATGCTATAATCAGCGCGCGGTGATCATAGCGGGATAAAGCGAAGCTCCTAGCCAATCACAGAGCTCTATTTTCGATAGTCATCGACGTAATTATACTAAAGGAAAATACTGAATAGCAGTTTGAACAGTCAACCGAATTTTGGCAACATTTCACAGGCAAAAACGTTGAAAAAACGGTCTTATTTTCGCTATATTTTTTCATTTATTTTTTAATTCAATAGTTAACATTATTTTAAATAATTTTTTAATTAAATAATGAACAACATTTTCTACAAATATACACGAATCTTCCGTGCTCTTCCAGAACGATTCAGAGTCAATTCCCATTCAAGTACGACATAAGTGTGGTCATTGCCTATGCATTATTCCAAGCAAATCCAATAATATCAACTAATTCGGTCGATTTTGCAACGACGTTTTAATGACATTTTCTCGTTGAAAATGTCAATTTCATCGAAAAACTTAGATGCAGCACGTTGTCAAAGATCTTTGACGAAAAGGGTAAATAATGGAAACCAGTAACTGACTTGTGCATTGCATGGTAAGAGTATGTACGTGGCAAGCTGAATTTAAATAAGCAGCTCGAGCAGACCAAAATTAAAACAGCCTTCAAGTTATCCTTATCGTACTTGTCTTTTTTTTTTGACAAATTTGTTGAATGTTTAATGCTCTTCCTAAGGACCCAGGAAATGAACATGGGAATCAATCAACCATAAACAAACACTTTGAAACGACAGTATCGTATATATATCATCGCCTCTCTTCGAGCAAAAGAGTCCCGTTAACCGCGACAAGAGCCATTTGTACGCGTGTATGGATCCCTAACCGTGACACTGCACTGGTCATTTACCTCTCCAAAGGAATAAAGTGCCATCGTAAAATTATCCTTAAACAGATCGCTTTCTAGAATTTCGTACACGCGTGATGAAAAACACGAAAAATTCCCGCGAAAAGGAGAAGGATTGGACGGGAACTCGGTCCAGACCCCACACCCTCCAACTCCAAAATGGCGGGCAAGCTAACTTGATGTAACAACAATGCCATTATCTCAATGCAAGGCTTTGCTTAGGTTGTTTTATTTATAAAAGCAAAACAAGCTTTTCGTTATCCAGCTCTCCTAACTGTGGATGGATGGTTTCATTTTTTGAGCTCTAAACTACTCGGAAAATCACAGTTCACCTCGATACTGCTCACTGAAGCTCGTATATGTTTGTACAACCACGTATGTATAGTCATGCTCCTTTGCAGATGGGCTCAAGCATGTTAAGGCATGGCTTGAGGCTAATTTGCATAAAATCTAATAATGATGAAAACTTTGTCAAAATTTATGAGAACCTTCCAAAATTTGGCAACCTCGGAAAAATCGGTAACCTTAATTTTTCTGTAACCACAGAAATCAGATATCTATGTCACGTGACCAGTTATGGTCGAGTCCAGGAAAGAAAAGAAAACTAAAAATGGGGTGGCGAGATGCCCCACAGTATATATTAAATACAGTATTTAGGTTACTGTATCATCATTCCTCACTTGAATCTGGCCGGAATGGTTGACTCACGTTTTCATTTAATTAGTAATTAAGCAAAATAGGTCACGTGACACTTTTCCCCTGTTAATATTTTTTTAAGAAATTAAAAATTCTCTCCGTTCCGGCCACGGAAAAAATTCGCATGGTAAAACAAACATTTACACGTGGTTCAAGCTTAGTTATAATCAACCATTCCTACCCCATTTTGAATTTTTTTTTGAATATCATTATGACGTCACATTTCACGTGACTACATCATTTCAACCCCAATTAATTCAACGCTTGCAAAGAAAATTTCTCGAAATTTTTTTGCAACTTTTAGAATTAAAATACATCGCTGTAGAATAAAAACGGCTTTATCTTCGCGGGGGATCGAGACCAAAAATTGAGCCATACCTTAACATGCTTGAGGGTATTTACAACAACTATTCAGGCTATTACAAGGTCAGACGAAGATTATATGTTAGCGAACTGTTTGATAAGCTAAATATATCTGGTAAAAATATAAAAAAAATGGGCTTGACAAAATATGGAGACTTAACATGTTTGGAGTAATTCTTAGATATATGACGTGAAACTGAATATAAATAAAAGGAAAATTTGAGTATCTTGTAAAAAGGTCGTTATACCTACGTCAGAACATTTTCATTTGTCTTCTATGTTGGTTACTAGGTTTTCAAAGAATAAAATCACCTTTGTTTTGCTAAATCATGTGTTTTTTGTGCTAATCAGAGGCTCGTTTTAGATCAATTTAAAGGTAAGAATCGGTGTATTTCTAAACAACGAAACTGATTTGGCTTTGACAATTCATTTTCACTTACCAAATACAGAATAAGGTCTTCTTGTCAACAATTTGGTTTGTTTATGGCCTGAATTATGCTCAAAATTCCATTTTGCATCGCCTTAGAGGGGCATGAAGTGTTTGTTCCAAAAATTCAATAAACCATAATAAGCCAAATTTTTCTCAACTGATTTTGATAATTGGGTGACTAAAGTAAACAGTGTTATAGGTATGGAAGTTGTGCAAGAAGGCAGGTGAATATAGTGAATCTTTAAAAAATAACTATTTTGGGTTGTAGTTTTAACATCAATTTTGACCAAATTCTAGCCCCAGGCTCTTCTCTGTGCAATACCTTGAGGACAAAGTTACATGCATGAACTGAAAGCTCTATTATAATAGAGTTCATGGTCAAATTCATTTGGCAGCACAATTTACGAGTGGGGTCTTATCACACTTTCAAAATGCCCCCTGGAAGGCTGGATTTTTGGTGCTCAAAGGGCAAAAAATGAGACCCCCCCCCCCCCCCCCGTAACTCCAAAACTAAAAGTCATATAATCGAGTGAAAGTGGCTTTTGAAATATCTCATCACACCCAACTTCTGTGCCAAGTTTCAGTCAAATCGGTTGACCACAACTTTTGGCCCCTGGAACACTTTCTGAGACAATGACACTTAACCCATAACCCCTTAGATAAAAGTAAGTAACTAGACCAGAATTACTGTGGGGAAAAGGGGTAAGGGATGAAATACTCCAATATGGGCAGCAGGTCACTTTTCTCTACATATTGGTGTAACAGTCCAAAATATACAAGGGGAGAGGTGATAATCCTCTCTAGGGTGTGATAATCACCCAGGTTAGTGAAAGGTGATAATCCTCTCTAGGGGGTGATAATCCCCCAGGATAGCGAGAGGTGATAATCCTCTCTAGGGGATGATAATCCCCCTTGGGTACTGGACAGGTGGAAAGACCTCTCTAGATGTCTAATTCCCTGGTTTAAGGAGTAACAAGAGTCTATGGGGCAAAGTGTGACCTCTATGGGAGCACTTCATCCCGAACCCATGTTTATTAATTGCCAAAAACTCTCATAAAGATATCATCACTAATTTTAGTTAGAATTGCGTGCCTGCTGCGCCCCGTCAGGAAAAACCCTCAATTATGTTTGAGGGAAACCTGAACCCTCCCGAAAGCAGAGCCGGACACTTAACATGAACCTCGAGGGAGAGAGGTTAGACGAAAATATATTAATACAAGTTGTAAGTGAATGACAATTAAACTTTTATCAACTTAAAAATTAAAATAAAGCCCAAAGTAACTAAGTGCACAAGCATGTTAAGATGCCTGGTAGAATAATTCCCCTCAGTAGAAATCTCACGTCTTTTCTGCCATATCTTCTTGACAACTGCCAATTGATTCAAAGTGTAAACAACAAAGATCAGTAGTTTTCATGACTGCAAAAAGTATAGAAGGAGCCTCTTAAATTTTAAGCAAGAGAAAAGACCTTATATATAAAGCCTTAAGAAAACCAGCAGATAGAATCAAGCAGTGATAAGGGTGGGTGGGATGGGATTTTGTTCCACGAAGAGAAGAATATGAAGTGCTATTTTTCTGAGCTAGGCGCGAAAATATAGACATCAACTGTGTACATGTGATACCTGGCATCTAATTGGCTGAGCGAAACAATTAGTGTGACAGGGGTCACACGCAGGAAGTAACTCCTGAAAGGAAGTGAGCTGGTTCCATTACTGGTAAGGGCGGGTTTATGGTTATCACATTAACTTTAATTTATCCTGTTGTATAAATTACCTTTAATGCTCTTAACCCACAACCCCTTAGATAAAAGCTAGTAACTAGACCAGAATTATTGTGGGGAAAAGGGCTGAGGGATGAAATACTCCAAATATGGACAGCAAGTCACTTTTCTCTACATATTGGTGTAGCAGTCCAAAATCTACAAGGGGAGAGGTGATAATCCTCTCTAGGGGGTGATAATCCCCCAGGATAGTGAGAGGGGATAATCCTCTCTAAGGGGTGATAATCCCCCTTGGGTACTGGAGAGGTGGAAAGACCTCTCTAGATGTCTAATTCCCCGGTTTAAGGAGTAACAAGAGTCTATGGGGCAACGTGTGACCTGTATGGGAGCACTTCATCCCCACAAATACCCCAAAGGGGTATTCCCCATAGACTAACAACAGGAATTATAGGGCTATTTCCAGAGTCAAATGTCACTTGAAACAATGGTCACATGGTACTTGAACATTGCGTATAAAATTAGACTGGGCAAATGTCCCGTTGATTAGGTATCAGCTGAGGACTGAGGACCAGGAATGGCAACCAGTTGGTCAGGTTTCGAAGACTTCCTCCACAGCAGATGAGGAGATAGATGAGGAGATATGTAATAACAAAGAACAAAACAAAGGATTAGTCTGTAAATTAAGCACAATTAATTGACTAATTACACAAACTGGATGCAACTGGTGTATCTATCAAGTCAGGGCCAGATACTATCTGAGAACCCAATATATATTGAGAAAATTTTAAACATCCTTATCGATAAATCGCAATACACACGCTCATGGTTGTTGTTTGTAAGCTACTAAAAGTAACTATATTATTATGGTTTCAGTCCACTAATTGAAACAATGACAACAGTACATAGCATAAGGCAAGGAGTTGGGAACAAACTTTCCCTTGTAGAAATTAAGTACATTTAAAGGACACTTTATATAGGTGATAAACACTTTAAGAAGTATACTTCATTTGTATTTAAAGTATACTTTAAGTATACTTACCAGAAGTATACTTTAAGTACACAACTTTTCGACACCTAAAAAGTATACTTAAAGTATACTTAAATGAAAGTATACTTGAAGTATACTTCAAGTATAGTTAAAATATACTTAAAGTATACTCAATGCAATATGTTTATAAATCACTGAGACACGTCAGACTTGGATTAATTATATTAGTCCAGTCAACGTACTGATAGGACCTGTCACTAATTGCAACAGAAGTTTTTTCTTCAGTTTTGAAATAAGAAAGACTGTTTAATATACATATTAAAAGTCTAGGAAAATCTATGCATGCAAAGATACTTAAATTCAGTTCAATTATAATAGCCTTAATCAGTTACATGACAACGAGGCTGAATTCTGTTTGCGATAGAAAAAAATGCTATTTTGAGTGATGAAGTAGTTTTTCTGATCGGAACCTTGATAAGCAAATTTGCAACAGTAAAAAAAAAAACTTTGGAGCTTTAATCATCTTCATCTTCATCTAAATCTTCGTCGAAATCGAGTGCTGCAGCATTAGTGCAACTAGTGCCTCGACAGTGTCCACATACAGCTGAACACTCAAGATCATGTTTTTTACACGTGCATCGCATGCTACTACAATCAGACAAGCAGTTGCACCTCACAACATACAACAAAGCTTCTGGTGCCGGCTGAAGGTGGGTCATGATAGGTACCAGCTGGCCATCATCATTCAATCTCCAACCCCATTTTTCAGCAGGTACTTGTTCCTCTTTACCCTTCCATTGGACAATTTGGCGGTAGACTCTCATGCTGTGGTACGATGCAGCAGCAGAAGTAGGAGGTAGGCTTTGTGGCTGAATATGAGAAGTACCAGTGGACACCTTTTCACAATAGCGACGAAATCGCAATCCATCAAGTCCTTCTTCAGGCTTCCCATTGTAAAGACAAACAAGGACTTGCTCACCAGCCTTAACAATTTCCTCCTTTGGTACTGGAAGACTGTCAAACACCTTGACGTGTTCACGAAAGTGGGTGTTGCTGACAAACTTCTTTAGTGGAAGATCTTTGCCAATTCCATACAATCGAGAGGTTGTGTCACATCCACTAATAGCATGGATGAAAAGAATATGACGACAAATCTCTTGGCCAAACTTTTCCTTCACTGACTTTATATTCCAGGATCGACGCTTAGTGGAATTTGCTTTTGGTTCCGGTTGGAAAAAAAGGTCGAATACGTCTAACTCTGCATGATAACAGAGTAGAATAAGAAGATCAGTGTCATCTCCTACCAGCACGGTGTCCATTGTTCTTGAACTTTCCACAGCTTTGTTTACTTATAATGAGCAATATCAGCATCAGCTGTCGAGTGGTAGACTTGGCAATTGGTCTGCTGAAGATAACGACTAAGCATATTAATAAAGGACTGTTTACTGCTTTTGTTTGCCAGAAAATGATCCTTCTTCATTGTAAGTTTCATGTCATCAGTAAATGTGACGGTTGCACCTACTTTCCCTCCTGCACGTCTTTCCTGCGTCATGCTCTTTGTGGATGTGCTTGTGTATCCATCAAAGACAATGATCGCTTTTCCATACTTCTGGTCCACATAATTGCAGTACAATGCACAGATATTTCGATAGGTACACCCTCGCGGCCAAGGGATTCGGTGAATGAGTGCACCACCATCCAGAACAAACTGGAGCTCTCCTTGAGGAACTGTGACATCTGAGCTTTCCATAGTCATAGCCCAAATAGCATCAGCAAGGGCTGGCTTGTGTGGTTGGAGCAATATAAGTGAAGAGTCAAAGAGAGCAGGTGGATAGCTGCACAGTTCATACTTGAAAATTGCTTCCATGTCATCCAATGATTTTAGAGCTACAATTAGACGCTGGAATAGAAGCTGCGGGTCTACTTGGATCTTCTCTCCATCAATTTTAACTGATGACTTTGTAGCAAGAGCCACAGCCTGATTACTTCGTTTGAAGGCAAACTCCGTAACAAACTTTCCAGTCATTGACGCTAAGATGCCCTGTCCAATATCCTTAGCGTCATCCACATTTACACTATCATTTGCATGGACACCATTCATGATGTTTCTTAGGCCTTGTTGAGCAGTGAACGGATTTTGCTCAGCTAAGGCATTTAGGAGCGTTTTGGTATCTTTAATGTCACGGTTTTTTCTGGACTCTGAAATGTCCTTATTTTGCTCACCGGTACTGTAAGAGACGCCTGTGAGATCCAGCATGGCACGATTCATCTCAGCACAGACTGGCATTGAAAGGAGCCATATCAGCCGTTGTTACTCTGTCATGCCTATTCCTCGCGTTAAACCACCACTCGTCTTCATGCTTCTCAGTAACACCTGCTCAATAACAGGGTCTGTGGACAGCCCCTCCCATTTACGGTCACTTCTTCTTACCACGTGGAATCCACCAATTATTTTCTGGTACACAACAGGATGTTCATTCTCTAGACGTACCATGGACTGCAGGTACAACTTAGAAGATTTGGTGTAAAGGCTGTGACCAGAAGCTGCCATATAGGGAAGCATTTCAGAAAGAGCTTCAAGATGCTGTACCCAGTGTCCAGTGCGTTCTGCTTTGATGAATTTTCTCAGAATGTCCACCATGTCCATGTACTGCAACCAGAGTTTGGCAGTGCGATTGTCTTGAAGGGATTCCTTTTGCTGTTGGAGCAAATGTTTGATCTTACTGATTGCACTGGCTGAGCTGATTTCTTCCGCTGATTTCGTTCTAGCCATTAAATCTGCGTACAGAGCATGAGCTTCTTGAAGCTCAAAAGCAGGTGTACCTGGTATTGCCTCCTCTTCAGCTCTTACATCGTTCACGTCGGGGGCATTAGCTTCTACTTCAAGATCAGGAATGGACACTCCCAGGGCTTTAGAAAGGATAAGGGTATTAAGAACTGCATCAACGAAAAGATGAGCTCTTACGGCTCCTGCGATAGCTTTACCAGTAAGAATGTGCTCAACTGCATTTGGTGCATAAATCAATTCCAGAAGTTCCTTTAGCCCAGATTCTGCCATTAGGTGCCCGATGCTACCAATGAAACTCATCTCTGTGTGAAAACTTCCAAGGCGGAGAACTACCTGACGGAGGTCACTATCCGCAGGCTCAGACTCTATGATCATCAACGCTTTCCACCACAGTGGCTGATCAAAGGTAATAATTGGTGTCACTTTATGACGTCGAGCGTGTTCTGAAACAAACTTCAGTGTGGAGAATATGCATGTAGTGTTACTTGAGCTCATGTCTATCATTGGAAGAAATACTACCGATGATTGACCAGGATGACTGCCTCGATGAGCAAATTGCATCATGCCAGACCAGGCCGGTCTTGATACACCAGACAGGAGCGATGTTTTCCAAAGTACGTCTAGATTAGTTGTTGGATCAGTGGCTTTCCTAATACAGACGTCTCGGTATCTGATTTTTACTTCCGCATTGCCTTCTAACGTTTGGTACTGAATATGAATTTGTCCACTTGCTGATACCTCTGTTGGATTAACCTTTCTTCTTAAAATAACTTGGGTTTGTTTTGTACCAGGGGTAACAGTAGCTATTAACCCCATCCCGTGAAATGTGTCATTTCCGTCCAATGTTCTTAGATTATGGTCAACATTGTCTGCCACTTATTGAACAAATTCAGAAGTGTGATTAGGTATGCAAGTTCCTTGAGTCACAGCTGCATTTTTTCCAAACCTTTGAACTTCCTGGTAAGAACAGCAGAACCCAAGACGATGGAGCGAGTCAATGAGCAATCGTGAGGCAAAGTGGTGATGAAGTTGTACACCCAATCCAATCTGCAACGGTGCAAATAAAACTCAAGGGCGAGCTGCTTGCATAATAGCTTGTCCGATTGATGCTCGCTTTAAGTCCACATCCTTTCCCATGATGATTCCCTCTAAAAAAACCTTGACAGATGTTGGAAGAAAATTGTAACACTTCTCTTGACTTTCAATTTCGTAGGATAGTGGATAATGCTCGTTCGAGGTTTGTACTGATTTAATGTCATTCCTTATTAGCTTAGCAGCTGTTTTAATAAGTAAATTTTTTCCATGTCTGGATCATCTTCCTGGCGATCATGAAATTCTTGCAAAACACATTCTGCAGTGCTTCGTCAAGTCACTACATTTGACTTTCCGTTAATCTCAGTGATAATTATTTGATTGCCAAAATTCTCTTTAAGCCTGGCCTTCATGTGCGTGTGGCCGTAAGCAATGCTTTGTGATTCTTCTAAAAAGCCATTCATTACTTCTATTAAATCATTAACAGTAATTTGCTCATCATCATTTTCTTGAAGAAACTGTGCCACCTTCAAGAATGTTTCTGTTTGATCCACATCTTGTGGTCGATCAACTCGTTTCTTTTTTGTAGGAGGTTCATCTCTCAAGAACATCGCTGGAATCTGTCTTCCTGTGCGAAGATTGACACTGCATGTTTGATGATACATAGCATCAGCAGCTGGCAGGTCATGGACATGTGGAATTCTAGCTTTAACGTTAACTGTATCAGCCCATGTATCTTGTCTGTCAGAGCATGCGGCCAGTATAGAATCCTTCATACTTAAGGTTGCTACTTTAAAAATTTCTGCTCCCCTTTTCTTTTGCTGTTCAAAATTCAGTGCCGACCGGCAGAACAAACAGTCACTGGTGAAACTGAAACATTTTTCTTCCGAACGAAGTACAGAACGTGCACTTGAATCTGCCGGCCTCTTGTTTCCCTGCTTCTTAGCTTGTGTTATCTTATTGGAAATAAAGTGAATACGTCGACTTCCTTGTGCACCTGTTGTCCTGGCACAGTGACAATTGTTTCATCATTTCGTTCCACACTAGCTCGATTAACTCCTGAGCTCCCTTTTTCTCCCAGGGTGACCAATGGCAAATTTCCTTCTCTCAGCGGCTTTTTACATATCACACAGTCTATTATACTTTCCATTTTACATTCGGACAGATGCTGAAATGATGGATGTTTAAAAACAGAAAATTGATTGGAAATCGGATCGTTCATTGAATTATAAGGCAATTGCATCAGTAGATGTACACGAATAATACCATCACTTAAAAGGTAACTTGATAAGCTGTACCTTATGAAATATACCCTATAAAAATACCTTACAAAAGCCAAATACAAGGCAAATTTTGAAATTCTCTCACTATTGGAACAGCATTGTTTTTGGAAAGCTCACACGTAAAACTAGCATGTTATTTACCTGTCCCGCTGGGGTATGTATGGGGTTCCGTTGACAGAGTTGCAAGTGTCCTTTTGTACTCGTCACGGCGCCGAAATAAGAACTTTCTGAACTGTCATATGAAGCTGAACTAAGCTGCCTTTCCAAGTCCTCGCTAAGTCTACCAAGGGAGAAGAAAAAATCTCCAATATTTGGTAGCTAACAAACCACTACTTTGGAACAAAGACTCGTATCGGTGGAGTGAAAACATCGATTGACAACACAACTGGTCAGCGTTCTCTCTTTCTCGACTCGAGCATTTTTTTTTTTCAACTCGACTCGAATTTGTTTTTTCGACCCAAATTTCAAAGTTTTGACTCGTATGTTTTTTTCGTTCGTGAACATATATTTTGTAAATCGACTCATATTTTTTTACTGTATTCGATGTATTTTACAAGTTTCGACTTAAGTATTATGTTTTCAACATGTTTTTACTATCGGTATAATTTTGTCCGCAACGGAACGCCATAGGTATGTGACATGTTCCCCAGGTGTCGTACCAGGTGAATATATCACATACCCCTCTTTCCAGTTAAACAACCCTTACCTAATAGACCAACTCCGATATATTAGAATTCATACATGGCTGCGAGGCTTGGGGGAATAAAACAAAAGAAATCATCTTGAGGCTCAGTGATGAATAAAACATTTCTTTTGTTTTATTCCCCCAAGCATCGCAGCCACGTATGAATTTTAATATATCGAAAATGGTCTATTGTTCTTCAACAGTTTTTTTCATTGTTTTTAGGTTTTGTCCAAATTCTTTTGAGACCCAATCAGGAGGGGGTTTTAATTTCAGTGCAGCGAGGTTTTTTTAAGAAGCAAAATTGGTCATAGAATCGAACCGCGGCAAACGAAAGTAAATGTAGCAGCAAAAAAGAACATGATTGCGAATAAATGCCAAGAGGATGGGGAATACATTCTTAAGAGGAATATCAATGACAAGCATTTGTTGGATAAGGCTTAGTATGATCTGTTGAATTATTCAGATCGAGGAGCACGTGTGGCTAGCACATTTATTATTCACTTAAAGTAACTCTTAGTTTAAAACGTACTTACTTCTTCTGGTGTCTTGAGTTCATTACAATTTTTCTGTTCTTTTGTAAATTTGGGGTACTAATGATGTTAAGTCTAGCTGGAGGCAAACAGCTGAGCTAACGCAGCCTGACGTTCTCAAGGCTTCTCGGTTTCCGTCACTTTTTTTGGCGATTACCCGAATATTATTGATATCATTTTACTGCATATTCGCAAACGCCTTCCAATTTGATCAACTCTAGATGGTTATGAAAAATTAGCCGAGGAATTTGAGGCAATCAGTAACGGACTCAAACATGTACCAGCAACCTTTCTTGGATTATGCACGTGTCTGAGATAGTAAAGAAAGCATGTAAACGCCTGTATTTTCTTATAGGCAATTAAAGCGCCCTAATAAGTCGAAAAGGCCGATCTGCTTAGGTTTTACGCAAGCTGTAAAAGGTCTGTTTGCAATTACGCGATTCCTGTGTTTCACGCTTCGTTACCTTAGCCTGTTTACAGAGCCCCCCACCCCCCCCCCCTCCCCCCTCCTCAGAAAAAAATCGGGACAAGAGAAGTTTGTGAATCGCCGTCGTTAATCGTTTTCTGGTATACATTTGCATATTAATTTATTTTTCTGTAGTTTTTTCTCAGACTGACAGTTGAAAAGTACGTGTTGACAGACCAACACTGCTCTGGACTCCCGTACAGCACGTACGCAGTTATCGTATGTTCTCAACCTTTATAGCTAAGCTAGGCTCTAACTAGAATATCTAGTTAAAATGTCATTTATACAAGTATTTTATTCTTTGGAAGATTCTAACAACATGACACATTCTTCGGTCTTTTTTAGCTCATAAAGTCGGTCTGTTACTGTGCATCGATTTTCTGTGGTTTTTGGTTTGGCAGAATTTTGATCTCGGAAGAACTGTTTACATTTCCAGTCAAGCCTTTTATGCAGAAGTTGGTCCAGGACCGTCCACTTTTCTTCAGCAGGAAATTACAATAGCCTTACTTTCGCCTAATTATTTGAGTCATGACCGACACATGTAGGCCAAAAATTGCCCCGGCGTCCGCCCGTACACGGGCTAGCCGAATATCTTCACGCAATGTCCACGCTAAAATTCAGATTCTGTACATCCTTCTCTTGTTATTTACAATACCAACCAGCAGAGACAGACGCACCCGCAACCTGTGCAGCCTGAAACATCGGTTCCTATTCCAGAGAGCCGAAATACAAGTAAACAAATATAAATGCGCTAAGCTGTCCACAAAGGCTGAGTTTTTCCTGGGGGAATCTATTCTGAGGTTCATTCACCAATCATAACACCGGAAATTATTTGTGTCATGGCATTAACATTACAACCAATCGGAGGCCGTCCCCAACATTCCGGGGAAACGGGAACACGATTATCGTCGGCCATTCACAGACTTCTCCTCTCCTAATTTTTCCTGAGGGAGGGGGGACGTCTGTACACAGGCTACGTTACCTCAGTACCTAATCGACGATTTGGCTCTCTCCATCATATGCCCCACCTAGCCTTATCCTACGACAACACTCTAGCTTCGTTAGACATAGAATTATTACTAGTGGTTCATTATCAGCGCCTGTGTCAGCCCCTTTTCGATAAATATGTTAGAGGACAGAGATCATCGTCTCCATCAATTACTGCCTGACTCGCATAGTTACACCCACAGGCATGCCAGGACTTTTTGATGTCAAGGTTAAAACTTGCAGGCTCAGGAATTACGTTATTAATTCCCAATGCCTCCGGGTAAACTCATTTAGAGTAGCCACCAGTTATTATAATTAAAACTTTGTTCTTATTTATATATTTTATGTATATTGAGATAATTATTCTTTCGAGTTATAACTTTTCTTAAATCGATTGTAATTTATGCGTTGGAACACAGGCAAACCACACTTTATACATAGTTACTTTTTTGGGGTTTGAAGGGAAATTCACTACAATATAGAAATAGACTTTGATCATTCAAAGCAGTGGGTTTGCATGACTGTCCATTTCCTTTGTGAGTTGGGTTGGTTGTGTATATATATGTGTACCTAGAATTTAGTTAGAAGAACAAAGGGTCTTGAAATGCATCTCTTACATTTCAGTTTCATGTGGGTCAGTAGTGAACAATACATTGAAAAGTCCTACATACTCAAATGGCTTCTATGTAGCCAGCAAAAGCTGCGTCTACAATACTTCGATTCCGTATGGTAAGGCGATGAGACTCAAGTTTCAAAGTTTTGACCTGGCATCAGATTCAGAATGCAGGTAGGAATAAATTTATATGAATGACGACAGCCAAATCCCGCTGTTTTATCCATGACAAAAATATAGGCATAGATTGGTCGAACAAAACAGCAAAGGGAAAAGCGACTTGATTTTCCCCAATATTTCGGACGGACAAGCCGTCCTTCTTCAGGAGATTTAACGAATCGGAAAGTCGACTTTCTGATTCTTTATTAAATCCACTGAAGAAGGATGGCTTATCGGTCCAAAATATTGGGAAAACTCAAGATACTTTCCCCTTTGCTATTTTGTTATTTAGTAATAAATACGTTTAGCTTGTCTTTTCTGAACTTTGATTTTGAGATTGCGGGTCAAAAACTTAAAAGCATTCAAAAACATTGTAGAAAGCTTCTTGTAAGTTTAGTCCAATCGAATCATTATTTTTAATTAACAAATAGCAAATTAAAATAATGATAGAAGCAATGAAAAAAAGAAATGTAAATAATAATCTTTGTGTAGTAATTTTGTTTTGCTATTATTATTTCCATTTTTTTTTCATTGCTGCTATCATTATTTTAATTTACTATTTGTTGTTTACTATTTGTGAATAGGTACTATTCAAATTGTAAATATCTGCTTCTTAATAAGGTGCGTGTGTAAAGTGTAGAATCTCACTTTCATCAAGTCATCAAGTATACGTTTAGGTCAGCTACCGTCCCAATGAGCCCTGATTGGTGGATTTTGTATCAAACTCGAGAACCAGTCTGATAAACCCGTATTATGGCATCCAGCCAGGAGAATGAGGGGGAGATATATTTGTTACTGTACAGCAATTTGTATTGATAGATGTTTTGTTGTAGGATCGATTACTTGAAAATAACAAATGGTATCACAGAAGTTCGATATTGTGGGGACCAGCTCAGGGGAAGAGACCTTCTTATATCAGGACACTACGTTGCGTTAACGTTCCACACGGACTTCCTGCTCGAGAAAAAGACAGGATTTGAAATATTCTTCGCTCAAGAAATTCCTAGTAAGTAGGAAAAGGTAGCAACTTAACACATAAGGCTATTTATACGAGGAGAAATAAGACTCGTCTTACATAAGACGCGAACTTTACTGTATAAACGAGACATTTTGTCTTAAATGAGATAAGACCCGACTTATCTAAGAATAGCCCTCAACACCTGTTTTGCTCTTGGCTAAGTCGCGTCTTATTTCAGACGAATTGTGCCGTTTATACGGTGAAGTGCGCGTCTTATTGTGGACGCGTCTTTTTTTTTTCCTGCTATAAATGGCCCTAATTGTTCCACCTCTAGGCTTCATTCCGGCCGACCAATGGATAACGAGACACACCCGCCCAAAATGTTTCAATTCAGTTTGTACCGTGACACTGGAACTAATAAAATCACGTACGCAATTTTGAAAGCGGTTTTCATCAACCACATCTCTAAGGGGTCGACAATTTGACTTTTGAATCTATTTTACAAATATTGTAGTATAAACTGTTGCTCAATTATTTCAATACTTACTTAGCTATTTGTTTTTAAATTTCATCCAATAATCCTCACAGTTGGGTTTGCAGCCTTCCTGCACCTCTCCCCTGCTAATTTCTCATCCCCTCCCCGAATCGGTTGTCATGTTGTCTGATTGTAGGTATCCACGCTTCAGGAATCTCAATTGCACTGTCCCTGTTGATGTTGTTAGGGTGAAGTCTTATGTGAATAGCCTCCTTAACTCTACGAGAGTACCAGTGAGGGTCTCGGTCAATAAACTTAACTTTGTCCCAGAGAGGATAATGCCCGGTGTTATTGGCGTGAGAAACGGCCGAATTAGACCGTTCGAACACGTCAATAAGACCGGGCATTATCCGCTCTAGGACGACGTTAAATCCTAAATTACCGGTATGTTCTATTCCCTTACTTATGAGTGCCAGCTCACCAACAATAACTGGCACAATCTCTGTTTCCACTCTCCGTATTTTCGTGATTTCGAACTCAAGGTCTTTAATTTGTATTTCGAGATCTTTTCAGTGACCTTTGTCGAGGTGTTTTGGTCGGATGGTACTGACACATCGATAAGCTTGCAACATCGGTTGGCGTGGTCCTTGATCACTACCTATATCAGGCATCTTCTCTGACAACTCTCTATCCGCATATATCTGTGTAATTTAAAGGATTGTAACTTTATTAATATTCAATTTCTGTGACCGTCTCAGGCTTGTATTGGTAGCACCTCTTCGGTACTTCTATTCTGTAAATGCTGACACTCCTTTCAATGGATATATGCAGCTGCCTCATTAATACTGTACCTCTCTCAAAATCCAGTTTTTGGAAGTTCGGGGGCATCCAGTGTATGATCCATCGTTTCTTCTTGCCTGTTACATATCCTGATTAGACTTGAGTGTCATATTCTTCATAATTCTTGCGAAGTAAGACTTGGTAGGGAGGTTCTGGTCCTGGGCTGCATTTATCAGACCCTCGGTCTCTGAGCTTTCATTCTTGTACTTCTGAGCCACTGGTTGGTTTTGCAATCATCAATTACCGTACTTCCTCGAATAAGCGCCTGGGCGCTTATTTAAAACTTTCTGCTAAAAGGAGGACTGTCTATTGTAAGGAAGGCTGTACAGTACCGCAAATCATCCCCAAAATGAACCGCAAATGATCCTCGACCGCAAGTGATCCCCAAAGTCGACCGCAAATAATCCCGAAAGAAAAATAGGAATGGCTTGCACTCAAGTTAGCGGATGATCGTGTCAATTTTATTATTATTAAAAAAACGTCAGATTTAAAGCGAAATTTTACTTCTCAAATAAATACATGAATAAAAACTAAATGAAATAAATCATTCAGTTTAAAAAGGCAACACACGACTTTTACCTCATGTCCAAATGCTGCTTGTTCCAATGAATTTTTCTCTACTGGGTAGATTATGCCCTGGAGGAAAACGTTTTGGCTGAGAAAATGTGATCTTTGCCGCCTATATTTCATACTGAGAGGTCATGACACCATACTGATTTTCTGCGTTATCGTTTCTGGTCGGCATGATTATTGCTCTTTGATGCAAGAGCATTTCCTTTGACCTCTTTTGAAATGCAATGCTCTTCATTGCAGCTAAATAAGGGTTTTAGCTTGTTTAATTTTAGTCTTTGTAAAGACAATGATCCAGACGCGAATTTTTATTTAGAAAACAGTAGCTGTGAATACTATACCGAAGATAGCTTTAAAAACGACAGGGTCAGCGGCGCTATGTAATGGCGGTCGCAAATTTATTAGCTCCGTGTTCTTTGCTGTTTTTGACGGTGTTGCTCAAATCCAATGACCTCACTGGCCCCGTCTACAGTTTAGGACCACTGTTTCAGTTGGTCCAACTGCCTTGCTGTTAGGCGATCCTTTTTGGAATGGGTAACAGGAGTAAATGTATATTCTCGGAAAGGAACACGACTGCCCTCCGCCATCTTGGATTCTAACTACAAGTCAAGGTTTGTCACCCTTTATATTCTGCTCATTTGGGGTGATATAAATCCAAACCCTGGACCTCAGTGGAAATTTCCATGCGGCGTTTGCCACAAGCCTGTAAAGTCCAGCCAGCAAGGAATACAGTGCGATTATTGTGATCGATGGTATCACTTAAAATGCTGCATGAATGATCTTATTTATGATGCCTTGGCTAATAGCTCCTGCCTATGGATATGTTGCGATTGTGGTTTACCGAGTTTTGCTACCTCACTATTCGATTATTCTAGCTGTATGGAGACGTCAAATCGTTTTTCTCCACTGGCGCACACGCATTCTCAGGCACAAAATATGGATGATTCTGTATCATTTCAAACATGAAGAGGTCTTCCAAATTCAACATCGACTCCCAAGAAGACCCCAAGTCTTCCGTCTGCACAATCTTCCCAAAAAAGCCGCCGCCTTAGGCTGCTTAATGTTAACTTTCGATCTGTCGTTAACAAAATAGACCAATTCCATGCTCTGGTTGACAGCGTTAAACCTGATATCATTGTTGGTACAGAATCTTGGCTCCGACCCGATAGTACGAATAGTGAAATATTCCCTTCCAACTACACAGTTTATCGTCGTGATAGGGATACAAGTGGCGGCGGTGTATTTATAGCAGTTACTGACGAAATATTAGGGAACTTAAGAAACACGACGACGGCTTTGTCGACGACGACCGGGAGTGAGTTACAGTGTATTGCGCAACCGCGACTAGTAAATTTCGTCGTCGTGGTGTCGTCGACGACGCCAAACAAAGTAGAATCACGTCGTCCTGCAATCCACAAGCTTCGGCAGCTATAAATCCACTGTTTTAAGCGATTTTTGAAGTCCTTTGCATTTCTTTATTCTCTTAAATCCAGGTATCGTTCTTTTTTTCTCCTTAAACAAGCGATGTTGATTGAAAATTCGACTAATGAATTGTTTTTACCTCAAAGAATGACAACAGCTGTGGAGGCCAAGGGAGCGAACTCGTAAGTGATAAATTTATTTGTACGTTTAGGTAAGGCAAATCAAATGTGTTTAATGTAGAGGAAATAAACTTTATATGAAAAACAGCTATCACATCAGCATATGTCTCTTTTTCCAAATCTAAACTCTGTCAGATACTCGGACTCAGTTATCTCATTCAGTTGAAAGCTGAATAATCTTCGTGCGGAAAGCAGACTTTTCCTCTCCGAAAGGTCAGACAACACAAAAAGTCATCGTCAATGAAATTAGACGTACGGTTAAAAAAAATAAGATCTTGCATTGTTTTAAAAGACGCCAATGCGGAAAAGTTTGGTGCGAACGGACATTACAGTTTTACATTTGTGTTTACATTCAGTGTCGTCGTCGTCGACCTACCGACCGACTGCATCTTAAGTTTCCTTTTTCCCGCCGAAACTGACGTTCTCGTTCTAGTATTTTCCCAGTCAACAGACGTCGTCGTCGTGAACTTTGTCGTGGTTCTTAAGTTCCCTATTGTCAACACGCCAACTGCATCTGGAAACATCATGTGAAATGGCTTGGGCAAAGATCAGCATAGCTAGCTGCAAAGACCTCTATGTCTGTTTATACTACAGACCGAAAGTCGATGATAGAGACAGCCTGGAGCTCTTGTTTAGTTCACTTGATAGGATCTGTAATTCCAAGAACTGCCACATTTGGCTTGCTGGTGATTTTAACTTCCCTGGTATTGACTGGGCAAGTAAAACCTTGAAACATAACTGTCCTTCTTCAGACTTGCACGAATTATTTGTAAAAAGTCTGGACGACTATGGTCTCACATAGATGGTTGACAAGCCAACTCGACTCAGCAATACACTTGACCTATTTATGACTAACAATCCAACACTCATCTCTGAAATCAAGGTGATACCTGGACTAGCAGACCACGATGCTGTTACAATTGAAGGAGACATATCACCGATTGTTAACAAACGAAAGCCCAGGAAAATTCACTTATACAAGAAAGCAGACTGGGAGGGTTTCAAAGAATTTATGCAAGGCTTCAGCGATGAAATTTGTGATCGCACACCTCTTTCCGGGGAAGAAAATGAAAATGATGCTGAATCACTCTGGCAAGCCTTTAAAAGCCAACTGCACCTTGGAATCAACAAATTCATTCCATCTAAAATTGCCAAAACGAAAAATTTGTATCCATGGATAGATGCAGATCTTAGAAGATTGATCAGGAAAAGAAACACATATTTTAAAATAAAAAACAGAACAAACAATCCAAGAGATATCAATCATTATAAATCTCTCAAGCGAGAAGTACAAAGGAGGGTCAGGAAAAGTTATTGGAGTCATGTTGAGGAGATTTTAGAACCAAGAGATGCTGAAAATAACCCCCCTACTTCTAAACGCTTTTGGTCATTTATCAAACATGCACGCAGCGATAAATCAGGAATTTCTTCGCTAATGGCTGGGTGTGACATAGTAACAGATTCGACTACTAAAGCCAAGTTACTTAATGACCAGTTTCAGAGGGCCTTTTCCAAAAGCGTACCAATGAAACTTAAACATATTGCTGAGCAAGCAACCAATGGACAAGCATCTGGGGGCTACCCTAGTATGCCACCAATAAACATCACTGTTGCAGGTGTTGAAAAGTTATTGAACAAGTTGAATCCCTATATAAGGCACCTGGTCCAGACAACCTACAGCCCCGAGTCCTAAGGGAATTAAGTTGCCAGATTGCTCCAGTCCTTTGCAATATATTCAAGGTTTCCCTTAGAACAGGTACTGTTCCTGATGACTGGAAGTTAGCTTATGTAACTCCAATACACAAAAAAGGACCTAGACAACTACCTGAAAATTACATACCTGTTTCCCTTACATGTATATGCTGTAAATTAATGGAACACATTCTGGTCTCACATATTTCAAAGCACTTGGAACGCTACGGTATTTTAAACGATTATCAACACGGTTTCAGGCGACCATGATCATGTGAAACCCAATTAATTGCCTTTATAGATGACCTTGCAAAAGAAATGCAGGGAGGAGGCCAAACGGATGTCATCGCTATGGACTTTAGCAAGGCATTTGACAAGGTTCCACACAATGGCTTGCTATACAAATTGTTTAAGTGTGGCATTGATGATATTACATTGCAGTGGTTGAAAAGTTTTCTTGAGAAAAGGAGACAAAGTGTAGTTTTAGAAGGAGAGCATTCACATTCAGTTCCGGTAACATCAGGTGTACCCCAAGGATCAGTGCTGGGGCCGTTAATGTTTCTTATTTTTATTAATGATCTCCCATGTTATGTTAAGTCAAGGGTCCGTCTTTTTGCTGTTGACACCGTCATTTATCTTACAATAAAATCTGAGAGCGATTGCCGACAATTACAAGATGATCTTCAAAGCTTGGAGAAATGGGAATCCGACTGGTGTATGGAATTTAACCCAAGCAAGTGCAACGTTATACGGGTAACACGCAGACATACACCTTTCAAATTTCAGTACAAACTTCATGGCAAGGTCCTGGGAACTGTTGATACTACTAAATATTTAGGGATCAACCTCTCGCATGACTTACGCTGGAATGATCATGTAAATGCAATTACCACCAAAGCAAACAAGACTCTGAACTTTCTACGCCGCAATCTCCGCACGTGTTCGGCCAAATCCAAAGAACAAGCATATAAAGCCCTTGTGAGACCGATTGTTGAATACAGTGCCACTGTCTGGGACCCTCACGTAGCTAAGAACATACAACAGGTTGAAATGGTTCAACGCCGAGCAGCTCGCTGGGTACTCGGGCGCTACGATAGATTAGACAGTGTAACTGATATGTTATCTTCTCTTAAATGGAGATCTCTGGAGCTCAGGTGATCTGACGCACGTCTTTGTATGTTGTACAAGCAGTGTAATGGATTAGCCACTTACGAACGCGACAAGCTTCCGAGAGAACATAAGAGCGGAATGAACACCAGGCAATCGTCTCTCTGGTATCGATTTAAGGAGCCACATTGTACATGTGATTATTATAAGAACTCTTTTTACCCTAGGACAATTGCACAGTGGAAAAATCTCCCACCAGAAATTGTAGCATCTACTTCGTCATGTTCATTTCGGCAATCCCTGTGTAATCTTACATATTGATTAGTAATTTTATGTTATTATTGTATTCATTGTTGGCATTTTTATTATTATTATTATTATTATTATTATTATCATTATTATTATTATTATTTAAAGCAGTCTGCAATACTCTGTTCAGAGTGAAGACTTAATTGGTAAATAAATAAATAAAACATGTTAGCCGAAAACTAATGTCGCCTAAATTTAAAATGCGGTACCCTTGAAACTGGCCTTTCGTTCCTCCATATGAACATTCGTAGTTTATCCAATAAATTTGATAAGCTTACAAATTTTCTAGGCCAACTTCGAGTGAAATTTACTATTATTGGTATTTCTGAGACTTGGCTTGATGATTGTTATCATTTTTCCGATATATAGCGGGTTATAATTTTTTGCATAAACCTAGAGTTAATCACATTGGTGGAGGTGTTGGCCTTTACATTAGTGAACATTTAAATTACAAACAGCGTCATGATCTAGCATTCCCTGAGGACAAATCTGCTGAATCCTTGTTTGTTGAAATTAATAGGACAAAAGAAAAAAATATAATTGTCGGCACTATCTATCGACCACCCGACTTGAAGTTAAATGAATTTCTGTCTGACTTGGATCAAGTACAGGGAAAAATTTCCAAGGAAAATAAGCTTGTATTTTTAATGGGTGACTGGAATTTAAATCTAATTAACCATCATTGTCATAAAGCGACAAGTGATTTCTTGGATTTGTTGTACTCTAGGATGTATTTTCCACTAATAACACGTCCCACTAGAATTACGGCGAACAAAGCTTCGTTAATAGATAACATTTTCACGAACAATCCACTTCGTCCCTCAATAAGCGGTCTTTTTCTCAATGACATCTCTGACCATTTACCGATATTTTCACTTATTTCGTATAATAGTTATAGTACCAGTGATAAGGATAAATACGTATTTTTTCGTGAAAAAAAAAAAAAAATGCGCATAATCTAAGTGCATTTAAAGATGAGTTAGGTAAGATAAACTGAGCTGAAATGCCTGGGTTAAATGATCCTTCTTGCGCTTATGAACTCTTTGTCGGAAAGTATACTACAATTTACGATAAATGTTTTCCACTCAGAAAAATGAAAGCAAAACGGTTCAATCTTCGTAAGCCTTGGTTTACTAAAGGTCTTGCTAAATCCATAAGGAAGAAAAATAAGTTATATCAGTCTATTCTTAATAACCCTAACTCTTCCAATGAAAATGCATATAAGTCGTACAAAAACAAACTTACTCATTCTCTTCGAGTTGCTAAGCGTTTATATTATGAAAAACAAATTGATAAACTAAAATCAAATGTCAAGGCCACTTGGAGAGTTCTAAATGAAATCCTTAATAGAAATAAAGGAAAGCGTGGTTTGCCATCTATATTTAGGGCAGATTCTCGAGAAATTTCCAATCCAAAGGAAATAGCTAATTTCTTTTGCAAATATTTTACTAACATTGGCCCCAATTTAGCTAGCAAAATTCCTTTATCAGAAAAGTCGCATAATTCTTTTTTACCCCCAAAACTAGTCAATTCAATATTTCTAGATACTGTAACTGAGCAAGAAATTATTGAAATATGTAGTAATTGTCGTTCAGGTACTGCTGTAGGTTATGACAACATTTCTATGAACTTAATTAAAGATTCTATCGATATAATTATTTCACCTCTTACATGCATAATTAACTTATCCATCATCTCTGGCATTGTAAAAATAAATGAATGAATGAAATGAATGGAAATTATTTCCAAAGTGTCTCCTAGATCCGAATAATTATATTAATATATAGATTTAGCCAGGGCTAAAAGCGAAGCTCCCATTAATAAATTTATTATTTAAATCCAACAATAAACTTGTAATCCATAAATCAGTTAACTTAAGGGGAAATTCATATGACTTTTGAGGGAAAGGCTAAGTGACTTTAGAGTGAAACATCTTACATCGAGTTGATAGCCATATAAAACACCCAAAAATAGCAATCATCTTCGATCACATTCAAGAGCCGTCATGGCTCTTGACCACAGTGAATTATACCTGGAAAACAAATTCTTAGAAAACAAATCAGGCCGAATTTTTTGCTTTCGACAAGTTTACTTTATAAAATCTTGCAAAACAAATCCGGGGATGTGTAAACCAACCTTTTATACTTTTTACACATCATATCCTTCATACAAAAATTTCTGCTCCCCTTTTCTTTTGCTGTTCAAAATTCAGTGCCGACCGGCAGAACAAACAGTCACTGGTGAAACTGAAACATTTTTCTTCTGAACGAAGTAGAGAACGTGCACTTGAACCTGCCGGCCTCTTGTTTCCCTGCTTCTTAGCTTGTGCTATCTTATTGGAATTACAGTGAATACGTCGACATTCCTTATGCACTTGTTGTCCTGGCACAGTGACAATGGTTTCATCATTTCGTTCCACACTAGCTCGATTAACTCCTGAGCTCCCTTTTTCTCCCAGGGTGACCAATGGCAAATTTCCTTCTCTCAGCGGCTTTTTACATATCACACAGTCTATTATACTTTCCATTTTACATTCGGACAGATGCTGAAATGATGGATGTTTTAAAACAGAAAATTGATTGGAAATCGGATCGTTAATTTAATTATAAGGCAATTGCATCAGTAGATGTACACGAATAATACCATCACTTAAAAGGTAACTTGATAAGCTGTACCTTATGAAATATACCCTATAAAAATACCTTACAAAAGCCAAATACAAGGCAAATTTTGAAATTCTTTCACTATTGGAACAGCATTGTCTTTGGAAAGCTCACACGTAAAACTAGCATGTTATTTACCTGTCCCGCTGGGGTATGTATGGGGTTCCGTTGACAGAGTTGAAAGTGTCCTTTTGTACTCGTCACGGCGTCGAAATAAGAACTTTCTGAACTGTCATATGAAGCTGAACTAAGCTGCCTTTCCAAGTCCTCGCTAAGTCTACCAAGGGAGAAGAAAAAATCTCCAATATTTGGTAGCTAACAAACCACTACTTTGGAACAAAGACTCGTATCGGTGGAGTGAAGACATCGATTGACAACACAACTGGTCAGCGTTCTCTCTTTCTCGACTCGAGCATT
Source organism: Porites divaricata (assembly GCA_038088405.1). Taxonomy (NCBI): domain Eukaryota; kingdom Metazoa; phylum Cnidaria; class Anthozoa; order Scleractinia; family Poritidae; genus Porites; species Porites divaricata. The sequence continues at coordinate 25,993,397 of JBBMOI010000003.1, read as the reverse complement.
TTTTTTTTCAACTCGACTCGAATTTGTTTTTTTCGACTCAAATTTCAAAATTTTGACTCATATGTTTTTTTCGTTCGTGAACATATATTTTGTAAATCGACTAATATTTTTTACTGTATTCGATGTATTTTACAAGTTTCGACTTAAGTATTATGTTTTCAACATGTTTTTACTATCGGTATAATTTTGTCCGCAACGGAACGCCATAGGTATGTGACATGTTCCCCAGGTGTCGTACCAGGTGAATATATCACATACCCCTCTTTCCAGTTAAACAACCCTTACCTAATAGACCAATTCCGATATATTAGAATTCATACATGGCTGCGAGGCTTGGGGGAATAAAACAAAAGAAATCATCTTGAGGTTCAGTGATGAATAAAACATTTCTTTTGTTTTATTTCCCCAAGCATCGGAGCCACGTATGAATTTTAATATATCGAAAATGGTCTATTGTTCTTCAACAGTTTTTTTTCATTGTTTTTAGGTTTTGTCCAAATTCTTTTGAGACCCAATCAGGAGGGGGTTTTAATTTCAGTGCGGCGAGGTTTTTTTAAGAAGCAAAATTGGTCATAGAATCGAACCGCGGCAAACGAAAGTAAATGTAGCAGCAAAAAGAACATGATTGCGAATAAATGCCAAGAGGATGGGGAATACATTCTTAAGAGGAATATCAATGACAAGCATTTGTTGGATAAGGCTTAGTATGATCTGTTGAATTATTCAGATCGAGGAGCACGTGTGGCTAGCGCATTTATTATTCACTTAAAGTAACTCTTAGTTTAAAACGTACTTACTTCTTCTGGTGTCTTGAGTTCATTACAATTTTTCTGTTCTTTTGTAAATTTGGGGTACTAAGGATGTTAAGTCTAGCTGGAGGCAAACAGCTGAGCTAACGCAGCCTGACGTTCTCAAGGCTTCTCGGTTTCCGTCACTTTTTTTGGCGATTACCCGAATATTATTGATATCATTTTACTGCATATTCGCAAACGCCTTCCAATTTGATCAACTCTAGATGGTTATGAAAAATTAGCCGAGGAATTTGAGGCAATCAGTAACGGACTCAAACATGTACCAGCAACCTTTCTTGGAATATGCACGTGTCTGAGATGGTAAAGAAACCATGTAAACGCCTGTATTTTCTTATAGGCAATTAATGCGTCCTAATAAGTCGAAAAGGCCGATCTGCTTAGGTTTTACGCAAGCTGTAAAAGGTCTGTTTGCAATTACGCGATTCCTGTGTTTCACGCTTCGTTACCTTAGCCTGTTTACAGAGCCCCCCACCCCCGCCCCCCCCCTCCTCAGAAAAAAATCGGGACAAGAGAAGTTTGTGAATCGCCGTCGTTAATCGTTTTCTGGTATACATTTGCATAAGTTATTTTTCTGTAGTTTTTTCTCAGACTGACAGTTGAAAAGTACGTGTTGACAGACCAACACTGCTCTGGACTCCCGTACAGCACGTACGCAGTTATCGTATGTTCTCAACCTTTATAGCTAAGCTAGGCTCTAACTAGAATATCTAGTTAAAATGTCATTTATACAAGTATTTTATTCTTTGGAAGATTCTAACAACATGACACATTCTTCGGTCTTTTTTAGCTCATAAAGTCGGTCTGTTACTGTGCATCGATTTTCTGTGGTTTTTGGTTTGGCAGAATTTTGATCTCGGAAGAACTGTTTACATTTCCAGTCAAGCCTTTTATGCAGAAGTTGGTCCAGGATCGTCCACTTTTCTTCAACAGGAAATTACAATAGCCTTACTTTCGCCTAATTATTTGAGTCATGACCGACACATGTAGGCCAAAAATTGCCCCGGCGTCCGCCCGTACACGGGCTAGCCGAATATCTTCACGCAATGTCCACGCTAAAATTCAGATTCTGTACATCCTTTTCTTGTTATTTACAATACCAACCAGCAGAGACAGACGCACCCGCAACCTGTGCAGCCTGAAACATCGGTTCCTATTCCAGAGAGCCGAAATACAAGTAAACAAATATAAATGCGCTAAGCTGTCCACAAAGGCTGAGTTTTTCCTGGGGGAATCTATTCTGAGGTTCATTCACCAATCATAACACCGGAAATTATTTGTGTCATGGCATTAACATTACAACCAATCGGAGGCCGTCCCCAACATTCCGGGAAAACGGGAACACGATTATCGTCGGCCATTCACAGACTTCTCCTCTCCTAATTTTTCCTGAGGGAGGGGGGACGTCTGTACACAGGCTACGTTACCTCAGTACCTAATCGACGATTTGGCTCTCTCCATCATATGCCCCACCTAGCCTTATCCTACGACAACACTCTAGCTTCGTTAGACCTAGAATTATTACTAGTGGTTCATTATCAGCGCCTGTGTCAGCCCCTTTTCGATAAATATGTTAGAGGACAGAGATCATCGTCTCCATCAATTACTGCCTGACTCGCATAGAACGCTTTCCATTCTATTTTCAGTTTTTCCATTTTACCAATTTTACGAATAAAAAAGGATATTTTATCGCTTTTAGAGGAATGATTCCGGGAAAACTTGCTTTTTAAGCCAGAAAGTCCGTTACAACACATCTGTTCCGTAAACTGTCAGCGTTTTCGATGCTTAAAGCGTGAATTGCTATTAAAAAAGCAGTCCTCAAATCTTTCACTTTTGGAGGATAACCAATTTTATGGATTTTTAATTCAGCGAAATACCCTGTAGTTAGCGGACACAGAAAAATCGTGTTATCTGTACACCCAAAAATTGCTATTTTGAGCAGACAACCAATTTTACTCCTCGTAAAATCACAATAATTAACACACACAATTAAGTAAATAATTTTTGCTTCCTACAAGGCTACGAAAGTATGTGTTAATCAAGGGCACCGAATTTCGGACCCTTGGTTGAGATAAATGACTTTAGATCAACGACCTACGGTTCGGAAAATCTTTTAAACAAGGGCTAGGAAAATCAGACCCTTGGTTTGATTTTGGGTCAACGACCTATATGATGGTTGTTTCTACCACAGCCCACGCCACTTTTCGTAACGCTTCATTATTGTTTGTTATAGCCTCTACTTTTTTGTTAAGCAAACTTTAAATTTTTAGTTGGTATAACCAAAATAAAAGGATAAATCAGTATTTTTTAACCCATGCAGATAAGTCATAATAAACATTTTTAGTGGTGATGGTAAACAAGTTTTTTGGGTACCATTTAAAATAGTCAAGAGGTGGTAGCTTCAACCATTCCACATGGGGTAGAAGAAACGGTTGTTTTAACTAATAATAATGAATCAATTATAGTCTTCGGAAACATTTTTAATGGTTATGTTAACCGTTCTCTACAAACAACAACAACATAGTTGACCACTAACTTCATAGAAAAAGGTTATCATATAACATTGCAAGTAAAAAATGTTTATGTTTTTAATACAAGGTCTTAAAGCAGGACAAGCCATGACTAAACACTCAGCCCTGCTTCCTTAAACTATAACAAATTTAAATTTGGAATACTGCATGTCTCTCTCAAGGCTGCAAAACAAGACTTTATACACATGATTGTAATGCACAAACATCCTAAGCAGAAACAATTCATGATGTAACTCCAGAATCAATAGTGAAACAGTATAGTTTGATTAAGGGCCCGTTCATACTGAGATCGCTTTAGTGAGATCGATCTGAGATCGGTACTGAGATCGGTTCTGAGATCGCATGAGGACCGTTCACACTGATGCGTTCTTAGTAGACAAATAATTCCTAACAAGGGAGGACAAAGCAGTTTGCTTTCTCCTCTTATGATGACGCAGTATCGTGTGAGATGGACTGCGTGACATCCGCGACAATGGTCGACGTCCTCCCTGTTGCGGCCGCTCAAAGGTTTTTGGAACAATGGCGTACCTTTTCCAAAAGACGAAAATCAAACCGAGACCTCGACAATATTATAATGTCTCGACGAAGACGTGTCCGGGAGTCTTTTCTCGTATTTTTACGCGAAGTATTGCGTCGCAACTTAAACTCCGAGAGACGATTTTGGGTAGAGCCGGGCCGAACAGGAAATTACTTTTGGGAGAGAACCGTGTCCACCTGGAATGACGAATTGTGGTTAAAGAACTTTAGAATGAAAAAATCCACGTTCCGGTTCCTGTACGACCAGTTGGGGGTTTGTATTAGAAGGGAAAACACTCGAATGAGAGATGCTATTCCTCCTGAAAAGCGATTTGCTGTCTGTCTGTGGCACTTGGCCACAGGAGAAGATCTTCGCTTGCTGTCCTGGCGATTTGACATTGGTAAATCGACTACCTGTGTTATTATTAATGAGGTGAGTTTAACTTGACTATGTTAATTTTTAACATTCATAAGTGCCTTGACTGATGATCTTTTTTTAGTATGTACACACGAAAGAAAATCATTTAAGTACAATTTGATTGACAGACCAGATCATGCGTAAAAATGTAAACACTACGTGTGAAAAAAATTAGATTGATCCTTACAGAATTTTCAAACATGGCAATTCACAGTTTTAGTCCTCGCGTACAGTGCTTCCCCACCTGATATTTACGGACAAAATTCGTTTGGTTTGTTGAGTTCACATAAAAATGGCCTCTTCAGTCTTCTACTCGAATATACTGTTGTTGTAAACTTTTCATCGTGCGAATAATTCTACTAAAGAAAATGGGAAAGCGCAGTCCGGAAACCTTTGAAGATTTTTCTTACACTCTTTTCCCATAAGATTGTTGTTTTTTGTTTCGGGCCAGGCTGAATATTCTTATTTTTCTGCCGATTTTAGGCTGAAAATATTCTTGTACTATTCTTAAATTATAGCCGACGACATTTCCATTTTAGAATATATTGGGGTATCAGTTAAAGTTAGTGCAGTATTTTTGGTCTTGTTGCCAAGTTTTACCGTTTAGAGAATGGAACGAAAGTGTGTAATTCAAACACTTTGGCTAATAAAAATTAGCTCCCTAAACAGATTATATTTCAAAGTTATATGGCATTTTATGTGATTTGAAAAGGCCAAAACAACTTGAAGATCATAGAGAATAAATGTACGGTTAGTAAAGTACCCGGTACACAGCTCGGTTAATGTACGTTACAGTTTGGGAGAACACAAAAACTATTAAAACTATATTGAATGATGATCATTGACGGTAAAAGATAAAAATTAACATGCTGAACTCCATCGGTCAATTCTATTCTACTGTAGGTGTGCCAAGCTATTGTTTGTAATTTGCTCCCTTCATAGGTCAAATGGCCTACCGGACAACGATTGGAGGAGTCGGTGAGCACTTTTTTTACAAAGTGGAACTTCCCTCAGTGTGTTGGGGCCATTGATGGGACACACATTGAAATAGTAGCTCCAGACAAAAACAGTGCTGACTACTACAACAGAAAAGGCCGCTACTCAATCATTATGCAAGCCGTTGTCGATAATGCACACAGGTTTGTTTGCATCTAGATTTTTTCCCTTGCGTTCAGACATTCTTGTAATTAGACATATGTTTAAATATGCCTAATACTTAATTTGTAATATAAGGGTGTTGATCAGGTGGAGGGGGACTTGGGTACCAAGCTTAGGGCTAAAGGGATCATGAAGACCTGAACCTTCTTTTACAAAAATATTTTGTTATCAGGTTGTATAAGGATGCGTGTTATGTCCTGAAGGGAAAGCAAAAAACAAATAATTCCTTTTCCTTAATAATATTTTTCAGGTTTACAGATGTGAATATTAAGTGGCCAGGGAAAGTTCATGATGCTCGAGTGCTTGTGAATTCAAGCTTGTATGAAAGGGCTCAAACAGGAAAACTGTTTCCTCCTGATGTAAGTTTCATAATGTAGTTCATAATCACAAAAAAAGTACATTACATTACACCCCCCATCCCCCGTGATAATATGTATCAGCTGTAGCCTGAAAAACAATATTATACTTAGGTGGTAAAGTTTTTCCATGACAATATATATTACTTTAATTCTGCAAGGATTCTGATATACAAATGCATGACACTCAAAATTGTCAATCCGCAGAAATTAATTTTTCTTCTGTTGTTGTTAACAGTTTTATTTAAATATTAATTTTGAGTGGATTCCAGGGTTTTTTTGTAATTTTCTTTTCAGGTGTTTTTTTTTTAAGTTGATTTTATTTCTTTCCATTTAGAGCTCAAAAGAAATTGAAGGTGTCCAAGTACCCCTCTTGATCATTGGAGATGCAGCTTATCCTCTCTTACCATGGCTGATGAAGCCATTTCCTGATGGAGATTAACACCAGAACAGGCAATTTTCAATGCCATTCTAAGAAGAGCGAGGATGATTGTGGAAGTTGCTTTTGGGAGATTAAAGGGCCGTTTTCGGTGCTTGTTAAAAAGAATTGACACCACACTGAAATACCTCCCAGCAAAGATTGCAAGTTGTGTAGTGTTGCACAATCTGTGTGAAATGAGAGAGGAGGCATTTAGTGAGGAATGGCTAATCCCAGAGGCATGTGATGATGACTCTTCCATAGCAAGTGAGAGCAGAGCTTCAGATATGGAGAAGGATGCAGTGAGAAATGCTCTGGTCATTGCTCTTTCCTCAGCTTAAAAAAGTTTTTACATCAATTTTTTCTTTATTTTTAAGGCAAGAAGAATAAATTATTACAGAGACACGTTAAGTTTCACATAATGTATACAAGTTCAAAACTGTTATGATCCATGTAGGCTCTCAAGAGATCAACACAAAAATACATTGAAAACTATCTCCAATGCCTTGTGAATAAACAATGAATATTGAACTAAAACTATAACATGTTTCACATAATTTTTTGCCTTTGTTTGCCTTGTTAAATGGGCCTTTAGAGTTCAAAATAGCTTAAATCCTGAAAATGGGAAACACTGCCCTGTGGGGGATGGACTGAATTGTTTTCCCTTCTTAAATATATTTCAGAGAGAAGTCTGGCGAAGACCTCTGAAGACTCCTTTTGTGCCTTAATTTCTTCTCTCGGCAGTTGAGCTTCAATTTCTCTTTGCTCTGTCATTTGTTTTAAGTACATTTCGTCAGCTTCACGCTGGTACTCCATATACGAGGCCATCGCCCTTTCAACTGCTCCAGTTTTCGAGGATTTCCTCGGTGTTCCTTGGTCATCCTTCAACTCACTAGATGGGCTTTTTCGTTTCTCATTAGAGGATACCTTTCTTTTGTCCTTTGCTTGGTAAGGCTGTTCACTAGCTGCAGCTGAAGAAGTTGTCAGTTCAACACCTTTTAAAAAGGACAGTAAAATAGAAGAAAACAAGGTTCAAAACATATAACCACCAAAACGATAACCACCATAAGCTGATGTAAACCTAACATACTCAACTAGGAAGCAAAAAGTATTACTCAAATGTTACACAGATTTTACCTATGACTAAAATTCTTCTTACTTTACAGTCAATACCTTTGTCTTGCTGGTTTCACATAGTAACTTTTTTTAGTGTATGAACTAAAACGGTGGAAATATTACCTTCATACTTACCCAAGAGCCATGGCTTTTGACTTACTGTAATGTTTTCCTCGAAAATTAACAACGCCCCAAGCAGAAAGAAGACAACAGCACAGGATGACGGTATGCGGACCGCCGAGGAAACTTGTTTTTCTCATAAATTTGACCGATTTTATTTTCATAACGTTACTATATATAAATTCTTCGTCTTCCTCGTATACATCCGAAAAGAAACCCACTCACATGCAATCAATGTCTTCTCTGTGTCTGTGACAGGAATATTAAGACTTCTTGAATTAAATCGTAGGTTAGAAGCTTATAATTAAATTTAGTACATATGTGCCGTTGTACCTTCCAGTGGGCTTTCTGGACCACAATTTGGGCATACATATTCATCATCATCTGAATACACACGAATGCATCCATTTTCTGATTCGTGAACACCAGCAGAAGCCAACGTTGCTTGGGGGCCACACTTCTGGCACTCCCACTCAATTGCGGTACCACAACCATACTTCTTTCGCATTTCATCGACTAGAAATGAAAATAAAATATGACGAGTAACTCATCGGCTCTATATTTATACCAGAAAAACGTGAGTACTATTATATCAATTTAAGGAAACAAAAGTTATGAAACTCTCAGTTCAACTTACCGGTACCAACTGAGCTTTCTGTTGACTGTGTTTGACTCACACTAGCTTCTCCATCAGGAGAGGTGCCGGTATCGATGCAATTATCGAGGCCCTTGGCCTCTGGACGGTCTCCAAGAAAGTTACTTAATTCTTTAAAAAACGTCGGCTCTTTTTTTCGGGCGTTTCCTGACTTTTTCCAGGAGTCATTGTACGTTTTGAATTCCGCTTTGAGATGTTTTGCCTTTGTGCGGCACTGCTTCCAGTCGCGTCCTGGGAAACCCTGTTTTGCTACAGATTTGGCAATTTCGGAATAGACATCAGCGTTCCGGTGACTTTTGTCTATTTTGCCTTGAATTTGGCGGTCACCCCAAGCAGCGATGAGAGCCCGTGTTTCCGCCTCTGTCCATTGTTCTCCCTTTTTTTGCAGACATCTTAGGACTCTTAGGTTGCAACTTGCGAAAACAAAAGGCCTTACGCGAGCAGCTCCTCACGCGAGATTGGCTTGCGTGACGCTCTATGAGGGGAGGCTACTAAGCTAGATCGCTTTCAGGACGTGTTTGCGTTCTCACTCAGCACGGAACAGCGTGGATCGATCTCAGACCGATCTCAGACCACCTCCTGAAGCGATCCAGGTTGGATCGATCCCAGATCGATCTCAAAAAAATGCGAATGTTCACATTCAGCTCGTATAAAGGCCAGATCGATCTGAGATCGATCTAGCCCCTAAGTGTGAACCGGCCCTAAATTAGGCTCCTAAGGAAAGTAGTGCCTTTTCTGCCGAAAATGCTTTGTCATGTAACTTTCTGTCTTTGGCTTAAGACTGAGGCGGAGCATAAGATCTAAAAACTACCAGAGCCCTTCATTGTTCTACAAACCAGGTTTATCTACTAGAAAGGAAAAAAAGGGTTTCCTGTTCCAAGCAGTGGCCCGTTGAGGGTAACTCATCATCAGGACTTGCCTTGCTTGTAATGAAAATATGGGTACTCGCAGAGCTGCATCATTCAAAGTTGTTTTATTCTCTCAGTCATTCAAATTTGGTAATATTTCTGAAATAAACGAAAATATTTCGTTTTCAAGTTCATTGGTTAACGCACGGAAAATTACAGTCATCGATACACGTGTGCTTAAGTTAAAGTGAGGAACACGCACGCACGCGTGTGCGTGGTGATCGTGAGCACGCGCGACTCGTAGCGTATGATAGCTAACAGCAGTACAATACTGCAATTAAGACGGTAATCCGAAGAATGGAAAATCTGTGCGACTGTAATGAACATTTAGAAAACTTTATAAGGCCATACAAGTGCGTGGGGTTGTCTCAAAACGCGTCTATTTATTGCAAAACGCAAGCAATACATACCGGCCATGTTATTCCAGTGAAGGTCAGTGAAGCAAATCTTCGAGATTTTGCCTGTGTTCATTTATTTGCAGTCGATGGGGCAGATATTTTGCCTATCTCTTTCAGGCGGTCAACTGAAATTCTGCCATGATCTTCTTATCATCCTCCTTTGAATGAAGGTTTCAAGGTATTCTTAAGAATTTTGTACAAGTACTAAAGAACTGAAATTCAAGAGAGAGATCTATTTTGAAGACGTTGTGTCCGGACTTGTATAAGTTTGAAATCACATTACCTTTTTACTTGCCACATCTCCATTGCTGTCGGTGACTAAGAAACGAGCTCACATCGACTTTTAAAATGTTTCTATTCGCAGCAATGAACCAAGAGCACTGAATTCCGCTTGGCGCAAGGCGGTTAAATAAAAAACCTGAATTATGAGAGACGAATTTGGCATTGATTTTGAAATTACAAGTCTCTCATTGGCTAGCTAAGTAGATTAACGTCAAGATGTTAAGTAACATACTACAGTTGGCAGGAAACAAGGCAACATTTTCTGAAAACCATTTAATTGTTTCTCGAGTAAAATCGCTTGACATGTTTCGAACCATGAAATAGTTTAAGCCTATAAAAGGGTTACTGAGGAAGATTTTTTATTTACTGAGAACATTTAACGCTTTTTAGGGTTCGTGACTTGACGAAAAAGAGTTACTTTAGTTAAGACCGGAATACCGGAAACCCGCTGGAATTTTGTGACCGGTGAAAAAAACAACACGCGAGGATAGCTGTCGGCTTTTCTTGCTTTTCGAGGCGCTCAGCGTTGGTTTGAATGGCATAAGCTGTAAATCGGCAACTCTCAGTTTCTTAAAAAAAGAAAGAACTTTGACTGTTAAAAAAGCGAAAAAAATTATCGGCAGTCAAAGGGATTATATACCCCGTGATATAAAAGAATATACATTTTTTCAGTTTCTTTCGTTATGTTAGGGATGGATGAAAACCCGTGGCATTGACAATTGTTCGGTTCAAGAACATTGTCTTCCAACAAAGACACTATAGATTTCTGCGTTTTATCTCAGTGATGAAGATCTCCTCGTTTTTACAGTAATCACCTTCACTTCCTACACAACTCTCTCCGAACTTTTAATTTCTCTTGAAACCACCTCCGATTTGGTTACACAAGCATTGATTTACGAAAAAGCCGCTGAGTGATCCATGATTGGTTCGCTCTGAACCACTAGGTTTATCTCCGGATGCGGACAAGGCTGCGGAACAACTCACTGCACTGAACAAAACTCAAGCAGATCTTAATTAGTCTTCTATGCATATCCAGCAGGGTTGATTACACATTAAAGATAAAATTTTCACTTTTTAATGCAGTATTATGTTCTTTTCTTTTCTCCCTTTTGTTAGTACTTTCAGAAACCAGTTATCTAACATCGACATTCAGCCGAGTCCCCGGTCTATCTTATAATCGCATAACAGATACACGTCATTTAATAGTTTTTCAAATCATCTGGTGGAATCTAAAGTAGTATGCAAAACCTGTCAAATCTTTACCTGTAACGTCCGTAACACTCGAGTTTCAGTGTGACTGGTACAACGTTTTTTTTTACTTCAGTCGGTTCATGAAGTATGTACGAAGGAAAAAAGACTGTAAAGTTGTGGCCTGAAATCCTTCTCTCATCGATTACGGCCGATGTTTCTCGAAAAATACCAAGAGACGAGCTGGACGTGAACAGGCGGTGGATAGTGAAGGCTTTTTTGCAGAAGAGCCTGAATTTCAACTGTTTCAATGGAACTGAGGGTACATGGCTACGAACACCCTGCCACTTAGATGAAAAGCATTCGGCTGAGAAGTCCAACTCTAAGAAGCCCGGCTACAGTTTATTTCTTCGTTTGATAGAGCTTAAGCCTTATATGGGCAGTTCTTCTACTTTGAAACTCAGAGGATGAGACTAGTTGGCTCCAGTTCACGGCAGTTGGTCCTTGTTACACGAAGAAGAAGGACATTCAATGACAAGTAGGTTACACCTTATTTTTGGTATCTCTCTTAACACTCAGTATAGGGGCATTTCTAAATGCCAGTAAAAGCGTAACGACCATGGTGTGTTCTAAACATTGCTTTTGATTCGTTTCATGTTCACGCGCGCAAATGATAAGTTGAAACTTACGTGACATCGATCATCCAGATAACGATTTCAGATTTCCTTTCGATTTAGTTCAGTGCCTTTAAAAGTGTAGCCTGCGTTGCAGCCGGCCCACGTATTCGTAAATATAGTCCGTCTATACACAAGGTTTAGAGCGTCTACGACGCAGGCAATTAAAAGTGAAGACCTCACACTGCTTTTCACGCAATAATACATCTGACTCCAAAAAAAGAAAGAAAAGAATGGAAAGAAAAGAAGAAGATAAAGAAAAAAGATAGTTACAAAGAAAACTATCTAAGCGTATGAGGTTTCTTGATCATAGCAAGATATCAGGAAAGAAAGTGTTGGTTGCGGTGAATTAGGCCGAACGCTGTGGCTATAAGGCCGGCAACCGGTCAAGGTGTTTGAAAACACTAAATGACCGGCAGTCCTATATTCTCAGTAAATTTAACAAAATCAAAAAATTCCAGCTAATCTAAACTATCGTATGTCGACTAAGAAAAAGTCAAGCCGGATCCTGAAATGCTTTCTAGATCCTAAGTCTAACGTTCGGTTTGGTTTACGCTGGGCTCAGAAGATGAAAACCATGTTTTGTGACACTTAGAAGTTTTTTCATCTCGACTGCAGGTCAAGGTTTTCAAAACACTAAATGACCGGCAGTCCTGTCTTTTTATATAGTATGAGTAGTCCCAATTTTTCCTCAGGGACACTGAGTAGAGCGAGCGATTCGCGAGCGCGCGTGAAAATCACCCCACGCGAGAAAGGCGAGACGCGGCGGGGAGAGAGAGAATGAGCATTTTCTCTCTCCCTACCGCGTCTAGCCTTGTTTTTCACGCCCGCTCGCGTTTCACTCGCTCTATTATCCCTGAGGAAAAATGGGGACCACTCGTAGTCTAGTCTTTTCAGTGAATTTCACTAATCGAACAAATCCAGCTAAACCAAACTATCATACGTCGATTAAGAAAAGTCAAGCGATCCTGAAATGCTTTATAGATCTCAAGAATAGGGTTAGGCCTACGCTCAGGAGACGAAACCATGCTTTGCGACACTTAGAACTTTTTTGGGCTCGACTGCCGGTCAGGTTTTCAAAACACTAAATGACCCGGGCAGTCCTATATGCTGCTCATTTAGCGTTTTCAACACCTTGACCTGCAGTCGAGCTGTACCGGTGGGCTACAAAACAAAGTTTTTTGCTTTCGATAAATAAATCGTCTGTTAAAACGCAAATGCCGTTGAAAGAAATTTCAATAGGCATTATACTACTAATGGTAAAATTTTCTTTCTGCTTATCTTCTGTAGGTGTGTGCTGGTCCCTATGAAAATCTCGTGTTTGTCAGTAGCGGTTAACGTTCAAGGATATTCTGATAATCCTTCTACTGCTGCGAATAACTAATATAAATATGTGGAGTCCTCCAATCGGTGTAGAGAGAAGGGCAAGATGAAAAAGGATTGCAAACTAAAAAGTGGACAAGATGTTTTTAAATAAAGCTAAGAATCAATTTTACTAGCCAACTGAACCGAAATCCTGCTCCGTGCATGGGTCCATTAAAATAAGGGTCCGAATTCTCGGATCCTTGATTACATGATATATTTGCGCTGTGATACTTGACAGCAAACACATTTAAACCGATAGGATCTGAAAATCGGACCCCCGGTTTCAAAGGATATCGAGTTGCAGTAGCACAAGCGAAGGGTCCGAAATTCGGACCCTTGGTTCAATGTTACGATTTTGAACAGTAGTGTGCATGAGCAATAAATCGCTACAAAAGAAGTTTATGTAGAGCTGTTTACAAAGTGCAGCACCGAATTTCGGACCCTTCATTGAACGCTGCAGTGTAATGAGCAAATTCAGTTAAAACTGAGGAATACATCTTCGTTGAATGTGTATCATAAAGTGACGTTTCCTGAGGACAATAAAAAATACTACGCTTAAAACGACTATTTTAGTTGCTGTCTTTTTTTATTACGCAGAAACTAAACAAATATTTTGTTAAAGAATTGAAGTCCTCCAAAATGGGGGAAAAACCTGTTTTTTCGTAAAATCGGGTAAAATGGAAAAACTGAAAATAGAATGGAAAGCGTTATAGTTACACCCACAGGCATGCCAGGACTTTTTGATGTCAAGGTTAAAACTTGCAGGCTCAGGAATTACGTTATTAATTCCCAATGCCTCCGGGTAAACTCATTTAGAGTAGCCACCAGTTATTATAATTAAAACTTTGTTCTCATTTATATATTTTATGTATATTGAGATAATTATTCTTTCGAGTTATAACTTTTCTTAAATCGATTGTAATTTATGCGTTGGAACACAGGCAAACCAAACTTTATACATAGTTACTTTTTTGGGGTTTGAAGGGAAATTCACTACAATATAGAAATAGACTTTGATCATTCAAAGCAGTGGGTTTGCATGACTGTCCATTTCCTTTGTGAGTTGGGTTGGTTGTGTATATATATGTGTACCTAGAATTTAGTTAGAAGAACAAAGGGTCTTGAAATGCATCTCTTACATTTCAGTTTCATGTGGGTCAGTAGTGAACAATACATTGAAAAGTCCTACATACTCAAATGGCTTCTATGTAGCCAGCAAAAGCTGCGTCTACAATACTTCGATTCCGTATGGTAAGGCGATGAGACTCAAGTTTCAAAGTTTTGACCTGGCATCAGATTCAGAATGCAGGTAGGAATAAATTTATATGAATGACGACAGCCAAATCCCGCTGTTTTATCCATGACAAAAATATAGGCATAGATTGGTCGAACAAAACAGCAAAGGGAAAAGCGACTTGATTTTCCCCAATATTTCGGACGGACAAGCCGTCCTTCTTCAGGAGATTTAACGAATCGGAAAGTCGACTTTCTGATTCTTTATTAAATCCACTGAAGAAGGATGGCTTATCGGTCCAAAATATTGGGAAAACTCAAGATACTTTCCCCTTTGCTATTTTGTTATTTAGTAATAAATACGTTTAGCTTGTCTTTTCTGAACTTTGATTTTGAGATTGCGGGTCAAAAACTTAAAAGCATTCAAAAACATTGTAGAAAGCTTCTTGTAAGTTTAGTCCAATCGAATCATTATTTTTAATTAACAAATAGCAAATTAAAATAATGATAGAAGCAATGAAAAAAAAAGAAATGTAAATAATAATCTTTGTGTAGTAATTTTGTTTTGCTATTATTATTTCCATTTTTTTTCATTGCTGCTATCATTATTTTAATTTACTATTTGTTGTTTACTATTTGTGAATAGGTACTATTCAAATTGTAAATATCTGCTTCTTAATAAGGTGCGTGTGTAAAGTGTAGAATCTCACTTTCATCAAGTCATCAAGTATACGTTTAGGTCAGCTACCGTCCCAATGAGCCCTGATTGGTGGATTTTGTATCAAACTCGAGAACCAGTCTGATAAACCCGTATTATGGCATCCAGCCAGGAGAATGAGGGGGAGATATATTTGTTACTGTACAGCAATTTGTATTGATAGATGTTTTGTTGTAGGATCGATTACTTGAAAATAACGAATGGTATCACAGAAGTTCGATATTGTGGGGACCAGCTCAGGGGAAGAGACCTTCTTATATCAGGACACTACGTTGCGTTAACGTTCCACACGGACTTCCTGCTCGAGAAAAAGACAGGATTTGAAATATTCTTCGCTCAAGAAATTCCTAGTAAGTAGGAAAAGGTAGGAACTTAACACATAAGGCTATTTATACGAGGAGAAATAAGACTCGTCTTACATAAGACGCGAACTTTACTGTATAAACGAGACATTTTGTCTTAAATGAGATAAGACCCGACTTATCTAAGAATAGCCCTCAACACCTGTTTTGCTCTTGGCTAAGTCGCGTCTTATTTCAGACGAATTGTGCCGTTTATACGGTGAAGTGCGCGTCTTATTGTGGACGCGTCTTTTTTTTTTCCTGCTATAAATGGCCCTAATTGTTCCACCTCTAGGCTTCATTCTGGCCGAGCAAAGGAGAACGAGACACACCCGCCCAGAATGTTTCAATCCAGTTTGTACCGTGACACTGGAACTAATAAAATCACGTACGCAATTTTGAAAGCGGTTTTCATCAACCACATCTCTAAGGGGTCGACAATTTGACTTTTGAATCTATTTTACAAATATTGTAGTATAAACTGTTGCTCAATTATTTCAATACTTACTTAGCTATTTGTTTTTAAATTTCATCCAATAATCCTCACAGTTGGGTTTGCAGCCTTCCTGCACCTCTCCCCTGCTAATTTCTCATCCCCTCCCCGAATCGGTTGTCATGTTGTCTGATTGTAGGTATCCACGCTTCAGGAATCTCAATTGCACTGTCCCTGTTGATGTTGTTAGGGTGAAGTCTTATGTGAATAGCCTCCTTAACTCTACGAGAGTACCAGTGAGGGTCTCGGTCAATAAACTTAACTTTGTCCCAGAGAGGATAATGCCCGGTGTTATTGGCGTGAGAAACGGCCGAATTAGACCGTTCGAACACGTCAATAAGACCGGGCATTATCCGCTCTAGGACGACGTTAAATCCTAAATTACCGGTATGTTCTATTCCCTTACTTATGAGTGCCAGCTCACCAACAATAACTGGCACAATCTCTGTTTCCACTCTCCGTATTTTCGTGATTTCGAACTCAAGGTCTTTAATTTGTATTTCGAGATCTTTTCAGTGACCTTTGTCGAGGTGTTTTGGTCGGATGGTACTGACACATCGATAAGCTTGCAACATCGGTTGGCGTGGTCCTTGATCACTACCTATATCAGGCATCTTCTCTGACAACTCTCTATCCGCATATATCTGTGTAATTTAAAGGATTGTAACTTTATTAATATTCAATTTCTGTGACCGTCTCAGGCTTGTATTGGTAGCACCTCTTCGGTACTTCTATTCTGTAAATGCTGACACTCCTTTCAATGGATATATGCAGCTGCCTCATTAATACTGTACCTCTCTCAAAATCCAGTTTTTGGAAGTTCGGGGGCATCCAGTGTATGATCCATCGTTTCTTCTTGCCTGTTACATATCCTGATTAGACTTGAGTGTCATATTCTTCATAATTCTTGCGAAGTAAGACTTGGTAGGGAGGTTCTGGTCCTGGGCTGCATTTATCAGACCCTCGGTCTCTGAGCTTTCATTCTTGTACTTCTGAGCCACTGGTTGGTTTTGCAATCATCAATTACCGTACTTCCTCGAATAAGCGCCTGGGCGCTTATTTAAAACTTTCTGCTAAAAGGAGGACTGTCTATTGTAAGGAAGGCTGTACAGTACCGCAAATCATCCCCAACCGCAAATGATCCCCAAAATGGACCGCAAATGATCCTCGACCGCAAGTGATCCCCAAAGTCGACCGCAAATAATCCCGAAAGAAAAATAGGAATGGCTTGCACTCAAGTTAGCGGATGATCGTGTCAATTTTATTATTATTAAAAAAACGTCAGATTTAAAGCGAAATTTTACTTCTCAAATAAATACATGAATAAAAACTAAATGAAACAAATCATTCAGTGTAAAAAGGCAACACACGACTTTTACCTCATGTCAAAATGCTGCTTGTTCCAATGAATTTTTCTCTACTGGGTAGATTATGCCCTGGAGGAAACGTTTTGGCTGAGAAAATGTGATCTTTGCCGCCTATATTTCATACTGAGAGGTCATGACACCATACTGATTTTCTGCGTTATCGTTTCTGGTCGGCATGATTATTGCTCTTTGATGCAAGAGCATTTCCTTTGACCTCTTTTGAAATGCAATGCTCTTCATTGCAGCTAAATAAGGGTTTTAGCTTGTTTAATTTTAGTCCTTGTAAAGACAATGATCCAGACGCGAATTTTTATTTAGAAAACAGTAGCTGTGAATACTATACCGAAGATAGCTTTAAAAACGACAGGGTCAGCGGCGCTATGTAATGGCGGTTGCAAATTTATTAGCTCCGTGTTCTTTGCTGTTTTTGACGGTGTTGCTCAAATCCAATGACCTCACTGGCCCCGTCTACAGTTTAGGACCACTGTTTCAGTTGGTCCAACTGCCTTGCTGTTAGGCGATCCTTTTTGGAATGGGTAACAGGAGTAAATGTATATTCTCGGAAAGGAACACGACTGCCCTCCGCCATCTTGGATTCTAACTACAAGTCAAGGTTTGTCACCCTTTATATTCTGCTCATTTGGGGTGATATAAATCCAAACCCTGGACCTCAGTGGAAATTTCCATGCGGCGTTTGCCACAAGCCTGTAAAGTCCAGCCAGCAAGGAATACAGTGCGATTATTGTGATCGATGGTATCACTCAAAATGCTGCATGAATGATCTTATTTATGATGCCTTGGCTAATAGCTCCTGCCTATGGATATGTTGCGATTGTGGTTTACCGAGTTTTGCTACCTCACTATTCGATTATTCTAGCTGTATGGAGACGTCAAATCGTTTTTCTCCACTGGTGCACACGCATTCTCAGGCACAAAATATGGATGATTCTGTATCATATCAAACATCAAGAGGTCTTCCAAATTCAACATCGACTCCCAAGAAGACCCCAAGTCTTCCGTCTGCACAATCTGCCCAAAAAAGCCGTCGCCTTAGGCTGCTTATGTTAACTTTCGATCTGTCGTTAACAAAATAGACCAATTCCATGCTATGGTTGACAGCGTTAAACCTGATATCATTGTTGGTACAGAATCTTGGCTTCGACCCGATAGTATGAATAGTGAAATATTCCCTTCCAACTACACAGTTTATCGTCGTGATAGGGATACAAGTGGCGGCGGTGTATTTATAGCAGTTACTGACGAAATATTAGGGAACTTAAGAAACACGACGACGGCTTTGTCGACGACGACCGGGAGTGAGTTGCGGTGTATTGCGCAACCGCGACTAGTAAATTTCGTCGTCGTGGTGTCGTCGACGACGCCAAATAAAGTAGAATCACGTCGTCCTGCAATCCACAAGCTTCGGCAGGTATAAAACCACTGTTTTAAGCGATTTTTGAAGTCCTTTGCATTTCTTTATTCTCTTAAATCCAGGTATCGTTCATTTTTTTTTCCTAACAAGCGATGTTGATTGAAAATTCGACTAGGTGTCGCTATTTTTTTTGTAGTGTTTTTATTTTTTTGTAGTGAAATCTGCCAGGTTAATAACTACAAAAGGCAGGCTTTGTACTTATTAATCGTAAAGAGCGGTACTTTGTAGTTATTAATCGTAAAGAACGTCATTTACGATTAATAATTATGTCAAACATAGTTAATAATCGTGAAAACCACGATTAATAACTACGTTTGACAGGCTTCGTAGTTAATAATCGTGAAATTTACGATTATTAACTATGTTTGGCACGCTTTGTAGTTATTAATCGTAAGGTTGTCAATTTCTGCACTAAAGCTAACTCAAAAGCTAACAACCGCCATTACAGAAAAGAAAACAAACTCAAAGTCTTTATTTCAAGGTCCCTGTTTTCACAAAAATATATCCCTGAAAACTTTTTGAGAGGTCAGAGTTTCCATTCCGCTAATTTTGTGATCGATTTTTTGTCTAAGAAAGCTAGCTTCTTTCGCTCTATTTTTGCGATAAGCTGACATCGCGAGCGGGCGGCCTTGTTGAGTTTGCTGTGTACGAAATTGTGATAACCGATATAAAAAATTAAATGTTAATCCACATTTTTCAGTTCAAATTACTCTTCCTTTGAACTTTAACTTGGAGAGAGACATCTTAATCCTTCCCAAATGTAACGACAATGAATAAGTGCAGAATAATTCGCTATCGCTGTGTTTTTCTCGCTTTAAATCGTCGATAATTTCAACGCGTTGTTGGTAAACACTGGCGTGAATTACACTTGCCGTGAGAAATTTTATTATTAATGTTGACCACATTTCTGGACAAAAATAATGGTTTTCAATTTTACTTTAACTCAAAAACTTTCACTATTTTTTATTGCCAAAGGGACAGCTTTGTTTCTGGAATTTTTCCTTAAATCTTTCCTTAAATCATCGAAAATTTCAACGAGTTGTTGGTAAACACTGGCGTGAATTACACTTGCCGTGAGAAATTTTATTATTAATGTTGACCACATTTCTGGACAAAAATAATGGTTTTCAATTTTACTTTAACTCAAAAACTTTCACTATTTTTTATTGCCAAAGGGACAGCTTTGTTTCTGGAATTTTTCCTTAAATCTTTCCTTAAATCATCGAAAATTTCAACGAGTTGTTGGTAAACACTGGCGTGAATTACACTTGCCGTGAAAAATTTTATTATTAATGTTAACCACATTCCTCGACAAAATAATGGTTTTCAACTTTAGGTTAGCTCAAAAGCTTTCACCATTTTTTTTTTTTGCAAGAGGGAGAGCTTTGTTTCTGGAATTTTTCCTTCCTCACCGAAAGCGGTCCACATATAATATTTCGGCAGGGTTCAAGAAACAGTCAGTGTTCAGAGCGATTACAGTATCAACAAATTATTTATTGACATTCAGCCAGAAAAGAGAAAACCGACAGTGTCATTTTTTTTTTAAAACAAGGGTGATATACCTCTCTAGACTCAAAATCTGAAAATAAATATCGATCAGATTTGTATTTTGGAGACTCACGAGCTTGTCCTTTTGGTCTGCAATCACACGAGCCGAAGCGGCAATTTTATCTGTCTTTCATCTCATGCATGGTAAAATACTAGCTGAAAGCTTCCAATTCGATTGGAAAGAGAGCATTTTCTAAAAACTAGATAAATATATTCAACCAGACTGAATAACGACAAACCAGCCTAGTCAAACCGAATTATCAAAGTGCCATGATCGTGAGAGCACGACTCGCAGATTTATGGAGAAAATTTAACTTCAGCATTTTTCAAAACGAAAACTTGAATTAAAAAAATATATTTTCGAAAAACAGATTCATATTCACGGCCAGACAAAGCTAGAATAATACGGAATTCTTACAAGGCAGCTTTTATACGCACTGCACTGAGCTGTGAAAATTAGTTTACTGCAGTTTGAAATTTGATAGCATACAGTCTGATCTGGAAAATACACTTTTTATATCGTCTGCGTGACAAAAATTCACATAATTTTAAGTAAAATCTGTTATTATTGTTTAATATTTGACTCGCTAAACCATTCAGAAATGGTTTTAGAAAACAGTAGTTGTGTGTTTTGAGAACAACTTTCACCTCCAGAAAAATAGTATCCCCGGCCGCGCGCCGGCATGAAAGATCGATTTTTTTCACTGCCGCTCGTTCGCAAAAATAATCTTCAATTTGATAATCAAAATAAGAAACCTTCTTAGGATGTAATTATCCAAACAATATTTTGCCATACACTGCACCTTTTTAAAAAAGATCGAAGAGTACTTGGAATATGGTCTGCAAAGCCTGTGCAAACTGAAATCAACCATGCCGTTTGTCACGCTACGCGTGAGATTTCTCTCCCTCAGATCACATGTGGAATGATTTAAAGAAAAGGCAAGAGAACTCTTATCATGTTGTACGGAATAATAACTAATGAGCAAGACTACAGTGCTTTTCTCTTTCGTGCTGAAATTTTTTACCGCGGCAGCGAGTTGAAAAACACATGCAGACTGCAGACAGATTTGAGAACCAACTCATCAAAGTTTTTGCGCCGAATCGGTGTTTTCGCGGGAATGTCAAGCTGAGTATAAACACAAACACAAACAAACGTTTTTAAATTGCTACCTGTTTAATGAACGTTAAAAGAAAATTGACGATCCAGAATCATCTCTTTGACTAACAAGTCGAGATAAGGCGCTAAAAGTCAGAAGAAAACAAACTCACCTAGATCGATGTTCCTCAGCTTCCAGCAACTGCAGAATTATAAACTCTTGTGAAAAGTCATGGCCTTTAAACTCCATTTAAAAGGCAACTGTCTCTTTGATTTCTTGAATCATAGTTCAGAGTCAAGTAGTACAGATCTTGCTCCTTGATTTAAGCTTTATACATACTCCAGGTTTTTCTTCAGTTCTTGCAATAAATCCGGCTGTTAATAACTTTAAGACTTAGACTTATAAAAAGAGTTTGAGGCTGTGCACGATTTTCACCAAACGCCTTCACACAAGTAATTCTGTTCGAACGTCTAACGAAAGGGATGATTATCGGATTGTCTTCATGAGGAGAAGCAATAAACGTGCTGCACAAAGAGCGTACACCAGTCCAGTAAAGAACATAAACAGTGATTTCAAACCACATAGAGTAAGAAAACTCGCTGAAGAAGAAGTGGATCTATCCGCGGTAGGCAAGCTATTGCAAACAATTGTTGATGCTTCGATTTTCTTTAACGTGGCTCTCCCTCGCACGCTGTTGGAAAATTTTCGTTGATCGCGCCACAAATGCGTTAACACTTTTCCTGGCGTCTGTTCCCTTCTTTCACTGAAGGTCAAAACAAAGTTGATGAGCTGTCAAAATGTGTCCAATTACAGGGCTGGCTGTCAATCAGCTATTTACGATTAATAATTAGCTAGTCTCATGCAAAGGCACGTGAGCTGGAATACGATTATTAATCGTTATTTCAGTTGGCTCGCAAACCCTGTTAACCGTTTTTAGGCTACGCTGGCATTCATAATTATTAATCGTAAATAGCTGATTGACAGCCAGCCCTGTAATTGGACACATTTTGACAGCTCATCAACTTTGTTTTGACCTTCAGTGAAAGAAGGGAACAGACGCCAGGAAAAGTGTTAACGCATTTGTGGCGCGATCAACGAAAATTTTCCAACAGCGCGCGAGGGAGAGCCACGTTAAAGAAAATCGAAGCATCAACAATTGTTTGCAAAAGCTTGCCTACCGCGGATAGATCCACTTCTTCTTCAGCGAGTTTTCTTACTCTATGTGGTTTGAAATCACTGTATATGTTCTTTACTGGACTGGTGTACGCTCTTTGTGCAGCACGTTTATTGCTTCTCCTCATGAAGACAATCCGATAATCATCCCTTTCGTTAGACGTTCGAACAGATATTACTTGTGTGAAGGCGTTTGGTGAAAATCGTGCACAGCCTCAAACTCTTTATTTAAGTCTAAGTCTTAAGAGTGTGTCCATGAGAAAACCAGGCAGAACCAGGCAGGGGGTGATAATGCTCAAATCACCGATTTCGCTCAAACTCGGCACAAATGTTAGGTACCGGGAGTTAACTTATGTGACAGAATTTCAGTTGAAAATATTAAATTCCCTGGGAGATCCGGACATCCCCTGTAAAAATCGCCATTTTGCCCTTTTTATGCATAATTAATTAGGTAACTTTACGATGCCAGTGCAACAAACAGAAAAGCCACCTGGAACTTAAATGCACTGAGAGATGATCTGAGTTCATAAGACTTTAAGCACAATAAACTTTTTAAAGTCGCCAATTCGATTTCCCCCCTCTTAGTCCCCTTAAGTTGGGTCATCATTTCCAAGTTCTGAGTAAGTCGTAAAATTAGGGTATTTTATTCCCCAATATCTCTGATGAGCAACAGCTTATCTTTATAACTTTTGCATGAGTAGTTAAAGCCATCACCTAAGTTCTGAAAAAGATCATAAAAAGTTTGGGCAATTCACTTTCTTCCATGTGTTGACATAAACTGTTCATGTGACTAAACGACTTTTGCATATTTCATCAAAATTCAGGCCCTCACAATATTCGTGCGTTTGCCTCTGAATGAGGAGAAATCGAACAAAAAACTCATCAGACAATGATTTAACATTAATAAGGGTAAAATTGTTGAAATTATTGTGCAACAAACTCTAACGATGATTTTTGATAGCTATATACTCGATCTTTTCAAGGAAAAACAACATACAAAGATTTAATTCACAGTTTTACTTACTTTAATAATTTCGCCCTAAAAACAATATAAACGGTCAATAAAATCCATATACGTATCTCTTGGATGTCGCAACTGCTAGTTTGTGCCCGCTTGGATTTGTTCCCCATTCCACCTTCGATGCCTAGTTCAGCGTAGTTCAGCGTCATGACTCGCTGTACGACTAAAATTCCTTAGCCATCAGTTTACGCATAAAAATCCAAATCAAGTTGTTTTAGGAGAAAACAATACGAAAAGTAGAAAGCCGATTTGTAATCCATGGAAAGAATTATTTCTGCCACTGTCGTAGCTCAATTCACATGTTATCCGTCCGCCATCTTTGACATTAACTGGAGCCCGCATTTTTAAGCAGCGGTTGGCCACCATACGGAAACATCGTATCGGGAGTCAGGAGCCAGGAGCCAGATTCCAGTGAACAAAATATGAAAAATATGGCTTTCCGACAATCTCTGAGATAATTTTATTGTTATTGTATGCTAATAAAAATTTTAGAATTCCAAATCTATTGGCAACTCTATTCAGACCGTGATTATAAATGATCCCATTTCTTTTCAAACTCGGAGATAGAAGTCGCTTTTCTTTCGTGTTTTGGAAAGAAATATTTTTGTCTATTTTAGTTGCACGTCAAATAGCAGCGAAGTGAAGCCGGATCTTGGTGCAGACCAGCTCAAAGAGACAAATAAAGCGTGAGACACGTCCAGATTAGCTTGCGACAAGAATTCTATTTTGTTTTCATACTGGAACCCCCACTCCCCGGGGGAGTGGCCAAATGGGTACAAATGCCCTACCCTGCTGGCACCAGATTTGACTGTCATAAACACTGAATTTTTTACCTAGTACGGTCTTTTGGGGGTCTTATAAAGCCTAACTATAGCAGTAATGTTCACAAGTAGATTCAAAATACACCACACTTTCACATTGAGTTAGATCTTTTTCTCAAACAACCGCTTCCATATGTTTAACACCCTTCCCACATTCCCTCAAGAGCTACTTCAACTGTGCGATACTTTGACTTCAAATTTCTCACCCTACCAAGGTAAGGTCAATTTTCTCATCCTAGACATCGTCGGAAGGGCCTTTTTGCGCACTCTTGGGGCGCCAAAACCAGTGTAGTGCCCAGGTTAGTGTGCCCTGCTGAGGCAGGCAGATGTTGAATTATGGACAGACACAACAATTAAGTTACAGACATTTGATGTTCCGGTCCGTGCGTGGTTGGAAGACACCCAGTAAATAATGCCCGTGAGGTTGCTCTTGGAAAATTAGGGTTTTACTAGAGTCGAACTGCAGGAGGTCTCTAACGAGAAAAAGCGCGGAAACATCTACTTTTTGGAGTGAATGTACTGATGCAATTTTTAAGTTACAATATACTATAGACAAATCTATTTTGTTTCTAAAGTTACTCCAATACTCCGAGGAGCGCAGGACATACAGGGAAGGCAAAGATCAGACCATTGCATTATTGAAATTAGGTAAAGGCATACAATAAGGTAAAGGCATACAATTCAGTTTGTATTTTCAAGTGTAACCGGACTTATATGTGAAAAAACGGTAACTCTGAAACGGATATATAAGAATGATTCATAACAGTGACAAACAGCGATATGACTGTGGACATAATATATATATAAAAAAGCGCAACATTCAGAGGCGGATAAGATTTTCTTCCGGGTGTCTGCTTACGAGAGCTTTAAATCAAAGCTAACATCTAATTCACCGGTAAACCCTTGAGTGTCCGCGGCCGCCTACGGGAATGTAAAAATGCAGAGTCTGTGTGGGAGTTGAAACGAGGTTTTGTGATGGTGGTCATAAGTAGGAGCTATTCGCTATATACGAGAGTGTCCGTTAAGAGAACTTCTATACTGTATGAATCCGCAAATGACAGCTTAAATGAGAATTGAGTGAATATTGTGTATTAGTCTGTGTTCAAAAAACTGTTCTTAATTTACACCTTCCTTGACTAACTAAAGAAGTCTAGCCGACTTTTTTTGCAATGTATTAGTGCCCCCTTTTGGGTCTTTTGTATTCCTCAGAAGTTTTTCCTCAACACTTTTAAACGGTTATTATTATGTTTTTGCAGTCAATAATTTACCCAGATACAGATACCATCCTGTATAGTTGTAAAGACTACAAGGATTAAAATATAAGTAAGTAAGTAAGTATGCCCAATGGCAAGTAATTAATTGTCGAAAATTGCATGGCACGGTCCAGGCGCGGATCCAGGATTTTGAAATGGGGGGTGCATTTTTGTAATAATGTAATAGAACCAAAGCCTGGTTCAGGTGTTTGAGGACCTGGACGACGACAACGCAACGTCGCTAAAGCATGGAAACGAGGCGGTTTTGGATTACATGCTGGACAGTGTGTTTGTGGGCTCAAAATGAATAAATTGATTGGTAGAACCGGTCACCGCTTATGCACATTCTCCACCTCAATCAGAGAAATCAAATATTATTTCAATATTTGAGGGATAAGAAAAAAAAAAAGAAGGGAGCTCACAAAAAGGGGGGTGAAAATTCACCCACTTCACCTCCCCTGGATCCGCGCCTGCGGTCTGACTATAAAAAGGGCTATTATGGACGATTATTATCATGGTATTTAACGTCAACATCGAATAAACTCAAAATTTCAAGTAACACGACTTTCACAACCTATTTTCAACACACCAGTTATAACAGGATATTGGTGCGTACAAACAATAGATAGTGTATTCCGCATTCCGTAGTCCGGTAGTCCAGCGTAACAGATTCCATCATTTAGGCAGAGTCTAAAGTCACAAAGATGGAGGGTGTTCGAGCAGGTGGTTATTTTCCATAGATATAGACGGATTGTCAGTGATCCTTCTTGTCCTTTGAGAATCATTTTGTTCCCTCTGACTACAACTTATGTCAAAGACTTCGAATGTTCGATGAAAAGCCGACACTTTTAATTTTGCAATGTTTCAAGATGTTTCATTGCCTCGTCACAAAGTAACGCAGAGTAACGCCACAGAGGACCAGCGAAACTGGAGCAGCCAACCTGGACTAAAGCATCTGAGAGACGTGTATGTAACATTTATTCACTATCTTTTATCGTTTTTGGGTCTTGTAGCACCTACAAGTTGGACCGATCGAAGTTTTGAACCAAATCTTTTGCTACTTGTGTTTACTCAAGCGTTCCAGAAAATATCCATCAAAACGTCCATAAATAACACAGAAAACATACCTCAGGTGACACTTTCTAACAATTCCGCTATTAGTATTGATAATGAGTCATCTGATTTGTGACTTCTCGCCAACTTTGTGTTATTTTTGTTTAAAAAAACGAATGTTACGTTTCTTCCAATTTTGGTCAAATGACAAATAAGCGTCAAGTCAAATGTACATAATACGTCATTATTGATAAAGTATGAGATTGCCCAAATATTTTAGGATTGATTTGATAACCTTAAAGATGCCTTTCAAAGAATATGTGAGAATTAAGTGCATAGGTTGTTGCTCATGGGAGATGTTAGCGACTAAAACACCTTAAATTTAGGGTTTGGTCAAAACAGTGAGAAGATGACCTTACTTTAGGGTAAATAATAGGAAGAGATCGAATTAGAGAGTAAAAATAAATTACTGAGGATTAAGTCTGATAGACATGGAAGATGATAAAGTTGATTAGGTTTGAAGTTGTCTTTTCTACTTGTTGAACAGCCAACCAAAGTTAGCTAATTAATTATGCAAAAATGAGTAGATTTTGTGATTTTTAGGGGGGGGTCCCTGTAAATCCCAGGGAATTCAATATTGCGACCTTATTTTTTGTCGAGGTTAATATCTCACCAAACCCATCAATTGTGCCAAGTTTGAGCGAAATCCGTGATTTGAGCATTATCACCCCTTGCCTGGTTCTCTCATGGACACACTCTTAAAGTTATTAACAGCCGGATTTATTGCAAGAACTGAAGAAAAACCTGGAGTATGTATAAAGCTTAAATCAAGGAGCAAGATCTGTACTACTTGACTCTGAACTATGATTCAAGAAATCAAAGAGACCGTTGCCTTTTAAATGGAGTTTAAAGGCCATGACTTTTCACAAGAGTTTATAATTCTGCAGTTGCTGGAAGCTGAGGAACATCGATCTAGGTGAGTTTGTTTTCTTCTGACTTTTAGCGCCTTATCTCGACTTGTTAGTCAAAGAGATGATTCTGGATCGTCAATTTTCTTTTAACGTTCATTAAACAGGTAGCAATTTAAAAACGTTTGTTTGTTTGTGTTTACACTCAGCTTGACATTCCCGCGAAAACACCGATTCGGCGCAAAAACTTTGATGAGTTGGTTCTCAAATCTGTCTGCAGTCTGCATGTGTTTTTCAACTCGCTGCCGCGGTAAAAAATTTCAGCACGAAAGAGAAAAGCACTGTAGTCTTGCTCATTAGTTATTATTCCGTACAACATGATAAGAGTTCTCTTGCCTTTTCTTTAAATCATTCCACATGTGATCTGAGGGAGAGAAATCTCACGCGTAGCGTGACAAACGGCATGGTTGATTTCAGTTTGCACAGGCTTTGCAGACCATATTCCAAGTACTCTTCGATCTTTTTTAAAAAGGTGCAGTGTATGGCAAAATATTGTTTGGATAATTACATCCTAAGAAGGTTTCTTATTTTGATTATCAAATTGAAGATTATTTTTGCGAACGAGCGGCAGTGAAAAAAATCGATCTTTCATGCCGGCGCGCGGCCGGGGATACTATTTTTCTGGAGGTGAAAGTTGTTCTCAAAACACACAACTACTGTTTTCTAAAACCATTTCTGAATGGTTTAGCGAGTCAAATATTAAACAATAATAACAGATTTTACTTAAAATTATGTGAATTTTTGTCACGCAGACGATATAAAAAGTGTATTTTCCAGATCAGACTGTATGCTATCAAATTTCAAACTGCAGTAAACTAATTTTCACAGCTCAGTGCAGTGCGTATAAAAGCTGCCTTGTAAGAATTCCGTATTATTCTAGCTTTGTCTGGCCGTGAATATGAATCTGTTTTTCGAAAATATATTTTTTTAATTCAAGTTTTCGTTTTGAAAAATGCTGAAGTTAAATTTTCTCCATAAATCTGCGAGTCGTGCTCTCACGATCATGGCACTTTGATAATTCGGTTTGACTAGGCTGGTTTGTCGTTATTCAGTCTGGTTGAATATATTTATCTAGTTTTTAGAAAATGCTCTCTTTCCAATCGAATTGGAAGCTTTCAGCTAGTATTTTACCATGCATGAGATGAAAGACAGATAAAATTGCCGCTTCGGCTCGTGTGATTGCAGACCAAAAGGACAAGCTCGTGAGTCTCCAAAATACAAATCTGATCGATATTTATGTTCAGATTTTGAGTCTAGAGAGGTATATCACCCTTGTTTTAAAAAAAAAATGACACTGTCGGTTTTCTCTTTTCTGGCTGAATGTCAATAAATAATTTGTTGATACTGTAATCGCTCTGAACACTGACTGTTTCTTGAACCCTGCCGAAATATTATATGTGGACCGCTTTCGGTGAGGAAGGAAAAATTCCAGAAACAAGGCTCTCCCTTTTGCAAAAAAAAAAAAATGGTGAAAGCTTTTGAGCTAACCTAAAGTTGAAAACCATTATTTTGTCGAGGAATGTGGTTAACATTAATAATAAAATTTTTCACGGCAAGTGTAATTCACGCCAGTGTTTACCAACAACTCGTTGAAATTTTCGATGATTTAAGGAAAGATTTAAGGAAAAATTCCAGAAACAAAGCTGTCCCTTTGGCAATAAAAAATAGTGAAAGTTTTTGAGTTAAAGTAAAATTGAAAACCATTATTTTTGTCCAGAAATGTGGTCAACATTAATAATAAAATTTCTCACGGCAAGTGTAATTCACGCCAGTGTTTACCAACAACTCGTTGAAATTTTCGATGATTTAAGGAAAGATTTAAGGAAAAATTCCAGAAACAAAGCTGTCCCTTTGGCAATAAAAAATAGTGAAAGTTTTTGAGTTAAAGTAAAATTGAAAACCATTATTTTTGTCCAGAAATGTGGTCAACATTAATAATAAAATTTCTCACGGCAAGTGTAATTCACGCCAGTGTTTACCAACAACGCGTTGAAATTATCGACGATTTAAAGCGAGAAAAACACAGCGATAGCGAATTATTCTGCACTTATTCATTGTCGTTACATTTGGGAAGGATTAAGATGTCTCTCTCCAAGTTAAAGTTCAAAGGAAGAGTAATTTGAACTGAAAAATGTGGATTAACATTTAATTTTTTATATCGGTTATCACAATTTCGTACACAGCAAACTCAACAAGGCCGCCCGCTCGCGATGTCAGCTTATCGCAAAAATAGAGCGAAAGAAGCTAGCTTTCTTAGACAAAAAATCGATCACAAAATTAGCGGAATGGAAACTCTGACCTCTCAAAAAGTTTTCAGGGATATATTTTTGTGAAAACAGGGACCTTGAAATAAAGACTTTGAGTTTGTTTTCTTTTCTGTAATGGCGGTTGTTAGCTTTTGAGTTAGCTTTAGTGCAGAAATTGACAACCTTACGATTAATAACTACAAAGCGTGCCAAACATAGTTAATAATCGTAAATTTCACGATTATTAACTACGAAGCCTGTCAAACGTAGTTATTAATCGTGGTTTTCACGATTATTAACTATGTTTGACATAATTATTAATCGTAAATGACGTTCTTTACGATTAATAACTACAAAGTACCGCTCTTTACGATTAATAAGTACAAAGCCTGCCTTTTGTAGTTATTAACCTGGCAGATTTCACTACAAAAAAATAAAAACACTACAAAAAAATAGCGACACCTGTTCCTAATGAATTGTTTCTACTTCGAAGAATGACAACAGCTGTGGAGGCCAAGCGAGCGAACTCGTAAGTGATAAATTTATTTGTACATTTAGGTAAGGCAAATCAAATGTGTTTAATGTAGAGGAAATAAACTTTATATGAAAAACAGCTATCACATCAGCATATGTCTCTTTTTCCAAATCTAAACTCTGTCAGATACTCGGACTCAGTTATCTCATTCAGTTGAAAGCTGAATAATCTTCGTGCGGAAAGCAGGTTGAAATGGTTCAACGCCGAGCAGCTCGCTGGGTACTCGGGCGCTTCGATAGATTAGACAGTGTAACTGATATGTTATCTTCTCTTAAATGGAGATCTCTGGAGCTCAGGTGATCTGACGCACGTCTTTGTATGTTGTACAAGCAGTGTAATGGATTAGCCACTTACGAACGCGACAAGCTTCCGAGAGAACATAAGAGCGGAATGAACACCAGGCAATCGTCTCTCTGGCATCGATTTAAAGAGCCACATTGTACATGTGATTATTATAAGAACTCTTTTTACCCTAGGACAATTGCACAGTGGAAAAATCTCCCACCAGAAATTGTAGCATCTACTTTGCCATGTTCATGTCGGCAATCCCTGTTTAATCTTACATATTGATTAGTAATTTTATGTTATTATTGTATTCATTGTTGGCATTTTCTATTATTATTATTATTATTATTATTATTTAAAGCAGTCTGCAATACTCTGTTGAGAGTGAAGACTTAAGAGCAAATGTTACCAAAAATC
Organism: Porites divaricata; assembly: GCA_038088405.1. Classification (NCBI taxonomy): domain Eukaryota; kingdom Metazoa; phylum Cnidaria; class Anthozoa; order Scleractinia; family Poritidae; genus Porites; species Porites divaricata. Next base: position 25,962,484 of record JBBMOI010000003.1, on the reverse strand, counting down.
AAACATTTTCAAAATTTCGTGGCAACAGCTCAAAAATCAATTTGGCTCATAATCTCATGGTAGGTAGACCTTAATGTAAAACAAAACACTGCATAGTTCGTTTGGCTAAATATCGATTAGTTTTCGAGAAAATCGATAATCACTGAATTTCGTGAAAACGCCGCCTTTTCAATGTGAAATTTAGGGCGATTTACGACGCCTCGCGTTACAAAATAAAACACTCTAGAGCAATGAAATCTACCACATATTGTTGACCAATGTCAAAAAATACCGTTAAAGCAATTTTTATCAATTCTCCGCTATTTACTTTTAAAATCTAATTTAATTTGCCCGACCTATTTTTATCGAGAAGAATCTTATCTAAAATTAGCCTATTATTTGAGCTTGTGGTACTGCATATAATTCGTTGAAAACCTAGTGACTAAAAGTCAAAGAGTTGTTCTTTTAGAGTTCGAAAGTGTTTGTTGGGGAAATGATTCACAGCGAAGAAATCGATTTCTAAAGTTGGATAAATTTCCGTGTTTCAACTTGTGACATGACACTGCAACGCACATTACACTTGACAGAAGCACCTAAAAAGTTAAGCAGAATACAGTAAGTCGAGGTCTATTTTAACGTATAGAATCTAACCTTTTTGTCTTCAAATCAATGATGAAGAAAACTGTATTTCTGCAGGTCTCGTTTCGTTCGTGAACCAATCGTTCAAAATCATTTCCCACGACATTGTTTGTTTTCCATGCTTTGGAGGTTGGTTTTTGTTGTGCGTATTCACTGCTTCCATTTTCCTCATAATGGTCTTAGATTGCCTGTCGTAAGTCTTCTTTGCCGCAACATTAGTTTTGAACTGAGCAGCAAACCCAATCGGAACCAAGAGACCTCAAGTCAAAAACATGTTATCACGTGGGTGTTGTGGAATACCGCTTCATTCAAGTGAAATTTACAACTACAAAAAATGGGATTGGAACATGGAATAAGTGACTAGTGGATCTTAGCGATTTTTTTATTAAATATCAGAGTAAAAAAAGAAGGAAAGACAAACAGAAACCTGTCAAAAAACGAATAAAGGCAAAAGAGTGACAAATATGATCGCTATACAAAAATCATTACCTTAGGAAACAAAAAAAAAAAATTTGCGGTGTTGCCATTGGGAAAAACCTTGTGAAAACGTCGTCGCTATCACTTTTTTCAAATAAATTTAATTAAGATTGTCGGGCGTCTCAAAGGCAATGCGAAGAGTAAAGCATAGTGATGGCTCTAATATCTTCGACAAGTGCACTTCACACAACTACAAATAGCAGGATTTTTTTCTCGCTTGTCAGCAAAGAAATGAACGTATAGAAAGAAATGAACTGATAAGGGAGAAGGCAATCGAAAAAATGTCCAACGAAGTAACGAAAGCATTAGCTCTTCAGCCTCCCATCATGTACGAAACATACAACATCTGTGAGATCGTAGGTCAGTCTAGGCTGGTGAAGTTTTCGATACGAACACTGCAGAACATCTGTTCAGCCTTAGAACTGGATGTAGCATCGATGACTAGCAAGCGCAAGCAGCCGTACATGGAAATTATTGAAGGCGTTGTGGCCAGGTGTGGCTATAAAACTAGTAAGACTGACCAGAATATGTAGAGATGAACCTACAAAATAGTCAGTGATGTCGAGAATGTCTTCCTAGAGGTAAACTGAAATTGACGGCTCTGTTTGATGCTAACGGTGTGTCGTCTATAGAACCGTTTTACAGACACTCTTCAAAGAGAGACGACTGACTGGGGTTGTAAAGTGTCTCGTCAAAATTATCCTGGTAGCTTTTACGATAGAAACCAGGGGAAAGCTAACAAAAGGAAAAGTGTTATAGGAAATGTAACAAGTTGTTATAAATTAGTTAAGTCTGGAAAGAAAAGGAATCACAGCCACGCCCACAAACGGAGAATTTGTACATCTTCAAGTAGATTTAAAGATTACTCAGAATTTTAAAAGGGGGATGCTCTAATATAAAGTTTTTTCAAGCTATCCCGTGACTAACGATTTAAGACCAATCATAAGGAATCTTCCAATTTCATTTTTAAAAGTATTTTAACTGCATCACGTGATCAACCACGCCCTATTTTATCGAGAAATCCTTCGAGCTGAATCGCCCACTGGACAGAGAGCAAACCGTTCTTCCTTTGTAGGTCTACAGTGGCTAATAATACTCTTCTTGTAAAAACAGTTAAAGGAATGGAAAGAAGTCATATGCGTCTCGTCCTGACGAAAACTTTAAATTGAGGAGGACTGACACTAGTCAATGAACACCAGTTTCACCTGCAAATTGTAATGATTCGGGAACCATTCCGAGCAGACTTCGCATTTGCTTTGATACAGAAAAACTGGAGCTATACGTTAAGAAAGTGGTGGGAATCGTTAGTTACAATTCTCGAACACTGGAGGCTGGAGGGCGTAGTCGATCACGTGGCCAAGTAATTTGGATTTCTTTTTTTGGAAAATGCGCATAAAAACCACTTTGTCTTTGTTAAAATTAGTTTATCGAGGAATTTATTATCCGTGACCGGTCATGTCCGGGTGATCCCGTTTAACCCACTGAGGCAATGATGTTCTTACCCTTTTCATAGCTGGAGACTATTACCGGCTGAATTGTTTTTTTAAAAAAAAGAAACTAGGTGGTGATGGTCAAAGTCAAGTGTTAGCTTTTCCGAACTTGAGATGTGGCAACGTCTTTCTTGTATAAAGCAGAGAATTAGTCTTGGCACCTGCATTTAATCACTTACATTCTCTAGTTCGATTTGGGGTAAAGCTTTTAGTAGAAGTGTAAAAACTTGTTGTGTTTCGTCTTTGACACTTTTGATAATTCAGAGGCTAGATTATCTTGAAGACGGTTTATGTGGTTTCTCGCCGTAGAATATAGCTGAGGGTACAAAATGTTAAAATTGATATTGAAACTAAAAAGACTCGTTAATTTGAAATGTTTAGCAGCACCATTATGTAAAGGGTTCATGATTTTCCAGTGACAAAAAGTCCGTGCACATGAACTTCCGCCCTCAATTCCGGAAATAGAAATTGGTCACGCAACCATTGAGTTGCTATAAATACACGGTTCTGCGACTCCAACTTGCTGAAAACGCCCAACTCCGTTTTGGCTACGTTCGCAAGGAAAAGGTAAGTTGTTATTATACTATGAAAATGTGGAAGTCTTCATATGCTGGTAAAGAAGGTCAAACGACCCTTTAATTTCATAATCAAAAGATTTGATTCTTGTGCGAAAATTGTCACGGATTTAAGACATGTTTTCAATGTGTCAGTTTGAGATGGCTCGTTAAATTGTTTGCCTTTGGTTTGCTTATTAGTTCAAAACTGACTTTCGACGAAAGGCAAACGAAAATAACTTTTTAAATCTGATCTCTGATCTTGAATTCAGAGATAATTGGTCGGGAAAACTTTCCAACAAAACATCTCACGACTCTGGTCTTCTCGCCGGCGTGTAAACAAAGATGACAGCTGCGTTATCTTGACAAATTGTCTTGCAGTTTGATTAAAATTTGTATCAAACGAAGGGACAACAGAAATACAATCTATGTCTTTGATTTTAAAATATGTTGGTTGAACTTTAACGTCAATCCCCCTTTTGATTGAATGCTCTCTTTGGAAAACTTGTTTTTCTGTGTGTTTACTACATAACTTGGAAGGTCGGTTAAAACAGTGCATTGTATCCAACTTTAAAAGTAAATTTCTTCGCGCTAAATCATTTCCCCAAAAAATCCTTTGGATATGGAAAAGAACGATTATTCGGCTTTCGAAATCCATATTTTTCGACGTATTTCATTTAGTACCGCATACTTAGATTAAAGGTTATTTTTTGGCAAGTTTTAATCTTGACAAAAGAGGGCTCGCGAAAACTAATTATATTTTCAATGCAAATAGAAAATAATTGCTCAATTTGCTTTTAACACATATTTCGGCATCATTCTACTAGATTTAGTAGATTTTATTGCTCTAGAGTGTGTTGTTTTTGTTACGCGAAGCATTCTTTTTTGACCTAAATTGAAAGCTCAAAACGTGGCAAATTCTGAGGATTCGGTTATTATTGATTTTCTCGAAAACTAATCGATATTTAGCCCAGCGAACTACGCAGCGTTTTGTTTTACATTAAGGTCTACCTAATCTGAGAATATGGGCCAAATTGAATTTTGAGCTGTTGCCACGAAATGTTTGACCGATGGTAACATTTGCTCTTAAGAGCAATTCTCTGTAAGAATCAAGCAAAGTGGGAAATGAAAAATTTTGACCTCCCCTCAAATTTTGCATGCAATTAGATATTGTGGGGGGATGTCTAAAAATGCACTTTGTTTGGGTTGCTACTTTATCGTTGTCATGGTAACACCAATTGTTTGTTGGTGGCAAAGTATCTAATATTTAACTCAGAAACTGTTGTAAAAAGTGCAAAATGTGTAGCTCTGTTTCTCAAGTCCATTAAAACGCTACAACCCAAGACTTTAAGCAGATATAATACCATCATTCTAGTTTACATTTGTGTATATTGCTCTTTATTATATCAAATTTGCGTGTCATAAACGGTTAATCAACTACATAGAGTTTCGGCCATTTGAGTTGATGGCTAAAATATGGTTATCCTTTCCCTGAATTTCTCCAAAAGTACGGCAGTTCCAGAGCTAAAACTAAGCAGGCAGTTTACATACATATCCTAGTTACTAAGCCTGTAAAAATCTCTGCGGGGCGGGCTCTTCTGTTTGCAAAGGCAATTAACGAACAAACGCCAAATTTCAGTTTTTGTATATTTCATCGCAGTTGACAATCTATCTACTAGCCAACAAAATTTCTAAAACACTGAAACTACCTTTAGTAACAAAGAATATTATGTACTGAGTCATTTTATGATCAAAAAATTATTACTGGCTTTCAGTTTTCTAAACAATATTGATCAAAATAAGGCTTACTTTACGGTTTTTTCTACTTCACTGCTTGAAGCGTATCATTTACATTCAACGAACACTCGGTTTCTCGAACCATTCTCATGTATCCGGTTGTGCTGTTTCCCATTGTAAACCATTGTAAGTCTCCTCAGTCACTTACAGCAAGTTCTAAAGTGATACAGAAGCCGATACAGAAGTCATACACAAGTCCTTGGCAAGCCAAGCCACATCTTGTAAACACGCACGCTTCCACTTTGCATTTACGCCGTATTTCTTCATTGGATGCCATCAGTCGCTCCAGAAAGAGTTAAACCTCATTAGGTTTTAGTCATTAAGCCAAGCATTGGAATTATCTACGTATTAAAATCCGAAATCTCGAGTTGAGAAGCTCAGAAAGCTGAACTAATGGTCACTCTTTGACATTCCCGTGAACATGCAACCTGTCCTGGTCAGCGGTGTTAATCGCGCAACATAAACAATTTCCGGGAATTTCCGGTCATTTCCGGTCATTTCCGGTAACATTCTTTTCCCCTCACTTCCCTGAGATGATGGGGAAAAAGGATCGCCTGATCTAAGGTTGCATGCAGGGTCAGACGAAATTTTTCCTTCTCAGTGAATGTAATCGTAATTTTTCTACCTATTTGCAAACTTACGGGCTTAGCAAATTTCGAAAAGATATTACCAATGGAGTTGCATGCATCCTACCGTGTGCCGTGCAGGTAAGTCTATTTTATTTTCTGTACTCTTCTGTTAAATACTAAGGGGAAACCATCAAGTAACTCCTATGGCCGCTCACCATAGGGTTTGAAACATGTTGTACCAGCACAAATTCGTAACTTGTACTTTGAAATACAGTAATTAGAAAATCTGGAACACCGGAATGCTGGGAACATGGACTTCAGGTATTTAAATATATTTTAACATAGAAGAAAGCTTTTTTTACAGAAATCGGCTTTCGGATTCGTACATACATACACTTGCAAGCTAGTTTACTGTGGAATTTTTTTTAGCTAAAAGCAAGGCAGGTCACTTTTTCCTGGCCCTTGAATATCATGATAACATGAGGAGCATATTGTTTTGTAAGGGCTTCAGTACCTTCTTTAGGAGTTTTCGATTTTACACTTGTCGACGCAAGTAGCTTCAGAATTTGTTGTCTCCCTGTTGTCTCCTGACACGACTGACTGTCCCTGGGTTCTGGCCACAACAAAGTACTTTAAACGTATACCTGTACTTCAAGTCTCTAGCTTTCGTTATTCGGTATTAGGTGAATGATTTTATTACAACTGATGTTAAATTATCAATCTCAGTACGCATTGCGCTGAAATTATATTGCTCTTATACATTCTCTTATACTCTTATTCTAGCTATATTTCGCATGCGTGGCCGGCGTAAAAGGGATTGAAGCGGGGGGGAGGAATTTATGCAAGCGTGATCCAATAGAAACTCCGTGCAGGCTTAGCTACATATCCTAACTTCAGAGAAAGTAGAGGGGTCAGCATTCAAATGAAGGAAAACGAGGAAAAGGTGAGAATGTACCTGCAAAGTGTCCAAACAACATGTACCGCAAGAAGACAAGCCGTCCAAGTAAAGTGTCATTTTGCAAAAGGCTTTGTGAACAATTTACAACCCAAATAGTGACTAAAAAGGAATAGCCATCTACTGGCAGTTGAAGCCTCTAACGGAGAGTGGAGACAAATTAGTGTTGCTAACAATACACAAGCTGAGAAATTACATTCTCTCAAATAACTTCTAGTCTATGTTCCCTAAATTTCCTTGTTCAAATTTTTGTTTTCTTCCCTAGTACTTTACAGAAGAGTGAAGAAAATAAAACGAACTTTATTACCGGCATGTCAGAGTAGGAAGTCAACTTCATCGGTAATACTTTTCCAACATTTGCTGAGCCCGTAAGTTTGCAGATAGGTACAAACATCACGATTACTTTCACTAAGAAAGCATAATTTGGTTTCACTCTCTGAGCAAGGTAGGGATGTAACCTTCGATCAGGCGGTCCTTTTCCCCATTATCTCCAGGAGGCGAAGGGAAAAGGATTTTATTTCTACCGGAAATTGTTTATGTTGCATTGATTAACACCGCTGACCAGAGAGGTTGCATGTTCACAGAGATGTCAACGAGTTTTCAGCTTTCTAAGCTCGGTTTTCGACTTGAAGTTTCGGATTTTATCAAATACGTTTGCAATTCCTATTTTGGGCTTAATGACTAAAACCTAATGAGGTTTAACTCTCTCTGGAGCGACTGATGGCATCCAATGAAGAAATACGGCGTAAATGCAAAGTGGAAGCGTGCGTGTTTACAAGAAGTGGCTTGGCTTGCCAAGGACTTGTGTATGACTTCTGTATCGGCTTCTGTATCACTTTAGAACTTGCTGTAGGTGACTGAGGAGACTTACAATGGTTTACAATGGGAAACAGCACAACCGGATACATGAGAATGGTTCGAGAAACCGAGTGTTCGTTGAATGTAAATGATACGCTTCAAGCAGTGAAGTAGAGAAAACCGTAAAGTAAGCCTTCTTTTGATCAATATTGTTTAGAAAACTGAAAGCCAGTAATAATTTTTTGATCATAAAATGACTCAGTACATAATATTCTTTGTTACTAAAGGTAGTTTCAGTGTTTTAGAAATTTTGTTGGCTAGTAGATAGATTGTCAACTGCGATGAAATATACAAAAACTGAAATTTGGCGTTTGTTCGTTAATTGCCTTTGCAAACAGAAGAGCCCGCCCCGCAGAGATTTTTACAGGCTTAGTAACTAGGATATGTATGTAAACTGCCTGCTTAGTTTTAGCTCTGGAACTGCCGTACTTTTGGAGAAATTCAGGGAAAGGATAACCATATTTTAGCCATCAACTCAAATGGCCGAAACTCTATGTAGTTGATTAACCGTTTATGACACGCAAATTTGATATAATAAAGAGCAATATACACAAATGTAAACTAGAATGATGGTATTATATCTGCTTAAAGTCTTGGGTTGTAGCGTTTTAATGGACTTGAGAAACAGAGCTACACATTTTGCACTTTTTACAACAGTTTCTGAGTTAAATATTAGATATTTTGCCACCAACAAACAATTGGTGTTACCATGACAACGATAAAGTAGCAACCCAAACAAAGTGCATTTTTAGACATCCCCCCACAATATCTAATTGCATGCAAAATTTGAGGGGAGGTCAAAATTTTTCATTTCCCACTTTGCTTGATTCTTACAGAGAATTGCTCTTAAGAGGCCCTGACTGTAAATATCGAGAATCCGCCGACAGTTGCAAAATTTCACAATTTATTTTATTCTACCTAAAAGACCCTTTTGGTGAACTATTTTCAAAAATGGAAATAAAAAGTTCCATCGCGCTTTGCTTTTTCCGAAAAATCCAAAAGTTCAAATTACGCCGAGGCGGGCCCCTACCCCCCGGCAAAACAATGAAAAATTCTGCAACTTCGCTAACTCAGTACGCGACAACGCGTTGAATTCCCGGTTTGCTATTTTGGATATTGGTAAAAGGACCCTTTGTCTTTTAAAAAATGTAAACCTCATGTAATTTTGTCAAGTTTAAGACAACATAAAAACCCGTTGAAATAACCCGCTTTCAATCTTTTGGTTTGAGGTGAAATAAAGGCCAACTTTAAAGGCCTATAAAAATCCTAGTATATAAATTTACGTGTCATATTGTACATCAGGAGAAAGCTTTATCCTCGTAGGTCATTATCTCCAAATGTCGTGTTTGGCCCGCAAAAATTAGCGTATTCAGTTTGAAAAGAGTTCGGGCTATTTTGACCAAAAATTCAATGCAAATTGCTGAGCGGATGTCACGCAAGAGGTCACGGCCAATCCTTCAGTTTGCAAATAATGCATCTTTTTCCTCTTTCTGATTGAAAATGTCAGCAAAAAGCGCGTTGAAGTACTTCTGATCAATGACCTTTCAATATATTTAATGATCATACAAGCACGCCACATGTCATTTTATTATCGTACATCTAGACGAAAATCAGTAATTATATAACGGTCGTCGATCGCGTTGATGCATAGTCCAATAAACTGACATAAAATTTGATTCACATACACAGCGAAACTTATTACAAAGTTGAAGAGAATAAGGTAGACTTAGGCCCGTTTCAAACGTCGTGCTACTGCCGTGCCGAACTAAATTGATCGAATTAAATTCGACTTTAGCACGGCAGTAGCGCGACGTTTGAAACCAAGTCGTGCTACTGCCGTGTAGCACGGCAAGCTTTGCCGTGCTACACGGCAGTAGCTCGACTTGGTTTCGAACGTCGCGCTACTGCCGTGCCGAACTCAATTCATAAATTATAAATACATTAGAATACATTCAAAAGTTTCCTAAACCGTTTCTTTATTTTTGTGTTTTGTTTTCGACAAAGCCGTTCTATTCGATTGAATTAAATTCGACGTCTGAAACCAAGTCGTGCTAGTGTCTTGCTACAGTCGAGCTGCAGTCGAGCCAGCTTAGCACGGCAGTAGCACGACGTTTGAAACAGGCCTTACTGTTGTTACTCTTTGCTTAGAATAACGCGATGTGATCCTAGGAGCTCCCTATCTAACTCAATTTTCACCGAAAAGGTCAACACAATTGACTGACAAAACAAATAATCAAAGAAGATGTGCGTCCTTCCAGTTCTTGCTTATCGTAATTCGTTCATAAATGATAACGCCAATCACTCAAACATTTTTCTTGCCTGTAGAAAAAAAAAAATGAAGAAAAAGAAACCAATCAAGAGTAAAAGAAAAACTTACGACCTTTTTCATCAAAAATTCCCATTCCAAAACGAATGTCACGCAAAAGAGTTGCACATTCCATGACATTCTGACAACATTATCGTCTCGTTGTTGTAAGGTTCTTTCTTTTTTACGACGTTTTTAGCAGGATTTTTCGTTTGAGAATTCTCCCCCACTGTTACGAAACGGCACTAGTACCTGATTGCGTCAAGTGAAATATTACAAACATGTCAAATCTGATTTGTTAACATCACGTGACGTAACCGTCCTACGGAGTTGGCTGGAGAACAGCAATTGACCAAATGGATGTTCAGTTCCAACCGAGACAACAGGACATATTTAAGTCCTCTACAGCTAAAGGCGACAGCGGAATTAGTAGCAGTGAGTCAACTTTCGTCTTATTAACCAGCGAAACCCTTTCTTCTAGTTGGGCATCGTAGTAAACCCTTTTCAAAGAATAGCTAAGAATACCCGGGTACATCGGCTCTGGGATACCCCTAGACAAAGGACGTTTTTGAAAATTTTGGATGTTAAACCCGGACAGACTTCAAGCGACGGAAGTGATCCAAAAGAATTGCTATCAGTCGATCATCCTTGTCACTTGAAAAACAGAAATGCCCCGAAATACATATTCATGACAACACGATATTGAAGATAAAATTGTCTTGATCACTGAGAGATATCGGTATTGGGGTTTGCGTAAAAACTCAGAATAGAGGCGTAGAACGAAGGTAGCTTAGTGTGCGTGGCAGTACCCTTCCCCCAGGGGAAAAACGAAAAGGCGGAGGGTACAGCTACACCTTGGCAAAGGGAAGGTTCAAGCGAGCCATTCTTTTCGAGCGATGAGCGATGGGAGCCAGCAAAAGAGCGCTAAACTGGAGCGACCGCACCCCAGTCATTTCGCGTTTCTCTTTCTGGTGCCCCTCGCCTCTCTCCTCCGCAGAGGCTCCCGCTTGGTATTCCAGTAACAATAGCAAACATGCTTCTGAGGAAGAGACAGGCGAATGAGAACCAGAAAGAGACGCGAAATGGCCGGGACGGGGTCGCCGTAGCCTGCCACCTACGCCTTCTGTCTTAACTCGCGCGCGTTGCTCACCGCTCGAAGAGGATAGCTTGCTCGATGCTATCCTATCCTACTGCTTGGAAATAAACATCTGGGGGTGGGTAGAAAAGGACCACATCAGCCCTAAGACCCAAAAACGAAAATCAACACGAAACGGCTATCCTGATCTTACTGATCTACAAGTGTAAGGAACAAAAAGATCTTCAATTATCAATGAATCTAATCAATTTCTTCGTTTTCTTCAAAATCCTACCTAAAGTAAAAAAAAGGAAGACCCCCTCAAAATCTCCTTCAAATCTCTGGAAGCTCGCATGAAATGGGACTCTCGACCGAAGCAAAAGCAAGAGACGACAAGGTATGCAGTTCTGATTAACAAGACGAATAGACATAATTCACTAGTTGCCAGGGTCCCTGCCTCCAGTTCCGTAAAAGGGGGTGTAAGATATATCTTTGGAGCCACTATTCTAACCGATTTTATCACAGTCTATCATTATGTTAAAAAAAGGCCGTTTACAAATGCACAAACACAATTTACATGTTGTCACACATATATCAAGTGGGGTTTTGTAGAAAATCGGAAAGCCTGGTGAAATTCATTGACCAATACTATCTTTTTCTTGTACGTCTCAGGTCGAGATAGCCATTTCGAGATGTTTTCAGGACCGAATTTTGAAGAGAGTTACTCGACCATCTGGTCCTTGCTGCATGTTCTGCAGACAAATCCGTACTTTTTTGGTTACGTCACGTGAAGTTATATTATCACGCAAATCAAATTTGACATGTTTGTAATAATTTACTCGACGGATGGTACAAGTGCCTTATGGTAACTGTTTTTCATGGTTGAAAAAGAATTCTCAAGCGTTGAGAGAAGAAAGAACCTTACAACAGCCTATGGTCAACAACGAGACGATAGTGTTGTCAGCATGTGCTACTCTTTTGCGTGACATTCGTTTTGGAATATGGTTTTTTGTGAAAAACGTCATGAATTTTTCTTTTGATTAACCTGAGATCAGGCTCTATTTTCGTTTCGCTTTGAAAATTACATTCCGGCGGGCAAGGCGAAACGGTAGCCGTTAGAGAGAATGTATGAGAACCGCTAAAATTGGGCCTCAGCTCAGGTTGCTCTTGATTGGTTTCTTTTTCTTCATTTGTTTACTTCTACGGGTAAGAAAAAGACGTAAGCAACTGGCATTATCAGCAGTTTAGAATGTATGAACGAATTACGGTAAGCAAGAACTGCAAGGACGCACATTTTCATGGATCATTTTGTTTTGTCAGTCTGTTTCGCTGACCTTTTCGGTGAAAAATTGAGTCAGCCTTTGAGTAAGATAGGGAGCTCCTGGGATTACATCGCGTTATTCTACAACATGAGTAACTACAGTTCGTAAGTGTACCCTATTCTCTTCAACTTTGTAATAAGTTTCGCTGTGTATGTGAATCAAATTTTAGGTCAATTTATTGGACTACGCATCGACGCGACCGGCCACGGTTATCGTTCGGTTAGATCTAAGATTAATAAAATGAGATGCGGCGTGCTTGTATGATCGTTAAATATAATGAAAGGTCATTGAAGTACTTCAAGGCGTCTTTGCTGACATTTTCAATCAGAAGAGAAAAAAGATGCATTATTTGCAAACTGAAGGATTGGCCGTGACCTCTTGCGTGACATCCGCTCAGCAATTTGCATTGAATTTTTGGTCAAAATAGCCCGAACTCTTTTCAAACTGAATACGCTAATTTTTGCGGGCCAAAAACGACAGTTGGAGATAATGACCTACGAGGATAAAGCTTTCTCCTGATGTACAATATGACGCGTAAATTTATATACTAGGATTTTTATAGGCCTTTAAAGTTGGCCTTTATTTCACCTCAAACCAAAAGATTGAAAGCGGGTTATTTCAACGGGTTTTTATGTTGTCTTAAACTTGACAAAATTACATGAGGTTTACATTTTTTAAAAGACAAAGGGTCCTTTTACCAATATCCAAAATAGCAAACCGGGAATTCAACGCGTTGTCGCGTACTGAGTTAGCGAAGTTGCAGAATTTTTCATTGTTTTGCCGGGGGGTAGGGGCCCGCCTCGGCGTAATTTGAACTTTTGGATTTTTCGGAAAAAGCAAAGCGCGATGGAACTTTTTATTTCCATTTTTGAAAATAGTTCACCAAAAGGGTCTTTTAGGTAGAATAAAATAAATTGTGAAATTTTGCAACTGTCGGCGGATTCTCGATATTTACAGTCAGGGCCTCTTAATTGGTAAATAAATAAATAAAACATGTTAGCCGAAAACCAAAGTCGCCTAAATTTAAAATACGGTACCCTTGAAACTGGCCTTTCGTTCCTCCATATGAACATTCGTAGTTTATCCAATAAATTTGATAAGCTTACAAATTTTCTAGGCCAACTTCGAGTGAAATTTACTATTATTGGGATTTTACCCTAGGACAATTGCACAGTGGAAAAATCTCCCACCAGAAATTGTAGCATCTACTTCGTCATGTTCATTTCGGCAATCCCTGTGTAATCTTACATATTGATTAGTAATTTTATGTTATTATTGTATTCATTGTTGGCATTTTTATTATTATTATTATTATTATTATTATCATTATTATTATTATTATTTAAAGCAGTCTGCAATACTCTGTTCAGAGTGAAGACTTAATTGGTAAATAAATAAATAAAACATGTTAGCCGAAAACCAATGTCGCCTAAATTTAAAATGCGGTACCCTTGAAACTGGCCTTTCGTTCCTCCATATGAACATTCGTAGTTTATCCAATAAATTTGATAAGCTTACAAATTTTCTAGGCCAACTTCGAGTGAAATTTACTATTATTGGGATTTCTGAGACTTGGCTTGATGATTGTTATCATTTTTCCGATATATAGCGGGTTATAATTTTTTGCATGAACCTAGAGTTAATCACATTGGTGGAGGTGTTGGCCTTTACATTAGTGAACATTTAAATTACAAACAGCGTCATGATCTAGCATTCCCTGAGGACAAATCTGCTGAATCCTTGTTTGTTGAAATTAATAGGACAAAAGAAAGAAATATAATTGTCGGCACTATCTATCGACCACCCGACTTGAAGTTAAATTAATTTCTGTCTGACTTGGATCAAGTACAGGGAAAAATTTACAAGGAAAATAAGCTTGTATTTTTAATGGGTGACTGGAATTTAAATATAATTAACCATCATTGTCATAAAGCGACAAGTGATTTCTTGGATTTGTTGTACTCTAGGATGTATTTTCCACTAATAACACGTCCCACTAGAATTACGGCGAACAAAGCTTCGTTAATAGATAACATTTTCACGAACAATCCACTTCGTCTCTCAATAAGCGGTCTTTTTCTCAATGACATCTCTGACCATTTACCGATATTTTCACTTATTTCGTATAATAGTTATAGTACCAGCGATAAGGATAAATACGTATTTTTTCGTGAAAAAAAATGCGCATAATCTAAGTGCATTTAAAGATGAGTTAGGTAAGATAAACTGGGCTGAAATGCCTGGTTTAAATGATCCTTCTTGCGCTTATGAATTCTTTGTCGGAAAGTATACTACAATTTACGATAAATGTTTTCCACTCAGAAAAATGAATGCAAAACGGTTCAATCTTCGTAAGCCTTGGTTTACTAAAGGTCTTGCTAAATCCATAAGGAAGAAAAATAAGTTATATCAGTCTTTCCCTAATAACCCTAACTCTTCCAATGGAAATGCATGTAAGTCGTACAAAAACAAACTTACTCATCCTCTTCGAGTTGCTAAGCGTTTATATTATGAAAAACAAATTGAAAAACTAAAATCAAATGTCAAGGCCACTTGGAGAGTTCTAAATGAAATCCTTAATAGAAATAAAGGAAAGCGTGGTTTGCCATCTATATTTAGGGCAGATTCTCGAGAAATTTCCAATCCAAAGGAAATAGCTAATTTCTTTTGCAAATATTTTACTAACACTGGCACCAATTTAGCTAGCAAAATTCCTTTATCAGAAAAGTCGCATAATTCTTTTTTACCCCCAAAACTAGTCAATTCAATATTTCTAGATACTGTAACTGAGCAATAAATTATTGAAATATGTAGTAATTGTCGTTCAGGTACTGCTGTAGGTTATGACAACATTTCTATGAACTTAATTAAAGATTCTATCGATATAATTATTTCACCTCTTACATGCATAATTAACTTATCCATCATCTCTGGCATTGTAAAAATAAATGAATGAATGAAATGAATGAAAATTATTTCCAAAGTGTCTCCTAGATCCGAATAATTATATTAATATATAGATTTAGCCAGGGCTAAAAGCGAAGCTCCCATTTATAAATTTGTTATTTAAATCAAACAATAAACTTGTAATCCATAAATCAGCTAACTTAAGAGGAAATTCATATGACTTTTGAGGGAAAGGCTAAGTGATTTTAGAGTGAAACATCTTACATCGAGTTGATAGCCATATAAAACACCCAAAAATAGCAATCATCTTCGATCACATTCAAGAGCCGTCATGGCTCTTGATCACAGTGAATTATACCTGGAAAACAAATTCTTGGAAAACAAATCAGGCCGAATTTTTTGCTTTCGACAAGTTTACTTTATAAAATCTTGCAAAACAAATCCGGGGATGTGTAAACCAACCTTTTATACTTTTTACACATCATATCTGAGGTGAAACAGTACTATTTATAATAGAGACCTCGGACAGAATGCAGTATTTTAAGACAAATTGCACGAGTCAATATTCAGGACGATCAATTGTCGGCTTTTAGCGAAACTGTTAAAAAAATTTCCAAAATCACCTATACGGCCAGCCAGTTCTCACTTTTAACGAGCGCCAAATTTGCAGTGAGCATAATAGAGTTATGCTTCAACATAAATAATTTATTGTTTGTTTTTTTTTTTTTATTATTATTATTGAAGGGTTTTATAACGATGTGTAATCTCGAAAAGCGTTTGATATGCGCCGCAAAGATAACTCCTACAAGCGATGTTCATAAACGACTGAAAACAAAAAGCATAGCGATTGAAATTGCAAGAGAGACTACTAAAAATCACTAAAAGAAATATAATTCGGTTAAACATTTACAGAGACAACAATTTTCATTCACGAAGATAAGTGTTAAAGCGTTTCGAAAAATCCTAAGTCTTAAAGCTTAATAAGTTTATGTTTTAAGCCGGCCTCGCGGTGTTTGCTTTTCTCAAAGATGAACTCGAGGCAGGAAAATCGCTCAAAGTTTTCTTTCTACAGCCAAATTTGTAGCTAAATATTCTTCGGAACGTTTTATTTCTATTTGCGGTGAGAAAATATATCTAAAGGCTTTTTAAAGTTCTGTGAGCTTATATCAAACCTGATATTAGGTCGGTTCATTGTCTCAAATCTTACAAACGTGCATAAACTTGCCGCATAAATTGTGCTAGACTACATGAAATTAGATATAAAAAAACAAACATCAAATGCAATCATTACTCAGGCTTACCATTCGAGATGCAGCTCCTGAAAGGTATCAAGTAACAGGAGAATCGCTTGAGAATTTTGAATCCTCTTTAATACGCATCAAGCAAGGTGAAAGACGAAACCGATGCCATCCGAAATCGGATTTCCAACTTTGACAAGCGACGCATCTCTCAACCAAAAACCCAATGAACAAACTAGCCATGAATAACAGACTTGATAGCAGCTGATTTCATTTTGTACATCCATTGGAAAAAGACAGTTAAAAACATCACAAAGTAAAACAAGTTTTAAGATGCTGCATAAATTTTCTGCATGAACTCACCTGACAAATTTTGACCAATCAAAGCATAAAAATTGGGCGTAGACCTAGGTAAGAAAAGGTCTTCTCCGCCTGTATTTTTAAATAACTTGCTGAATTTTCGCGTCCATGGTTAGTTTGAAATCAAACTCTTAATAGTGCGGAGCCATCATGATATAAACACAGCATATTTCATATAAATTTAAAAAAATAATAAACTTGAGCCTGCGATCATTTGAAAACCAGTAACTTGTCAACGGATAACTTCAAAAAAGTACTCGACCTCGATGGGTCGACACCTGAGCCCACGATACGGTCAGGTGATACTGGTCAGCGGATACCTTGTTTTGACAGCTGTCAATTGATCACAACATTGATGTGCAATCAGTTTCCTTCAGGGCTCCCAAAGTAGTTAGAAAGTGTAAAAGTAAACATTGGTTGTCCTGTGGTACGAACGGACGGCGGTCGGCGGTCGTTCGGTGTACAGTCACGTGATTACCAAATTTTCTGGGATGGGTAGATTTACTAAGCTGTGGAGCTCCGCTATAAGCAATTTTCTTTTAGTCAGTGAATGTGACGGTTTACTACAGGAGGGAGTCATAAACTTAGGCCTGGGCGCTAGATGAGATATTGGCGAATGAAATTTTGATGTGTCTGGCCATCGTGACGTCACGTTCAAGCCGGCCCGGGAAGGTTTGAAAGAACGTAAACAAATGCTAGTCGTGAAAAGTTCACGGTCCAATTCTCAGAAACGGTAAAGCAAATCATTTCAACAACTTAAGCGAAGCTGCAGATGTTATCATATAAAGTATCAATAACGTAATTTTAGCCTGAAAACAAAACAAAAAAAAAAAAAACAGACTGGCGACAAGACTCAAAAGAGTTGACAAACGCTTCTATCGATCGATAAAAATCATCACCAAGATCATCTTTAATGGCCTGTAAATCAGAAACCCCACAATACTGCCCTTTGAGACAAAAACATAACTTACAGAGGTCAAAACTCTTTCTAATTTTTGAAAAATTAAATCTCATAACAATTTCATAAAAATGATCAGTGACTTTAAACACTACTTTCCACAGGTACCTTGCGAGTCAGCGGCGAAGTGCAACAGAAATAAACCAGTTAAGTAGTTAAGGGAGGATGCTTTGTTCCTAACTTTCCCTGATATACTGCCTAAAACATTTTCCTCTCCCCCACCCTATCATCTCTCCCAAAACAAATAACTCAAACTATCATGGAAACTTTGTACTCTTTCCAAACTTGTAATTATGGTAAAATCGTATTTATTTCACGTAATTCCTACGGTTAATCGTGTCAGTTATTAACCAATTACAATGTTTACTTCTTGAAGACTTTACAAATTTCCCGATTAACTTACTTTATTCAACTCTGGGAATTGTGATAACAAGATGCTCGTTCCCCCTGCGGGGTCTCTCGCGGAAAATGTTTTAGGCAGTATATCAGGGAAAGTTAGGAACAAATCATCCTCCCTTAATTACTCCCCCCATTCCCCTATCTACACTGTGAGCGACCCCGAAGGGGGAGTGAGCTGTAAAGTGGGGGAAATACGGGAAACAAAATCAAAGCAATACTCCTCCATTTTCTCATCTACACTGTGAGCTGTAAAGTGGGGGAAATACGGGAAATAATAGTAAGAATTTGCTGCGTTTCTAAAAAGAGTTGAAGAGCGGATTAAAAGAATTACAGGTATTGATGATACAAAACATTTTATTTTCAAAGAAAAACATCGCAGTGCTTTTTTGAAAAAATTTGAAGCAATTAATTATTGTATTCTTGAAGGGATGTATTTGCGCGGTAAATATAGAAATAAATTTGAAAAGAAAATAATAGATATTGTGAGAAGTTTGTGTAATATAGGACTTGACCCATATAGCGCTTAAGTATTATAATTTGCCCGTGGTTTCAAAAATCATGGGCTTTTTTTTATGAAGAAATTTTTAACATTTCAAAATAAAATTATTTTGAAATTAAAAAAGAAAACTGGTGGCCACCAGACCTTCTCAGGAGGGACTCCTTTTATATATTTTTTCTCTACATCCCTCCTGAGAAGGTTTTACTTAATTTACCCTTTTTCTCATTATTTAAGGCTTTTCTCTAGGCTTGGGGGTGAACAGGCACTCCCATGCACCTCGCTCTGCCCAAAGCATCCTCTTACGAGTGGTCCTCAGTGCAATTACAGCTCTACCTAACACCCTGACACCATTTTTGAGATTTAAGGCTTAATCATTATTTACGTTTACTCGTTAATGATGAAGCCGTGGGGTTTTTGCAACATCATTAACGAGTGTATCTGGTTACCGGTATTAGCAGAAAGGCCCCACGTTTTTCCAATCAGGTAATACTTTCACCAAGATACATCCTAGCACTATTTCAATTTATCTTATATATGGGTCAAAGTTATTATTTTCGTAATTGTGGGATGAAATTTCTGTCCTCCGCTAATACGCAGTCTCAGCGTGGGGCGATTAATAATAAATGAGTTCTGGGTGATTTTTGTATCTATTAGTCAGAAAAAATAAAATTGAATTGAGGCTTAAAGGAAAGAGGAAAAGTATAAATGAGCGCTGATTTAACAAACTTTTCATTAGAGGAATTGAAAAAACTAAATAAAACAATAACAGAAAAAATCAAGATGAATATAAAAAACAACAAGATTATGAGAGGCAAAAGTTAATAGATAAGATACAGAAAAAGACTGAATTTTTCAAAAAAATGGAAAAGAAAACAATAAGGCTTTCAAAACCCAAACCAAATACCAATCCTAAACCCAGCCCTAAACCCAGCCCTAAACCCAGCCCTAAACCCAGTCCTAAACCCAGTCCTAAACCCAGAACATTTGATGAGTATTTTCAGGAGTGTATAAAGAATAAATCAATTCCGCCTGATACACCTTCTTATCGGCGTAAAGCTCTTGAAAGAGCTATTAAAGAACATGAGCAAGGAATTATCAAAGAAAAATCATCTCTGGAAGAATTTGCAAACAAATTCATTGTTCAGGGAAAACCAGGTATTTCACCTTTTGAGTACTTCAAATCTAAAGCCAGCTATTTAAAAAACTTTTTACGAAATCATCGAAATATCAAAGTCAGATTTGTTTTAGTTTGTTTAATGGAACAAAAGATAGTAGATGGCCGTAAGTTAGGTTTTTTTCAGGATAAAGCATATTTTAATTCAGATACACATATTAATCTTGAATCAACTGATGTAAAAAAAATACTTCACCAAGTTATTCGTAAAATCCTTGGTAAGATCGGAGACTATCAGAATAATGGTAGTGGGTGGTATTTTAAAGAAGTAGTTCATTTTGAGATTCACACTGTTGATTTTAACCCAATGAGAGGATCTTCTTATATTACTCTTCCAGATTGGATAATGCGTAAGAAAGCTTTATTAAATATTAAAAACAAAGATAAGAAATGTTTTCTCTGGTGTGTATTAAGATACCTTCACCCAAAGAAAAAAAATGCAGAACTATTAACAGATTTGAGACAATACGAAAATAGCTTGAATACAAAAGGAATTGAATTTCCGATTAAATTAAAAGACATTTCAAAATTCGAAAAACTTAATCCAGACCTCCCAGGAGTAAATGTGATTTCAGTTAATGAAAATAAAAAGTTTTACCCACTCAGAATGGCCCTGAGAGATCCCCAAGTAACAATAGACTTATTTCTGTATGAGGAAGATGGTAAATATCATTATTTACTGATTAAAAGTTTTTCAAGATTAGTTAGATCTCAAATAACTTCACGAACAAATGGTCAAATACACATTTGCAAGAAATGTTTTACTCATTTCTCGAAAGAAGGTCTCTTTCAAAAACATATCGAATATTGTTCTACTAATGAAACAGTTGCAGTGAAAATGCCCCCGAGAAACACAATGTTACATTTCAAAAATTATCAAAAAAAGCTTCCAATTCCTTTTGTAGTTTATGCAGATTTTGAATGTTTTACCCAGCCAATGAATACTTGCAGTCCTAATCCAGAGGATTCTTATAACTACAATTACCAAAAACATGAACCGTCAGGATTTGGTTTTACATCAAAGGTATAGTACCGAATACTTTTGAACCAATTATTTATACAAAAACCAAAAATGAAGATAATGTTCCTCAAATATTTGTTTCCAAACTTGCAAAAATAACACACAAATTATATAATGATTTTTATCGTCGACCGAAACCTCTTAAATTAACAAAACAAGAACAAATATCCTTTGAGAAAGAAACAGTTTGCCATATTTGCCAAAAACCATTTGAGCAGGGTGACAAAGTACGTGACCACTGTCATTTCAGCGGCCAATATCGTGGAGCTGCTCATAACAGTTGCAATCTCCAGTGTCGCAAACCAATGATTCTTCCAGTAGTGTTTCACAATCTTCAAGGTTATGATGCACATTTGTTTATAAAACAATTGTCCAGTATTCCAGGTGAATTGAATTGTATTCCTTCTACTGAAGAGCGGTACATTTCATTTTCCAAAAAGATAAAAGTTGATGAGTACAGGTCCAAACGAACTGGAGAGACTGTTTCATTGTATTTTGAAATACGATTTATTGATTCATTTAAGTTTCTTCAAACGAGTCTGGCTAATCTTGTTGGAAACTTGCAACCGGATGATTTTCATAACACAAAAGAAATATTCGGAGAAAATACTGATCTCCTTACTCGAAAAGGAGTTTACCCTTATGATTATGTTTCATCAATCGAAAAACTCGCTGAAACACAATTACCTACGAAAGAAGAATTCTATTCCAAACTAAATGATGAACATATAACAGATGATGATTATCAACATGCAATCAAAGTTTGGAATACATTCAAATGCCAGACAATCAAAGATTATCATGATCTTTACTTGAAGTCTGATGTCTTGCTGCTGGCAGATGTATTTGAGAATTTCCGAGCAACTTGTTTGAAACATTATAATTTGGATCCAGCTCATTACTTTACATCTCCTGGTCTGGCTTGGGATGCATGTCTCAAAGAAACAGGCCAAGAGCTTGAATTGTTGCATGATTATGACATGTTAATGATGTTTGAGAGGGGAATTCGAGGCGGAATAATTCACATATCAAAGAGATATGCAGAAGCGAATAACAAATACATGAAAGATTACAATCCTGATGAACCGCCCCAATTCATTCAATATCTCGATGCTAATAATCTTTATGGATGGGCCATGTCACAATCGCTTCCAACACATGGATTCAAGTGGATGAAAGAGCCAACAATAGAGTCAGTAATGAAAATACTCGAAGACGCGAATGATAGCATGAATAATCCCTCAGAAAATAAAAAAGGTTACGTTTTTGAAGTAGACCTTGAATATCCAAAAGAATTGTGGAAATCACATAATGATTATCCTCTTGCTCCAGAAAAGTTAAAAGTAGGTGGTGTTGAGAAACTTATTAGTCATTTCAAGCCACATAACAATTATGTAATACATTACCGGAATCTGAGGCAATGTCTTGAGATGGGCCTCACCATAACTGCTGTTCATAGAGGAATAATGTTCAGTCAGAGTTCTTGGATGGAACCTTATATCAGAAAGAATACTGAACTCCGAAAAACAGCAGCCAATAGTTTTGAAAAAGACTTTTTTAAACTGATGAATAATTCAGTATTTGGGAAAACCATAGAAAACATAAGAAAAAGACAGAATATAACACTTGTTGATGATCGTGCCAAAGCTGTAAAATTAACAAGTCTTCCAAACTTTGACAGAGCAACAATATTCGATCGAAATCTTATTGCTGTTCATATGAAAAAAACTGAAGTGTTTTTTAACAAACCATTGTATGTCGGTCAAGCAATACTTGATTTGTCAAAAACATTAATGTTTGATTTTCATTATAATTACATCCAAAAGAAATACACTCATAACCGCGCCAAGTTATTATTTACTGATACCGATTCACTTATGTATGAAATTACTACGGATGATTTTTACAAAGATATATCAAAAGACGTTAAAACCAAGTTTGATACTTCAGATTACCCCCCAGACCATGAATATGGAATACTGACAGGAGTCAATAAAAAAGTGATTGGAATGTTCAAGGATGAAGTAGCTGGGCGACAAATTACTCATTTTGTTGGTCTTCGCCCAAAGCTTTATAGTTTTAAGGTAGAGGATGAGAAGGCTAATAAAAAGTGTAAAGGAATAAAGAAAAATATTGTGAAAAAAGATATTCATTTGAAGACTATGTTCAGTGTTTATTTTCCGGTGAAAAACAAATGAGATCGATGAAAATTATAAGGAGTGAAAATCATGAAATTTATTCAAAGGAAGTAAACAAGGTAGCTTTGAGTAATGAAGATGACAAGCGCATATTGACAAAGGGCAAAATACATACCCTGGCTTTAAGGTAATAAAATGTAAATGATAAATGCAATACAAAGAAGAACAAATAAAAGAATATTTAGATATTCTTCATAATTATTCGAATCAGCAAGATATCACTGTAGCAGGCTGTAAAAATTGCCAAAGAGATGATTGTTTTACTATTTACGCAGGATTTAAAGTCTGTGAAAACTGCGGTGGACAAAATGGTCATGTTTTGGGATATTATGATAAAAAAGACCAAGATCGATTACATTTTCGAAAGAAGAGTATTTATCAGAGAAAGTATCATTATGAGAAAAAGGTAAAACAAGTTTCTGAAAGATTACAGATGTCTGATGATGAAAAGTGTGATTTGTACAACAAACTAATGTTGATAGACAACCACGTAATGGAAAAACTAAACAAGCAATTTCGTCGAAAAAGAATGATAAGTATTTTTTATCTTATAAAAAAAATACTTGAAGAAATGGGAAACGAAAAGTACAAACAAGTTTATCTAAAAATTTCTAAAGAAACTTTGTCAAATTATGAAAAGTGGTGGAATAGTTATAAATCATTGTAGTGGGGGATTGCATCCCCCACACCCCCTGCTACCATGATTTATAAGCAGGTGACTCCTCTGTGAAATAACCAGTAAACAATCCCAGTTAAATAACCAAGTACTTCTGATTTTTTAAACGGAGTGTTGGCAACATAAACACATCCTCGGTCAAGACCGTACTGTTTCCAAAATTCTCGAAAAGCAAGACTAAATATTAAATGATTGGATAGTATTGGCGAGTTTGATCTGCAACTGTGTTTGTAGTCTGATAATCTGTAAATAATTTGGTTCAAGTCTAGTTTTTGTGTGAAATATTTCACATAGAGAAACTGGTAAACCAGACATGCTTTAATAAAATTATCAGGGTAAAATTCTGTTTTATATGTGGGAAAGTAAAAATTAACAAAAGATACAATTCTATTTATCATTTCTATATTAATGTTTATATAGAAATGAGTTATCACTATTTGCGTAGCCAAGGGAGGGGTCATAGGGGAACCGTAGGTTCCCTATATAGAAATGATTATGAGCAGGGGGGTCGCGGGGGTGCAACCCACCGCTTATTGTATTTCTTTACAAATCTATCTGCCAAGGGAGACTGATCAATTATCATTTCATCTATCAATTTCATTCTGTCAATAAACTCTTTTTTGTTAAACTCATCACCCCGCAAAGCTGAACGCAGTTCAACCAATACTATTTCATAAGTTGTAAATGCAATTTGTGACATTTCAATCTTTTTCTTGTAATTCTTCATTTTTGACACAGAACTAACTAACACCCCAGCTCCATTGATAACACCTAGAATTATTGGATTTAATGTTATTCCTCCTGCTATCGTGCCAATAATAACTAATCCTCCTCCAGTCAGAGTTAGTGTTTCATCGAGAATTTTATACCTCTTAAAAGATTTCTTAAAACACCAATATTTTTTGTGATAATGTTTATAGAAATCTTTGAGAGTTTTGATTTCTGATTCTGACAGAGAGTTATCAATGTGATTAAATTCAAAAACGTCCTTCATTTATTTATTTAAAATATATAACTGTGATATGTTGATTTGCGTAGCCAAGGGAGGGGGTCATAGGGGGAACCGTAGGTTCCCCTATATTTAAATTATATAACTCCCATTTACTTTTTCTTGAATCATTACTCTGTGAAATTGTTCAGAGTCAAAGTCATAAAAATTTGGAGAAAACATAATTTTACTCAAAACTCCATCTTCAGTTGTAAAGTCAAAATCTTGGCTACTGGTGTGATTAGAGGTTGATAACGTTAATGTTGAGCTGTAGTTACTCAAGTTAACTTTTGTAACAATTGTATCAGCACTTTCTGCCAACCATAAAACAATTTTTTTTCCATCAAAACTACTTGGCACACTAAAAAAATCTCTTTTATTGTTGGAAAATAAATTTAAATAACCAGCAGCTTTAGCAAAGGTTAAACTTAATAAACCTTGGTTATTTTGTGAATCATTTTTAGCTAAAGCAAAATCTCTATTATTCCAATGATAAAAAATAATACATAAAGTATAATTTGTAAAATAATGAGAGGGGGTAAAATTAATAGTGTAATTATTAACATTTAATCCATCTTTTCTTATATCACTTAAGTTTTTATTAGAAAAAGTAATATTTGGAACAAGAGAATTAAAAACAACACCAGATGATGTACTACTTAATCCATAAATATTTGCATCAGAGAAGTCATAAAATTGTTCAAAATATTGTCTATAAACTTGGTTTTTAGTAAAAGGAATTCACTTTTTTACCATTCCAACTGTTGCTGCACTAGAATTCTTGCTTTTATCGAGAGCAATGTTTAATATTTTTTTATTATTTGCGTTAATGTCAACATTGTACTTTACTTGTGCTGGTTTAATGTCAAATGCTGTGTGATAGTCATAAACTTTATCTGGGTCGATATTGCTAAATTTACCCATAATACCATAAGCAATAATGTAAACTCCTGTGAAATTTTTTGGGTAAATAGACAAGTCACTTCCATCCTGAGGAATATTGACCAAAATATGAAGAAAAAACGAGTTACCAGTCAACCACTTCTTAAAATTAACTATTATTTTATGATAATACATAAATTC
Source organism: Porites divaricata (assembly GCA_038088405.1). Classification (NCBI taxonomy): domain Eukaryota; kingdom Metazoa; phylum Cnidaria; class Anthozoa; order Scleractinia; family Poritidae; genus Porites; species Porites divaricata. The sequence goes on along the minus strand of JBBMOI010000003.1, from coordinate 25,936,963 downwards.
TGTTAGGCCCTTTGGATTGGTGAATCTATGTCTAAGTTTTTTTACACCAACATTTTCAATTACTAAACCTCGTGATGTGCCCCTGTCAACACTTATCTGGGATTTATGCCACAAATTATAATCAGTGTTAAGTATCTCAATACAAAGTGTATATTCATAATTTCTAGCTAACCTGTAAAAATTAACTCCCATCTTGTACTTATAACCACCCTGTGAATTTTTGACTATTTCCATATAAATAACTTTATGATTGTAGTCATGAAAGTTACCTTTATTTGGTGGTAAGTCTGCAATATTTTTCATATTAAAACTAGTACCTGTAGTTATTTCATCAGTCCATTGACTTGGGTCTGACATTAGATAACTAAACTCATCTTTGTAATGGCTTGGTTGAAATTGAGCTGTATGTGTATGATCAACCAAAAATTTTTTATTTACTGCATCAGCATCCGAAGCGGGATCTTCAAGATTAATTATTTTATGTTCACTCATGTTAAGATTTCCCGACATTGAGGCACTACCATCTTTCTTTAAGAAAGGAGATAAATCTTGGGGTTTTGATTTATGATCCACATAGAATTTAGTGGCAGCGTCTGAGTCATTTGTTGGTGGTTTTAAGTTGGTTAATTTTTTTATTGTCCATGTTCAAATCATTTGTCATCTTATTTGATCCATCAACGTGGAGATATGCAAGATCACCATAAGCTAATGGTATTGGTTGGTTATTTCCATTTGGAGCTGGAATATTAAGTATTCGATTATTATTCATGTTGAGATTTCCAGTCATTGGCCTTGTTCCATCTAGCTTTAAAAAGACACTGCCATCAACTTTGTTATCATCAACATATTTTTTATTTGCGACATCATTATTATTTGTTGGCTTTGCAAGATTAACTATTTTCTTATTATTAGCATTAAGTTGCCCGATCAATTTTACACCAGGAGTTAAATTAGATGCATGAACATCTACATACTGTTTGGTTGCGGCGTCATAATTATCAGAAGGCACACCTAAGTTGGTTATTTTTTTATGATCCATTTTTATGTCTCCAGTCATTGGTTTACTTCCATCTCTGTAAAAAAAATTATTGTCTGTGTAATTTTTTGTGGCTGGCTCATCTGCATCAGATGGAGATTTAAGGTTCAGTATACGATAAGTATCCTTCATATCAATGTTGGAATCAATTGTTAATAATGATGTTTTTCCACCACCAGAATTTTCATCAACATACTTCTTGGTTGCTGTATCGGTGTCTGATTCTGGAGCACCAACATTTTTTAGTTTTTTTCCCACCATATCATAATTACCATCTGCAGTGAGATTAAATCCAACACCTGGAGCACCTTGTATTCCTCGCGCAAATGGATGTTGATCAGAAGAATGTTCATTAAATATTCCCATCTTACTTATTGGTTATATAATTCAGTAAAGTTTACCATAAAAGTTTTTTGCAATGCGCTTCTCTGGTTTATCAACTTAAAGAAATGAATATTTATCTCGAGTTGCTGCTTTAAAATCGTCTTCATCAACTCCCAATTCAGATGATACTCTGTTGGCTTCCCTGGATGACGGAAATTCATATAAACAGTAATGAGAACAATTAAGTCGAATATCTTTTGGAGTTTTGTAAAATGATTGACTCAGATAAATCACTGAGCAATTCTTATGTCGTCCTTGAATAAAATAATCTATTATCTGTCTCTGGTTTTTATCACAGACATAATCATCAAATATCACAAGTTTTTGATTGTCTGAATAATCCATTTCTGTTACTGGGGTTATTTCATCATTACTCACATTAAGTATTTCATAGCCGAATTTATGCGACAACTCTCTCATTTTTTGGATCAATCTCTTGTATTTATCCTGCTCCAAATTACGAGTGTAAAGATAAATCTCATCATAATGCAAAAGTGGTTTCATTAGCATATGATACAGCAAATTAGTTTTACCACTTCCACTATTTCCACAAATCAGCATTCGAAATGTATCTGAAGGCATGAAAGGAAACAACTGTTTGAATTTTTCATCTTCGGCTTCACCGTCGATATCATAATTTGGTATTTCCATTTATCTAATAAATATATATAATTATTGTAGCAGGGGTTATCTAATTATTATATAAATGGACAATGAAAAAATAAAAAAATATTCTAAAAATAAGATTGAAGCAGATGAACTTACTAAACAGGTGAGGCAGCGAATAAAAGAAACTTCTTGGGAAAAACAGAATCAGAGAGAAGGATTTAGTGAGTCATTTAAACCTTTGATTTCACAGTTTGAAAAACCCGAGGATCCCAAAAAGAAAAATATTTTCACTCAAAACCATGCAAGAAATGCTTAAAAATCAGTTAGCTCTTTCATCTGGTATTGACAAAAATCGACTAGCTCTTAAATATGCTATTGAAGACAATAAAAAAGCTCTTCCAGAAGGTCTTAGAGCAAATCAAAAAGCTATTGCTGAAGCTTTTAATCAATATGGACAATTAAAAGATGGGGTAGATTTATTAGAAGGAACTAGTGATGTCTCATCAGTGAATTCAGAAGATTATGATTATTTGAAAAGTCTTTTTGAAGATGAGGAAGAAGATACAGAAAGTAAACAAAAAAAAGTATATTATGACTTAAATGAAGGTTATGATGAAGGTGATATTGATTTCTTAGAAAAAAATAGTTTTCATAAACCAAGTGATTTAGAAGAAAAAGATTTGGGTTATTTACAAGATTTAAAAAAAGAGTTAATAAACAGATTCATTCTTTTACAGTAAAAGCAAATAATTTAGAAAAAAGGGAGAACCAACTAAAGAAGATAAAAAAAATATTGAAATTTTAAGAAATACATCTGGTTTATTTAGTAAATATGGAAAAACTTTAGAGAATGTTATTAGATTAAAAAGTTACACAAAACAAGGTAGTGGTATTTTCTTTTACAACTCACCACAAAAACTAATAAAAAGATTTGAATTACTCGGTGGATCACTTGCTGCAGGAAACAATGGTGTTCTGCCTGAATATATTCAAATAGCTCATCGACTCAGAGATCTCGGGATTGTTACTAATAAACAACTTAATACATTGTTAAGAAAATTTATCTAAACATAAGATAAAAGTTTACTTGGCAAAATGAATGAAAGCGCGATTCATATTTCCTCTGTTAAAAGAGAAAAAATAGGAGTAAGTAAACCTCATGATTTCCTGGTTAAATTTAATCCTCCTTTGAAACTTGACCCACAATTCAGGCATTTTCTCGCCTTGGACAGGTTGTCGATGACTTACTCTTGGTACAACATCAGAAGTAGTTATGGCAACAATAAAATCAAATACACCCATGATGGGTCAACATGGCAAACAATTACTTTCTCAGATGGAATGTATTCTTACCAAGATATTGATGATTTCATTCACCAGTTCATGGATAAAAAGTCTCATCACACCACAGACTCCAAAGGAGCAAAGAAGTATTCAATAAATCTGTCTTTTATTCTTTCTACCTATCGAATACTGATAGAACTTGATGGAAATTATCAACTTGATCTGAGAGGAACAGATTTTGGAGATCTCATCGGTTTTGAAAAGAAACTGGTGACAAAAACAGAGTATGGAACGCGACTCCCAAATATTACAAAATCGATTGACTCATTAAACATAAACGTAGATGCAATAAAAGACTCTGTTGTGAATGGAGTAAATACAAACACAATCGCAGTTATTCCAACAGATAATCTTACAAGGAGTTTTCCTTTCACTTTTGAACCAAAGAGGACATTGTAATGTCCTGTAAGTTCTAATACTATTTCTGCGATGAGAATAACAGTAACTGATTCACTCAGCCAACCTATTGACCTCAATGGTATTGATTGGTTTATGTCACTGTTGCTTCGTAGTACTGAAGATAACAATGTTGTATAGCGGGGGGTTGCACCCCCCCACACCCCCTGCTACAATAATCATATTAGTATAAATCTATAGATAAAATGATGCGACAATCAGAGTTTAAAAGAAAATATGATCCTGATACAGGAAAATATGAAAGACAACACATATATGGAGAAGGAATAATGGACACAGTAAAATCCTTTTTTAAAAAACCAACTCCCAAGAAACCACCACCAAAACCAACAGTTCAAAAGAAAGTAACATTTGATCCGAACACAATTGTAAAAGAAAAAAAGGCGGGTGATAAAATCGTAAAATTACTTTCTCGTGAAAACCCCCCTACCACCAAAACAAAACAAATGAGTGAAAAGGAATATAACCAATATTTGGAAAACTTAAGAAAATTATATAATTATTAATATAAAAGTTTACTTCTCACAATGAAATCTTTTCGAAACCCAAAATATCTAGAAAGATATGAAGATGTTATATTTGATCTCGAACAACCATTAAATACAGCAGACCCAGCAAATGACGCCGCCCAAGTTAGAGCACCAAACCTTAAATTTATCGCTGATAATACGGGTGAAGCCACTCCATTTGATTGGTATAACGCGCGTTTTTCAATGGATTTTAAAGTAACTACATTAGCTGGAGCAAATTTAGCAGGTGAAGATCACAATGGAATTGTAAATGGTTCTAACTCATTTATAAAAAAATTAACTATCCTGGCAAATGGAAGAGAAGTTTATAGTTGTAATGAAGCAAATCATGTTGCAAATATTAAAAACTTGCTTGAGTATAATTCCACTTATGCAAAAAGTATTGGAACCAAAGAATTTTACTATCCTGATACAAGTAGATCTGCAGAGGAACGTGGTGCTCAAGCAGAATATAATGTTGGTTTTGCTTTAAGAAAAAAAATATTGGGTACTTCAGTTCTAGTCAATTGTGAAATACCTCTTAATAGATACTCTTTCTTTGAGGCACTTGAAGACAAACTACTTCCTAACACAAAAATTGAAATAAATTTTGAAATCGAAAGCGATGCAAATCTGGTGTTTCAAGCTGGTGCTAATTGCAGAGTTATTGTAAAAAGACTTCAATTATATATTCCAAAGTTTACTTTTAACTCTGAAGGACAAAGGTTATACATGGAAAATTATCTTAAACCTTACAAATGGACTTATCTTAATGAAATCGTTCATACGTCAAATAATTTACAGCAACAAACAGGCCATTACAGAATAACAACCGCCATTTCAAAACCACGCCATGTATTTGTTTGGGCCATCAACACAGCAAGAATTAATGCACAACAGAAAACCCATTTATATATGATACTTTTGGTAATTTACCAAACAATGCTGACGTATCACGATGTTATCTCGAGGTTGGAAATGGTAATGAATACCCTGATTTTCACTATAAACCATCCACAGATTTAACAAGAGTTTTTAGAGGTTTGATGGAGTATGTTCACGCAAACAACGACTTTCAGGGCGGAACAATTCTTGATATTACAGACTATAAGAAAGTTTATCCAATTATTTACTTTGATTTGACAAAACAAAAAATGGACATCAAAGATGGAGTAACAAAGTTGGCGTTTCATTTTGAACTATCAGCCAATCCAAACGCTAATTATAACTTTTATGCTCTCGTTTTACATGAGCGAGAGGCGGAAATAGAACAGAAAAGTGGAAAACTATTGATTCGTGCTTAGATTGTTGTATAATCTTTACATAAAATGAATGAAGATTTAGTTTTTGATCTAGAACAACCTTTAATAATCCCTTCTAATAATAATTATCAAAATAGAGGTAATTTTAAATTTGTTGTTGATGGTAAATCACTTGATTGGTACAATGCTAGGCTGTCATTGTATTTTAAATTAACAAAAATAAATGGTAATAATATAAATATCAATGACAAAAATGGAATTGTTAATGGTGCAAGTTCATTTATTAAAAAAATTAGTTTTAGTATTAATGGCCGAGAGGTTTATCAATGTAATTCTGCTAATCATGTTGTAAATATCAAAAATTTGCTTGAGTATGATACTTCTTATGCAGAGACTATTGCATCTAATGAATTTTATTTTCTTGACACAACAAATTCCCCAAACAGAAATAAATATTTAACAAGGCAAGTCCAACACGGAAGAAATAATGCAAACACTGGTTGGACACCACGAATTTTTATTGAAAATGAAAATACTACTTACAATGGGGGGTTTGATAAAAGAAAGAAGCAATTGGGAAATTCGAGTATTGTTAATTGTGAAATTCCTCTTAATCGTTATTCATTTTTTGAGACTCTCAAGGATAAGATGTTGCCAGATTCCAGATTTGAATTAAACATGGAATTTGAAAGTGATAACAACCTTATATGGAGGTCGGGGACTCAAGTTTGTAGAGTAATAATTACAAAACTACAACTGTACATTCCCCAGAGTACAGTTATTACAAAAATGTCTCCAAAATCTTATCTTAATGAGTATGTGACGAACTCTACAAGTTTAAGACAAAGAGAAGGAAATTTTAGAGTAACAAATGAGGTGACAAAACCACGTCATGTTTTTATTTTTATTGTAAACAGTGCGAATTTTAACTCACAAACAGCAAACCCATTTCTTTACCAAACTTTTAATGTAGCAAATAACAGAAAATTAACACGATGTTACCTTAAAGCAAAAGAAAATGAGTATCCCAATATTCATTACAAACCATCCACAGAGCCATCTAGAGTTTACAGAAATGTTATGTCTTATGCTGATGGAACACTTCTTAATAGAAATAATTTTGAGTCTCTTTTTCCATTTATTTATTTTAAACTACCAAATCTGGAAGATGAAGTAAAACTATCATTTCATTACGAATTGAGTGGGGAGCCCAATGCTGATTATACTATTTTTGCAATTGTCTTACATGAAAAGAATTTAATATAACATAATATATAAAATGACAACTTATCTTAAATATGGCGTAACGCTGACAGATGGACAAAAGTCAAAATTGATGGATGCAATTCAAAATAAATCACCATTGACACTGCGATTAAAACATTCTCATCTTCACGGATCAGATGAATTAATGTTGACCAAAAGACAGATTGATAGGATAAAAAAATCATTGGCAAATGGAACAGGATCAGATTTGAAAATAAGTAAAACACAGATCAAAAGTTTAGTAAAACATGGAGGAAACTTATTCTCTAGTTTAGCAAAACTTCTTCCTTATGCAATAAAGGGAGTTTCAAAAGTTGCTCCTGCACTTGCTACTGGAGCTGCATCCGCATTGGGAGACATTGGAATAAAAAAACTATTTGGAAAAGGAATTACAATTCCCAAAAAGTTTTTCCCATTTTTACCTCCTTTTGTAAGAGAGTTCACCCAAGTACAAATAAACAAGATTAACAAGGCTCATAAAACAGGAGGTCGATTGGTTATTAAACCCACTCGAAAACAAATAGAAGGAGGATTTCTGGGAACACTTGCATCAATTGGAATTCCAATGGCAATTAGTCTGCTTCCAAAGCTGTTTGGCTCTGGTTTACAGGTTGATAGGGGGCCATCAAGAAATACGAGAAATGTTTATGTTCCGCCACCATCCACACATGGAGAGGGTTATCCGTATTACCCACCTCCCTTTTATGGTAATTGGGGCAAACCAATAGGAATGGGAGTTAAAAAAAAAAAGTCCAAAGGCAAGGGTCTGCTACTGGGAAAAAACAGCCCATTCAACTCAATTCCCATAATAGGAGACATTTTGTAATTAAACCTTTATCAAATTTTGACTTGATGGAATGGGTAAAGACACTTGGCCTGAGACATCTCAGAGGAATTTTCAGTCGAGACCGATTGCCAAATAAGATTAAAAAAGAATGTGGAATAATCAATCTTGATGATATTCAAGGACCTGGAACACACTGGGTTTGTTATAGAAACTTGGATTCAGTCGTTGAGTATTTTGATCCATTTGGACTGATAATGCCAAATGAAGCTTTAAAATATTTTAATACTTCTGGAAAACATGTTGTGTATTCGATGGACGAAATACAAAATCGAAACACTGTTCTCTGTGGTTATTGGTGTCTTTACTATTTGTTGGAAAGACAAATGGGGAAAAGTATTCTTGATGTAATACATAATCCTCATTTTGATAATGACAACAGTGATTTCATAAAAGCTTACTTTAGCGAGGGGTTGCACCCCCCGCGACCCCCTGCTCCTTAACAGGAGAATGCTGCCACCCTCTGCAAATAAAGATTAAATATAATATTATATTTAATCTTAAGTTTTATGCGGCGTAGCCAAGGGAGGTTTAATCTTCTTTCTGCAGTTCTTTGATCTGCTCAACTTTTTCGTTTAATACTTTAACAGTATCAATGATGTCATCAAATTTAGTGTAAATATCAATAAGTCTAAACAGTTTCTTCTTTTGACTCGACTTTAATTTCAACCAAGAATAATTCTCATCTCTTATTTTTCTCCACATCTCACACTCACCAACCATCAACACTCTAGAAAGATCACTATTTTTATTTCTAAGGATCTCAAGCTCATCAATTATTTTACCCCTTACTTCTTTCTCAAATTCCTTGAGTGTATTAATATCCATATTTTTTTGTATTTCTTCAAAAAACTTGACTTCCATTTTATCTTATGGTTAGACAAAATATTTTCCATTGACAACTTTTTGAAGAGTATTTGATTTCTCACTTATTTCCATCAAAAGCTCAAATATTTTCTTGAATCTTTCTTCATCCTCCAATCCAGCATAATCAACATGTTCAAAACTCAAATTTAACAAATTATAAATCTTACTAAGTTCACTTTTTATAAATTTAGACCTAGTTGTCATTTTTATCTAAACATTATACTAAATGAATGAATCATATTGCATTAAAGATAAAATAGTAACTCCTTGCACAGAGCCAAGTGGTTACCAAACAGATAAAAGAGGAAGAACACAATTTTATTGTCGTTGTGCAGTTTGTGGAATAAAAAAAGTAAGATATGTAAAGCAGGGGGTTGCACCCCCCGCACCCCCTGCTACAATGAGTGGTAGTGGAACTAAAAGAAAATCTAAAAAGAAGAAGTCAAAAAACTAATTAGCCCGTCTGAGAAGGAGGGCGGAGATTTATTTGATACAGTTGTTGGAACAGCTGCAGAAGCATTTACTGAGCATGCTCTGCCTTGGATGGGTCGCAAAGCAGTTGAAATGGGGCGGTATGGAGCAAGTGAATTAATGAGAAATAAAAAATACCAGAAAAAAGCTTTTGATTATGGAATGAAAAAATTAACACCAATTGTTCAAGATTCTTTTGGAAAAGCAGCAGACCAGTTATCAACCAAATTTAGACCCAAAAAGAGATATAAAACTAATAGAAAAGATTTGGATGGCGCTGAATGGTCTCAAGGAAGAGGTATTACCCCAATGACTGTTGTAAAAAAAGCACCAGCTATTGCAATGTCCACTACTCAAGAATTGATTCCATCTTTGAAACCAGTTTATGACCGATATAAATCTGGTGATATTATGAAATCAGCTTTTGGATCGGATCATGGCCTGGCTTCTGGTAAATTCTGGAGAAGACCCACAGCAGCTGAAGAGACCAAGATGGGAATAATACGCAAAGGTAGTAATCCCGAATTATTTTTTAAATTTGAAAAACCTTCTAGTAGAATGAAAAAGACAAGATTTTTTGAAAATAACCCAGAAGCTCTGGCAGATATGAATAACATTATTTCATCTAATCCAGATACATGGCCGCAAATATTAAGAACCAAATATCGAATTATCATTGATGATCACTTTTGGGAAAATAATCCTCTGTTAAGTTTTGGTAGTGGAGTTGATATTCACAAATGGATTGGAAAACTCCCAAAACCAAAAGCAGGATGGACTCCAGGCAAATATAAGTATATGGGTCCTTATAATCCGCTCGACGAACAATTAAGTTATGATCCTAATACTGGAGAAGTAACAGAGTGGCGTGTCAAACCTTATAACAAAGTTGATGAGATAGCTGCTTATCATGATATCTGTTATGACATGGGAAAAAACAAAAGTGATTGCGATAGTACAATGCTAAAATCATTGGACCAGATTCCATATGGTGAAATGCCAAAGTGGGGATCAGCAGCACGATTTCTGATTAATACAAAGAAAAAACTTGGACTTGGTCTTCAAAAAAACGCGCGTCGGCGTTGAGTAGTGATTGGACTCAACAATTAGCCGATGAACTTCACAAACAAATCACAAGAAACTTTCAAAAGAGAACAGTAATCTCAAACGGGATTGATAAAATCTGGGCTGCTGATTTGGTTGAAATGCAAAAGTTCAGTAAGTGGAACAAGGGGATAAAATGTCTGCTGATGGTTATTGATGTGTTTAGCAAGTATGGATGGATTAGAGGTTTGAAAGACAAGAAAACTGAAACTGTCAGTAAAGCATTTGATGATATATTTGAAACTGGTCGTAAACCAAAAATGTTATGGACAGATAAAGGTTCTGAGTTTATCAGCAAACATTTCAAAGATTTTCTGAAAAGCAAAGGAATTAAACTGTATCACACTGAAAATGAAGAAAAATCTAGTGTTGTTGAGAGATGGAATAAAACAATGAAAAACAAAATGTGGAAGATGTTTACTGTGAATAACAAAACTGTTTACTTTGATAAGATAGATAAGCTAGTTAATGATTACAATAATACGAAACATTCTAGTGTGAAAATGTCTCCTGTTGAAGCTAGTAAAAAGAAGAATGAGAAAAAAGTTTGGTCTTATTTGTATGGTGATTTGATTTACTTGAAACCTGGCCAGCCAAAGTTTGCTGTTGGAGAGCATGTTAGAATTTCAAAGTATAAGAGAAAAGTATTTGATAAAGGTTACACACCAAACTGGACAGAGGAGATATTTGTGATTGATAAAATTATTCCAACAAAACCTGTTACTTATTCTATTATTGATCTGATGGGAGAACCAATTAAAGGTTCTTTCTACGAGCAAGAGTTACAGAAAGCAAAACAGCAGACTTTTAGAATAGAAAAAGTTATCAGACGAGATAACAAGAAAAAAATGGCATTAGTGAAATGGAGTGGTTATCCTGATAAATTTAACTCGTGGGTGAGTTTCGAGGATTTGGTTGATTTTTAATACAAAATTTGTATTAAAAATATAAATCCTAATATTACTCAGTTAATTCTCTTCTTCAATATCAGAAATAACTAATTTTTTAATAAGTTCTTCATCATTACTCTCATCTGCTTCACTTGCTTCACTGTCTTCATCACTTGATTCATCAATTTGGAGTAAAGATTCACGCGGCTTCAATTGCCTGATTTGACATTCGTGAACTTTGATTTGCAAAGAAGTAACTGTTTTTGAAATAAATACTCCCTCAATAACCAAAGCCATTTTGACATTGCAATATTGATCAATATATTTTAATGGATTGACATCTTTTCCCCCCTTTGTTTTAAACAAAGAAAGTATCTTTTTGGATTTCTCTGAATATATTACTTTTGCATAGAGTACTGGAGCAGCTGATGTATCTTTTTTGGTTTTCTTCTTTCCTTTTTTATCAACGACCTCAACCTGTTTGTAATAGAATGGTGATGTCAATGATGATGCTGCATCAGGACCATATTCTGATTCAATAAAATTAGTAGTAATAGAAGTAATATTATTGAGAACATCAAAAAATGCTTGTTCTTTTTCATTTGGTTGGCTATCTGTTCCCCAAAGACAAACAGGGACAGAGTAACCAACCAACTTTTTGGTTTCTTTATTTTTCTTTTCACTTACACCAAAAGAGAATAATGTTGGTGTTTCAATTACAAGAGGACCTTTTTTGTTATTTCCATAACTTATCTCAATTGGTATTTTCTTATATTTGATATTGCTGTCTTTCACTTTGAATTCTTTTGGATCTGTGAAACTGACATTTTCTGGAGTAACGTTTTCGTAATCTGACAACTGCATTTTATTATAAGAAAAACAACATCTTTAAATCATAATTTATGAATGAAACAATTTTCGCTCAAACCATATTTTAAAACTTCGTAAAAACAATATGATTTATATCTTGGATCTTCTTTATTAACATTTTCATGTACATATTTTAGACGATGAAATTTTAAATGAGCCTCGTTCAGTTCACGTCCTAGTTTACTTACAGGATATGTTTCATTTTCTCCTGTTTCTGGTTCAATCCTCATAAAAAGATCTCTTGGTCTTTCAAATTTTTTATCAAATTCAACATTAGTAAGAATCATAGATCTTATTTCATCTTTTTCATCCCTATCTTGAAGATAATCTTTTCCATTAAGTGTATAAAATTTATCATCACTAACTTCACAATTATAAGAAAAAATAAAAGTATGATCCTTATGAATATCGTTTTTCTCAAATTCAAAAAACATTTCTTTAAAAAATTTTATCATAAATCTTAATCTTTTTTTAACTTTATCAAATTTTTTATCAGTTGTTTTACTTAAGCTATTTACAAAAAGACAATATAATACTAACTTTAATTCAATGTTGACAAAGTTAAGTCCTTTTGTACAAATTTCTATTAATCTATCTCTTAATTCATATTTTTCTTGGTATTTTTCTTTAAATTCTTCAAGTAATTTATCATTATTTATATAATCCTGGACTTTTAAACCTTCTCTTTCCACCATTTTCAATATCTTAAGTTTTTCTTCAAAATCTTCTATCATTTCTTGATTTTTTTCCATATCTTCTTTTGTTAAATTTTTATTGCTTAAGGAAAGAACATAAGAAAAGATATTAACTGCTGACCAACCAACAAAAGGTTTTCTTTTATAAATTATATTTTGTATTTCATCAAATAAAACCTTTAAAAGTTTATCTTTATCTTCTCCATAATAAAATTTAATAAAACCGTTATGCAAATCTTTCTGGAAATTTATAATATTTTGTTCAAAAGCTTCATTAGGGTCAATATAACTATCTTTTACAAAGCGAAAAAATATGTCATAACCCATTTTTTATTATATGTTTATATAAAATTTTTAAATTATAGAAGATTTCTTCATAAAAAATAGTAGTTAGTAGTTATAGGAGGATGAGGTTGTCTCTCACTCACTCACATTCTCCCCCCACTTATGTGAATTCCCAATTTTATGATCTCCCCAGATTTCCCCTATTTCTATTACTTTGTTATTTCCCCAATTTCTATTACTTTGTTATTTTCCCGTATTTCCCCCACTTTAAAGCTCACAGTGTAGATGAGAAAATGGAGGAGTATTGCTTTGATTTTGTTTCCCGTATTTCCCCCCACTTTACAGCTCGCTCCCCCTTCGGGGTCGCTCACAGTGTAGATAGGGGAATGGGGGGAGTAGTTAAGGGAGGATGATTTGTTCCTAACTTTCCCTGATATACTGCCTAAAACATTTTCCGCGAGAGACCCCGCAGGGGGAACGAGCATCTTGTTATCACAATTCCCAGAGTTAAATAAAGTAAGTTAATCGGGAAATTTGTAAAGTCTTCAAGAAGTAAACATTGTAATTGGTTAATAACTGACACGATTAACCGTAGGAATTACGTGAAATAAATACGATTTTACCATAATTACAAGTTTGGAAAGATTACAAAGTTTCCATGATAGTTTGAGTTATTTGTTTTGGGAGAGATGATAGGGTGGGGGAGAGGAAAATGTTTTAGGCAGTATATCAGGGAAAGTTAGGAACAAAGCATCCTCCCTTAACTACTCAGTTAATCCAACAATAAAGCTCTCGAATTGAAACGAAAAATACGATTAATTCGAGGATATCTTTTTATGTCAATGTTTGGACTTGAGAGGTGCTTGAATACAGATTAAGTCTACAAAATTGCCTAAGAAATATGTTACACCCATTGTACGTTTCTCGCCACTTGGGCTGACGCAACTTCCACTGAAAACAATACCTTCAACAAAAAATCAGAATCAAAACAATGGCTTTTATAAATAGGTGGAAAATATCTCAGAACTGGGAACGGAACGTTAAGGCTAGTGACTCGGCGATTTGAACATACTTATACTTCAAACCTAGACAGCGACATCGAAGCTTATTTGTTAACGGCTTACGACTTGAAGAGAGTGTTCCTGAAGGTACCAAATCGCTTCTCAATGAGGAGACAAATATTCTGTCAAGGTTCAGATATACCGTTCAATCGTCCCCCCAAAAAATGGTCAGAAGAACGCCTTTTAAGTAGGTCGATAAACGCTCCAAAATTTTGGAGTAACTGTTTCCATGGGGGTCCGCATATTCTAACTTTCAGTTCAAATTCAAACATTTCACCGTACATGCTTCGATTGCCGAAGCTATTAGGGTGTAAGTTTTTCGTTGGTAAATAATCATTGCTCCGTTTGCTCCTCAGAGGTAAGTATAAGGAAACTACTTCCCAAGTCTGTTGTTATGTGGGAGTATATCTACCTCACTTGAAATTATGCTTCTAGAGCTGATACCACAAGTATCCCAGCAACAAAATACTTACGTGTAAATCTTTTATTAACACTTTTTTTTTTTACTTTCCATGGAACTATGCAAGATATTCTTACTAAATGAAAGGAAAAGTCAGGAAAATTTCTAGACAGGTCATATTACTGAAGACAGTACAAGAAGTACTGGGCAAGGAGAAAACTAATCAAACTTACTAAACAAAACATTTTGGGTTGTAGTTTCACGTCACTAAAAAATACAACTGAAAATCTGTCTGCATTCTCAGGCTAAAGCTTCCAGTGATGAATTGATTTGAAGGCTGTGTCCGTTAAAACACATTATTCATTATTTTTCTTCTAAAATCCTGTCTGTGAGAAGTTTCACTTCACTTCAGCTTTATTCAAATTATTTATAACGAAAGATACATCACATTGTCAATAACAAAAAAAAAAAAAGAACAGATAGATGATCAGTAATGTTAAGTTCTGGAGTGACCATAGATGTTTTGATTGAACGATGATGCAGAGGCCAAGAGAATAAGTAGTAATAATGAGAGGCCTGCCAGTCTACTCTCCAATTCTGTTTACATGTAAGACATGTAAGCCTGGAAATATCCTGTAGAAAAAACAGAAAATGATTAGCATTAAAATGACACCTTTCTACTCCATACCACTATAGTTAGTAATAACTATGATACTACTGAAAACCTGTTTAAGAGTTATGCACCTATTTCAATTTATTAAGGCTGCTCCCATGAACCATGTTTCATAGCCGGGAGTGCACTATGGTAAACCCTTTTGTAGTGGGAAGTTTAATCTTGTTCACGTTCATTGAAAAAATGGAGACAATTTGTGAAAAGGCGTTCAAGGGAGCTTTCAAGTCAAATGGCTGCTAAAATTCTTAAGCATGAGCAAGCTGAAAATTTTCATTTTTAAAATGTCATGGTAAAAAATTAGAAGCCTCTTCTTTTTTAACAAAGACCTGTCTGATTAAGCTGCATTTTTGCATGGGCCAGAATGCTGATTATTTCAATAACGCAAATCAACACTATTCTTTTTTTTATTCAAAGTTATTTATTGTATTGTTGTTCAACAAACGACTTGAATTTGATTTTTTTAACTGCATCCAAAATTCCCCCGTGCACGAGCCAAGTTAACTCAATGAAAATTTGCAGCATTTGCATATTACCACAGAGAAAAACCTAACCTCAAATTACTGTCTTAAATTAATAAAAGGCGTACGATTTAGTATTTGAACTACATTGTCTTAACGTTCTGACATAGCATAGAAGCGTCAGCAGACTGTTTGCTTTCTAGGTTTCTAGGCTCATTGCGGGCACATAATTTACTAGACTTGCTACAATAATGCACCGTGGGCTATGAAACATGGATCATGCATCATTTATCTTTGAACCAGCCTTAATTGAAATAGGAGTATACTGACGAGTTTTATAAAGTTAGATAGACTGATTAGTTGCTCTTGGTGACAAAGTTAGCGAGTAAAGGACGCTACCAGTGTTTACATGCATCAGTGAATTGAAACCCTTCCCCCCCCCTCCCAAACCTCTGGGCATAGTGGGGATTTAATGCAACTAATGCCAGGATATACACATATTATTTTAAAAATAATGTGCTGGCCCTGGGTGCAGTAGAATTAACAACATTCCTACTTGACCCAGCTCATGAGCAGAGATTTAACAGCACATAATTTATACATTTTTGGAAGCACGGACAGAGAGTGGGATTTAACATAAGTGACTTAGGAGAAGCCATTGTTTCCCCCAGGGATGTAGTGCTTCCATCTGTTCCAAGGTTTACCTTTGTTTTATTACAAAGTTCAACTAGGGGATGGCATTTCTCATGAATTTGATAAAATGAAGTTGAGAGTTTCTATTAAAAGGTCCACTGGTTTGAAAATAAAATAAATAAATACAGAGTACCAGACAGAAGACAGCAGTTTAAATCAAGCCTAGAACTACAACCACTAATTCCCCGCCACAAGATGCTTTTAACAAACTACTTGGCCTAGGAAGTGGAAAAATTAGTGGTGTTTTAACACCAGGCTAATGTTAAATTCCCCACTAAGTCCCAGGGATCAGGGGGCCGGGGTTTCAATTCACTGATGCACTATAAGACCAGATGTTGAGAGGTTATTGAAAGTGAAATGCAGCGTACATACATGTACATATGCAGGCTTGATAGTTCGGTTTAAAATTATCCTGTTGGTGTCTTGTTTCAAGAGTGTTTTCTCCCCTCCAAACCCCCCTTCACTCCCAACCCCCAGGACTTTCCTAACTTATAACTTAACTTTCAGCTGGGCCCAGTTGCTTGAAGCATGGTTAGCGTTAACCAGCGTTTAATACCTTGACAACGTATTGGTTTTGATACTGCTTAACCAACGGTTAAAGGTAACCATGCTTTGAGCAACTCAGCCCAGAAGGTGTACAAAACATTTACAGGGGCTGAACAAATACTTCTCCACGATCGGTCTTTTACGAGGTCGTAGTAAGCTTAACAACTCTCAGTATACTTATATACATCTTACTGAAGAACCGAAATAACTACAAAACAGCTCATTTATAACAAATTTTCGTAACCAGCCTCACTTCAACAAAACTGCCAAATTATAACGGAGGAAATTGATTCGAATAAATACACTGATCATTTTTGAGGTTCATTCCCTGACATTTATTATATGCTACATGGATTCTGTGAGATATAAACTACTTTTGAGCGAAGCTTCAAGTTTTCTCATGCTTTTTATCCAGAGAAAAACCAGATTTTGTCGTGCGAAATGCCGCACCGCACTTTCCTAACTTGGAGACTCACCAAAACGCTTCAGAAACCTTGTTTGCAGAATTTTCACGTAGTAATCAAAATACATTTACCTCTTCCGTTGGAATATGAGGTAATGTTATCCTCGATCAAAAGAGAAACCACATTGCTGCTTCATTCACGGAAAAAAATAACCTCAAAGTGTTCACAGGAAAAACAATAACACCGCAATTTTCGAAAATTCTGCTCGTCGCACGCTTCACTTTGCTGTGACGTCACGATGGCCCGACACATTGAACAGCCGCGCTGACGAGTTTATGACTCCCTCCTGGTTTACTAAGATGTTTTGTCACGCGATAATTACCGCTGACCTCGCTTTTGCGTTTCTCATTACCATGCATGTTTAGATTCCTGGTAACTGTCCCCAGCAAAGGCACAAAAAATGAATGTAGATATAAGCGGCAATATAACTATTCGCAACATCTTCATTAGCTGTAATCAAGTTGCTATTTCGAACTATAAAATAAATAAGATAGTACGCGCGTTCTGATTGGTTAAAAAACCTGTGGTTTATTGTGCCGGTAAACTCATAGTTTAGTTACTGTTATTTTATAAAAGCAGTAGACCACACTTTTTTGGGTTTACCGGCGTGATAACCCACTCGGGATGTTGGGAGAACACAAGAAAAGATTGTAAATCAGGAGCCGAAGGGCTATTGCTTAAAAACCGAAACCTGTGCACATTGATAAGTTCGGGGGCATTTTAACGTTTGTTGATTTTAAATCATGACATATCTTGTTTCGTCTGTTTCGTAACGGGCACCTGGGTTACAAACAAATGTCTTGCTGCTGATCACGTAAAATAATAGACTATGAGTAGTCCCCTTTTTTTCTCAGGGATAGTAGAGCGAGCGAAAGGCGAGCGTGCGTGACTATCCCTGTGGAAAAATGGGGACTACTCGTGGTCTAGTAAAATTAACACTTCAGAGATAATTCTAAATTAAATATTCTGAAAATTAATTCGACACTTCCAAAAATATCAGTAAAGTCAATAAAGCTCTGGTTATGTAGAGGGAGCCCGGCTTTATATTCCTCAGCCGCCAAGTTGAGCTTCTAGACGTTAAATTAATAGAGCCAAAGTTTCTGCATAACGTACGAAACATTCTTGAAAAAACTTTGAAGCAATTGACAAAGGAAAAAATATACGGTTGATACCATAATTATCATTTCCAGATTTATTCCATTTTTTTTCGCCTCGTATAAATTGGCCTGAGATCTGGCATCCTCCTTTTCTTTGTCTTTAGGAGTCGAGAGAAAAAGGTTCCTTAGGCTTTTTATAATTAGTCCTTTCTTGTAATCAGCCCCATGAAATCTATTCCATTCCTCAATTTTTCACGGGATCATTTGCGGTAGTCTGTACAGTGTGCTTCATCGAGGGGGCGCTTATTTAGTTTTCCTTTTAACTAAATGTAATTGAAAAACAATTTAAAGCAAACACTACACACATAAACGTTAAGTCAATATAAGGGGTGAAATGTCTTTCGTTCCTTAAAACGGCGGTTGGTAATCAAGCGTACCGTTCTGACCCATTCATACACTAATGTATCGGAGCAGGGGAACCCAACGAGAATATAGTTCAAAACCACTTAAACATAGTATTGTTCAACGTATTTTAGAATTTAAAAGGTAGATATAGGCATATTTTTGTCCCCTAAATATTTTTCATCTGTTGCGATTTCCTAGCTGAAAGTCTAGTGATCCGAAAATTATAGAGATCAAAACTTACCCTTTCGAAAATTTCAGCCAGAAAAAAAGGCTACCTAAAATTCTAGGTTACCTTTTTAGGGTAAAAATCCGTTAAAAATGGGCAATTATACCATTTTTTAGATGTTCGAAAGTCCTAAGAGAGGCAGGCAAGTAAGAAATTTTACAACAAATGTTCCGAATATTCTAGATCTCAAATCCTCTTCCGAACAGATTTTTTCCGAAAATTAACGTTGGTTGCCCCTGTGGGAGATCGTCGCAGTCAGTTCCTTTCTCACCTTTTCACCATGCAACCTGATGATATGGTAATTTGCTCCCTAAACGTCAGAGGCTTGTCAAACAAAAATAAACGGAGAGAAACGTTTTTATGGTTAAAGAAAAAAAATTTCTCTATTTACTTTCTGCAAGAGGTGCATAGCGCAAAAGAGACAGAACCTTATTGGCATTCTGAATGGGGATATTCGACTATTTTTACAACCTTCTCAAGCTCTAAGGCAGGCGTTGCTATACTGTTCAATAACAATTTTCAATTTCAAATTCTGAAACATTTTGCCGACCCCGAAGGGAGGTTTATTATTACAGACATAGATACTGGGGACAAAATTATGACACTAGTAAATGTCTACGCGCCTAACAAGGACAATCCAGCCTTCTTTAGAAACGTACGTGACGAGCTGTGCTCCTTTGAATGCGATTTTGTAATCTTTGGTGGCGACTTCAATTTAGTTTGCGATGTTTCTAAAGACAAAAAAGGGGGTGTTCCACAACACACTTGAAATCTAAAGATGAAGTAGCTGATATTTGGCGTGTACTAAACCCTGAGGCCACGCGTTTTACGTGGAGAAAGGAAAACCCTGAGATCCAATGCCGCTTAGATTTCTTCCTCACTAGTCTTTCCATTTGCCCAGAGATCACGGAAGCCGACATAGTGCCCGGTTACCGAACAGACCTCTCAATGATTACATTCCGCATAAACAGAACCCGAAACCCCAGAGGACCAGGTTATTAGAAATTAAACACACTCCTCTTAACTGAAACGCAATACGTTGAGTTCATACGAAAAACTATCGCTGTTGTGTGTTTTTGCTAAATTTGCACGTGCATATGAAACTTGAAAGCAATGCCAGTGAATAATGTGGACGCTCACTTGTAAACACAAAATCTGGGGGGAAAATTGGTTATATTTGAGGTCCTGTTTGAAAGCCTTTCCTGTTTTCAATGTTCTTGAAACTTGTAGAGTATATTTATTGGTAGTTAATCTCGGGATTATCAAATTTATAAAAAAATTTATTGAGTGGTTTTTTGAAAAATGCGAAATTTGTAGGCTTGGACCAAATTACGTGCAAAAACTGTACCAAAAGCAGCTGAATGCAAGTTAATAAAATTCTTCTTACTCACGATCGCCGAGAGCAATTCCCCTTATTTTTTGTAGGAGGTTTTCAATGGAATCAAAGCACTATGAGATGAAGCTGCGTTTCCAATGCTTATCATTTTCTTGAAAAATTAGCTAATTGCGTGGATAGCATGCTATTTCCCTGTTTTTATGATGCTTAAAACTTTGTTTCAAAATATCTCGAAAACGCTCTCATAGAATTTGTTCAAACTTTTCAATAATTGAGGCAATTATGGCAGGTACAAACTCCCTTAAGCGATTTCTCAAAAAAACTCCTGGTACAGAGAAACACAAAGATAAATAAAAGACGTAATGGCGTCGTTACGTTGCCATGGCGACTCCGATTGCAATAAAACTCAGATCATAAGAAATTTTCATCTTTATATAATACAGTTGTGGTAATCCTTTGTCCATATCTTTACTCATGGCGACGTAATTAATGCTCAAACTTGGGAGGTATCCCCCCTAAAAAATCCAGTCGAGCCACCTTAATTTCGATTCCGTGAAGCTCACTTCCAGCGAGAGTGGCAACCCTCTATTGAATGAAAGTCAGACAGCCGGGTAGATTATTAACTGGGACAATATATTTCACGCTGATCAATCCAGCAGATAAAGGTAAAAAACAAGGATTTATTTCATTTTAAACTTTCAATAAAATACACAGTAAAAAGAACAATAAAGTCCAACCAATCGTCGCTCACGTTTCTTTCAAACAAGTTTAGAAATCGACGCAAACATCTCTAAGGAAGAACAAGAAGTATTGTCTTCTAGTGCATTCTGTCGAAATAAGTGACTGCGAGCTCGACCTTGTTGTTCATCATGGCAGTAGTGGGAACTCCTCAGGGACCAAAACTAACGAGGAAGACCTCTGGACGTGGTATTGGGACATCATTTCGTAGAAATTGTGACTTTTTTCTTTATTAGCTTAAAACAGTTACTGCCAGTTATGAACTGTTAGCCTTTAGGACGCGTGCAAACCATGTACCGTTAGTCCTGAGAGAACTGAAAGTATTTGTTTGAAAATAAAACAAAAATAAAAAAAAATCAGGTAGCCCCCCATCTTTGTGTGCAGATTTATTGATAACCCCCTCTCACTGTCCTGAATTTGACGTGCCCCACCCCTCATTCTTGCCAGCCCACTCCCTGGCATAAATAAGGAATGGTCCCTTACACTGAAGGGACCAGAGTTGAGGCGGTTTGTTCATCCCACTGACTTGCACTACAATCACAGGCATGCCAAGCTTCATAAATACTTATTATTGGCTTTGAAGGGAATGTACAAAATGTAGAAATTAATGAAGTCTGCTCACTTCGACGTGGGTTTGTAGACCTTTACTTTCCTGTGTAACCTGGACTACAGTTCAAGGACCTGGCACGTTTATTAAGAAAAATAGACAAGCCGGTTTTAAGTCGAGGGAAATGTCATATCTTATACATATGACAGACGCAGGGGCGTAGCCAGCCCATAGACCGGTAGGCCCGGGCCCACAGATTTTTGGTTTAATCCCTCTACCGCTTGGAATAAGTTGATAAATTATGTGTTGCTGAATTGGGTTGAGCTAAAAAGCTTAATCAGGGTGTTGGTGAGGTCAGTGCGCACTATATCCGCGCAATGGTTACCGCCTTTGCGGATAAATAAAGAAAAAGCGGCAAAAGTAAAAGTATTCATGAGTGCAATTATATATCAGGATGTGTAGAAATGAAAGTCAGCCAGGCCTAAAACTAGTCGAAAAGCTCGCTACGCCGGTAAGACGTTGATATCAAAAACTACATCGAGTAGTGATCACCGTTTGGATAAAAACGTCCCATTTTGGCCATACGCTATTTTTTTCACATATGAATGTTGCTTTTTCTGGCCAGGTTGAATATTATTATTTTCTGCCGATTTTAGCCTGAAATATTCTTTTATTATTCTTGAAGTATAATTATATAAAGAAATAATTAATCATATCCTTTTTTGCGGTTTGTTCATTTATTTTGTTATTATCTTTTTTTGGCTACATAATATAGATATGTATTTTAAGTACCATTCATCGAAAGGTCATTAACGCTGAACATTTGGCAAAATAACCAATGCAGGTTTCTTTGTTTTGTTGGGTAGCTTTGCCGTGAGAGGAAGCAATATTTTGATACGGTTAAGTTAAAAACATATTTTTTAGATTTTTATCACTCAAAATAATCACCCTTTTCGAAATCTCAGCCTCGGGTTTATTCTTAAAATATATTCTTAAAATTTTGTACATTTCAGCCTCGCTATTCTTACAAAATATATTCTTATAGAAAAAAAAAACAGAGTGTATATCTGTAATTCAGTTAAAACACAAGGTTTTGATCATGAAATCATACATTTACTTTCAGTTTCATGTAGTCTTTCAGTTTCAATTGTTCGTCTGTCATATGAATATAGTAACATGACACTGAAAAGTGCTACGTACTGTGATCGAACTTGATCATAGTGATTTTTTTTTTCGCAAATCTAACTCGAAATCCATATCGAATCCTAACTCGAAAATCCAACTCGAACCCTAACTCGAAAATCTAATTCGAAAAATCAACTCAAAATCTTAGCTTGGCAATAGGTATCTTCCTCTGCATGCTAATATAATGACAGACCCATGACAGTTCTTGAATTTGTGCTAATTGCTTTCCATTTACTTCAACTCGTACTTTCATTACAATACCACCGTACCAGCAACCAACTAGCGACGGCTATTACTTCCTTTCAGCGGTTTGTCCACGAGGTTGGCTTTCAAGTTTTCATGGCGGATGTTTCAAAGTCAATTTCCATCCCCTGGACTGGAACTCAGCAAAATCCGCGTGTGAAGCATTGGGATCAAGCCTCGCCGTACTGAATTCGGAAGCTAAATCACGAGAATTTTCTCAGTTGTTGAAGAGTGCAGGTGCAAGCAAGCTTTGGTGGGTTGGTATATACAGGGATCCCAAAAACGAGCAACGGTGGGTTTTGGTCCATGGGTCAACCGTTTATTTCACTTCCTGGGGTACTGGAGAACCAAACAATGCTGGTTCTAACGAGGATTGTGTGGAATTTGTAATGCCGTCAAAGAAATGGAATGACCAGGAATGCACGGACCGTCGTCCTTACATTTGTGAAATCAATGGTAAGTACAGCATCCTTCATGAACATATATACATGCAGACAATTGATGGTTTGAAACTGGTTTTAAAGGGACACAGTCAGCTGATGCACATGCGCATTAGATACCATTTCTTAGCTGACTTGCATGTTACAAGACACGCGTGAAAAAAAAAGCGTATCCGGAATACTCTAAACAAACCCTGTAGAGTTGAACTAGTTACAAGCCGAAATCTTGATTATATGCCCTAAGCCACATCAGAGCACATCATTTTTTTTATATATACCATTGCGAATATTCACCGGTGGATTTTTCCAGGGAAAGCCAAACATCGACGAATGCTTCCGAATTCGAATATCAGTAGAGGTGAGAACTAAAAATTATCGAAGGTGAAGGTGGAGAAAGCTTGATTTTCTAGTATATGTAACCTTTTTCATCGATCTTCCAAATATATATAACGATTATTTCCTTGCCATTGTTACTGATTCATTTCTCTTGTTATTTTGGTAAACGAAGGCGATTTCTCCCGCCCGGCGCCTACGTGTTTCTCACCTCTTCTGTTCATGTTCCTTTGAATACTGTTTTTAACCAAATGTGATAAAATAATGTAATAGGACGACTAAAAGTTCACTCAAAAAGAGATTTTTCAGTAAGAGATCGAGGATCAAATGAAACACAAGGCAGGATTGAAGCGGATTTCTACATGTATCCGACGCGTAGACTTGATTTCGGGTTGAGGTAAACGCTTTTCAAACCGGGCAAAAGTAGTGTCTAGGTCAGCGCGGTCCCATAGCTGACTGTATCCCTTTAAGACAAGAAAAAAGGTAATATAGGGCTTCAGGTCGCACATATTTATTCTGGCCTGGGATGTTGTGGTCTGGTGGCTGCGGTAGGTAATACTATCACCATGTAAGGTTGAGATACAGAGTGTAATATTTATTATAATATAGCCTGGAACCCAGGGGATTAGCTCGGGGCGGCTATATACAGGAACACTCGGTTTTCTTCAGTTCTTCAGTTATTTAATACTCTCTTTCTCTTCACGGCAGCTTTACAATTTCAGTTTCAAGAAAGGCAATGTAAGCTCTAGCGCCCTACTTTTAGGGAGAAACAGCCGAGTACACACTTTAAGGTGTGAACTGTCATTCAGACTCAGTTCATAAATTTCAAGAAGACGGCTGCGCTGCGACCTGATGATGTGTCCCCCCAAGGTTAACGCATTTCGTAGATTTTCAATACTAGAACTTAACTGTTTCTTATAAACACAACGCCAGACTTAAAGGAAAAACTGCAAGCATCAGTTTGGTAATAAAATTTCGATTACAAGTTTCGTAAAAATATATTAAAATTGTAACTAAATGTTTCGGCCGATTACAATATTTATTTCTAGTAGTAAACAAATTGAATATGAAAAGGCGGGCTTATCCGAGAGCAACACAGCTGAAAGAGCTAGTATTACATCTTTATCATGCAACTATAACGAACTATTCACAAGGTAACACGCTTAACCAAACAGTAGGAGATAGCAATTATTTCTTGCCGAAGCCAGGTGATTACAAGACTTTTTCATTTATTACTCCAACTCCAGTTTAACAGGTGTGAGCGGCTTAAGGCAAAGAGCAAGAATCAAAAGTTAACGAAAATATCCATAAAAAAAGACTTTGAACATAAAATAAAACTTTAGATCCGTAACCGTCCGAGTCCGTCCGGTTACGGCAACATACGAGTCTTGTAATAATTTCCTTTGTTAAGGTAATCTTAGAAAAAGTTAATAAAGGTACAATTTCCATTATATTAACACTAAAACATAACTATTAAACATATTTGAACGGGGTTGTTCCTGTTTGGAATACTGATTGCTGACCTAACACCTTCTTGCAACTATTCCAATTTCGGTTATGAACGTTCATTTTATACTTATTTTTCCAACTTCCTTTTTCACGTTCTATATTGTGTTTTCGCGTTCTTTAACAGAATATAACAATTATCGCACTTTGTCATACCTTTTACAAATAGACTCCATGTTGCCATGCGTAGCGTCTGTTCAGTAATAGATCACAGTGGTAAAAATTAAACAGCGAAGTGGCACACGAGCCGTAGACGAGAGTATCACTGATGTTTTTACCACATTTGACGTCCTCTGTGACCTATTACTGAACAGACCCACTGCAACATAGAATCTCTTTGTTTTATACAATGAACAGAAAAGAAAAAAAAAAACAAAACAAAACAAAACGACAAACTTGCCTCGTACCGCTAAATGTTCGAGGATTTGTGTCACTAAGCATTTTCGTAGTCACAAACGGTTCTTTTAGTCGCTGCTCCCTATTTTCATCTTTACTGATATCACTACTATACAATTCATCCCAAAAGTCTATCAGGGCATTCACTTGCTCAAAGCAGAATACTCGCGAAAACATTTTGAAAAATGCGAGTCTATCGTAGCAATGACACACGCACGATGGCAACGGTTGTGAAGATTTCTTCCAGTTTAGGCATTTTCAAGTCGTCAAGAACTCTTTTTTTGTCTAGTTATCACATTCTCCTGCAATGAGATTCGCTTTTAAGACTCTTTTATGACACTTAGCGTGACATGTCACCTCGTTGGTATTACCATTTCCGTTCTTTTATTGTCGGACCTTTCAGAAAAAATTATTGTGTCTCGTCTGCGTTGTTAGAAAACCCAACAGTTAGTGTCGGTTTCTCTTCTTCTTCTTCTTCTTGTTAAGTTACGAGTTTGCTTGGTTACTTCATCATCTTTGATTTGTACCATTCATGTTTTTTTTTTGAGAAGATAAATTATTAAATATTAACCAAGTATTAAATTTGAATAATGTTAAAAGCTTTTTTCAAAAGCCCCTTTTTTTCTTCGCTTCCTCCCTTTAGCTCTTTTTCCATTGCCAAGTATTAAGCATTGTTGAGTAATTTACCCCTATTTATTTTGCCTCTCACCTTTTTCTCTCCCGCCTCCCGCACCCCTCTCGCCCCTATTCTCCCGTGTTCCAACCCCCCTGTTCTCCCTCACAAGTGTAGGCAACCTAGAGATATTCGTTAAGAGAAACCGAGGAAGTGAACGGAAGCTGTAGACAGTCAGTGGATGGTGGCATTTATTATATTCAGAAAGAATATAGCATGAGGGGTGAGCTCTTAAATCTTTTTCGGATGAGAAATCAAGTTTATCAACTCCGCAGATGAAACTAACTCCCCCCGCCCATATCAATGCAGCGCCAAAGTTCTGAGTAACCTTGTGATAATTAAAAAAAGCCGTTACGGTTTTTTTCTCGAAGGAGCCGCTAAAGTCACCTAAACGTTGCCTCCAAAGCAAAAAGAATACAATGACCGCCTTATCACTGGTTATTTCCAAGTTAGAACTATTACTAATCAACAAAGTCCTTCATTTCTTAGTTGTAAATTAGAAAATAAGAAAAATCTTGTGGTGTCAATGCATCAAAAACGTATAACGAGGCCAAGTACAGGGGCGCTTATTTTAAACACTTCGAAATGACCGACGTGCATGTTCAATCAGCACTGCTGTAAACTAATTTCTAGATTAACACTAAATATTTGCTCGGGGCAAATATGATGCAAAGAAGTGCAAACTAGGAGGAAATCAGGGGGAAAGATGGTAAATAAGGCAATAGCATCCTAATTTACATGCTACGGTTGCTAATTCAAGGGCAAATGCAGTATTTACCATCTTTGCCCCTTATTTCCTCCTAGTTTGTACTTTTTCGTATTATGTTTGCCCTGAGCAAGTTTTGTGTAAATCTAATTTTATGCACAGTGAAGAAATATTTAGAAACTTGACCGGATTTTAAAATTCAAAGATGTATCTCAAATCTCAATTCAGTGCCTAATCTGTAAGCATAATACGGAATCAGCGCAGTCTTAAACTCAGTTAAAGAAATAACAATCCTGACCTCAGTTTTTATATAATTAACTATATTTTATAGGTTGCCCTCATTATTGGACTCGACACCAATCTACTTGCTATAAACTATCCTCTAATACCCTGGAATGGATCGCGGCAAAGTTTGTGTGTGAAGCACTCAAATCTAATCTCGCAATGTTGGATTCACCAGCTAAACAACATCAAATTTTTTGGGTAAGCAGGACATGGATTGGTTTGCACCGTGACTCAAGTAATAACTCACGCTGGCAATGGATTGATGGTTCGTTAGCGGTTTACCTAAACTTTGCTCCTAACCAACCAAACAACTGGAATGGTACTGAAGATTGCGTAGAAATGTATCCGTCAACGAAATGGAATGACTTGAACTGTAAAACGTCTCTTAATTATTCTTGTGAATTGTCCTCGGGTAGGTCACGTTATTTCGGACAACAAGAAATGAAATACCGTAAAATTCCTAAAATAGGCCCCTCTATGTATAAGCCCCTCCAAATATAAGCCCCCTAAACCGGTAACGCAAAAAACCCTCCGTTAAATCGCCCCTCCAAATATAAGCCCCCCCCCCCGGGGGCTTGTACTTGGAAAACTGCCCTCAAATACAAAGTAAAACAAAGCAAAGACGGTAAATTCCCTTCCAACTATAAGGCTAGCCCTATTGATTTTGAAACGCAAATGTCCCTCCATAGATAAGCCCCTCCAAAGGCCTGGGGCTTATTTTCGGAATTTTACGGTAGTTTTATGTTCAAAGAGACATATCTCAAATGTTTTAGTATTTTATATTTGATAGTAACTAATGCCATGCACTTGTGTAGCGCATTTTCAAAAGTTACTAGTAAGGGGGTTTACCTACCTATTTATATTTTCCACAAACACACACGCACACATACACACTCACAAAACTCTTTGTTGTCTCTGAGTCGCTGTTATTCGTCTGCGGCCATTGCCCAATAGCGGTTTTCTGGAGGATTGGATAATATTATACCAGATTTGTAACACGATTGAGCGACGGTTTTATGCTCGATTCTGCAGTAAACACAACCTCGTTCCCAGGGTCCTCTCCTACTCTCAGGAATGAGAGAGAGATGCTCCGGAGAAAGAGTAGAATTTAATTTCATCGCAAATTTAACTCAAATCAAGGACACAAATATTCCTCTGCGAAAAAGTATGTTGCTAAAATCTCCTTACGTCCACAAGCTCAATGCCGGTGACTGCATGGTCGAGCAGACAGTGAAAAGAAAAGTGTGATTTTTTTTCTTTTTTGGTTGGAAGAAGTTCCATTCCATTGTCTTGAGTATTCTACTGAAATTGAATTAAAAAGACAACTAATGAGAAGAAAAAAAAGCAGCAACAACAAGAAAAACAGAAATTACAATTAATGAAGAGCCTAAATTGAGGATCAAGTCCCAGATAATTAGCAATTATTGGACGAGGTTGAGCAAAATATCATGATTTGTCATTGGCGAGCAGATCAATTATTTGCCGAAGCCGAAGTCTGAGGCAAAAATTGATCTGCGAGACACTGACAAATCACGATATTTTGCGATAACCGAGTTCAATAATTGTGTTATCATTCGATCACTGAGTTTGTTTTTTAATAAATAATATCTTCGGAAAGCGGTTAGCGCGCGCTGCCTTCCAGGAATAATGACAGAGATCACATAAACGAGCAAGGAGCAAGCGTGGTTTCATTTACGCATGAGCAGAATAGTATTTGCAGCCAAAAACTTCACCGGCGAAAATGTCTGATTGGTCGTCGCACGACCACGTGTCATTGCCAAATTCAAAATGGCGGCAATACCTCCATAGTTTGTTTGTTCCAGTGGAAGGAAGGTTTATGGGGGTTATTAGGGTCAAAATTCAGTTTTCCTGTTCCGTTGTGCTATTGTGCTATTTTGTTACTTTGTTATGATGTTCTGTCTTTCTGTTTTAACATTCTATCGATCTGTTATTGGGGCTTAATGTGCAGTTATGTGATGCTGTTGTGCTATTTTGTTGTTTTGTTATGATGTTCTGTCATTCTGTTTTAACATTCTATCGTTCTGTTATGCTATTCCGGCCATTCTCTCTTGTTCCTGCCTAATGTTCAGTTATGCGGTTCTGTTGTGCTGTTAGGCTATTTTCTTTCGATATTTTGAATTGTTATACTATACTTTAAAAGAAGAGAACTTAATTTGATTCAAGTGTTGGAAAAAATAGTGATTATATTTTTTTAGTATATAAAGGTTAAGAAAGTGATGCATATAGTCTAAAGTGCTTCAAAGGAGTAAAAACCCAGATCTTTCCATAAGTAAATTTTATTGACACTGTCAGGGACATGTGCTTTCCTTGAGTACACATTTGTTCGTTAACAAATCTTGTTTGCGAGGCTGCACTTTGTTTGATGCAGGATCAATCAATCTTTTCTGAAGAGAAATGAAAGGTAAAGTATGTTAACATGTCAGATACTTCAACACTGCCTTAGCCAACAACTGAGAAGAAACTGAACTTCAAATCAAAAAACAAAGTGAAAACTATACTTCACTGTGAAACAACAACCACTCCAAATATATATCACATTAAATTCATGCAAAATGTATACCTGGTGAGAAGTTTACACGAATAGAAACAAACGATAATTACAATGAAACTATAATTTTTGTATGAGATCTGTGAGTGTCCTCTCATAATTCTGACAGAAGATCAAAATTGGAAACTGCATATCCCACACAACTGCATTCATCAACATGATTCAACTAAAATTTTATTAAGACTTAAAGTTTACTCCAAACTTTAAACTGCTGTAAGTTTCATTTGTGATGATTTTTTTTCTTGGAAAGAACTTTTGAATACCTAGTAGCATGTTAACTCTGTCATTCATTTTATAACTTGGCTCCCAAAACATTTAAGCCAAAAACGATGCATATAAAAACAAAAACATTTACAGAAAAATAACCCTGTCATCTTCTTCCAGAATCCAATTTTCAAGCAAAGAAGCACCCCCTACGGAAAGCCTTGTGTGCAAAACTTTAGTGCTAAAAAAATGTACGCGGGGGAAATCATGTTCGTAAGTGCAGTTCCTAACGCGGAAAGTAACAAGGACCTCGTTGTGGATAATCCCAAGCCAAATTTATGAGCAAAATGATCTAAACTTCGATCCTTCAATTCTAAAATTGCAAGCCCAAATGTACAGTACTGTACACATTGTAAACAGAATATTTTTTACAAATCAAATGTTGCTGGACCTATCGAACTGTAGCTCCAAGACGGTCTTAGCGTTTTAATAAAAACACTCTCACATTTTCTCATTCGACAGTTCGGATAAAACTCAAATTTCTGTAACATACAAAGCTGTAATAATGTACAACAACAATGAAATGTAAATCGATGGACAAAATCACGTTTCGAACTACGCACTTTAGAAAAGTTAACTGCCTAAGCCCGGCCGCTTTCGATCCACTAGCTACAAGACAATTTACACACCAAGACAATGGCTAAGAATAATTCTTAGGCCTTCTTTATAATTTCCCTTTGTACCGAGTGACACGAGATTAAGTTGAGCGTAAGCTTATTTTTCCGCCATAAACAGTGTAAACATGAGGAGATTAAGCATCTAAATATAGTTTTTCCAGCAACAAAGTACACGCGAAGACAGTTGACATAACAAAGCCCAAGATTGTCTGTCCATCTCCTTTTTTTTATTTAGTCAGCGATAAGAAACTTGAACTAAACAACAAAAACATTTTGGATAGCATTGTAAGACGCTCTTCGATCAACAGTCGAATGTTATCGAATGTTAGATTCAAATCAAAGTCGAATTTTGACAGAAAAACGGGATACACATTTAACAAAACTGCCGCTTCCATGCAACTTGGTACAAGCTAATTTATATACCAAAAGAAAGCCCAATAATTTTTCCTTCCACTACTTTATAATTTCTTTTTGTACCGAGTTGCAAGGAACACGCAGTAAACAAACAGAGTAAAATTACCCACCTTTTCGGCATGTCTTCCAGATGCAAATCAGCGATCTCAACGTTAATAACACTGAATCAGACCGTGTCAATGCGATTTTTCGCCAGTTTCAGGACGCTATATTCTCTAGAGAACACACTCCTTTCAAAACTTTGACAAAAATAATTTTTGATCTCTCACAGTGGTAAGAAATTGCAACGCTGTCACTGCCAAAAAATAGCTGCCATCGCTTCTTTCATCTGAACAACATTTCGCGGGCATTTTCGCCTCGGAGCCAATGACATTACCTGAAATCGATCACGTGTCATTTTTTGCAGAGCATGCGTAGACATTTTTCGCCGTTGAAGCCAAAAACAGTTGAATGACATTGCGCATGAGCACACCATTATTTGCAGGCAGTTATTTGCAGATCACGTGGTGGGCTCTCGGCCAACGAAAAGGAAGAAACATTTGCATCGAATGATAACAGTTAATTATTATTGCTGTAGACAAAGACAAAACGCGGTTGTGAACTTTCTAACACATTTAAAGGTCTAATTAATCTATCATTAGTGTCGTCACTGTTTCAATTTTCTTTACTTCTTTAAACTTGCTTTATATCTCATCTTTTAAAGGATCTACGTGCCGAAAACTCTCCTCCTTAAATGAGGTACAAATTTTGCCCGGCAGTTGTGTTTTATACAATCAAAGATACGACTCAATTTGCTCATTTTCCTGCGCTCATGGAAAACAAATTAGTGGCCCTTCATCTGTTCGGTGCGGAATAAGAGGATACTGGAGCGATAAAGTGAACGAAGTCAGCTGTAATGGTTCGTATAACTCTAATTTTTGTTTCTCACTTCTTTTTACCCTTAGTAAGTTATGTTTTTCTCTTGATGTTCCAAGCAGCGTTAAAAAATAATGGTGAGGATGTTGTAAAAGAATTAAAGCGCGAAGTCACTGGTTAATATTGTTCCATAGAAGAACCAGCTAGGGGTAATGTTACCCAGTACAAACAAGCATATGAAATTAATTTTCATCACGGGAAACAAAACACTTCCGATCTGCATCCAAGTATACATGCATGTAACCATGTCCGGTGTAGCTTGGCCATGGGATTGACGTGGAACATGTTAACTCATTATCAAATTTTTAGAAATAGCTTTTTTTGGCCTTCTCAGCAGGCATTAAAATTGCCAGAGAAAGAAGGCATCCTCCAGGCCCCACACATATTTGAGAGTTTTAGGGGCAGCCTCACTGCTGAAAACTACGATTAGAAAATTAATTAGGACAACTGGATTAAGGGTTTAGTTTTATCGTTTGGCTCACCATTATCACTTTGATATTGATCGTGACGTTTCGACCGCACACTCCAGGTCTTCATCAGGCGATAGTGTCAATTTACTGAGTCAAACTACTTGTACCACCGTGGTTCTTAGTGATTGGTGTATCACAAAACATCAATTCGCATAACGTCACGTCCATCATGTTGGTCTGCCAAACCAATCCTGTGGGAGCTGTGCTTTTTTCTTAGGTAAAAACTACCTTTTGTTCCAATTTGCATAGCCGCTGGCCACGTGGGTGGAAACGTTCTATACCAACTGATATTGCAAACAGTGAAAATGTCGCCTCAACGATTTTTTTCCAGACCCAGTTTACATTACAGAACCAAATCCTTCAATTAAGTGGAAGAAAAAAATTGACGTTTGAATCAATAAAGGCCGATATATCTAATTTGGGTCGAATCATGGATTAGTTCGAACGGCGCACATGGGAATTTCGACTTATAGGGGCGACTTCGTTTCAAACGTCGACTGACTTTTCATGTAGCGAACCTAATGCACAAATTACTATTAATTAATAATTTATTTTCACTGGCAAACCGTCGTTGTAGACTATGTACATTTTGAAAATAAATCGAGTTCGACTAATAATTAATTGGGTCGACCCAAATGGCTATTGAGTTCGGTACATGAAAAGTTCTACGTTTAAACTGGGCCTTAGTTCCCGTCTTTCCTATTTGCCCTCAGTGAAATATCATTAAAACTATCAGTTTAATGTATTGTGTCATAACTCTTAAAAAAAAGCATGGCGACTTTTATGGAATTTCCATTGACAGAACTATATCCACTGAATTCTCGAGTAGCACTCAATCTTTGTGGCATTGCCTTTTACTTTCTTTTGTTATTTAGAATGTCAAGAGGCTCTCGGTATGGAGAAAGGAGCGATCTCCGACGGGCAGATGAGTGCTTCGTCACAGCTTGATGCCAACCATGAAGCCAGTCAGGGTAGACTGAATTTGAAAGGATCGTGGTCTGCTTACGCTAATGACGCTGAGCAATGGCTACAGATTGATCTAGGTATCAATCCTGTCACTGTCACAGGGGTGGCAACGCAAGGAAGTAATTTCCAGAGCCAGTGGGTAATAAATTACACGCTGAAATACAGTGCGGACGGTGTGAATTTCCAGTTGTACAAACAACAAGGACATAGTGAACACAAGGTCAGACACCTCTGCAGGCATTTATATTTCGGGGAGTTTGTTGCTTTTTTTAATGAAGTGATTGTTGCTTATCAAAAACAATTAGTAGATACTGAAGAAATAGTTGACCAAGGAAGCAAAATAAAGCTCAGTAATCTGTTTCACTGCATGTAACCCTTAGTGAGCTGTACTTTTCTTCGTCCTCATTCCGTCACCATACTTAATCTACTTATTCAACTCCCTCTGAGGAGTCAGTCGGGGTGAGTGAGGCTGATAAAAGTTTCCAACACCAAGCAAACAAGCCTGGGGATCATTTGGGGTCGAGGATAACTTTTGGTCCATTTTAGCCACCCTTTCCCTTTTTGGGTGTTGTGATCGGGGCTCATTTGTGGTGCAGTTCACCAAAATAATTTTGAATTTCACCCTGTTTTCTAAAAGCAATATTTTAATCAACATGTTCCCCAACTTCAATGTTGTCAGCTTTCCGAAGTTTCCAACAAAAAGAGTTGTAATGGGGGACGCCTAACCTATTGCAGAACCTGAAAAGGCATCCGGGAAACCCGTTAAGAAAAAAAGTCAGTAGTTCTTTGGAAGAAAGAAAAAACGACTTCAGGCCCCAGTCTGACTGCAATAGACCAGAGAAGCAGCACAATTGTCAAGCAATAGAAGTGTGACGGTAAAAGTTTATTCGGAAATGATATTATTTTAAACTAGAAAATCAATGTCTCCCTGTTACTGGAAAGAATCAGCCGTTAACCTATTCCCTAGTGGTCATTTCAGGATACCTCTTGTTTCGTCCTAAAAGTAAATGGTCAAGGTCCCTTTTGTTCCCCAAAACCCCTGCTCAAATTTCGTATTCATAGTGTATGTTTCAAAGTCCCTTGTAAAAGTACGATAATCAAGTAAAAAAAAAAAACCCTCCATACTATTACAACATCAGTAACATTCACCAGAAAACACTAGCTTTTCTTCAAATGATTCCACTTCTCACCCAAAAACAATCTTATTTGCATGTGTACATGCTACTATGAACAGCTTTCAACCTGTATCAGAGGTTACGCCTAGGTGTGCAGGGACCAGGGGTGTTCTGCAATTCAGTGCCTGGTGACACAAAATGTCATCCTTCGATTTTGAATAGCAGGCAAATGGCGTCAAAATCGCGACTAATTGTCCATCTAACTACACTGTTTTTTTATTTTCTTTTTTTGGTCTGCTTCAGGTGTTTGTTGGCAACACAGACGAGAATACTATTGTTTATAACGAACTCAAAGGGTCGATTGGAGTACGCTACACACGTTTTCAACCAACAGCTTGGCATAACCACGTATCAATGAGGGTGGAACTATATGGCTGCAAAGGTAATTTTTGTTTGTAACATCCTTCTCTTTTGGAATTCGGAAAAAAAAAAACAAACAAACAAACAAATCCTTATTTATTTTATCACTTTTGGCGGCCTTGCAGGTGAGACGTTAGCTCATGCACACTGTATGCCCAATAGCTGATAGGGGTTTGGTATTCATGATACTAAACTGTATCTAGTGCGGCAAACCTGCCAGGACCTATAAGAGGAGCGGTTACTTCTTTGTAGGAAAGCGGACATCCCCTTTCAGCTCCCTCAGAAGCCACGTGAAAAAAAAAAAAAAAAGAACAAAAACAAATCAAGACGGAAATTTATCACGAGAAATCCTTTGATGTTTTAATAACAACAACAAACATAAAATATTATGGGAAAGTAATCTTTAATTTTTATACATTTAACGATCGTTCTCCTCCGCTTAGTCTGTCAAGGCCTTGTATATATACATTTTTCATGGCCATCTTGACTTTTGGGCCAGCAGTTGGCAAATTAGCGACGAAGCCAGCAAAAATTTAACAATTTATTTTATCTAAGCTACTTTTACTGAAAGAGGTGAAAAAGCTTTAAAGAAGCATTTTTTTTTTTTTTTTTTTATCATTGGGAAAGTGGTTGTAGTGTAGTCAGTCTCAAGGGGAAATGATTCATAATATACATTAGACGATTAATCATTTTAAAGTTCAGAAAAACTTCTGGGTTGGTAAATTCTGTTTATTCGTTTCAAAGTTATTAATGATCAAAGTCAGCCCGGTTACTTTGAAACCCATCCCGACCCATCCCACCCCTCACCCTTCCCCCAACTGGCAAAACTAAGCGGGACGGACAAAACTGGTGTGAGACAATCGCTGTTTTAGACTTTGACTCGTCTATATACCGTAAATACTTGATTGTCGCCTAGCTTAGGATAGCTTTCCTCCCCCCACCCTCTAAGGCCTAAATACTAATGGTGCGTTTGATAAGACTTATCCTAAAGAAGAAAAACATTCTGGATTACTCTGTAATAAACTTTATAAAATCTATCGTTCTGTTTTCAAAGATGTTACAAAGATGGCGAAATGGAAAAAGCAATGATCAACATTGTTGACAGGAGATACATTATTATTTTTTGGTTTATTTTGTTACGTTTTGTTTCGTTTTATTTCGTTTATGTGTTTTACTTTTCTTTTGTAGAAGACATTCTAAAGCAATATTTGAAGGACGAAAATTGTCATTATCATTTTCCTTTTTCTTTGATAAACAGCAGTTTCGAAATTAAGAAAAAGAAAATCGTTGTAATGTGTTCAAGTCCTCCATAAAACGTAAAATTTGACAGTTTTACGCCTTGGTCGCACGTGTCGGTAAAGCACTGGGATGTTACTAAAACGGGGAACGGGCAAAGGAGGATGAGAAAATGAAAAAAAAAAGGAACAAAACAGAGATTTTGGAACCACGTTACTGAGAGGGCTAGGGTTGAAGTTAGGTATTGTTCCCATTTTTCATTTTCCCGTTCCTCATGCTCGTTCCTTCTTCTAGTTACGTTCTAGAGAACCGTAAAAAAAAATCAAATCAAATCAAAGCTACCCAAATCAAGCTACCCAAAAAAATACTTGCCAAAATTCTCCTACCCACAAAAAAGTCCCGAAATCGAACATGGAACGAATCGTAAAGAGGCTCCCGTGTTTGTTTTCTTAGGAAACCCCGTTTACCGCCGCTGGTTTCTAGACGGTAGTGATTCAGATGTAAGGTTAGTAGCGGTTATGCATATCTAGTTTGTTCAATTAATGTTGGGGGCGCGGGTGGGGCGGTTCTCGTTTTTTCTTTTTTTCTTTTTTTTTAACCGATTGTGCGCGAGAACCTCTTATTTGGTTCTTACTGTTTTCTAACTCTCAGATAAAATTTCAGATCGACCATTTTATAGGACATCCAGGTTTCAGCACCGCTTTAAACTTATGCATTTGCATTTCTGACCGCTGCAGGTGGCATTATACTCATAGCGTTGACCGGTTAAATTTTTGTCTCACAACTTAGGATTATATTCGAGGGTGAAATTGTGGCTTGCATGTTCCTATGATAGGTAATTCTTTTTATTCATAGCTAGATTCTATTCATTGGTTTTTGTGATCTTACAGGTATTTTGGTACTGTTAACTATACTAAAGGATGGTGTCCTGGAAGCAAAGCGGCGACTTTCAGTCAGAATGGTTCCTATGTTACTGTACCCAACATTAACATAACAACCTGTGACTTTACAATTGCATTTTGGGTAAAGTATGATGGTGTTGATGGGCCTATACTGGCACTTTGGTCAAAGGGTGGACAACTATTTTACGTTACAGTCAAGAATTCTCGACTCATTTTATCGATACACAACACTTTCCACTTACAAATCAATTACTGGAATCACGTAGCAGTAACCTGTCAGCAGCATAAGATCAAGGTGTTCGTTAATGGTACGGAGGAGGTATTGGTAGACCAATGGAATGAGTATTTCTTCTCATCGTTAGGCCGTTACCAGTCAGAGTATATCATAGGGAATGATCCGGGTTTAGTCGAGATGCCAATGGCAAATGGGGTGTTTGTTGGAGCAGTCATGGATCTTTATGTGACTGGAATGGCTTTATCTGCGAAGCAGGTCTCTGACCTGATTAAAGGTGAGAGTAGTATATCTATTCGAGGATAAATCGAATTCTTCGATCCTAAGTAAATAGGGGTCAGTTGGACGTTGAAAAATTGAATGTTCATTTTATAGTCCTGGTTTTAGGCTTTTAAAGATTGTGCTAGCATAATGTTTTGTCGTAATTCGTCATAATTTTCATCAATTTTCCAAAAACTATTGTAATATTTTGCACTTTTGGCTAGTTTTACAGCTCAAAATTGATCATGTTACCACTTATTTTGGCCCGAGAGCAGGCAAATTTAAGTAATGAAATCAATTTTTTGTCTGCTCATTTCACATTCATGGGACTTAGGTCCCGCAGGAATCATGAATCAAGATAATCAAGTACTCTATTTACAGGACTCGACACATGCGCATAATTAGCTCGATTACTTAAGATGGCGTCAGCGTGCTGGTCGTTAATTCAGAGGTTTCAGTTTTTGTAGTTGTTAGACAGTTTTGTAGGTTTCGTGGTGTACCTTTCTACATTCATCTATCACTGAAAATACATTGGTGGAAATCACTAAGTAATCGCAGTATTATTCTCCTTATTTAAAGGCAAACCAATTACACCCGTGATAAACAATGAAGAGTCGGAAATACATGGTTGCAACGTCAATGTAACGTGGAGTAGTAAAGAACTATGCACCATAACAAAGAGCACTGTACGCTTTAGGGAGATAAAGCCGCTAGGCATTGAAGCTGAATGGACAGAATATAAAGTTCCTTCAACCACCTTTCATCTTTTATCTCTGAAATGCGACAAGCTGTATGAAATTGGTGTGTCTTCCTGGTTTGGAGAAGTTCAAAGCGACTGGTCAGTTTCTTGGAAATTTAAAACCCGCTCTACAGGTGCGACATTGCCTTATGTATGTTTAGTGATAGCTGATAGGTTTTGGTGTTGACTCCAAACCATATCCAGTTGAACCTCTGCTTAGGGTCCACAATAGCGGCCGGGTTCTCAAATCCCACCTTTCCGCTTTTTTTTTTTTTTGTTCTTAATTCCGCTATCCCGCCTGTTTTTACTTCCGAATCCCGATCCCGCCAAGTCTGCCACACAGCCACAAAGTTTGTGGGGAGGAGCGTTGCGTGACGACACTAAAAATTGCTGTGTAGCAGACTAGATCCCACCCTAATTTTTTTTACGAGTTTCCAACTTTCATTATTGAAATATTAAAACATTATACAATGTTTAAGACTTGCTTTCTGGCAATAGGCAGCTTTGATGCTCTGTTTCCATCGTAAACAACAACTACATGCGATGAAATGAAAATCGACAAACTGTTGAAAACTTGGCCCAATTATCAGTCACCAACTTGATCTAATTCACTTGAGCTTTCCTTGCAGTTCATAAAAGTATTGTGGGTCATTGCACTATTATAAAGATGTTTTTTTCCTTCTATGAACAGTTGTGGCTGGATTTTCACCAACTTCACACCTGAATGAATGAATGAATGAATTTTCACAAGCTACGCATTTGTATCACGTGTTTCAAAAACGTGACAGTTATGTAAATTTATGCAAATTTCGCGCATTGAGCGTGACGCTTTCTTTCGTTTTATTCCCCAAATAAATATTTCTTCAACTTGCATTTGCTAACTTTATTATTATCTTTTCTGTCCGACTAGTTTGGGTGACACTAAAACAATTAGACCCTTCGCCCTCAAGGGCCACGGGTCTAATTGTTAAATAGCCTGGAATCAGGCTCCGTAGCGGGGAAATTAAAAAGGCAAAAAACGGGATAAATGTTTTTTTTTTTCCTTTTCCCCCAATGCGGAGCCTGGTCCCAGGCTAAACCATTAACGACTGTCACTTTATTTTCTGTTTTGCTTATTGTTATTATTATTTTTGGAAGCGCGTCAGTACAAAAATGAAGGTCTACTTCGATTTGAGTTCTGACCTTTTGGAAACAGCCAGTTGAGTTGGGTACATGGATGTTTCGATTGCTTTACTGCTAAATTGCATTAGGCGATGAAGCCAATTGTCTACGCTGACAACGGCTCATTGAAAGTGTGTATGAACACACTGGTTGGACAGGTTGATAAAATTTTCTCTTTTATGGAAACCCAAACCTCCTATGGAATCGAACAGCGCAAGCAACTGTCGACACCCCTTGCAGAAAGTTTAAGGTGATAATGGATAAAATTGACAGGCTTCATTTCCTTGGCGACCAGAAGTTTCTAGTACATGGGCGCTGTACACAAAAGAGTGAAAATGTGGTCACGGAAAAAACTTAATTCCCGTATCCCGTTACTTTTCCCTTACGATTCCCGCATCCCAACCCAATGAAAATAGGAAATCCTGCTCCCGCTCATTATCAAAATTCCCGCTTCCCGCTCCTTTTTTTAGCTCGCATCTCTAGTATCAACACAAAAAACAGCCAAGTCCCGCATCCCGCCAAACCTTTTGTGGACCCTCTCTGCTAGGGACAGACCTCCAGGGAAGTAGACACCCACTTTCAGCTCCCTCATAAGCCAAGTGGGCATTAATACAGATCAAGGTCCGGAAATTTGCCACAACAAAGCCCTTTGATGTTCAATAAGAATAAAAATGTACAGATTATAGCCTCCGCTTACTGCAAGTTTATCATTCTGTAACTTTTAAACTTTAAGCGACTATTCTTCTGTAATAAATAACCTGTCACGTCGCTGCATGTTCAGGGCCATCTTAATTGGCCTGCATTTCTACATTTGGCAAATTGACGGTGAAGCTGGCAAAAAGAGACCAATTTCAATGTATCAAAAGTCATACTTTGGGAATAAAATAAGAGAAATGTATTATTCATTGTTATGCCTCAAGTATGAATTTGAAGATATCAAAATTTTTCTTTAAAGTTTTTAACATTTTTTTAAATCCAAACCACTTTCAGTGAAAGAGGTCAAAACCTTTTAAGAAAGGTTTCTATAAGAAAATCACTTTCGGAGAGCGGTGTACTGGTAAATGTCTGCTTCCCCTTTAAGGTTACATTAACACGGTACCGGTCGAATTTTCAGTCGGTTGAAAAAATTGACAGGACATTTCGTTCACACGGAACCGTTCAATATTTTTGCGCTGTTCACACGGAACTGTCGAGCAGTAATATTTCCAAGCAAAGCGAGCAATAACATGACTCGTAAATCCATGTGCTCAATATCTGGTTGCTATTTTGGTATATACTTCATGGTTTAAAGCCACAAGTGCACCGGCAATATACACTCTGTGCACTATGCAGTACTATGTCGTCTCACTAATAGTCAGTAGTAGTAACTAGTAGTTACTAGTAGTTGCTGGTAGTTGCTAGTAGTCAATTGTAGTTACTGGTAGTTGCTAGTAGTTAAAGGTAGTTACTAGTAGTTACTGGTAGTTGCTAGTAGTTACTGGTAGCTGCTAGTAGTTACTGGTAGTTACTTGTAGTTACTGGTAGCTGCTAGTAGTTACTGGTTGTTACTAGTAGCGTCTCCTTTATTCAGATTCTTTGAGATCTCCCTTCAAGTTCGATTTGAACCAGGAAAGAGCAGTACCACAGACACCTAGTTTCATTTGAGGCGACAGTAGTAAAATCCCATGGTCAACGGTGTCGAAGGCGGCACTTAAATCCAGCAGTAGTAAGAATGATACATGACCCTTGTCCATATTCATAAGTAGATCATTCGTTACCATTAAAAATGCAGTCTCCGGACTGTGACGGGAGTGATAAGCAGATTGCAATTGAGAGAAGAGATTATTAATTTTGCAATCATGTGACACTGAGTCTGAGAGGCCACCACACGCTCTGTCCGATTTAGACACAAACTGCAAGTTGCTAGTTAGACGAAAATTATTGAACAGTAGATCAAGGCCGGGATTTTTTAATGAAGGGTATACCACACCAGTTTTACAGTTTTCAGAAAAAATATCCAGTCTGCAAGGAGAGGTTGACCATATAAGTAATGACAGGAAGGAGTGAGTCTGAACATGAAGATGCAAGATTTGTTCTTTCCAGATGTAATCATATGACCAACTGTCTCAGTCACTTGGCATTGGAAGTGGGAAAATAGAATATCACCAGATTCAGATTCCAGGTTAGGCTCGCGCGTTGACAGCAAGGATGCCGTCCAGCTTTGACCTGATATTGGTAATCTTGGCAATAAAAAACTGACCCATATTATTTGCAAGAAGTGAAACAGAATGTGTGGAAGATGTTGTATTTCCGTAGTTACTTTATTTGGAAGACTGGCTCGATTTACAGCTTAAGAAACAAACATGGCTGCTGTGAAAAGCACGAGGTTCAGAACTCTAAAGTTGACTTCATGTAAAAGTCATGAAATGTAACGAAACGTTCATTAGCATAATATAACATGTCCCCTTTTAAGATGGTTTTAGAACCGAAGTGTACAAAAGTGTTCATATGGAACCGAACCGAAAAAAGTCCTTGTGGTTTCAAACAGTCCACAAATGTCTGGTAAAGTTAAACAGGATTATATACAAAGTCTGGATTCCTGGTAGGCTTGATTAGACGCCCAGAGCGTGATCTGGTTAGCATTGGTGTTAGGTCTGCTGGTGTTATGATCTTTCCAACATCAGAATTGTTCTTTGGCCTTGCTGCGTTCGGGTTGTTACTGGCAGGTGGTGATTTTGCCAAAGTAGTTGGTGTATCTGCTGATGGGCTTACTGGTTCTAGTACTTCAGGGATTGCTGAGGCAGCATCATCATCTGACAGGTGAGCTGGGTATCTTACAGGTACCTGTGGCTTGGGTCGCTGCTGTGTGATAGTGATGTAGCGTGGCTTAATGTCATGTTTGTTACGTCGGAGCCTTCTACTGTTCTTGTCATTGGTGATCCAATACGAGTCTGGTGTGATATCTTTGGACTCAATGTATCCTGGTTTCCACTCATCTGAACTGTCATCAGTGAACCAGATGGGCTGACTTGGCAGGTAGATATTGTTGTCCTGCTTCGATGGCCTTAGATGTGCTGAGCGCTTGTCGCTAAGGTGGGTCCTCTGTTGATCAGTTAGAGGTGCTGGCGTCATAGCCATGCTGAGACGGGTGTTGATTCGCCTATTATGGAACAGTTCAGCAGGTGATGGTAGAGTGTCACTCACAGGAGTGTCAAGGTAAGTTGTCAGAGCTTTGGTGATGTCAATGTCGCTGGCACTCTTCTTCAGGATCTGTTCGATTGTAGCAACTGCCCTTTCTGCTCTTCCATTGCTTTGATGGTAGTATGGGCTGGATGTTACGTGCCCAATATCAAGCTGGTCACAAAAGCGTCCGAAGTTGTTAGATCTAAAGCATGGGCCATTGTCAGAAATGATTTTCTCAGGCAGCCCAAACTTCCTGAAGATATTGTTCAACACTTTTGTGACAGTTTCTGTTGTCTCGCTCTCAAGGGTGTCATAGGTAAGAAAGCCAGAGAAGTAATCAACTGTCACTAAGGCATGTTTACCTCGAAAGTCAACCAAATCCATGCCCAGGATTTCCATTGGACGTGTTGCTGAGATCTGTCTCTCTGGAGGTCTGGGCTTCTTGTTCCCATGCCTTTGGCATTCATCACACTTTTGAACTATGTCTGTGATGTCATCCTGTAGTTTTGGCCAATAGACAGTGCGTCTTGCACGTTGAAGCATTGAAGTGAGACCTTGGTGTGCGTCATGTAGGCGACTGAGGGTTGCAGGTCTCATACTTGTAGGAATAACAACTCTGTTGCCTTTCATTATGAGCCCGTCAAGAATTGTCAATTCATCACGGAAGCACCAGTATGGATGCAGATGCTCTGGTATATCCTGCATGCTATTGGGCCAACCAGTGAGGATTAGATCCGTAAGTTCAGCCAAAGTGGGGTCGGCTTTTGTATCCTCTTGCAGGGATTCGAGTCGGGTTGGTTCCACCTTCAGGACTTGTGCAATGCTGATGTCTAAACCAGGAATTTCTCTGGCACTGCCTTGTTCAACAAGACGAGAGAGTGTGTCAGCAAGAAGCACACTCTTGGATCCAACGTACACCACTTGGATGTCGTATTTGGAGAGACGCAACAACATCCTCTGCAATCTGGCTGGAGCGAGGCTAATTGGTTTCAGAAGGATGTTCTGTAGGGGTTTGTGATCAGTGTGTACGGTGGTTGTCCGCCCAAAAGTGTATGTGTGCAGTTTCTCGCAGGCAAACAAGACTGCCAACAGTTCCCGTTCAATGTTGGAGTAGTTAGCTTCAGCAGGAGTAAGTGCCTTACTGAGAAAACGTACAGGTTTACCGTCTTGGATAAAAACGGCACCAAGGCCTTTCAGAGATGCATCGGTTTCAATAACTACTGACTTGTTGGGTTCATAGTGAGTGAGCTGAACAGTATTAACAATCTCATTCTTGATGGTGTCTAGTTCTTTTTGCATATCGCTCGTCCA
This sequence comes from Porites divaricata, assembly GCA_038088405.1. Taxonomy (NCBI): domain Eukaryota; kingdom Metazoa; phylum Cnidaria; class Anthozoa; order Scleractinia; family Poritidae; genus Porites; species Porites divaricata. The sequence goes on along the minus strand of JBBMOI010000003.1, from coordinate 25,892,945 downwards.
TAAGAAATGCACGTCACGTTTTAGCAGGCTTTGCATCAGATGCGTTTTCTTGGTCAGGTTTGGGATGAATGCTGACATGAAATTCACTGTACCAAGGAGGCTTTGTAGCTCTTGCTTATCTTTAGGAGCAGCTAGCATTGCAATGCTCTTGACTTTCTTTGGACACGGTTTTACGCCCTGTGGAGTGATGATACGTCCAAAGTACTCAATTTCCTGTTTCTTGATGCAACACTTAGTTGGGTTAAATTTCAGCCCTGCTTTGTATGCTCGCTCAACCGTTTCTAACAGGTGAATGTCGTGACGTTCTTCTGTGGACCCTTGCACTTTAACATCATCTGCACAGGGAAATGTGCCAGGGACACCAGAAAGAACCTGATCCATTTCTTTACAGAAGATTTCAGATGACGCTGAGAGTCCAAAGGGTAAGTGCACAAAGCAGTATTTCTTAAAGGGTGTGTTAAATGCAGTGAGAAGTTGACTCTGTTCATCAAGTTTTTTAGTCCAGTAGCCACTTTTTGCGTCAAGGGTGGAGAAATACTGGCCATTTTTGAAACTGTGAAGAGCATCCTCCCACGACGCAGTGTAGTGAACATTGCGGATCAGGTACTTGTTTAGGTTTCTTGGATCAAGACACAAGCGTAGAGATCCATCTTTCTTGACGACAGTTACTATATTGTGTACCCATTCAGTCGTTTCTGGGCAGGGTCGGATGATTCCTTCTTGCTCCATCTTGTCCAGTTCCTTCTTAAGTTCTGGCATAATGCTTTGTGGTACAGCACGAGGGGGAAGCTGAACTGGTTTTGCATCAGGGGAGACCTTGAGGCTAGCCTCACCCTCAAAAAGACCCACTTGACCGTCAAAGGTTTCTGGGAATATTTGTTTCAAATCGTTTAGAGGGTCACCTGTTTTTCTCCCAAGAGGCAGATGTTCCTTCCACTTCGTTTTAAGCTTGTGATAATCAACTTCTGATTCATCAGTAATGTGAACGGCCTCTACTTGGTTGGGTTCCAAAGATACACTTTGAAGTGTGCATACAGGAGAGATAGTTACAAGCTTAAACAATTTGCAGAATTCAAGACCAAGAATGAGAGCATAGTCATGTTTAGTGACGTAAAACTTGGCCTTCTTGGTGATCTCATTGCAAGTTACATTGACGCATACAGTTCCACAGTTCTGAAGATCTGCTCCTGACATACCACGAATGACAGCATCACTAGGTTTAAGGTCTTCCATTGACAGTCCAATTTGTGGAAGCATTGACATTGGTATACAGCTTACCATTGCACCAGTGTCCACCTTGCCTTTGAGGGTTGACTTGGCATTGCCTTTCAAGTGGAATACTACTGGAGCATACACCTCACGTGATTCGTGGTTGTGTAGGGCATGAACTGAAACAGCATTTAAATCAAATTCATCATCATATTCACTACTGTCTTGTTCAGCTAAGAGATCGATAGCATGTTGGTGTTTGGATCCTTTGCCTTGTCCCTTTTTCTTAAGACATGCTCGTTCAAAGTGTCCTTGCTTACTACAAAAGTTGCATGTTGCATCTTTTGCAGGGCACTTTTCACGGGGATGAAGATCTCCTTGGCACCATACACAAGACTTCTTCTCATCAGGCCTTTGGCTGTTTTGATGGAACTTTGGTTTCTCCTGTTTCTTCTTGAACCCATTCCTTTGTGATTTCTTAGTTGGGTCACGTGCATATGAGGCATCAACATGAGCATCACCAACGTCTTCTAGCTTTTTCATTGTGACTTCTACAGCTTCAAATTTTCTCATGATTTCAAGGCAGTCTTTGATTGTCACATCCTTTCCCTTTGCCATGAGTTTGCGTTTACATTCTCTACTTTTACAGCCATGAATAAGCTTATCCACAATAAGAAAGTGAGAGTTGTCGGGAAATTCGGCTTGACGATATATCTCCATGATTCGGGAAAAATAGGTTGTAGTATTTTCCCCACCTTTCTGATGAATGCTGTAAAATTCCTCTCGTTGTTCTCTGAAGTAAGTAGAATGCGTCAGACATGCAGCTAGTTGATCTAAGAGAGCAGTCGGTGTATTGATTCTCAGTTCAGGGTCCTCGTTAAGTCGTGCCTCAATCAGTGACTCTGCGTGAGCACCGGCCCAGATGTAAATGTGATTCAGTTTCACTCTGTCAGAACGAGCTGCGAGGGGACCGCCAATAATTCGTTCCACCTCTTTACGCCATAACTTAAATTGCGAGGACGCACTGTTTGAAGTCCAGTCGACTTTGGTTTGTGGCATGTAATGACCTTCCGCCATGCTGAAAATTATATACAAAGCTTCTTTGCATACACGTAATTAACTGAAGTAATACGTAAAGTTCCGTTGATGCGATAAAAAGTAAGTCAAAACTCGGCAAGTTTGTTTGCAACCACTCGCCTGAAGTGTTCGAAGAGATATTCCCTTAGAGCTTTGCAGAATCTCTACTAGGGATTGATGAGCCAAATGATCTGTTCGGAGGAGTAGCGCTGACGTCCGTTCCTCGATCGTGTGAAATATTGCAACTGTAAACGAGACGATCGTTACAGGTAGAATTGCCTCAGAAGGTTTCTCATCACGTCGTGGTCGCCATGTTGTATTTCCGTAGTTACTTTATTTGGAAGACTAGCTCGATTTACAGCTTAAGAAACAAACATGGCTGCTGTGAAAAGCACGAGGTTCAGAACTCTAAAGTTGACTTCATGTAAAAGTCATGAAATGTAACGAAACGTTCATTAGCATAATATAACAGAAGAGATCGATCTTTCTTCATATTCAATAAACTCTTACTTGCCGCGAACAGCCTCCTCTGGTCTGTGCTGTTATCTTCGATAAACTAATTATAGTAAGCACGGTGTGCAAGAGTTTGGCATGCCAAATATTTTCATTGAACCACGCAGAAAGAGGCCTGAAATTAATGTCACGAGTAAGGACAGGTGTATACATATCCAGTTGAGATCGTAACGACTCATTATAACAGCTGACTAGAGAGTCTAGGTGGATCATGGTTAAGCTGAGAAGAAGGAAAGGCCTCAGAAAATTGGTTGGTGTCAAATGACTTCATTTTCCTGAACTGCACATGCGTGACATTACCTTGGGGTCTATCAGATCTTATTTGACAGATCACTGGAAAATGGTCGGAGAATAACTCACCAATACAAGGGCAATCAGCAATGATGTTATCAGATGTACGAGTGATAATCAAGTCAAGTGTATGACCAAGTTCATGCGTAGTAGACAAACATGCTGCGTGAGACCCATCGACTCCAGTATATCCGACAGGTAGTAGGTTCATACGCATATTAAAATCGCCCAAAAATTATCAAGGGTTCTTCGAGGTAATCGGTAAATGGCTGGATGTGGTCACAGCATGTTTAGCAGAGTATAGAGGCCTGTAAACTATAACGAGTCGTAAACGAGAAGTTGTTACTAGGAAATTTATTTCGTTTATAAGTTTACTAGGAAACTTATTCCGACCACGTTTATGTATCAACAGCTCTTTACATGTACGATTGTTTGTATCCTTCAGTGAGCAGAGAGGCCCTTCCAAGAGTTCCTACTGGTTCTCCTACAGGACTTCCCATACTCTGGATAGTTTTGGGAGTTTCCGTGGCTCTTTCTGCTTTGGTGGTGGGGATAATTGTCTACCGTAAGAGAGCAAAGAGGAATGAACGGTATTTCATAAAATGTTATTGTCTATATGAATGCTTTGTATTATGATAATGATATGCATGAGGAAAAAGACGATATTTTTTGTGTAAGTGTGTATTGGTCTTTAGTGGAGGGGGACAGGGGGGCGGGAGCCCGGGAGAACAGGGGGCAGGAGGGGTGCGGGAGACGGGAGAAGAAAGGGCGGGAGGCGGGATCTCTACGATGGCGGAAAGCGGGAGAGAAATTCAAAAAGGCAAGCTTTTGCTATTTGTTACTGCTTACTTCTAGTCAAAGAAACGAACCCAAGAACGTTTCTTGACTTCCATTTAACATTTTCCGAGGCTTACAGCAAAACTTTATACACAAGAAAATTCAAAAAACGAAAATTCGTGCTCGGGGTAAAAAAAAAACGGTATTACTTCCTGTGAAATTGGAAACCTTTCCAAGTCGCTTTATACATCATAGGACATGAATGAGATAGCATGACATATGTACACGTGTGTCGACTGTGTCAGTCGTGTCAGTGTCTCGTCTGTCTTGCCAGCTGTCAAAATTCTCCTTAAGAACGACAAAGCGAGTCAGGTGAAATGTCGTCAGAGACCATTTAGATCGATCTTAGTATTATTTTTCGGTTTGGTGGGGAAAAATCCGTCCATGGAAGACCTTCCTGGGAGCTCGCTCCTTACGGCTGTAGTTCACAAAACACTGTTATGAAGATTTTGCCGCGTGGTGTAAACTTGTGTCAGGGCGGATAAAGGTTGGGCGGTGAAACGAGCGCGTCCGAGCAAAAAGGGTGTGATGCAGTTGACTGGGACTCTGCTTAGAATTGTCGCTTGTTTGCGCTTGTTTGTGACTTCGGTCAGGGCTTGCGATGTGGCTTGTCCATTAGACACCGCCGCTGTCACTGAATTATGGCGGCTTGATTTGTTTTCTTGCTATTCTTCCTCGTTCTTTTGTGCTGGTACGCTATCTTCGAGAGGCAAATGTTACTATTTTTTGCGGGAGGTTTAGTCAGGAGTAGACAAACATCTCCTTCAAAGGGTTTCTCTTATTACTTCCATCACTCTACCACTGAATTATACTTTACTTCTACTACTCGCTAATGTCGATGTTATTCCAAAACAAAAATAAACTAAGTACAACAACAACAACAACAACAACAATCTTTTATTTCGTGCCCAGAAAAGTTTACAGTAGATAAATACATGCAAAGAGAAAAATTAACAATAAAAAAATGAGCACAGCCACTTAGAAATAGCTAAGGCTAATCGAGCTAAGTGGCTGGGCCAAGCGGAAAAAGTATTGCAATAAAGTTACAGAGTATAAAAGACACACACACACACGCACAGAGAACACGCCCAAAAAAAAGAAAAGTGGATGTGCACGCAGAAAGATGAAAATAAAGTACATCAATGTACCAGTTAGTAGTTGGATATAATCAATTCTTTTAAGAGATTTTTGAAGTAAGCACGACTCTTAGATTTAAGTGAGTCATCAATGGAATTCCAAACTTTAGCACCGAAAAAACGAATGTTAAATTTGCCGTAATTAGTCCTTGCTTTTGGCAGATAGTATGAAATCTTACTCGCCAGTCTGGTTTGATATTGATGCACTTTGTTGATACTCTTAAAGAAATTATCAAAAATTAATGGCAGTCTGTTAGAGTAATAGTCGTACATAAATAAAGCAGTATACAAATATATTAAGTCACTTACTTTAAGTATTTTTAAGTTCTGAAAGAGTGGAGTAGAATGGGAATTATATTCCGAGAATGTCATTATTCTGACTGCTTTTTTTTGTAAGATGATAAGAGGTAAAAGAGTTGTTTGATAGTACGGTCTAAACACGAAGGAAAATCTCATCCATGTCATCAAGAAAGCAGATGGTGTTTCATAACTAGATGATGTGTATTTTATAAATGCGTGCAGCTCGTGTGAGGTGAAATTATGCTAATTATGCTAATTTCAATCACCGTCATCCTTCATTTTTATTTTGAAAAATAATTATCTCATACGTCTTTCTGTTTCTTCGAAACTTCAAAATTAGTTTCCCCTCAGTTTTTACTGTTTACCTTGTTTTGTTTTAGAGAGAAAAACGGAGAAAGAACCTTAAAACTAATCTCAATAAATTTTGTTTACAAGCGGTTGCCGAATTTGCGACGCATTGCGCGAATCGCCATGGCGCGTTGCACCCGAGAAGCAAAGTTTGAAGCAGTACAACACCACTATATCAAAATATATCAATCTAATTTTTTGTTATGTTATACAAAATTTATCCCCCTTTAACATATGTAAAAATTTAACATCGTAGCCTGAAATTTCAGAAAGAAAATAGGATTTCCAATTTGCAAAAAGGAAAATTTCGCCGGCCTTCAAGCGCACCGGAAGCGCGGAAAGAGCGCTCGTGCCAGTCCTACTCCGCATCACACATTAAATGAAGAGCGGAGCGCTCGTTTCACCCCCCAAAAATTTATCTTCCCTGCTTGTGTCGAAGGAAAGCAGCTTCAATGATCGCGCTGGAAAGTGAGTGGTTCGATTTACCACACAATGTTTTTATTATTTTGGACAAGGCCAAAGCACTCCCTATTAGAATCTGAATAGGGAGTCAAACAGCGTGATTTACATGATAACGGGAGAAACACAATAAAGGGCGGGATCGGGAAACAAAGGGACAAAAACGTACGGGAGGCGGGAGAACGGGGTACGGGAGGCGGGAGATTGTGACCCCCCTGTCCCCTCCACTCTTTAAGTGTCTGTCTCTCTCAGTCAAGTCGCACTGGTGAGTGACCTTCTTACAGACCAAGGCGATGTACTTTTATCATCTTGTGTGAACCAGGAAGCCATCTTTGATTTAAGCATTACCACAAACAAGCCCATGATTAATGACGACGACGAATTTTATTAACATTTCAGAGCGACTTTTTCTGGGGACCGCGTGAAATCGAAAAATCGCGGCACATGATGGAAAAAAAAGCCTATTCTCATATTTTGTCCAGAGATAGCTTATAGTGAGTCAATAAGTGTGGTGTAATTTTTTTTTGTTGAAATACTTTTTTCTTTTCCAGAAAATTCTCAAAAACTGAAACGGGTGGCCACCGCCATAAAATGACCAAAATAAAAGCGACAAGTAAGGGTATAAGAAGTTTGCTCATCTAAGCGCAGAAGGAACTTAGGGTTTTTTAAATTCAAATATGTACGTAGGAGGTATTGACAAATGATTTAAACATAATAACAGGGTTATAACGGTTATTTTGAATTTCCGGCAAATTTTTGAAAATCGCTAATATTTCATTGTTGTAAATCCCATTTCGGAGCAGATTTTCAAGAAAACTTTTTCCCATGCGGCATAACTCAGAATGACTTGAAATTAATTTTCCTGTTCAGTGTAAATGGCCTTCTTTCCAATGATGCAAAAATTTATCTGGGGCTTTTATTCACTGCTAGGAAAAAGTCCGCTAAACTGAGGAAATCACGCATTTACTTGTCAACAAACGAAAGTAATCAAATTACGCTCTTTGTTATCAAAGCCAAAATTTCACACAAATCTTAGCTTTAAGCACTATTTTAGATCTAAAAGACATTATAGTAAGCTTACCTTGTAGAGCCAGGGGTGGAAAATTGGTTTTTCTCACTATTTTCGTTTCAAATTACCATCATAACGTGACCAAACGGCACGCATTCCTGGCGGCTTTCCAGTGAATATCGCATTACTCAACATTTTATACCATATTTGAGCTTTTACACGTTAATCCCCTTCACGTTGACTAGATTGAGCTAAAAAGGACAACAATGAGATTATTTAGAGTTGAAGTAGAGCGAATTTTGAACTCCAGAGTGACTGAATGTTCGCTAGCCAGTTGCAGCTCGTTTTTTTTTTTTTTTTTTTATGTTTGTCACGCAATGAGACACAGGACACCCAACAATGCTATCGTGTAACCCCAGTCATTACTTTTGGAATAAGAATTCTTTTCCTGAAAGTGTGAAAACCTTGCATTAAAAATAAAACAAGCCAATGCATCTGATATTTTCTTGGAAATCCGAATTCGAAATCGTATCTGTAACCTCGATGAACTTTTCGCAAAGCGTTCACGAGAGAGATCTGACGATGCCTTTTTGTCGTCACTGTTGACGAACTATGTGACGACACCGTGGAGAATTTTGTGATATCGGCGATTCGAGTAATGACGACCAATCCTAGCACTAGTGGGACATAAACAGTGAAAAAAGCGTGCAAGAGTTGAAAATTAAGCAGAGGTTGTCGTACTCAGTACGGCTTGGAAACTGATTTGCGTACATCGATTAATCAGGGTCGTCCGAAAGGGTGGAGGGGGTGGCCGGAGCCTCTAAAGTTTTGCTACGGAGCCCGGAAACCTAACATCATTTTACTTCGGACATTGGTTAGTTTAACAAGAAATAAGAACCATCCATGAATTCGCGAAATTGTTAGAGGGTAAGCAATGGTGAATCAAAGGCTCTAACAGTTAATAATATAAATTCCTACATGGTTCTCATTTTGCTTGGGGTCGAACAACAACAACAACAAAATTTCACTTCGAGTTTTCTAGCCGAGAATACTACGCACTACTGTTTCCAAAATGAAATCTTGCTCACTTAAAAAACAAAGGGAATGTCACAAAATTCAAAGCAACAAACACACGTTAGCAAAGCATTCGAATTAGCAGATAAATATAAATACCGGCAAATAACTTTGTTCTGACCAGTTTTGTCGGCAGAGGATACCCAAATCACTTTGACAGCGGCGATTGTCAGTCCTCAACTTGCGACTCGGGAGACGGCTAAAATTCAGGCTGATTGATAACAGTTAGAAACTACCACTGCACTACCACTGCCACTGCAACTAGAGCGATTTTCGTATGACCTTGAAAAAAGGTTTCGGTAAGTGTTCGTTCTTTGTTTCATCAGCCAATGGATGAAAAGATCAAAACATGGCCTCTTTGTTTTCCCGCCAAAGAAACCCTAATATGGAGAAGGCATTGTTCGATTGGCCAATCGTGTTGTAGTATGACGTCAAAGCGAAGTATCGGTTGATTTCTAGAAAGTTCTCGGGCATGAAGTTTTTTCACCAGAGCGTTCGCTTAACCAATGAAAAGCCAGACACGTTTGTCTTTCCGTTCGATAAACCAATCAAATCGCTCTATTTCCGTTCGTTCGTCATTTCTGTTTTGTTCGCGCGCTTTCATTTCAAGGTCATACGAAAATCGCTCTATTTACGGCGAATGTGAATCTTATCCACTAAAGTCCAAAGCGGCGAGCCCTTAGTAAGCTCTTCCTATCTACGGTCGCAAAGCCGTAAATAGATAACCGTTAAACCACATGGCAAACAATTTCAAGAGGTGGCTGTGTGAGGAAAGCTTGAACCCCCTCCCCCCTTTCTCGCGACTCATTTTAATATAGTTTGAATTTAGAAGCCTTCACTTATTACTGTCATTTGCATGGACCCTTGTTGTTGTTATTTTATGTTATTATTTCTTTTTACAAATATTATTTTATTATTTTATTTATTTTTTCATGAAAATTATTGTATTTTTTCATGTTCCGGGATGTTCCGGGTTCTGGATTTCATCGACGCCCAACTTGATGTGGGTGTGTTCCTTTCGGCCAATCCAAAAATAGTTTTTTTTTTTTATCTTAAAACGGAATTTGCGTTCCTGTAAACACAACAACGGACTAATCTAAATACATTTTTTTAATGCGGTGAATGGCTTTTTCAAAAAGGGTTTGCTAGATTTGAAATCCAACGGATCCAGATCCAGATTAACGAATTTGCGATCTGTCCCATTCACATAGGATTCGACACAGCGGCTCTCTCCTCCGCAGAGGCTCCCGCTGGTTATCCCGATAAAAATACAGTAGAACCCAGGTAACTCGAACTCTGAAGGGAAACGAAAAACGGTTGGAATTATCGGGGTGGTCAAGGGAAAGGAAATTTACTTCGAGTTAGTGGGGAATTCGAGTTATCCGAGTTCGAGTTATCGAGGTTCTACTGCGGGTAGCAATAATCGAAAAGAAAGTGCGCGGGGGACGATGGGAAGAGTGAAAAGGTGGAAAGAGGCATCTGCGGAGAAGAGACCCAGTGGTATTTCCAGCTGGACCATACCCAGATAAAGCCTCTTTCAAACATCAAACTAACAGTAGAAGAACGTAGCGTTCCTGATGTAGTAGAATCTGTTTATTAACCATATAATGGTACAAATTTCTAAATGATTAAATTAAATTAACAAGACAAATGAACTGGAACTCCTTTACAAATACGCATGTAAACAGGATAGGCGCTTAATCGAGTTTCATAAAAAAAAGGAAAAAAATAAAATAAAATAAAATAAATGTAACTTAAAGATGCAAAGACTTTCTTGATTCCTTAAGAGGCGTTCGAAGCAGCATTGGAGGTCTTCCATCCAGTTCAAGCCAGCTTCCAGGAACGCCGCAAGTCGGCTCGGCATAATACGAACGCGGTGTGCAAGCTGTACTGAGTACGGCAACCTATGCTTAATTTTCAACTCTTGCACGCTTTTTCACTGTTTATGCCCCACTAGCGCTAGGATCTGTCGTCACTACTCGAATCTCAGATTACAAACTTTTCCACGGTGTCATCTTAGTCAAACAGTCAAAAAAAAAAAAAAAAATCGTGAGACCGTCTTGTGAACGCTTTGCGAAAAGTTAATCAAGGTTACAGATCCGATTTCGAATTTTCCTTCCCAAGAAAATATCAGATGCATTACCTTTTTTATTGCAAGATTTTCAGACTTAGGTATTAAGGAAAATAATTCTTACCCCAATCTCCGAAGTAAAATAATGTTAGGGCTCCGGGCTCCGCAGAAAAACTTTAAGGGCTCCGGCCACTCTTGTTCCCATTCCCCCCTCCACCCCTTTGGGACGACCCTGATAAATCGATACGCAAATCAGTTCGCGGACGTGTCCAAGCTGTACTGAGAGCATAAATCTGATCCGGATGTTACTAAAACGGGGAACGGGGAACGGAATTAAAATAACTAGTAGTCAGCGGTATCCTCCATAAAAATCCAAAAAATGGCCGATCAAGAACCCGGTAAGATCGATCATGGAGGAGCGTCGAAACAACACTTAAGGTTGCTATTTCACTAATGAACTAATTATGCTCATGAGGTGCTTGAAATAATAAGGAGGTAATAATTTCATGACATTTTTCACCTTTTTGCGTTTTACTGAACAACAAAATATGCTCCAACAGCAGTTGAAAGAAGCTACAGTCGGGACAAAAACTCTCAAAGCACAGCCATATTTGGAACTCAAGCGAATCTATACTGTGTCTAACTCACAAAGCAATGAACTACTTTTGCTTGACGCGTTTCGTAGGGTTTTTGGCTTAAATACATGCTGAAAGATAACGTAGATCGAAGCAGTCAGGTGTATTTCCTCGACAGTAATAGTGTGGCAGTACTAGTGGAGCTCCTTCTTCCTAGCTGAATCGTTTTTTTCAGGCCGAAATTAAAACATGTTGGCGAGGAGATAAAACTGTGAGTCCAAAAATATTATATTTACAAACCTATGATGAGAAGTAAGTGCAAATTGTATTATGTGAAAAGATAAGATGGATCAGGTTATTTAATACTTCAATAAAAGGCAACTTTAAACATATTAACATGCAATGTGCCAGGAATATCAACCATACCTTGCTCTTAAAGATGACAGTTGTTTCAGAGCAAATGGCTATATGCTGTGGTTTTATTTTATTATAACCATGGTTGAAATTTTGCTTCCCTTTGTTTGGGGGTACGGTAATATGAAATTTGTAATTATGAGTTCAAAACAAACTGAAAGAAATTAAGATTCAAACTTAGGATAAAAGTGAACCACAACTGAGCTGCAATATTAAGTGTTGCAAGTGTACATGGGGAAGTACTTTGGTTGGTAGGTACTTTCTAAAGGCTAGCTGTTAAAATATGCATGGGAAGTATACTTCCTCTGTTTAGCCCTCTGGATGCCTCTTTTTTTCTAGGGGGAGTCCTTTAATGTTTTTGCAAAGGGGAGCTCCACGTCTCTTTAATGAACGTTATATTTACTGTGGAGAAAAACATTTGAAGCTCAGTGTAAAACTGAATGTGTCAGTGACTTAAACCAGTTAATATTGTCAAGCTGCTTTATCAGCTTAATTCAGTAATATTGCAACTTGCACCTACCATCAAGCATCACATCATCAATGTTGCAGAGGTTGGCAGCTTATTAGAAGGTGGTTGATAAGCCTTCAAGCAAGCTGTCTGTAGTTTTGGAAATAAAGAGTTCAAGGTCTCACACAAGTGATGGGAGGCAAAAGATTGGAGTGTGAATATGTTTTTCAGTAAACACGCGCAACTGTATGTGTATAGTGGCCACATTACACTTACTCAATGTTTCATGAACATATTGGGATTTTAAAAAAAGGGGATGGAAGCTTTTAAATGAATAAAAATTCATTTAATGAAGCACAGTATCAAAGAAATTAGAGAGAAGAATCAGACTACAGTAACAGTAGCCCAGAGGGGAGGAGGGGGGGGGGGGGTTCTCACTGAAGTTTTATACGAAGAGGCTCTGCCCCAGGGACCAACCCCTTACCCTTTGTATGTACCATTTTAGACAGAAAAGGTACCCCTTTTGTATACCCTGCAGTGACAAATGGTACCCCTTTCACATACCTAATTTTGAACGCTGCATCCCTTTTTGAGTGCTGTAAATACACCATCTTTACAATATGAATAAATCGCTAAAACAGGTTTTCTTGTCTCTCACATCCATAAAGTGCGCCTGTGACTGATCTCATTTTGATCCTTCAGCTGACTGAAATGACAGATGTCCCTTTCATATACTTCAACTATAAAAAAAGACCCTTCCCTTTCATGTACCTGAAGCCTGAAAAAGGTAACCTTTTCGGGGGGAGCCTCTCTGTTTAGGCCATTATAGTACCCCCTCCTGCACTGAGAACAGTACTTGATACAGTGATATTGTATGGTATGAGTTGCACCAAACGTTTTGTCCTCATGAAGAGGTACTTTGATTATTTTAAGATAATTTTCATTTTTCTTCAAAGAAAGGGAAGAGTTTGGGATCTCAGTCTTAGCGGGGGGTGGGGGAGGGGGGTGGTTCATTGAGGATCTGCAGTGAGTGAGAATCTTGCATTTAATGCAAGATCATTTACATTTAATGCAAAATCCAATGGTTTTGATTCAGGTAAGGATCGTCAGGGGTATTTTGCAGAAAGACAAATGGCCACTGTACGACTTTGAAGTTTACTGATTAGGGTGAGGAAAATGAGTGAATTCGGTTTCATTAGGGTCATTATACTGGTCTATACTGGGCGAACTGACCCGAAACAAATTGTTTGATCACAGAATAATAAAATGATATTATTTTATTTTCATGCTTGCAGTGTAGTAGATCTAATAATATTAAAAGCAGAACCAGATTGTTAAAGTAGTCTTAGTAATTATGTGATGACATGGTCAATAACATTTTTCAAAGCAGACATCTCTATCAAAGGAAATAGGAGAAGTCTGCACGCAAGCTACCTGGCTACTTTGATGTACGTTATCTATCATGGAAAAGTAATTCATTGCTTTGTGGGCTAGACTCAATATAGATTCGCTTGAGTTCCAAATAAGGCTGTACATGTGCTTTGAGAGTTTTTGTCCCGATTGGCTTCTTGTTGGAGCATATTTTGTTTCCTAAGGATAATTGTTTAGTAAAACGCAACGCAAAAAGGTGAAAAATGTCATTACCTCCGTATTCTTTCAAGCACCTCACGAGCATAATTAGTTCAAGTAAAATAGCGACGTTATTTAAGTTTGTTTCGACGGTTCTCTTTCACGATCATCGGCCATATTGGATTTTATGGAGGTTACCGCTGACTACTCGTTCCCAGACTTCCGTTCCCCGCTCCCCGTTCCTGGTTTTAGTAAAATCCATCTGATCCCCTCTCGTCGCTGTTTATGTCCCACTAGCGCTAGAATCTGTTGTCACTACTTGACTCGCCGATCACAAAATTCTCCACGGTGTCATCACAAAATTCGTCAAACAGTGAAGAAAAAAAGCATCGTCAGACCGTCTCGTGAACGATTTGCGAAACGTTCATCAAGATCCGATTACAGATCCGATTTCGACTTTGGCTTTCCAAGAAAATATCAGATGCTTTACATTTTTTTGCAAGATTTTCAAACTGTAAGCCAGTATATATATTCTTAAACGCGTTTGTGTATACGATAGCATTATTGGGATTCCTGTGTCTCATTGCGTGACAAACATCAAAACGAGCTGCAACCGGTTAGCGAACATTAAGTCACTCGGGAGTTCAAAATTCATTCTACTTCAACTCTAAATAATCTCATTGTCGTCCTTTTTAGCTGAATCTAGTCAACGTGTAGGGTATTAACGAGTAAAAGCTCAAATATGGTTAGAAATGTTCAGTAATGCAATGTTCACTGGAAAGCCACCAGGAATGTGTGCCGTTTGTTCACGTGGAGATGGCAATTTGAAACGAAAATAGTGAGAAAAACCAATTTTCCACCCCTGGCTCTGCAAGGTAAGCTTACTGTACTGTCTTTTGGATCTAAAATAGTGCTTAAAGCTAAGATTTGTGTGAAATCTTGGCTTTGATAACGAAGAGCGTAATTTGATAACTTTCGTTTGTTGACAAGTAAATGCGTGATTTCCTCAAACTAAGTTTAGCGGACTTTTTCCTAGCAGTGAATAAAAGTCCCAGATAAATTTTTGCATCATTGGAAAGAAGGCCATTTGCACTGAACAGGAAAATTAATTTCAAGTCATTCTGAGTTATACCGCATGGGAAAAAGTTTTCTTGAAAATCTGCTCCGAAATGGGATTTTACAACAATGAAATATTAGCGATTTTCAAAAATTTGCCGGAAATTCAAAATAACCGTTATAACCCTGTTATTAGGCTTAAATCATTTGTCAATACCTCCTAGGTACATATTTGAATTTAAAAAAACCCTAAGTTCTTTCTAAGCTTTTGAGGAGCAAACTTCTTGTACCCTTACTTGTCGATTTTATTTTGGTCATATTTTGGCGGTGGCCACCCGTTACAGTTTTTGAGAATTTTCTGGAAAAGAAAAAAGTATTTCAACAAAAAAATTACACCACATTAATTGACTCACTATAAGGTATCTCTGGACGAAATATGAGGATAGGCATTTTTTCCATCATGTGCCACCTCCCACTCGGTCTCCAGAAAAAGTCGCTCTTAATTTGCACTATTTTATCTAGGTCCAGTGAGTCTGACATTGCTGAGTTAATGTTGCTGGAAGTCCCACACGAGCGGGTTACTATCATGGAGGAACTGGGACGAGGCGCTTTTGGAAGAGTTTATAAGAGCGTGATGAGGGGGTTACCTGAAAATAATACATCCTCCAAACCCAAGGATCACAGTTTGGATTCGCATGAGGGACGTATTGTTGCTACAAAAGTCCTACCAGGTGAGTGAATTCAAAATATGGCAGAAAGATAACTTACTCTTTCAGCAAACGTTATTCAAGGAAGTGATTCTTATTAATAACAGGCAAGAGAGCCTCTCTTGTAACAGGTTTGAATTATTTAATCCAATAGATAGCAAACATTATATGATGGAAAACAGCATCTCAATGCCCCAGTCGGTAACAGTGTGATGTACCTCAGGGGCCCATTTTAGATTCTTAAATTTTGTTTTCTACTTATTTTAATGACCGCCCTGAATGTTTGCAATTTACCACACGCTTTGCAATGAATAAATCAATGTAGATATAAAAACCTTCAGTGAGATCAGAACATTGATAAGGTCAGTCGTGTTACAAGTGGTCTTAGACAGGCTCCGGAGATTATGTCACATTAAATGTACTAAAAAGTATATAGCGCTTAAATCGATGCCCGCGTTCAAGCGCAAACCGAGTTAGCACCTTTTAACAAAACTACACAGATATTAGAAATGCAAACCAGAGCAGGCTGCATAATCACTTCTCAGGGCTGTGACAAGATAACAGATTATCTCTTTAAACCAATTCAAAATGGTAGTGCATGCCTTCGTAATGTGTAGATTGGTCGTTCTCTTAATATGTGATCTTTCGAAATACGTTATTCACATGTTTCAGTCACTTGAGAACTTTATCTGATCGTATGTGGTTGTAAACATGACCACATTGCTGCAGCTTTACTTTGAGAACTACATTGGCTTCCCTTGGAGCATGAGTAGGGAATTTAATATTTATTATGTCCGAGCTATAATCATCATTTGTTTCACGCTTACAAGCCTGTTAGGAGTTTACGATCACAACCATGAACTTGTTAATTAGTGACACCCAGATCAAGGCTAAAATTTTATCGGGCGATCTTGCTTTTTCGTTTTCTGCCCCTAAACTTTGGAATGATTCTCCAGAGCACATACATTGTAAAATGGAGTTTGAATATTCGTTCCTCTAAGAACAATCTTAAAGCTCTAAAAACGTCTAAGCGTTATTTTTATTTCGTAGTTTCGTTTTAATTAACAATTTTTCTATTTTGTAATGTTACGAGTTACAGCTGTACTGCTTTCTAGTCATTTAAGTTGAAAACATTTATTGTAAAGCGCCTTAGAGCTTGATGATGGTAATGATGACGATAACGGTGAGCCGAAAACTCTTGATGAAACAAAACTACAAAAGCAGTGGGACGTGCCTGTCAATACAGATCGAGTCAATGAAAGTGAGCCAATTGGATAGATGCGTAAGGATTACAAATGTACACTCAAGGAAAGTCGTTTTAGTGGAGATGAAGTGCCCCTGGGTCGAGAATAGGGAAGCAATTAAAGAACACAAAACGTGGCGTCTAGAATGAAAGAAACAAGTTTCCGGACTAAAAGATCATCCAGTATTACATCATGTTACATGTAGCCTGCGTGGCAGGCGTTAAAAGGGGAAGGGGAAAGGGGGAATTTGGGCGCGCGAGGGAGAAAGGAAAGGAACGCCCAATCTCGTTCCCAGGTTCTCTCTCCTACCCGCCTCTCGCTCCTTAGGGACGGGTAGGAGAGAACCATGGGAACGAGGATGAGGAACGCCTGCAAGGACGCCATTGTTTTCTTTTTTTAGTAGGCGGGATGGCGAAAACAATGGCTTCCTTGCAGGGGTTTCCCTCCTCCCTCCTTCCTCGCGCGTGGTCTCGCGCCCTAATTCCCTTCCCATTCCCTTTTTGAACGCCTGCCACGCAAGCTATGTTACATGGCGTACTTGGTGATCACTAGATGAAGAGAACTAACAGTTTTTCTTTGAGACCTTGTTTTATCTGCGTCACTTAACTTACGGAACCAATTTTTAAACAACATATTTTTTTCTCAAGCAGAAATTAGGATCTGAGCTATTGACTGTGTTTTATTTTCATAGGCTAAATATACTTTCATTTTAATTAGTTCTTTTTTTCTTTACATCTGGTTTTAGTTGTTTAGTACTAACTGATATCGTGTAGCATTTACGTAGGTCACGGTTACTGGATTTTTTTTTTTTCAATGTCTTTCTTTTTCTTCAGAAAATGCCACGGAGGAGGACAAACGGCAATTAGTTCAGGAAATTGAGCTTATGAAGGAAGTCGGAACACACCGTAACATTGTGAGCATGCTCGGCTACTGGATCCAATCGCCTCCCATTATGTTAATCATGGAATATGTTCCAAAGGGAGATCTTCTTCACTGGCTCAGAAACAAAAGGCAACAGGTATCATTACCTTATAAGCTGTATCAAATAAAAATTTGCTGCCATCTGTTTTGCCTTTTGTTTAAAAAATACCTTCTCTCCATTCGCAATAGCGCTGCGCACAGGTATTATTTATAGAACTCAAACTCAGACAAACAAATTCCTCAGTTTTGTTTGTCTTTTTGTCATTAAAATGTCAAGTTTGTCTGACTTTTGTCACGCTCTGACGTCATTAGTATTCTGTGCTGTACTTTAATTTTCTAATGAGCATCCTGCTGCGTGTGTATGTTCTTTTTCTTACATTGTGTGGTCTCTTAAGGCAGAAGGAAAATACTCTGTCTCATCACACGTCTAAAAACCATCGTCTTCAATAAAAATAATAAGATGCTAAACGACTTGATGTGAACTTTTGTACGTGTTAACTATAATTTAAGTTCTCAAAGGCAGAGGTGCACTTAAAAATGTAGATATCAATGCAACCGGCTATTCGTATTTTTCCAAACGCGGTTTATACGGCCAGACTATTTAGATGTTATTCATGTATTCGGAAAACAAAGATCGGTAAATACACAAAACTTTGAGTTCAACACTGAGTTCACAAAGCCAAGCTTGCCCCGGTAGGATCAGTTAAGGTTTCCCGGAAACTGCCCACCTATCCCTTCCCAAAGCCACATTTTGCCCCAAGTGAGAAGGCAGTGTTAATGTTGTCTTAGGGGAGGGGCAGGTGGTCAAAAAAGAAAATAACCTTGACGTTCTGAGCGTTTCCCCCAGGGGGTACTCCTGTCCGATAGGATAAGGATCTCCATCCATGGTGTACGGAAGTGTCGTGACCAGTTTCATTTTAACCGGATGTGACTCTTTTAATCTTGCGTTAGTTTTACCTTTTAATTGATTGACATTTTGAAATCGGAGAAACGACAAGAAAAGAGAGTGTTGGAAAATTACTTTCTGTGATCGAACGGAAAAAGGCTTGTATCAGGAATTATTCAAAGTAAAAGGATTGTTTAAATGGTGATCTCAAAGGAGTGAATTGTTTGTACCCCACAAATTCGGTACAATGGTATCCCTGTTGTCCTTATTGGCGCAGTGTTGGCCGATGTGATCCTTGTATAGGGTACCGTTATTCTATCAGGTAAAATTCACTTGCGTTAATGCCCAGCACACGAGTATCTATCAAATCATAGATCTGTTAAAACTAAACTTTGCCCTTGAGCTGATTAGGAGCGCTATCTGTTTCCATTAATTCTTAAAAATTCTTCCTTGAACTGAGCCTCATTTTTCTTTTTTGGGTCTTTAATAGGATATTGGTTTTGGCTTGTCTCAACTATTCGAAATTTTTGAAAGTACAACCCTCCCCCTCCCCCCCCCCCCCTCCCCCCACGGAGGGAATTAACCTTTTCTAGTCAGAATGAATCACGGGATTACTAATAATGATGAAGCTACGCTATTATTTGAACATGGTAACTAGACAAGAATAGTTTACTTCAACGAACGCTTTTCATTCTGGTAATTTACTTTTTTTTTTCTCTCATTTTCTCATGTATTCACCATAGTTGAGCTCCGCCATTTGATAAACCGTCCTTAATTCAAGCTAACAAAGGACTTCCACTCAAAATGCCCGTCAGCTTATCGATCCACGATCTTTCAATGGTGGCAAGATGAATTATTCAAATCAACCGAGAATACCAGAGTTTTGCTTTTTACCCTCCGACCGACGTAGTAGAAAAGTTTCTTTTTAAAGAGTCTTTATAAAAAACCCTTCAAAATATTTTGGTGGAGACCAGGCCGCCCAGACGTAGTATGTGTCAATATACTATTATTCATATGGACGAAATGGGATGAGTCGTCGAAACTCCCATGAACTAAAGTAGTCCAAAAGTCAAAATATAACAAAACAGAGCTAAGATACCTTTAACTAAACGTCTCCTTGTTTTTCCTGGCCGGTTAACGTGGCATTTTGTTGAGTTTTGCAATCGTAGGTACTATCCACTAAAGAAGAATCAAAGGCTGGCTACAAAACAAACGAACCATCTCCACGAGCCTTCACGCGAAGCGCTATAAATTTGAGAATTAAATCGACGAATCCGCTCCAAATTGCCATCGGCTAATCTGCAGTTAACGTGTGCTCCGGCTTCTTACTCGCTGGCTCCACAAAACCCGTCGCAACTGCTTTGATATGGCCGCAAACTGCCAGGATTAATACGCGTCGTGAATAGCGACCGCGTCCGCGCGACAATGCAGCTAGGTCAATCAATCGAAAAATAATATTGAAGCCTTTAATTTTCAAAAAGACTCAGTTTTCCCTAGGATTACCGAACAGATCCGAATTTTATACTGTAGCTAAAAAAAGAAATGAGCGAGCGTGAAAAATTGAACAAGAGCACGTGCTTCATTTCCTTCGAAAACAGTGAAAACGTTTCACGTTGTAGTCATGCATGCGCAAAACAACGGCAAGGAAATGTACAAAAAAGTGTGCTGGGATTAGACCTATTGTTGTTTTCCACAGTTCTGGTCAAGGGCACCCAACGACTGTTTTCTGTAAAATATCTTTCCGGAGAAGCCAATTTTGCCTGACGACCGTTCCATTCATGTACAATTTTCGAAGCTCTTCTAATCATGCTAATAAATTCCCAGTACGAGTTTAATTTTCCACATTTTACTCTCCGGGTAAGGCTATTTTTCATAGATAAAAAGGAAACCTAAAATTTTCGGATTCAAAAATGTGATGAAAGAAGGAATCTGAAATTAAAAATTGTCTCCTTCGTAATACGTTAAATTGCATCTAAGCTTTTCGGGAAATAATTCTGAATTCCTAATTAAGTTCGAAAAGACTCAGGTTCCCCTACCATTGCCGAACAGATACAAATTTTATAGTGCCACTTAGAATGCATTTCTATAGAGCTAAAAGTACTTTATAAATTGCTAAAAAGGTGTGTTCTATGTATTTGAGGAAACCGTTGTTGGGTGCCCCTGTCTCGTTTCCTTCTCCGCTTAGCATTACAGGATTTTATCTTTAGTATGGGCAAACTATAAATATATCGGGAAACCTCTGTATTAGCGCCGCTTTTAGGAGATAGTAAAGTACTCTAGAGAGCCTTAAAAATGCTTTCAATGCATTTAGGGGGAAATCGTCGTTGGGTGCCCCTAAGTTTTGAAAATAATAATAATAAAAAGACTGATCGCGCACATCTTCCATTTAGCTGCATAGCCAAGGCCAGATTTTGCCTTTTTCTTAGGCGGAAAATCCTTGTCCTCCTTCACCAGTTTGGACAACATATTGTGGAGTAACTGCATAGTTCTGGAAAGAACAGTCTGTTTATTTAATTTTGGGAGCGGATTCGTCGATTATTCTCAAATTTGTAGCGCTTCGCGTGAAGGCTCGTGGAGATGGTTCGTTTGTTTTGTAGCCAGCCTACGATTGCAAACTCAACAAAGTGCCACTTTAACCGGGCAGGAAAGGCAAGGAGACGTACAGTTAAAGGTGTCTTAGCTTTTTTTTTTCTATATTTTGACTTTTGGACTACTTTAGTTCATGGGAGTTTCGACGACTCATCCCATTTTAAAAGTAGGTTGAGTTTGATCGTCCGGGTGAACGTAGTCCTGAATAAGACTGTTGTTGTTAACAGTGGCTGACGTTTCGACAACCTGTGCGGTAGTCATCTTCAGAGTCAAAGTGAGTTGTATCACGTCAGTTGATGGTATTATACTCTGGTTATTGATCTGATTGGTCAATTACGTCACGATGTTATTGGTCGTCCGTCAGTTAAGCCGTGATTTTATTGGCTATGAAGACTCGTAATCAGTAATTGGTGCGTTTCGATCCGTCTTTTGTCACAGTTAAACAGTCGTCTATTGTTAGTCAAATTGTCAGTTCTCCAGTCGTTCTCTCGTAGTTTTGCTTGATCTCGTCAATAAGTAGTTTGTACGGCGCTGGTAACTGTTGGCTACGATCCCATTTTGTCCATGTTAATATAAATATATTGAAACAGACTACGTCTGGGTGGCCTGTGGTGGAGATAATGATTGTCTGTCCCGAAAGGCCTGTACGAGATATGACGTCACAAGTGACATCAGGTCAAACTAAATATCAAGAAGCACTGCACGTCGCGTTTTTGGGACTGTGTATCTTGAAGTGCAATAGAAAATTGTAACGAAGCAGAAGAAAAGCTTGTTTCTATTGCAGTTTAATCCATTTGAATTTTCCGTGGACGATTTAAAGAAAGTTGGCCCATAAGGTATTCCCGGCTAGATTTTCAGTTTAACGCCGGTTAAGTAATCTTTCAATTCACGTGGATTCCTTTTAAATGGGTAAATGGGTAAAAATATTTCGGCTAACCAATTGATAGTGTTGAAATTGTCTCTGCTGACAAAACCGTTTCATGATCAGACGGAATTCATCTCAATATTTTTTTACAGCTTACAATGAAAACGAGTCTTGAAAATGATGTCGTTGAAAGGCTCAAGCCTCCTGTTCCTGAGAGGCCGAAATTGGTTTCCAGGAACCTCCAAACAAAAGATGCCCCGGATGAAAACCTGAAAGAGTGGAACAGGGAAAGAAATAATGAAGAAAGTGGAAAAGAAGGTGGTTATCATTGCAGGGAGACAAAGGAAATTAAAATCGACCTGGAAGACGATGAAAGAGGAGTTCTAATCAACCATGCGCTTCAATCTGAGATGGAACCTCATTGCTCAAACCTGGAAGACGAAGAAGACAAGGAAGAAGAAGAAAGTGACGATGTCAACACGCAACAAAAGGGGTCGGTTACGTCGGTGATGGTGGTACCTTCGATCAGTATTGCTCATTTCTCCAAAGAAAAAGAGCTCACTCTTGATGAGCCTTTAAGAAACGTCGAAGAAAAAATCACCATCGAGAAAGAAGAAGGCAGCTGTGAGGGCAAGGAAAATGATGAAGAAGACATTTCTGGGAAAGAAGTTCTATGTTATGCGTGGCAGATTGCTAAAGGGATGGTAAGAAATTTTTCGACTGAAGAATGCCTTGAACAATTTAGTCATCGTTTGCAAATCACAAAAACCTGCTTCTTCCCCATATTTAAAATACTTTACTACTAGTTTTTTCTGTGTCTGCAAGTATTATGCTATCAAGTCATGAGACGGCAGATTTTTCCAGCATTCAAATTGCTGTACCATAATAGGGCTAACTACTATCTTGCTGAATTCTTCGTGAAACAACACATCTAAAATTGAGCCGTGTGATTTTAAAGAAGGTCAAAAACGAGTTCTTTTATAGAGTGTTTTCACTCATGTGGCCAGCATCTATGTAAATTTATTGGAACAAAAGAGAGCGTTTACATAAGAAAAGAGTTCAACTCCCACAGGACTAGTTTGGGACACCAACATGGCCGCCGTTACATTGTTTTGGGACACCAATATGGCCGCCGTGACGTCATGTGAAAACACTCTATAGCCCGAGAAGCATAAAAAATCACATGGAGCCGTTGTGAAGGTACCTGTTGAAAAATCAGGTCTGTTCAGCCATATGACCGGAATAAGGCTAAACTATCAGTTATTTCATTTGAATCGTACAAGCCTGGCATTCAGGGATGTAGCCAGCTTTTCGACTAGTTGTAGACCTGGCTGACTTTCATTTCCACATATCCTGAAAATTGCACGCATGACCAGTACGCACTGACCTCACCAACACTTTGAGCTCTTAATGTAGGCCGATACACACGAGGGGTTTTGCTCCTGGAGCATGCGCCAGGGGCACGCTCCGGGAGCAAAGCTCCTCCATGTGTACCAACGATTTCATGGGTATACTTTCATCCTCGGGAGCAGAATTTCCACCCCGAAAAATGCTCCACGATATTTAACCGGTTAAATATTTTGGAGCAAGCTCCCGGCGCAAATTGACCGAACTTGAAAAAGCTCCCTCGTGTGTACTGACACGTGCAAAATGAGCCTGGAGCATGCCCCGGGAGCGAAACCCCTCGTGTGTATCGGCCTTTATGTTTTTTTTAGCCCACCCCAACCACGCATAATTTATTACATGCAGTAGAGTGATCAAACCAAAAATTTGAAGGCCCAGGCCTACAAGGGTATGAGCTGGCTACGCCCCTGACATTCACCGCAGAACAGGAAATAGAAAGAAAAAAGGAGAGGAAAAGAAAATAAGGGAAGTAGAGAAAAGAAAAGGCAATGGTTAGATTTGTTTTCGGGACTGGACGACTGAGCAGCAAGGACTAGATAAATACTCCCGTAATCGGAATCTTGGAAGGCACAATAAACGGTCTGCAAGTGAAACTGATGGCTGAAGCTAAGGGATTGCTTTTCGTAAACGGCCACCATGACGGTATACGTATTTGCTAGCTATTGTAAGCTCAATTGATATATCTGATGGCTCAGCTGTATATATTTGGCTTTTGGGTTTGGCAAATACTGACACCCTCCTTGATCCGCATAACTCTGCCTCATCCAATAAGTAACAATTAATGAATGAGGTTGAGTATCTGATGAAGAATTATGGAGATCGCGGAGGGTTTTTATCCGTCGAGGCGGATAACACCATTCGAGATCTCCATAATTCTTCATATGATACGAAAGCTGAATTCAATAATTGTTTTATTATTCATTCAAAATAATTCCTAGTTTAAAAACATGGCTAAAACATGCTTACCTCCATCGATCCATCGATTTTAAGTTCATCTTTGATAGTGCACGTTTAGGGTTGTTCAGCTCCGCAAATAATCTCCAAATAGCAGATGTCGCTCTTCGAGTTGTCTTCTTGCTGTTCTTGCCATGTTTTTAGCTATTTTTTTGCCTAGTTCTTACTCTTGAAACGAGTGAAATGTCTGCCGATTTTCAAGTTCACAACCAAAACAACTCAACCTCGTCCCCAAGTCTTCTCGGTTATCGGTGCATTAACCTGCAAGAACGCTGCATTTTTGACGTCATTCCCTCGCTAAACACAAAATTCTTCCAAATTTGGTCATCAGCAACTAGTAACTAGTTATGGTAAATTAAACGTGTGCTTTTAGCCAATCAGAACCGGGCAAATATTTTGAATGAATAATAATTGCTGTTTATTCATGCCTATGAAATGAACATTTTTAACAAAAAATCTAATCTCTAAATAAATAATGTTCACCAGGTATGCTGTTTTGGGTGACTTCGAAATAGAAATCAGCATTATAGTAAAAACCAACTGAATAGATTTTGTTTTTCTTTTTTCGGGCGTGCAGTCCAAGGAGGGCTTGATTCCACTCGATCACCTCAATTCTCCCTGAAAAACAGCATTAACTCAAGTGTCAACCGGTGTTAACGGGCTTTCTACCGGGGTTGAAAACTTAAAAACCTTGTTTTTCAGCCAATATTTATCCCTTCGAGTTTTCGAGGGTAAAATTGTATGGAAGTGATCTGAAGGGAAACAAAAATTACTTCGAGTTAGCGGGAGTTTATAGCTAGTTCTCGAGGGTTCGAGTTAACGAGGGTAAGATTACAGTAAATGTATGAAGGAATATAGGGGAAATCGATTTTGGTTCGAGTTAGCGAGGGTTCGAGTTATCGGGAGTAGATTGTAGTTCACTTAGCTTGTTCATCTTTAATGGTTTTTTGTGCTGAAAAGTCTACGTCGCGGGGATTTCTTGGCCAATTCCTTAATTTGTTTCTTCGTTTTCCAACAGCTGTGACGGAAATCCTCCCTCCATTCTTCATGAACAGACCGACGACACTTCCTCTCGCTTTCCGGATCGTTTGGCTGGCGCAGCTTGCAGTAACCCGTTCCAGGCTCTTAATAGTAGGGCTGTCGCGTAAGCGTAAGGCACCGGCAAAAATATAAAGACGTGATCTAGGAAAAAGTGGACGGTGGTGGGCTATCTTTGAGCTTGGTTGCTTTTCCGCCAAATTGTTAAATCGGGAGTTCGTTTACAACGATATCCCGATTAAACTGCTATCCCCCTGCCATATCGTAAAATCGAGGTTCTATTTTACTTTCATATTGACCAATCAAATGGAAATATGTGTTCATCTAAAGGTATCTGGTAAATAAAAATTGTTTGAGAATTAATTCTCATCATTTCTCTGCCAGGAATACTTGGCCAGCAAAGGATTCATTCATCGTGATCTGGCAGCCCGTAATATCCTACTTGGTGAGGACAGAGCGGTGAAGATTGCTGATTTTGGTTTGTTACGCCACGCAAATGAGAGTGAGATATACGAAGTTACGAGCGTAAACAAGCTACCAATGAAATGGATGGCACCTGAAGCGTTGGAAAGCGGCATTTTTACTTTCAAGACTGACGTGTAAGTATATGTTAATGAGGTCACAGTTAGGCCAAGCTTAGGCTTCCTGTGATGCAGTGTGACGTTGAGGTCTTAGATAACAGAGACCCTGCAATGTACTGTTTAAAACCCTCTGAAAAAAAAAAGAGCACAATTTTGATCAAGACACTGTCTATAGTAACGGTTATTACTTTACGTCTAAAGAAATACTCAAGTTTATGGAAAAGATAAGCCTGTTCCAGGCGTGAAACTTGAAAATAAGATATATAAATAGAAACTTTGAGCCGATGAAGTTAATCTGAGACCACCTTGTATCCTAGATTGCACACTCCGCATCCCGCATTCCATGCAGATACTAGATTCCGGATTTCAACTCAGTGTATTCCAGATTTCAAAAGGCCTAGATTCCAGAATTTCATAGTTAGCAGGATTCCGGATTCCAAAGTCCATGACTCGGAGCAAAAACTTCCTGGATTTCGCAATCCGGATTACCTTCCATGGGGAGAGATAAACAAAATTGATATTTCTATGAAATTTAATTCTTTCTATTTCTTTATCTGCTTCCTTTTATTGCAGATGGTCTTTTGGAGTTGTTTTGTGGGAACTAGCCACCATGGGTAAGCTGGTTTTATAAACCTTTGTATACTGATTCTGGTAGAATAATACTCTAGTCATTTTGCTATACCTGAGGGAATTGAATGGAATCCCTCAAGAAAGTAGTTAGGGAAAAGCTCACTGTTCAGTTTTAGGATAGCAGTCATGCACGGGAGAATCGAACCGCTTTATAAAAGAGACCATTCTGGCATAATGTCGTGATTGCTAAACAACTAGAAAAAAATAATAGGCTCATTTCCGCCGCTCTCTCAGCCGTCTTTACCAGGGAGGAGAGCAGGCTCATAATAATCCAGCCTATAAGTCAAACCCTTAAAAACAACTTCCCTTGATGTCACGTGTCACTTGGCGAGATGAATTCTCAGTAATGGTAAACTTGTACATTACGTTATTTTAAACCCTACTGGAGATTGGGAAATTGATAATACATAATGGTCATAATCATACGCGTGATTTCGCGCGCGAGTTCGATTTCAGATCAGCAGAATTCAGCAGAATGATTTCAGACTAAAATTACACGACACGAATTTAAATTATCACTTTATTACAGCCATTATGAAATGACAGAATGCAATCAGTACCAGCATTGATCTTGATTGGCTGTGGCACCAGACAAGGTTGCTACTCCCCCATACTCTTTAGCATATATACTGAAGCCATGCTAAAAGATGCTTTAAGAGCGGTGTGAATAAAGGTATTCGACTGGGAGGTCATCTCATTAAGACAGTGCGCTTTGCGGATGAGTAATCAAGCAACCTTAGCCAGTTCAGTAACTTATGATGGACAAAATGTAGGAAACCGCGGGAGAATATGGTATGAAGATCAATGTTAACAAGACTAAGGTGAAAAAAATCAGTAAGAGGCCTGGTCTTGAGGAATTCACGATCTTTCTTGAGGGTAAAAAATTAAGTCAAGAATCGCACCTTAACTACCTTAGGAGCCTTATCACACAGGACGGATCCTGTGAAAAAGAAATTATATGCTGACAAAAGCGTTCAGCCTTTTCCTGAGATTTATAAAGACTGTCATATTGAGTACTCATCTGCATGGAGCCCAATCATGGACCTTGAAGAAAGAGGACTTATATATGAAGGCGGGAGAGCTGTGAGATGTGGCTTTGGAGAAAGTTCTTTAACATTACTTGGTCTGGCAAGGTCTGCAACGGAGAAGTATTGAGGCGTGACGGTGAGGGTCATCATATCTGTTATCAACAGAAGACAGAGAGTCTGGCTTGGTCATACCCTACGACGTGGTGATCATGTCCCATTAGTTATCGAGGGAAGAATACCAGGAAAGAGGCCACCTGGAAGACTTCGAGAGGGAATACTGGATAGAGCCAGAAGGATGGCAGCTCTTACGTAGCGGTCAAGAGGTGTGCCTTAGATCGAGCCACTATGAGGAAGGACCTGCCTGTGGGCAGATCAAGTAGCCTGTTGAAAAGCGGAAACAAAAGGGCTTTTACATCTCATTTTGTATTCGAAACAGTAATGATGCGATATAAAGCAAAAAGGTGCGACGTGGTTTAGAACATAAATAACGCGATTTAGAACAGATGTCATATGGAGCAAAATATAGTGTGATTCGTGAATAAATCACACTGCTGAGAGCCAATCGGATTACAGGGATCACCAGCGATTTCAAAATAGAAAATTAGAAAAACCTGATAATCTTTGATAAGACAGCATTGATCTTTATTTTGTTATTTTAGGGGGTACTCCATATCCCAGGATAAGCCCTATGAGGCTATGCAGTTTACTTAAATCTGGATATCGGATGGAGAAACCCAACACGTGCAGCGATGAAATGTAAGTCAGAATAGAAGTAATAAATGACCTCCGAAAAGAGGGCACGATGAAGAAATACTTACATAGTCCTTCAAACAGTTTTTTTTCCTAAACTTGTGAGTCTTTTCCAAGGAGTGGAAACTTCAGCGCGCCTCTTTCCTTTACGTTGCCCCATTCTAAAAAGAGCCTATAGAACATAAGTGTCTTCAATAGTCAAAGTAAATGGAGACATATCTTTGTGTAGCGGTATTTTAAACTATATTTTCCTTTTTCAACAGATACAAATTGACGATGGACTGCTGGAAGGAGGATCCAAACCAACGACCCTCATTCGCTCAACTAATACCGATACTGGAAGAGATGATGACAGAAGATACCCCTTACTATTATTTCAGACTATTGGATCAGAACCAGCCATGTTACCGTGAGGCATCCGCCACTAACATCAGTAAAGCTAGTACTCTTGATACGAAGCTGTAATTTCTTTAGGGTCTCTAAGGTCTATGGTTTAATTTTTGTCAAAGCACCCTTTTTTTCTTTAGATTGTTATAGGGGTCTCGGGGGAAGGTGGGGGGGGGGGGGGAGGGGGGGCTCCAATATGAAAGCATAGGGGAATGCTCGACGGTCGACGGATAAGTAGATTAATAGTTGCAGTTCCACCGTCCGCAATACTAACAAACTATACACATAAACTGAACACTGTTGTTTTCATCTTCACTGTTTGCCAGTATTTATAACCGGTCTCCTCAGTTACGCTCACAAATGACTGCCAAAGTAGAACATTCCCTGACTCATTATGACAACGTCTTTTTCTATATAGATAATTCTTTACGCACAACCCTAAAGCTACGCACAAACGGACGCAACAACTTCCAAAAATGCAAAACCAAAGTGAGACAAATAACTGCAATGTCTACGTCTAAGAGAGACGAGCAACCCCTTCATTTTCATATGCGAGTTCCTTCGCCCAGCAAGGAATAGGACTGAGATGACGAGCACAACTGTTTAATGGGTTATTACACCACCTAATAACATTTAATTTCATTAAAGACATCGAAAAAATACTGAATAGCACTGGTAATATAATAATTGTAGGGACTAAAATCGGTTCATTCTCTATGAATGACTATTAAGTTGTTAGCAGTTCGGATTGCTTCTTTTACTTTTTTAGTCTGTCCGCACTATACTGGAAATAGATTTCCGTGTCGACATGAAAATGTATCCGGCATATGAACGACAACCGTATAGAACTGGAGCAATTCGTCCACACTCATCGAACATCGCACCAGAGCGACCGGTTGACCGAGAGGCCAGTTTGGCGTACTAAATCAGCGTCCTCTCTCCTGAAAATATGCTTTCATATTAGTGGGTCCCACCCCACGCTCGTTCCTACTCATCTTACTTGAAAACCTGTTCACACTGTGACGAAAAGTGGCAGAAACCTATTCAATATGTGATGATCCACTTTTCAAGATCAGAGGGGCGCAGTTTCGCTCCTTAACAGAAATATCTGGAAAATCACCATTCGTCTATATGAGCCGACAGAAGCAAAATCCGGTATTATTTTCCTGTCGGTGCAAGGGCTAGCTATCCGGTATAGTATGACTGATAATAGCCTTTAGAGTTCCTCAGGCGCCAGATAGTAAACCTACCACATAAATACGTGGCTACAATTCAATGACTCTCTATACACATGTCGTGTCATCGATCTTGGAGAAACGAACCATTGACTCAAAAAGGTGTGATCAGGAGTAAGGTGATAGAACGCACTTCGGTTGACCATAACAATATTGCCAGTAGAAGAAAAAAAGCCAAAGTATTGTAGAGACCTTTGCTGGTGTTGAATAATAAGAGTGTTTATAGTTTAGATTTTGGCGTTCTTTCAAATAGTGTTATTAGCAGATCAATCGGGAAACTCACGTGTGGGTTATGAAAAGTGAAGATTCGGATTATGAGGGTAGTTCGGAAAAAAAAAAAAAAAACAATTTCTGACCAATGGTGCCAATACAACAAGCAATGCAGGAACCTTTGTTACAATTTCTGTAGCTAAGGTCTGGTTTGGAATTGAAAGTTAGTATACATAACACACCATTCTTTAAAGACACATCAGGGTCAGCAACGGAAAGGAAGTTATCCACCTCGGCCTTCATCTGATTCCCCTCCTCGATCTGCATAATTTATATAATTCATTTTATTTAATGGATCGTACACCAGGAACAAAGTCAGCACCAGCAAGAACGTTTCAATGGATGTAGCAAGAACTTAATTTATACAACTACATTTATTCATTTAATGCATATTACATATTTACATAACAATAGTGCTTCATTTTATAATGATAATAATAAATTTTTGAATGGCAGGGGTAAAATAAAATATTGTAGGGGCTTCTGTATGAATGGAGTCACTTTGATATATCGTGCTATTATACAAATTCATAGCCAGGCAACAAACCAGAAGAAACGAAAGTCATCACTCTTCCTCTTGGTGTTCTTAGGACATGACGTCAATGGATATATCGACAGTGGCCTATTTCATAAACGAATGTCCAGCTTTTGTCAGTTTCTATATATTTGATGTCATTCTTTAAAATAAATTAAAGGCTTTTAAACTTTATCTGTGTTTGTGGTCATTTCTGAGTGATACGCTGAGAATCTCGAGAAAAGCAATCTCCTTGTTCCCCACAAGACAGGCTATTCAACCTAATGACTCAAATTAGAGGAAAAGCGAGACCATTATGTGGTATCTTTGTTTGCTAAAAGGTTAATTCGAATTACACAGGTGCTTGACCACATGTTGCAAAAGGCATAACAGGTTGAGTAAGATCACTGTTTGTTTTTATTTTTGTACCTGCTAACTAATAAATAACCAATTGTCTAGTCCGTGTATACAGCAACCCCTAAGGGCTTTTCCTCAGGAGGGCCATTTTGGATGGACCGGCACCAATATCACAAGGTACCTTGCATCTTGGACTGGAGACCAAACTGAGTTAGACAATTTGAACGCGAGTACAAAACGAGGGTTTTAAAAGAGCCGTCTTCTTGAGCTATACAGCTATTTTGAGAAAGGTTGTCGGATAAAGTGCGCGCGACAACCCCGAAAAGTATAGTGGGTGGTTTTGAGTTCACTGTTTTTCAAAGGAATTTAAAAGAATGGCAGGAGAGGCCATGGAAATGTGTCTGTGAGTGCTAAAGGAAAGTAACAAAAGTTGGTTTTGACAGCGACAGTGTCAGGAACAGAGTATTGCGCATATCCCATATTACCTTTCGGGATTGTCGCGTGCACATTTTTTCCGACAACCTTTCTCGAAAAAGCTGTATAAGAAAGGGCATAACAGACCTGTATTTACTATAAACACGTCAAACACCAACAAAATATATTGGAAGTTGGTGCCACCTGACCACAAAAATGCTTGTGGAAGTTGTGAAACTGTCGAACGCTTGACAAAATTCTTGAAAGAAGAAAACCTCTGACCACGACTCCTCAACCAACTAAAACGACCCATTCTATTTATTCTTCCTTTTCAATATGCATTAGGATAACAATATTCTTAGTAATATTCTATTTCACCATAACCGTAAGTGGAAAAACCTGACCACCATATTTTTGGCAAGACCGCAGCAGTCTTCATTGGGCAAATTACGTTTTTTTAAGTGAACGACAGAAATATGCGCCTTAAAATACAAACTTTTACAGAACTACTGTAAAAGCAACGATTTGCCAAGAAGAATAAAGCTGCGAGTGAATTTGGGAGCTCTCATCAAGTACTTCAACAAAATTGTATACCAATTATGAGCCTTTGGTTGTAAACCAATAAAGGTTTAATAGCCTTGACGGTTCTCCAGAAAGTATTTTTCCACCAAAACCCTCGAAAACCAAACGCATTCATACTCCAGTCATCCTTAAAAGCGGACTTTCAGTAGCGTGGAGTGAGGAAAGCGTGAGGTTCTCGAGGGACCTTAGTTATGCCAACTGAGAATCTAACACGCCATATTTCCCATATTTCACGGGACCAGGGAAAATGTTCTTTGCGGTGCCTTTCTTAGGGTAATAACAATCTGATGGGCGCTTCAACATCACGTCAAACTCGGACGAAAGGGTCGGTGCTGGTGCAGGTTTTTGCATTGATGCATTCTCTGGAACTAACTCCAGACTCTTTGCTCGGGATAAACCCGGATTGTTTGGTCTCGGCGAGCTTTTGCTTTCTTGGTTCAGTTCATTTCGTGCGGATATATTAGGATCACTATGAACAGTAGAGGGCTTTGACTGTTTCCATGGATTGTGAAGGCCACCAAAGAATCCACGAGCACTCGAGAAGAGCAGCCCAGCTGTACGACTGACAATACCCGCTGACCTAGGCGCGTCAGCACTATAATGACTTTCAGGGGAAGGCTCGGGTCCGTTGGACGTTTCATAGCAAGGACTATCAGGCAGAAGTTCAGGTGTACTGGACCCTTTACGCTTGCGATGACGTTTCTTCTTACTCTCACTGGTATTGAATGTGTTAGCCTACAGGAAATAGAGTACTACAGTTTGTAATCATTTTCATATTAAGAGTGTTTCGCAATAGTGAACGTTAGATTCTAAGACGAGGAAGAGATTTTCTCAATGGCAAGAAGTGCGTGCGCGTGAGTAACCATCATTTTGGCGGGAAAACGTGACAGCCGTGGTCATTCTATTGCGGGTTTTAGCGAGAATGTCATGGAGGCGGAAATAAGTTATCAAATTTTACAAGTTTTATCATTTTGCGATCGGGAGAGGGATCAAATTCCTCCAATAAAAATAACCGTTCTAACTTTTCCGGTGAAAAAAGTGCAATAAAACTTTCCGGGCTTATTATTTTCTGAGAAGAGAGGAAAAAAACCGCTGAGTCGTCCATGTTCACTAATCTTAAGGTCTCTAATAATTTTTAGAATTGCTCACTGCAAAAGAAATTCCAGCTTGATCAAACTGTTGCTATGTTTGTCGCGTGAGGAAGCAGCATGAAATCAGAGCGAATAGAACCCACTCACATCGCTCTTCGACCCTTTTCGTCTGTCGGGACATTTCCTAGCGATGGAGAGCGATGAGAAGCAGCTGTATTTGCGATGCAACAGTATACCCCCTATTCTTTCCCCTTCCGGAAATAAACAGAACTGGCAAATCATAATTCGTGTTAACTTTGGAAACCTTCTAGCGGACTAACATTTAACATTAATTTCAAACTTAGACAAATGAATTAAAGGATTAGCTTTCACCATTCAACGTCACAAGAGAATACTTTGAAAAAGGCTCCATGTCTAAATAAAAAAATAGTCACACGTTATTAAAGAGATTTCTGGAGATTTCTGTGTAGTAAACGGAGAATTCTCCGATCTTTGATGCCTAATAAACATCCTGATAAATACACTGCATTGTGTGAAAACAAAGCACGTTAATCCTACCTTGACTAATTTTGTGTCATGGTGATCTGTATCAGTGCCGCCTCCGATACTCTCTGGTTCCGCAATCTTGCCAAAACTAAAAAGAAGCTGTTCTTTTTCACTTAACCTAGGAATTAAAATAAAAACAAATAAATAACTAAAAAAATAAATACAACGTTTGGACCAAAGATAGATGTTTCATACTGTTTCAATAACTTGTAATGTAATAATAAAAATGAATAAATGAATGAACAAAATAAATTGCTCCGATATATACAAATAAAGGGTTCTGAAAACCTCTTGTTACATAAATGTGTTCTGAAGTATAATTGGTCATTTCCAAGTTACCCCACCCCTCTGTTCCAAAGCGAGGCTAAATGCAAAGCTATTGATATGAAAATTATTTTTATTGTCATGCACATAAAACTCATTTTCACGAAAAAAAAAAAATGGCACTTAGCCTAGTTTTGAAAACGAGAGTTTTTGGAACTCAGAAATGGCATACTAAAAAGTGATCGGAGTCGATATTTTTAAATACTAAGCCAAATGTAAGGAGGTATGTGGGGAGAATGTTGATGTTGATATCAAGCTGATAAAATGCCAGATGAATATTCCTAGTGTGCGAACGTAGTACTCACCTTCCGTCAAGACAGCGGCTTTGCTGCGCTTGCTATCTTCAATTGCAAGTCGAGGGGGGCCATGACCGTTCATAAAGTGCACTGACCTCCCGGGTGAGTTAAAAGTCACCTGATTATTGTTTCTCTTTGCAAACAGAATAAACAGAAGAAGAATTAAGACTACTTCAATGCAAAGACCGATAACATGGCGCTCCATCACTTCCTTATTGAGTGGATCCATACGGGCTTTCATATCAGCAACTGCGTTGGTCAGGTTATCTAGCTTCGATTGCAGTTTAGTGATCTGTTCTTTTTGGTTGTTTATCTGTAGAAGGAATGAGTAAAGTTCACATTTAAAAAGAAGTAACAATGGCTCGATTAATATGTGCATGTAAACAAGGCATTTGCGTGGGAAATCGTCTACATTGTAGAACGTATACCAAACGCGGCGCTTGATGGAACGTGGCGAACCCCATCAAACGTAAATGGTTTCGCTAAAGGTTCTACCATCGTTAGACCAGTGTTGAAGTTATCTTCAAGTGATAGGCCAATAGAGAGCATCTGGGTGGGAGTAAGTTTGAAACTTCCAGAGCAGTTAATTCATCCAGCTGGAGCTTGTTCCCTAGTTTTAATTCGTTGAGCACTTGAGATTGTTGACAAGGAGCACGCTCAGTCGAACCCGTGTGTTGCAAAGTAGGGTATTCACGCCATATTATTATTGTACTAATCTCGTCCAATCTCAAACGGATAATTTTTCAGAGGATGATAAACAAAATGCCTGTGAACGTTCATTTTGCAAACTGAGGGGTAGAAAATGCAAGGAAGAGTAAAAACCCACTAATAAGAACCTACATTATTTGAGGTCTGGCAAGAAAGGCTCTTTTATTTTGGGGTAGTTATTAGCAATTTAGGCTAAGTAGGTTCTTTATTAGGTTCTACATTTCTATGAAGGAGAAATAGTTGTTGACTACCAGAAAAATAAAGAAACTCGAGAGTTTGGTCCTAAATTATACAGTGTTCATTCACAACTACGTTGCAAACCTTTATGCAAGGATGCAAGGTTCATTGAGACAATTGCAATCTGTACTTTTTGTAAACTCTTTTTCATTGCAGGAATTGCAGTAATACTACTATCTTTACACGTTGGTGTGAGTATCTTCTTGTAATATCAGTTGGCAATCTCGAAGTCAAACTCCTTGGTCAAAATGTTTATCTTTACAGTATTTACCAGTAAGACATATACAAGAACCTGCTTGATTTTGCTTGGCTAAACAGGTTCTTATATTTTTGGGTATTAAAATTGCCAAATTTCTACGAGCAGGTTCTTAATCCACTGGTTCTTATCAGAGGGTGTTTACCGTATTTGTGAAGGTTGAACTTCCTCAGATTACTGTTAAGCTAAGAACATGTTGTGTAGGCAACACTCGCTTCGACAACGATCAGAGTTACTGATTGCTTCATAATTCTCACCACCTTTTCCCAGCACTAAGAATTATACAGGTTATACATACAATAGTTTCTGCCTTCTTGGTAGCATTGGTCAACAGGGAAACTTTCTTATCTGAGTTCTTCTGTAATCCTTCCATTGACTTACGATATCTGTGACCGGAAATAAGGCAACTCCTGTTAGCGTCATAAAGCATCAACTTTGTTTCTCTTGATTAGACAAAAAACCAAACAAACACAACGTGCATTCTAACAAGAAAAGGAGGCACAGTTTGCAGTTCTGAAGGTTTGAACCCTTTTTAACTTCTCCCCCCAGAGAAAAAAAAAGAAGGCAAGGGAGGGAAATCTTCGCAATGACCTTAAACATAAGCCTGAATTTCAGACAACTACTTCGAGTCGTTTTTACTCCATCAGTAACGTCTGAATTTCAGGCTGCATAAACATAACTTCCTTGAGGAAGGAACTAAAAGAGACGAACCTATGGGATTGTCCCTAGCACCGTCTGTGAGCACTCTAAACTACTTTCATTTCACTCTGGTCATGTACTACAGTACAACGCTTTTAAAGCTCAGCTACAACTGTGGTCTAAACCGGTTGATACAAATTGAAAAAGCCCTATTTTTCCTGTCATTCGGACTAAAATGAAACCCCTCGCTTAAATGAATAATAATAATAATAAATGACTTTGTTAGATGTTTAGAGGAGATGGTAATATGGCGCGTAATTCTAAAAATTAATAGATGGAACCGTCTTAAGACTTTTGTCCATCAGGTTGTACATGTAGCATTAGCCTGAGACCAGGCTCCGTAGCAGAGAAAAAGGCAAAAAACGGGGCGAAACAGCAAAAAAAAAAAAACAACAACAACAACAACAACAAAAGAAAATATAAAAAACAAAAACAAAGACTACAACTACAACAAAAACCGTGGACTGGTGTGTTGGAAAGGGCGCCAGAAAAAAAGGATTCCCGTCCCCAGCTTCCCTCTTTTTTCGTCATTTCCGCCCCTTCATTCGCTGATTTTTTTTCGCCTTTTCCCTTTTGCGGGCGGAGCTTGGGCCCACACAAATAAAGATTTAAAGAGAACATGGTGCTGTAACCAGTCGTATCAACAAGAGATGGAAGAGATTTTGTAAAAGTTACCTCTGATGCAGCTGTTCCATATAAAGGGTACTCATGTTCAAATTCTGTTCCATAACCTTGATCTTGTTACTAAGACGAACAAATATGGACTCTTTCTGCCCTCCTGTCCCGACCCCTGACGATACTCCAGCTGAAGAAGAAACAGCCGCTTGTTGAGCTTTGCTGAGGATTGAAGTATCAAGAGTAGGTTCTGCTGACGATGCTGCAGTTGAAAACTCGTGGCTAGGCAAGCTCGTGTCCTCAGTAACAGGAGGAACTGGCAATGGAAGAACAGGGTCTGACGTGTCAGTAATGTCAATACTAGGAGGAGCGGTAGGCGGGATAACTGGATCATCCACATTTTCAGATTCCAACATTTTGGACGACGATTTTGTGCTCTCAATACCCGGCTCCTGGTTGTCCAAGTCTGGTTTCAATCCTTCGTCTTCTGTTCTAATTGGCTCTAAATTTATGCTTGAAAAATCAGTTGCCTTGGTTGATTCTGACGCTTCAATGGCACTTTGTAAAGGTTCTTTTTCTAAATGCATCTCTTCAGGCAGTTGAGCAGTACCCTCTCGTCCATCTTTGTCAGTGAGTTTTGTCTCCAAGACGTCAATATCAGGAGAAGACTGCGACATCATGTGAATTGAATTTGGCCCTTGGCATTCCGATGGTGTAGCTTCTTTGCCCTTGCTATCGTTTAATTCATCAGTAACAGTTACGTTGTCTTCTATTTTCTTTTCACCTTTGGAACTTATATCCTTCGCATTCAAAGGCAATGGCTGCTGAGAAGTGCCTTTTGTTACAGAGGGTGCCTGTTCACTTCCTAACACAGTTGACGGTCTGTCAGGAATGCTTTGTACAGGTTGTTTATTTAACTCCTGCTGATCGTGTAACCTGGGTTCACCTTGTGGAAAATCAACAAAAGAATCCCCAATTACTGGCACTTCAGAACTTTTAAGTAACACAGACGAAAAAACCGACAGGGTGGCATTTAAAGGTAAGGACGTAACAAGTGACCCTTCTGCTAATGATGGGGTTTTGTCATCAGTTTCCCTCTTCTTCTCATGCTCTGACACGAAAATGTTTAGTGACTCGCTAGGCTTCAAAACTCCGGGAGAAGGGTCAACGTATTCTGAAACTCCCGATGCACGTGAGCTGGTAACTTCACTTGATATTTTCACAATGCTGGAAGACGTTTCAGGAATGATAACAGAGAATTCTTGGTCTGCAATATCCAATTCAGCACTCTTCTCTTCTGAATTATCAACAGTAGACGGCTCTCCAACCTGTTCTGCAGGAACGTTCTCTTGGTCTCGACTTTCTTTCTTTTCATAGGATTCACCTTCTTCACCTTTTTCCTCAGTTAAAATCGAATTTCGCTTGTAATCGCCACTCGTGGCTAAATTCATCGACACTGTAAAGTTTTCATTCTTTGAAAAGAGTATTCGCCCCACAAAACACCCCACGTTGTAATGCCCTAATACCTTAGCAAACAACTGGCATGCTGACGGAGCAGGGCTGCATGTACGAGTCTCTCCCTCGTTATCTTCTTTGGTGCAAGGTGGACTATCTTCATGGCTTATATTACCAGACACACATTTTCCTTGTGAAGTATTATTGTCACGACTGTGACCTTGCTTTACTATACAAGTATCGTCACTTGTCACTTGCGAGTTTTCGTTGAGCTCCTCATGACCAACAAGAGTGACAATTTTGCCCTTGCTTTCACCTTGAGATTCCTTCTCAAAAGCAGTCTTTTTAATGTCTGGGGCGCCGAGTTTACGATCATCTCCTTCCTTATCTTGCTTGTTATCACGCCCATTTCCAGTGAATTTCTTGACCAGATTAAAAACCGTATCAGCTGCTCTCTCCAGCAGATTTTGCTCCTTGGGTTGTTCTTCAACTTTGGCACTAGGATCACGAAGTAACACTGGCACATCACTGTCACTGTCGCTGTTATCATTCTCTTCCTGTCCATCGGTTTCATGGTCTTCCAGTTCTTCCATCATGCTGCTTCCATTGTATTTTCACTCAACGCAGATTATATCGATGCTTTTAAATGAAGTCGATATCTGACGACAAAATAAAGATCAGTCTCTAGTCATTGTGCCTTCTGAAAGATGTGCCTTCATGGGCATGAAGAATTCCTAACGCTTTCTCATCAAAATTATTTTTACCTTTTGTAAGAGTACTTGTGCAACCCAGGAATGGTCTCTTGTGAAAACTCACCTTATAATAAGAATCTTGTGAACCATTTGTAAACACAGAATCGTAGCGTAGTTTGTCCTAAAATGAAAAAAAATGTTTAAGGTTATTTGCCTACGTAAATTGCACAGTCATGCCGTTTCTGGTAATTCTGCTTTTTGCCATATGAATTCTCTGTTTATTTTCTATGCACAAACTCTTTTTCCGAGTAGTTACATGTAGCTCAACTCAAATGGACTCTTCAAGTAGCTTGAAGGCTATTCTTTTAACTAAGCAATCGACGTTGCCATTTATTTCACAAATATAACTAATTGCGAGCGACAAAAGGAGCTTCAGGTTGTTACTACGCATGCGTCGCAAGAGTGTAGCCAGCATTCGTTTGGACTTCCCCTAATAATTAATGGAATGCACAGAACGGAATTTGATCACGCTCGTTTGGACCTTCTATCACTTGTAATATGATCAGACGTGTTTTGAACATCCATCACGTGAAACTTGCGCAAAGCATAGCGTTGAAGCAAAAGCGTTTTGACCTTCAATCCTGTCGCCCGCACTACGTAACGTTTGATTATTACCAGTCTAATAGTTTAGTAACCGTGGTTACATATTAGTCTGCACTTCTCATCAAAAGATAGTAAAATGTTAAGGTAGCACGTAACCACCCCTAGCGTTCAGTGGAACTTTTTAACAAC
This sequence comes from Porites divaricata, assembly GCA_038088405.1. Lineage (NCBI taxonomy): Eukaryota > Metazoa > Cnidaria > Anthozoa > Scleractinia > Poritidae > Porites > Porites divaricata. Next base: position 25,853,492 of record JBBMOI010000003.1, on the reverse strand, counting down.
AAGTTACTATGTTCACTTGATATAACGACATACAATTACAATCGATTAGAATGGACCAGCCCCCCCCCCCCCCCCCCCACCTCCTCCTGGAAAGGACCAAAGGATACAATTTAAGAAAGAGAAACCTTTTTGTTGCTTAATGTAAGCCCCCGCCGGGAGCGAGGAATTTTTCCATTATTTGATGGGCAAGAGAGCCACAGTATCGGGGAGTGGATCGGAGCAGTTTCCACCGAGGTGGAATGGGTCAAGAATCTCAAATCCAACAAAATAGCGGCTTCTTACTATGAAAAGAAGGTAAGAATCCTTTTGATTTACAATATGCCGTCTTGTGAAACTTTGGAATGTTGAAGTTCCATTTTAATAAGTTAGAAGCATTTACATTGTACTATGTAATAAGGCCCAAATTGTTCAAAACGTGGATAACGCCACTGGATAGATCTCTAGCCAATAGAGCCTTCCACGGTTTTAATTTGACATGGAGCAGTTAGGGAAAATCCGTCAAGAACACTGAAAAGCGCGCCTTGAAATTAGCACAATTGCCAAGTTTGAAAGTGATACGTCTCAAGCGTGCGAAGAGTATAGCTCTGCAAAGTCGCGAAAATTTACAGACCTTTGCCCCCCACCGTAAAATCGTCTGTAAAATCTCGCGATTTTGAGGAGTTATATCTTCGTTATTTAAAGGCGCCACTTTTTCCAGTAGAGTTGACGAATTTTTCCTAACTTGTCCATGACAAAAGTTGAAAAAAAAAAAAAAAAAAACGTGGAAAGGTCTGTTAATAACGCAATACTTATGCAACGGATTGTACTTTATTAATCGGTTACACTCTGATCCAACATTTGAACAAACGAGGCCTGACTGACCATTGTAAAGAAATGGTGTCGTGATTTGGCAGTGGATAAGGTTATAATTAATACAGAGCAATGGTTGTAAAGCCCATCACACTTCTTTGTTATATGTTTTTGTTAGCTTTTTTGGACTTGACCGTGCTCAACTAAGGTACAATAGCATTCCTATCGTTTTGAACTTACTGACCAATAGAAACATGACATTAATTTCGGCTTTCGTAACCAGTCTTCTCTCCTAACTATGGTCTCATAGACTAGATAGGAAAAGAAGAAAGACGTTTATCTCTTGATTACAGTAAATATTACTTGCAATTAGCGGGGTATCAGCTAAAGTTTGCCTGCATGAACATTTGACTGTATGAAATCAGAGACTGCCAAGGCGGTTTTTAAAAAATAGATTAAAGGGGCCGTGTCACGGCTGTTTATTCATTTTGTTTTGATATTGCCAAGTACACGTTTTTATTGTATTTGCTGTGTTTTTTATACCGTTTTTTAACGTTTTGAGCTGTTATTTTTTATGTTTCTCTCAATTGGTGGCAGTTCCTACTGTTTAAATTTCGTGACGCAGCTTCTTTAAACCATTTACATCAGAGGCACATAACCAGAAGCATAATATACGCTTCTGTTTCCATATATAGCCTGTCTACCACCTGGCACGGGGGTACATTGGCTGGTGAGCGCATTATTCAGAATAGAGCCGAAACTTAAGAGGCTAAAGATACTCTGATGGAACTTTCCTGGTGTGGCAAGTGATTATCCGCAGGACATTGGATATACCTTAATGTAAGTATCCCCTAGGTAATAAAAACCCTCATATCAATGAACAAAGCTAGTCTGAAATGTCACAAGTCTCTACCCCCTAACCCGTGGGGGGGGGGGGGGGGCGAAGGAGAGAGATGAGAGGAGATGGACGTCGCGCCCCCACGGGTTAGGGGGTGGAGATGTATTCCATTTCAGACCAGGAACAACGTCTCATTTATATAAAACGAACTACTGCTAGACAAAAAAATTATTTCGATTACAACCACTTTCCTACAAGGAATATATGTATTTAGTATAATTACATCGATGACTATCGAAAATAGAGCGCTGTGATTGGCTAGAAGTTTCGCACTATCCCGCGATAATCACCGCGCGGTGATTATAGCATTGAAGGCTAGCAGTTTTCAAAATGGCAGCCAGATTTTTTGATGTTTCGGGGTCGGAAATTGATCAATAATTTTATTTTCTCGAATAATCATCAATGTAATTATACTAAAACAATTAGTCGCCTCAGGCGACGTGAATATTGGCGAATAGTCACCTCGACTTCGTCTCGGTGACTATTCGCCGATATTCACGTCGCCTTCGGCGACTAATTGTTAAATATTTGTTGGCTGGGCAATTTATTTTTTTGGGGGTGTCCTGAGCAACGTTTTAGCTACACCTGAGTATCAGGCTTTCCTTAACCCTTAAACTCCCTAGATCTGACTAGTAATTCTCCTTTCTGGCTGCTATACATGTTATTGAATGTAAAATAAGAGAATTTGTGGTTATAGCAATATGGCTGGTAAATTTGCCTATTCTCACTATTTATCTTTTGGAAAAGGTATTGGATATTTTAAGGAGAAATTACATACCAATCACTTCTGGGAGTTAAAGGGTTAAAGGTCAGGGGAAAGGAATTTTGAAAGGAGGAAAGTGGGGAGAGAAAGAGGAGAGGAAGGGGGGGGGGGGGGGGGGTGGGGTTTGGTGTTTCCGTCCCTTCACTCTCTCCCTCCTTTCAATTCTCTCCTCCTCTAGTTCCCCAGAAGCACCTGTTGCTCAGGCCACTAGCGGATAGAGTTGCCCGTGGTAATTTGTTGTAATTTCCAATATGGAATTGATACCACAGAGGAACTGTCATGTTATAATGACGTCTTATTGAAAGGAGTGGATACTGTGCTCTGAAACACTTAATTAGGCCTTGTTAATACGTGCGACGCATGTGCAAACGCAAATGCAAAAGAGGTTCGCACGTCGGGCCGTACGCAGTTTCGTCAGCCCAGGTCTTCACCACTGAGCCGTGATGGCATGCGTTTCTGTTGCCCCCGTTAACGGTTTGAAATCCGATCGCAAGTGCAAATGTAAGTGAAAGAAAATGGAATTTTTTAAATTTCTTGCGTCGTTTGCCTTATCATTAAGGTGAGTTCAAACGTGTACTGCATTTCTTTGCGTTGAACGTTTGCGTTTGCATGTGCGTCGCACGTTTCACACATTTTTTTCTTACTTTTAACAACTTTTTATCAAATTTAAGGAATTTACTTGCACAATCACCATAGGCCTAGTCATAAAATGATTATAGAAAAGGTTGTAATGATTTTTCTTTTTGTTTTATCATATTACTGATTTAAAACGGAATGCTCTTAGTGCGCGTGCGCGGTTCTCAATACAGACCGCCAACTCGTCCGAAATCTTTATACTCATAGCTGGAATATCTGCTTGGATATTCCTCAAATACTGTAGAAAATTGATCCGCTCTAGAATACCGGCTGCACGTTTCATTTTTGGGCTCTTGGAATTCTTTATATGAGAGCTTTCTTTCGGTATCACTATCATCGCTCGTGCGGTGTCTGTTATCAAAGCCTGTGCTATACTTGTTGTCATATCTGTAGTCTTGGTAACGGGGTGAAGTACTTCCAGCCACGTGACTTCTTCCATCATGCTTGGTGTCCAGGAGTCTTGATGACGAGTTATATGACGTACCAAGTATCTTCTCGTCTCTGTACAAGCCGCCTATGAGGTCTTGAAGAGCTGATTTCTGATGTTGAAGTTGTTCATTCTGCAGGTGAGAGACTTTCTGCCCTTCCTCGAGGGCCTGTATACTCTTTTTTAGGCTGTTATTCCTGGAGTGTAATTCCTGGACCATTTCTTCGGAGATGCCAGTCATACTCGTCACATCCTGCATCTATGCAAGCAAAACCAAATTTTAAATAATTCAAAATTTTAACTTGGCTTCAAGGCTGATGAGTGAAGACAAAAGAAAGGCATCGAGATGCGGGGTTTCATATCGGAGAAGCCCTCTGAACCAAGTATGAATTTTCTTTGATTCATAAACTGGTGTATTAGCGGAAATGACCGAAGCACAACGTGCGCTTTAGAAAACTGGGTACTAAAAAGGAATTAAGAAAAAAATTAAGCAAAGGAGTGATTTTTTAAAATATTGATAAACCTAGCCGAGATTTGTACTCAGTATGAGTACAAGTAAATTTTGAAAGTTATTTATGTTAATTCCTGCAAGGTTTATCAATAGAAACTCCATGGTTCAATCGCCAAAACCCAATCCTATCCTGCATGACGAGCAAGCTTTCCATTTCGAGCCGTGAGCGAAGCGAACCGCTTGATATCCACTCAACGCTTTGGCATCTCCTTTTGTGCCTTTCGTTCGTGACTCTCGGCGATATCCCTCAAATGGAAAGCTTGCTCGTGGGCCAATCGGAGAAAAACGCACATTTGGGTCACCCGTGAAATGAGAGTTTTATGAAAGGCTATCTTCTTAAGGATATATATTTAAGGATTTTTGGTTTCCAAAATCACTTAACATGATTGTTTCACTGAATTTCCAGCACTTCAAGAGAAATGTGATTTGGGTGTGACTTGAAGACTTATGCGCGTCTCCGTTCGGTTGAATTGCTCGTGCATTTTTGCGAACGTCATGAGTGTAAACTGTGCCTGAGAGAAAAGTATGGAGAGTTGACGAGTTGATCTATGAGCTGTGCATTCTTGTGTACCGTTTATGGTAGTATAATGGGACGTTAGAAGCATTTATCTTAATTTCTTCAACATGTTCTTTATGCGGTATCACTCGTAGGGAACACAGTTTGATCAACAAAAGAAAACTAAGCCCCTTCTATTCATTGAAAAAAGACTGCCAACAATGACGAATCTTTATTTGATTGTCAGAATTTGTCGATTTTTACAAGGCGACAAAAGAGGACTTTTATACGGGCCTTTTAATATTGTAACTTACTTTTAAGTGAGAGAAAAATCTCTTGTTTTTACTTTACGAAAAAGCGGAAGCTAGAACATTCAATTAAGCAAAATTTCTGCTTTTGTTTACTAAAACAAACCTGAGTTACAAACTGCAACTTTACAAACCTTTTACGAGTCAAAATTGTTCTCTCATGTTAAAAGCTAGTAACTAAGAACAACGTTTTCTAGATTAAAACAATTTTGATTGGGGATTCTTTGTTTCAGACCGTTTACTTGTGAGAAGCCCGTGCAGTAATACAAATCAACGGATGAATCGAGCCGGATGAAGGTATGATTTATACTATAACTTCTAACTACTATAACTTCTCAGTGTTTAGATTTATAGCGTATTCAAAGGTAGCATATATACATAAAAGGCGAGAAAAGGCAAGCACGAAACGAGCGAGGAGCGCCAGACACGAGACACGCGCGACGGGAAATGACCTTCCGGCTCGAAATGCAGCAACAGACCGTCATTAAAAATCATGTCTAAACTCCTTGCAAATCCACAAATGGTCTGGGCTTCGTTTAAAACTGCACTAATTTCACAACATTTTAGGAAGAACCACCCCCAATGCGAGCAAGAGGTATTCGTATCAGGGAATTAACATAAAACAATATACTTATTGCACTGTATGTTACACTTGCTTAAGCGTATCATATATCACTTCATTTTACTTCACTTATACTTTAATGTGCTACCTCAAACGATATGTAATGCACAGCGCGTCACATCATATGGTAAGAAGCCCCAGTCTTTTTACCATCCATGATTAAAACTTGATGGAGACCTAATGTTGCATTTCTCACCATGCACGTACCTTTTCATTTAAATGTTTGACGTATTCACTCATCGCTTCTCGTGCTATTTGTAGCTTCATCTGCAATTCTTTCTTCTCGACTTCCAGTTTGGTCACACGTGCTTCGACCTCATTGGTTAATCTATAGGACACGTGACCAAAACTTCTGTCTCCATACTGGGTTTTCACAATATCACCAATGGCGAAAATTTCTTTTTCGATCCTTCTCAGCGCTGCAGAGTCCAGCTTGTCTTGAGATCCCGAAAGCTCTCGACCAGTCCTTATGAGTCTTTTCTCCATTTCCTCTATATTGTAAATATTTTTGCTCTCGTGGGAAGAAATCTTTGTTTCAAGAGAGGCAACCTGCAGTCAATGAAAAGTGGATAAATTTTGTGACAGTTAGCTTTCACCTTATGCTAAAGGCCGACTACTGGAAATATTCACTTATCGGGTTGCTAATGGAATGGTTAAATGACCGACTGAACATGACCGACCTCAGGACATGTTCTATTCTGCGACTACAAAGTTGAAGTAGAACGGCCTTTCTTCGGCAGTTCTAGACTGCAAAAAAGTCCGCATTTTTAGGTATTCAAGTACTCGCGAACAGTCAAGCTAAAGGTCTGGAGCGAGGCTGAAAGCGGAGAGTGGGACTGGGAAGAGACACTAGGGACCTTAAGCAACCTAGACGACGAGCCGAGTGGACGCCGAGCGGAAGTGCTCTCACGAAGCCGGCAACTTCTGCGCATGTCAGTGTGTCGTCCACATGACGTTCAGGACGTGACATCTGTTGATTTGCCGTCCTCAGGTGAACGTGAGCATTCAAAGCAATCTTTTACGTTTCTGTGCCCATTTTACCTTGTTTAATACCAAGATTTGAAAAAAGGAAACCTTTTTTGTACTTTTTGCCGAAGGTTGGGCCGTTGGAGGAAAGATTTCGAGAGATTTTCGGTAAACCGTGAGCCGTGGTTTTCAATGGCTTCGGCGGGAAAGAACCTGTGAGTAAAAGTAAAATGTTTATGTTCTCCTTAAATGCTTCTGAACTGTAATCCGTTTCCAGAAGCACTATTGAACTGGAAAAGGAAAAGGCGTTGATACTCGGGACCCTTGCATGAAAGAGGCCGGTTAAAAATCCCAAGGAAAATCTCTCGAAGCATTTTCATCCACGCTGTTTTTTTTGTTTATGTGTTTTGAAATGTATATGTCTGCCTCTCGAAAGCAAGACTTTCACTATACTTCGTATATACTGTTTCCGGTAAACTTGATCAACGTCAATAGAGTCGTCTATCCGTATTAGATAAATGAATGGGACTGTAGGGAAATCGTGCCTCCGGCAATTGATTCCTGTAAAATGTATAGGACAACAAAACCAGTTCTGTACTGTTTGATTCTCGATTGATTCGATTCAAACCTTTTCATTTGATGAACGGTTTACTGATTTAAATCCTTCGGAGAGTAGGAAAAGTTCTTCCTCGTTAATTGTGTTGTTCTCAACACTAAACTGAAGAAGTAGCTCTCGCATTTCTTTAAACGAAGCCATTCAGTGCAGTCTACCTACTTCGGCGACGAGCCGAGACGGGAGCTTGCTTAAACACTTGTTTTCCCCGCTTTGGACGACGTTGTCGACCCAGACCTAACTCGTCTTCTCTCGTCGTCGTCCACGAACTCGTCCTGTCTGCTTAAGGTCCCTACTAAGAGACAGCACGACGACATTTTTAACCCCCCTGGTCAGGACGAACTCATTGTATGGAAAACGGACAGTCGGTTTTTTTTTTCACTCGCCTGACACGCCCTAAGCTAAACCGATTTTGAGAAAAAAACCGACTCTTTTGCAGTCTACGGCAGTTCTTTCTTAGCTTATGCTAATGTAAACTGATTGATATGTGTATAAGGTGGTATCAACCTTGCTTGCAATCCTTTAGCCTGGCCTTTCAAATGAAACATGTTTAATGAATTGATAGCATTCTTAGTCTTTTTTATCACTAAGTTTTTCTTTTCATCCCTCCAGTACCATGTTAATATTAGTAGCATTACAGTTTTTCCATTAGATGATATATCATTGGTAAAAACACACCAAACCAAAAACAAACCAAAGAAGCAAAAACCAGAAAATAAAAATCTCACTTTTTCTTTCTCATTTTTTAGTTTTTCCAGAAGACGTTTAAGCTGAATTTGAAGCTCTGATGTTCTTTCTTTAAGGGATGAATTCTCCGTTACCAAGTGTTTAAGTCTTTCAGTTTCACCATTCTTCTCTTGTGACCTTTCTACAGGCTGAAAAAGGAAAAAAAAAGCGGAAAAACTGATTAGCTACGTATAACGCCAAACATATCTGAGGAGGAAAGACATGATGCATCTAAAACTTTTAGGAACGAGAGTCAATTGGAAGCTTTTTACCCAGCTGTTACGAAGTTCTGCGGCCTGCTTTTCCTGCAGATCATTGATCTTCACTTGCAAGTCTTTGACGACTTGAAGAAGTTGATCCTTCTCCCGCAAAGTAGCTTTATAATTAGCCTGTGACATAAATGGTTATAAGAACAATTGAAGTAAAAGAAAAATATATAAGAATTAAGAAAAAACCACACACACAAAAAGAAGGAGGGACCTAGCGAGGATTTTTTTTAACGACGGGAGGGCACTTTGTGTCCAGGGTACTTTGATACTAGTTTGTCATGTCGACATTCATGCTGTGATTTACTAAAACAGCAATTTTCCCGTTGAGCAGTGAGCGTGTTTAGATGATTCACGTGGCTAGAATGTCCAAACATGTTCTCTATTGGTCCATACAAGTACCGCACAAGAAAAAAATTTGATAATAAATTTCCAACAAAGGGAACTTTTGAACGATGGATTTTGTGACGGCCGAAATTGCGTTATTCAAGCACAGTGAATTTTGAGAATCAGTTTGCGGCGTGAATTTGGTTCATCAAATTTTTAGCGTGTTTGCCAGTTTCACAAAGGGGGTCGAGAGCCCCATGGCCCCCTGTAGATTCTGCGAAGAGGAAGACTATGGTATGTTTTGTGGAGCCTTAACACCGCACCGCGTTTACATAGTATTTGCACTCAACGCAGATTATATCGATGCTTTTAAATGAAGTCGATATCTGACGACAAAATAAAGATCTGTCTCTAGTCATTGTGCCTTCTGAAAGATGTGCCTTCATGGGCATGAAGAATTCCTAACGCTTTCTCATCAAAATTATTTTTACCTTTTGTAAGAGTACTTGTGCAACCCAGGAATGGTCTCTTGTGAAAACTCACCTTATAATAAGAATCTTGTAAACCATTTGTAGACACAGAATCGTAGCGTGGTTTGTCCTAAAATGAAAAAAAATGTTTAAGGTTATTTGCCTAATTACAGATGTAAAAATCCAAATGCCGGAAATTGCGAAAAAGTACTTATCAGGTGCAAATCTTATTAATATACTTCATTTGTTTGATTTGTGTTCAGATGAAGCCTCGCATTTCATTTCATCTATCTTAAAGGTTCCTCTATTCTCCCCCGAGAAAAGGCTCCGTTTCAGAATGACATTTATGCATCCTTAATCCCCCTTGCTTAGCGCTGACAGTGGGTAACATTGAAACACTTCCCTCCCCTCCGATTTTCTAAAGGGAAAGGGCTTTTCAGTCTAGAAATTTAAGTGCTATTTATCTTTACCTTCTGTCGACTCGATGAATTCCATTCACCTGGTAAATCATTTTCCTTTCTTTTTGTTCTTCTCTGTTTCTCGGTGTCTCTAATGCTCACTTCATATTCTTTTGCTGTCTTATCAGCTCTTGCTGCATGGACCTCCAATCCTTTTAGTTTCCTCTCCATTTCCGAGGTCTCAGTGTGAGCCAATGTTTCCCCGTCGCGACGAGTGTGTAATTTTAACTCTGACTCGTCATACTGGATATCTGCTTTTACTTCGCTGGCCTTTTTTTCTGTCATTTTTTTAATCTCCTGATTTAAATGCTTTATTTTGAGATCTTTTCCTTCGTTCTCTTTTAGAAGCCTTTCCATTTCGGCCTTTGCTTCCTCTTTATATTTTTTATGCAATTCTATGTTCTCTTCCAAAGCTGCCATCTTCGCTTTCAAACCCTCGTTCTCGCTTTTTAATGTTCTCAATTCGGCTATCAGTTCACGCTCTTCTGAAACTACTTGGTGACGTGAACTGGCTCCCGGCCCGAATTGATAGTTAAATTCAGCCCCGGGCTTTTGTTCAGAGGGCTGGCTTTTTGGGAGCCCTGTTTTCTGGTGGTAGTCAAATGTGATGTGATACTGCGACTTTCCAGTGGGATATTCCTTTAGGAAACCAGTTGAGGAAGAATCACCAACACTGTATTGAACAGTACCTCCTGGTTCCTGTTGCTGTTGGGGGGACGGTGCTTCCTTATATGGATGACCAACATCAGTAGACAGTTTGTAGGGTGAAATAAAATCTTTTGCTCCACTTGTTGATTCAAGTGGATGGTCAGTAAAAGGCTCCTCATTCAATGTACCGACATCAAGGTTTTGACGCTGTTTTTCGCTATATGATGTTCCGTGCGCGAGACCAATCTCTGCACTGCGAGATGGTACCCCCCATTCGCTAACAACCCTCGGTTTGGTTTTTCTATCGTGCTGTCCATGACCACTTGCCTGATAGCCACCTAGAGAATACATCTCTGATCCATTCTCAGGCCTGTACAGCTGTTCTCTCTCTGGGTAGGACTTTTCATCAGCTTTAAGTCTTTCGTTTGTAATTTTTATTTCCTCTCGTTCTGCCTTGATTTTCTCTTTCTCTTTATCGTTCTCGATCTTCATCTGCCGTCTTTCGCATTGTAAGGTTTCATCAAGCTTCTGTTTGTCTTTTTCATAACTCTTGTCCAGTTCTAACTTGTGCTCTGATAAGAGTCTCTCAAAATCATCTCTCAGCTTTCCTTCCATCCCTTCGCGTCCTCTTAGCTTCACCTTTTCTTCCATAGATTTAAGTTGCATAGTTTCTCGGTTTTTATCATCTATTTCTCGTCGAAGAGCATCAATGTCATTCCTAAGCCGTTCATTTTCTTTCTTGTGTAAGGAATCTTCGTTGGAGCGTATCTCTTTCTGTTGCTCCAGCTCCTTTTCCTTATCCTGTCTCAGTTGGCTCTCTTCCTTTATCTTAGCGTCCAGCTCTCTAATATTATCCTGTCTTTGTTTCTCCATTCGCATTCTTTCTTCTGCTAAATTTGCCTCAAATTCTGCCTTGAGTTTTTGCAGGCTTGTTTCAGCTTCGGTCAACATAAGGGTGTAGCAATTTTCAAGCTCTGATTTTTCACGATAAAAACGTGCTTCTAATTCGGATCTTTCTTGTACTGCTTCTTTCTTTTCATTAGCGACTTCTTTCCTAACCATCGCCTGATATTCAGCTTCGAGATTTCCCTTAAGTTCAATTTTCTCTTTAGAGAATTTCTCATCCATATTCTTTTTTTCGATTTCAATCTTTTCTCTTAGGTCTTTCAACTGCTCCTTGTAATACACCTCCAACTGTTGTCTCTCCTCGTTGAACGTAAGGGTCAGTTTGGCGACCTCTTTTGCAAACGTATTCTGCATTTCCATCTTCTCTATTGAAACATTATGCTCAAACTCTATCTTTTCCGCTCGTGTTGTTTCCTCGTACTCTAGCTGTCTACTTCTAAATACGCGCAAACGTTCCTCCATTTTGTTCTTGAAATACATCTCCAAAGCCGTTCTCTCTCTTTCAAAAATATGAATCAACTCCTCCTTTAGGGCCTCGTCGTCATTTTCGCTCAGATCTAGCTGAAACTCCTCGTATGTTTGGGAAGAATGTCCTGCTACATTAAAGTAACCCACAGAAGAGACGAGTGCAGATTCGGGGTAGCTTTCAGACCCATTGCTTCCTTGGCTTAAGTTGTCATTCTCTAGGAAACCATTATCTTTTTCACCAGACATAATATCAACCTCTTCAAAGTCCCGTTCCTCAAATTCATTAATATCACCTACGTTATTTGAGTTTTGGCACTCGTTGACATTGGTAATCTCCTGTTCTATTGTTTTGAGCGAATGCTCTGAGTTGTCCTTGCTTTGATTTTCTTCGATTCTAATGCAATCATTTTTACAGATAGATGTTCTACCACTGCTATTATTTACAGACATAAAAGTGGAGTAGCTAGTCAGCTCATGCCCAGTGGATATGTGTTCCTGTTCTGCAAAGCCGCTGTCTTTACTGCCCTGTAAGTCACCTTCAATAATACACCCGTGTTTGCACGTTCCTCCTCTAAGATTGCTCCTATTTACAGTTATTGATGGGGGATTCATTATTTTTCTGCCATATTTTCTCTGATGACTGCTCGATGTAGTGGTGACCTTGCTTCTTCTATTTGAAAACATAATGTACAGCTGCTAAAACATTTCAGTATGGAGTAAACTAGTCTCCTTAAACGAACGGGGTCTTGTCCTACCGTGTGGACAGTCGAGGCTGGAAAACACAAAGCCAACTGAAATGCATAAGCACTCGAAGATTCGATACAGAGTAGGCTAAGATTCATAGTAATAATTTAAGATTAATGAGTTAAATTGAGGTTATGCCACCAGCAGTGTTCGAACAAGTAGGAGGAAAATGGCATTGAGATTTATTCAGATTAACACTTGCGAACCCAGCAAATAAAGCTCAAATCAGATTTTTTTTTTCGTAATAAATATTTTACGATCATTTACCAGAATCAAAGTCAAATATGAAGAGAAGGTAGAAAGACAACTTTTGCAAAAACATTGCCCCTTTTTTGAAGCGGAGTACCACTATTCTCAGTTAGGGTACTGCGGCCAGGTGAGGATATAGCTGATTAGCCACGATAAAGAAAATAATGCTTAATGTTTTATTAGTATTATGAAAATATAATGAGTGTTAACCAAGTTGCATTAGTAACAATTTGCACTATGGTGTGCTTCTCTAAATCTAGGAAAATATACCGTCGATTCAAAAGAACGAAAACGTAATCATTTGAATAAATATGTATTGCAATTCCCAGCCAGGTAAAAAAAGGGACACAGAACATTTTCGCATTAACAATAATTATTTTTTTGGCGCACAATACCACATTCCCAGTAGGAAATACGCGGTCAAGATGGAATAAAATTGATTAGCCTGGGTAAAGAAAGTGCTTTTATTTGTTACTTTTGTCACAACAAGAGTCGATAGAAAACAAGAAACATTAATAGTTCAAGTTATTACCATTGCGGGTTTTAACTTTAATGGATATTGTAACGTCATGTGAATTTGGTTGAGGATATACAATACAAGGGAGGCACCGGGTATCGAGTCTCAAAAGCTTTTGGAGGTTTCTGCGTATCATCCGAAACTGTTAGCTACCAAGATGGGTCGACTGCAGTGGTCGAAAAATGTTTGGTCGAAACATTGAGTAGTCATGGACAGTTACGAATGCTATGGAGAAGAAACTAAATGGATGTCATACCAAAATATTACGTATGGTAAGATAAATAATATTGACCAATAATGAATTATGTAGTGATTTACCATCAGTGTAATCAAAAGTGGGTTTCAGAAGGTCTAAGCTAGCCGGCTATTGTGCTAGACACCCGGCGAAGGAAGCATCTAGACTAGTACTTTGGTAGCCACTGAGTGGACGCATGAAGATGGGAAGACCAGCTATTACTTATATAGATAACCTGAAACAGTGAAACCAGCTTGGAAAGCGAGGAAGAGCTGAGAACAGCTATGTTGGATAAGGAGACCTGGAAGAGGCGTGCTGATCAAGGTGTGCTGTACTGTCGCAATTTATAATAATCTTCGCACTTTGTAATACCTGTCGCAATTTGTAATAAACCGTGTCGCACTTTGTAATAAAAAAAACTTTTGCAATTTGTAATAACTGTTCTTCGCACTTTGTAATAAACTAAGCTGTTGCAATTTGCAATAATTCCATCGTACTTTGTAATAAGTTTTTGAGAGTGATTCAACTTACTTCGTCAACATTAATGCAATGCCAAAATAAGCATAGTACTTCATAAACAAAGATAATGACGTCTCCAAGCACTTACAGAATTACGTATATATAATTTACAACGTATCTGCCCTTATTCAAGTCATTTAACTTTATTCACGGCCCTAAACATTTTTTTTAAAAAATTAATGTTGATTAGTTATCTGACTTACAAAATTCTGTATTCTTAAACCTTGCTATTGTACTAGGTGGTTTGCTTGCAATGGTTACCCGGGGGGCATACGTCCTTATATGGCCAATACGGGGATGCGCCGCTGGACAGAGCACTGTCAGAGAACAGAATGTAGACACACTGGACACAAACTAGCCATTATTAAAAGGCATTTAATTTCCACAAATCGTAACTTCCATCCTTACATCATTCGAATAAGGACCCAGAAAAGTTCAAGCTTTCCTTCTTAGATCTTATAACAGGTCGACACAACACCGTCCTGTCTAACGCGTTATCCTAAAAGAAAAAAATAGTGGTTTCCATATTTTGGCCAACTTAATCAGACGAGGCCTCGAAAAATTCAAAATGTTTACTGCAAATAAACACATGCTTCACCAGTGGCAAATCGTCGAACCACAACAGAAACATAAACACAAAATCCAATTAGTCGCTTTCCAGTACCTTTATATATACCTAATATTATAAAACTCACTTGGGGTCATACACTGAGCCGGCTGGCCATTTGGTCCATTATTCTCTCTTGATTTGGTCCCCCCAGTAGGAACAAAGGAAGTACTCATTCCATCTTTAAACAATTTTTTTCTAAGGAGCCCTCTAATAAAGCAAATACCGTGTGCTTACAACTCGTAAGACCTTGCAATTCTTCCGAGCATGTTCAGGATTACTTTTTTTCCACAAAATGGAAAGGATAATAAAACATCCATTACTGCTTGAGTTACCCTATCTAAGGACCAAACCAGAGACACAAAACCAACAAGGTCAAAAATGATACCTTTCTCTAAGGTTCGAGATCCTCAAAAACCATACCCTATCAGGCGATGCATACCTACCTACTCTATAGTAAAATCCAGCTAGTGGTCTATTAGCAATGCTGCGTTCTGATTGGTTGAGCTGCTTGTAGGCTATATGTTATAGCCCGCTAGTAGCGAAAAGCGCGCGCTTTTTGGCGGCAAAAAGGATCGAAGTCTAGCTTTAACTCAAAAATTCTTTCATTCTCGATATTTTTGACCAACTAGCTGGATTTTATGAAAACAATTATTCCTCTCGTCCCCATGGCCTCTGATTCAATAGCCCATTCGGGCTCGAGGAATAATTGTTATCTTCTCCCTTTGAAGACTTCACGTGTAACGTGGCAGGCAAACATGGATCCGGATTTGGACGACGAATGCCAGGTTGTTCATGAATTTTCTGTTGTTAAATGTTGCTTTTGTTATTCAAGTATTTTTGAACTCAAATATATGACATGATTCGCATCTTTTTCTGGTGACATGTCACAGGAAGTTTCATGTCTTTCATAAAAGCAATTCTCGTTGGTCACGTGATTAATCAAGACAGAAACATTTATAACGGAAGACCCGCATGTTTGACCAAAGAAAATGATTTAGGTTTGTGACAAAGTGCGATGGACAGTTATTACAAATTGCGAGAGCTTTTTGACACGGTTTATTACAAATTGCGACAGTACACGTGCTCTTGCGCAGCCATAGTAGTAGTAGTGTAGCCGTCCTTTATACCGAAATTCTCAGGAGACCTTTTTTTTTAAAATAATGATGGCAATATCTTGGTATAAGATGTGAAAATTGTTGATAAGTTGATAGGAAAATTCCGAATATCTTTTACGAATGGGACTGGCATTTATCCGGAAATATTTAGCCTTTCTTTTGAGCACATGAAATTTCTATAGGCAATATTTGCTCCTTCAAACAGTTTTTTACTAAAAAAGTCGTATGGCGCCCCTGACAGTAGCCTGTGAGGAAGCGCGCGATTGGGACACGAAAGGAGATGTGCGAGTGAGGAACAACCAGGGTTGTCGCACGACAGCCGCACTCGAAATGTAGTCGAGCTTGCCCGCATGCTAAACATACAGGTTCGAATTCTCCTGAAAGTTAAAACAGTTCATATGCACCATCTTCTAAGCATTGGGAATCTCTTATGATAACCTATCGAACGACGGGTAATTTCATTGTCGAGCCTTAAAATGACTCGTTAATTTTGAATAAAACTGTTTCTTACCTTATTTATTCATTTATTTATCATCATCCAATATTCAGAGCAAATTAAAGGTTTGATTTTAGTAGTTTTTTTTAAATAGCAAGGCAGGAAAATCATTCTAGGGAAAAGAAAGCCGCAAGGAGAAGTTACATGTAATAATATCAAAGGATTATGAGCTCGCAAGACAAAGATTCATCATCACTGGGTATGCTTTTAGTATCTAAGTATTGTATGAAAATGTACTGTCTGTATTGTATGTAAATGTGGACGAAAATGTACCGACACCAATACCCTTCAAACGCTTTATTTGCCCTCAGACATCCCCATAAACCTCGTCAACCTGCTATGTTTTCACTCAAAGCCGCTGGGCACTGATGTCGATAGATCTCACTTAGCACCTTCCATTCTGGGACGGGACGGGACTGGCTCTATTGTTGTTCTTTATATCAACTAAGCATGCAATGATTTCGCTCGCAATTATCTCGCGCGTAGACTAGCTTTCCATGGTGGGAGACGTTTCTCCATCATTTACTATCTCGCCGTCCTTTGCGCCTGTTTTATAAAGAGACCATCGTATTTCAGTGACAATTTAGACAACACAATTTGGAATTGCATTCCAATAAAATGTTTACTAAATATGTTTAAAGCCAAATTCGACATTTCACGTGTGGTACGGCACAAGAGGAGGGAATCCTCGCGAGGGACGCCTTTTTCTATATTTGCGACAAATGTGATTAAATTGGACATTGGCCAATTTTGGCGGTTTTTAAACGACCTCAAACTAACAAAAGGGCTGAAGTTCAACTAAAGTAGCACTAGATGTAGGACAAAATAAAAAAACAAGAGTTTTTGTTCACTCTTCTCTGATTGCACCAATCGATGTCTTATTCATTAAAAAGCTGACTAAACAAAATAATTAAGCAGAACATTAAATGAAGGTGATACGCTTGCGAAGTAAAACTTCATAAAATTTTTATTAGCGAGATTGTCTTAGACCACAAGGGGTCGGGGGTTTCGATCTGTATTACGCAAACTACTTTGCATAATTTACAGGCAGTTTTAGTTTTCAAACAAAAGTCTTGGAGTACAAACTGTAAACAAACTAATCTCACACCTGTCGTTTATTATAACTGGCACAACGTTCTACTTAGTGAATTCCAATGGAACTCCTCTTACTGGCGAAAGGAAAATGAATTTTCAGTAAAGCTTATTCGAAGCTGAATTTTATTGGTAGTATAATCTCGATACACATTTTTCCTCGGCCACTTATAGCCTCCCAGGGAGGAAGAGAAAGAAAAACTCAATGGAACACAGAAGCGAACTTTTCAAACCCAGCGAGACTGAGAGGAGAGGAGACGAAAAGCGTTTTTCCGATTCAAAGAAGAAGTTGATAATTCTGATAAAAATGCCAGGAATGGAAAAAAGATTATAGACACCAAAGAATCTTCGTGTCAAACAAAACTTGACGAAATCTTGCGGCGACAAACGGAGGAATTTCAAGACGAACTGGAACAAGTGCGAGAGACAATGGAGAAAGAAATAGCTGAAGAGAAGGAGAACTTTGAATTGAGAGTGAGGAGTGAGTACAACGAGATCATTAAAGCTAAAGACGAGCTTATTAGAGTTCTTACAGAGGAAAAAGACTTCTTTCGGAACGAACTTTGTGATCTGAGGAGATCATTCGACCTTTTCACTAGACATGTTCATCGCGAAATCCCTGACACCATTACAAAGTCAACGGCGAATGGAACAAGCAGTTGTTGTGACAACGTCTTTAATATAGCAGACAACAGAGAACTTTTGACTCTGCTGCGAAAACAAGAAGAAATCTTGTTAGGATCGTTTGAGAGAGAAAAAGCTGCGATGTCAGAAAGGTTTCAGCAGGAGAAAGCCTCTTTGCGTAAAGTCGTGGAAGACGAATGTGAATCGAAGCATTCTTTTGAGCGAGCTTATCTGCTGCAGAGCATTGAAGTCCTCAAAGAAGGTCTTGATAGTTTGAGAATTCAAAAACACGAACTTGCCAAAATTTTCGAAGGGGAAAAAAATGCCATGGAGCTCAGCTTTAGACGAAAGGAAGATGAATTGCGGCAGCAATTAAAACTAGAACTTCAGCGGAAAATGATTCTTGCTCAAAAACAATGGGCCCGCACTAAAATTTAACAAAACCAAACGTTAGTTATTTAATGAATTTATATTTATTTTATTACTTTTATTTTGAACAATATTTATTCAGGGGTGCCCAGTTCAGCGAGACTGGTTTGAATGGGGGTCCTGATGAAAATTTCACTGCATCCATGATACATGTTCTGGAGTCTAATTGGCTGGGAGCAATGCGGTTTTTAGTTAACAGAACAAACCATGAGGAAGTATATATGATGCAAAGAAAAGAAATGAAATGAAAATATCTCAAGGAATGTAGAGCTAAAAGTTGGCTAATAAACAGTAAAAGAAAGACTTAAGAACCACTTTAAGGTCGCGCGTGCCAATGGGACGTGTTTTGGCGAAGAATTGTGATCCAGTCAGTAACTTTTTTTCGTGTATATTATTTCACCGCATGTAAGGGAATCGAGGACAGTCTTGGATTCTGGATTCCACGCCGTGGATTCCGGATTCGACAAGCCAAAACTTCTCGTATTCCGGATTCCTTAAAGGAAAAATTCCCCGGATTCTGGAATCCGGATTCTCTCAAATTGGACGAATTATTTAGAGGATTTTACACGGTGGCGGGAAGATATGAATTTTATTTTCGAGTATTGTTTTTGCCACGAGAAATTAAAATTCATATCTTCAAGCCGCCGTGTAATGTTCTTTTTATTATATAGACTAAAAGACGTCGATAAAATAATACGGGGAAATTACCAAAATTGCGTCATCGATAAATTCACGTGTGAGATTATGGAAAATAAACATCTCGGGTCCTGGATGTAGTTTTTATGAATTTTACGAGTGGTATATTTTCCAGTAAAACACTCGTGTCTATATAATGATAAAGGGTAATCGTACGACTTTTCTCGGTTAATTTGTCATCGCACTCGATTATTATTGCCTTGACAGCGTTTTACAAATTCTCTTTTATTTAAACGTAATAATTTGAAATATGATTTCATTGCCTACAAGACTGTAGGAAATTTATTTCCTAAATGACCGACTATCGTGTCTATACAACATTGCCTTATCTTAAATGTAACATTCTACAAAACACTAGCCACATGTAGCTAGTCATTGATTGTCTTTTAATGGAAACTTCTACTGATACCTCTAGTGCTGACCTGGAAAGCTGTAAGTTGGTTACTTTCCTCCAGTACCATACAAAAGTCTGTACAATTTTGTGTGGACTTTGTGGAGCAATATTTTCGCTTTCTTTGGACTTATCACCCGCAAAATTGATACGTTACCTCACTTTAAGGCCTCTTTCGAGGCAGCGCCGATGGATATTCGTTTACTACTTTTTCGAGCTCTTTATCAGAGAGATTAAGCGTCGCGTTTACGGCAAGGGCAAACGTGAGATTCTAGCCTGCGAGCAAGCTCTCCTATTTGCGCGAGCGAAGTTTACAATATACACCAAATGGAGAGCTTGCTCACAGGCTACACTCCCTAATAAGCCCCTCCTTTTCAGGGGAAGAAAGTGAATAATCCCCCTTCTCTTTTAATTAAACCCCCCTCCCCCTATTATTATTCACTATTAGTATAATTACATCGATGACTATCGAAAATAGAGCGCTGTGATTTGCTAGGAGCTTCGCTCTATCCCGCTATAATCTCCGCGCGGTGATTATAGCATTGAAGGCTAGCAGTTTTCAAAATGGCAGCCAGAGTTTTTGATGTTTTGGGATCGGAAATTGATCAATAATTTTATTTTCTCGAATAATCATCAATGTACTTATACTAAAACAATTAGTCGCCTGAGGCGACTAATTGTTAAATAAATGGCAAATCAATCACAACTGTAGCTATCTAGCTATATAGTGTGAATATAGCCTAAACATTCACTTGCCTGAGGCTTATCACACGCAGAAGAAAGGTTACCCCAATCCTACGTCTCTAGCGTAACTACGATTTCTTCCTGTTTCTTATCCCCAGCTATGTTATGCCGACATCACTTTCTTTGACTTCTTTAACGACGTTCTTTCGAAGGGTAAGGAAGAAGTTTCCGCTCTTGGCGGAGCATTATAAGCGGGTGTTAAACGTGCCCGAAATAATGGAGTGGGTAAAGAAACGCCCTGTTACTGAATTCCAATCTTGTGGTGCGTCGTTTCAACAAATTGACATGAAACATAATCTTTACATTTCACATTTCTAAGGGGAAAAATAACATGACTTAGAATCCCCTTAAGGTCTGTTTTTTTTTTTGTTGTTGTTTTTTTCAAAGAGGAAGAAGCAGCTGAATGATATATCATGATATACAGTGTATGTTTGCGTGGCTTCAAATAATTCAATTACTGTGGCCTGTCACGAATTCTTAAAGAGTATTGGTCGATTAGAAAACAATAGCGTTGTATTGACAAATTCTATAATATTATCATCTTTTGTTAAATGATAGTTATTGATAATAAGAAAAAAATAAGATCTAAGTTGCAAGGTAAGTCCTCTTGTCATCACAATAAAATTTGTGGGCACTCTTTTTTGCGTGCCTTAAAAAATAGCGTCAACGTCGAAAGATTTTTAAAATGATGATATTTGGTTATCAGAAGACAGTAGATCTTTGTACATGGCACTATGATAAAAACAAAATGCCCCACACTTTTTCTATCTTAAAAAGTTTTATTTATTTATTTTTTATTGTAAGAGAAAATCCATTTAATGCTTTGTAAAAGGCAAATTAGCTGTAAATTTCAGGTTCATTCAAAGATCTGTAAAGCGTTTATCGGTAACAGAATGAAACGGGAAAAATAGTTCCTTTTTTCAGTGAGTACACGCAAAAGGGATTATCTTTTAAGTTTTTGTTAGGGTATTACATCCGAATTCCCACGATGATCTTGTTTTGGTTTCAATCTAACTGAATTATAATGCAACAGGTGCCAGTTTCAATTATAATTATGTCAATGAAATCGCCGAAGAGATCAATTGTGAAAAATGGCTTATTCAGCTATTTCATCACGCTGTTCTTTCTGCGAGATCGTAAAGACCGAGCTTGGTCCCAGTAGGGGTGTGGAGGGAAATGTCTTGGTCACAGAGTGCATGGATGATATTACGTCGCAATTAGCCAGCTATCACTTGTCTAAGCGTAGCAAAGTCAATGAAAATAGACTCATTTAAGCGAGAGTAAGTATTTGAGGCTTTGTAGGTATTCGGAACTGAAATGACAATCTGCCCAAGGCACAGACGCTAAATAGCCTGTGTACAGACCCCCCTCCCCTCGGGAAAAAAGGGGCCCCTTCTCCGAGGGGGGTGGGAGTGGTGTGTACGCAGGCTAACACTAAAGTGACAATCTGCCTAAGGCACAGACACCTACTTGGCAGGCTTTTGCGAGCGCCAAGGTCTTGTTAGGCTCGATTGGAAGCCGCTGTTCTGAAAAATGAGCCCCCAACGGACCGGGAGACGGCAGAAATCGAGCCTAAGGTCTTGTCAATACCCCGGTCATACTCTGGATCATACTGGCAAAATAACTACTGTGGCAGGAAGACATGTCGTGAATTTCCAGATAGCCATCGAAATAAGTCAAAGTTTTGTCCCATCACGTAAGCATATCATTCTTTTTTCTTCCTCATGTAAAAAATTTTCTAAACGTATAGAGATATTCTAATTTCTCTATTCAACATGATATTGCGATGTTTTCTGATGTTCGTTTCCTGTTTATTTGAGCTTGCAAAGATAGCTTAATCAATTCTTACCTTTAAAATACTATACATAAAGGTTAATCCGTGTGTTGTAAAATATAGTTTTCTGACGATTGTCAGGGTTGGAAGGTTAAAACGCGGCAAGACCACGATTTGTTTCATACCACGATGTGACAGATCCAAAAGTTTGAAAAGTTTTTCTTCGTCGTGGCATTTTCGTCAGTAGTTTCAAGTGAAAAAAAAAATCATGTCGATTGTAGAGGAAGAAAGAGAAGGTGAAGGATCCAATGAGCCTACGTTGATCTGTTATGTGGATTTTTCCATTGTCTAGGTAGGACAAAAGCTTAAAAACCTCAATCAAGCAGTACGTATCTCAGTAATTTAGGGTTTAAACCTGTATAAATGATGCAGTTAAAAAGTAGTGAGTGTGGATTGCAGCGCACGCCCAGAATAGCATCAGTACAATGAAAAGAATGAATGTTAGTTAGCCTCAGTCTAGTTTACTGGTTTTTTACTATCTTAGTTCCGTTTCCCACCAAACAACACCAAAGCACCTTACGACGCTATCTGTGTGCAAGAATGTCCGAATTTTAATTTTTTGGGACTACGGGCTCCGCAGCAAACGTTTTCAGGGCTCCAAGCAACGAAGCGATGGGGCTCCGGGGCTCCGCGGGCTACGGCCACCCCCCCCCCCCCCCCCCCCCTTTGGGACCCTGAAGAACCGTCAAAGATGTTGCAATAAGCGCACTCGGCCTTTTCTATTCTTTATATAGTGAAATGCCCACCCTTTCATATACCTGAAGCCTGGAAAAGATACTCCATCATAGGGAGTTCCCCCACCCCCAGGCCAACTCCGTGCTCACCTATTCCCAGCCCACGTTGGACTCTAGGCCCGTTTGAGTCAATACCTAAACCTAGTCCTAAGCGTAAACAATAAGGTAATGGACGAAATACCAATTTGATGAGCTTGAATATAAATTGAACTTGACCATAGAGATCTGTTGCAAGCAGACGAGGAGTTCGAAAGGCAAAAGCTTGTTGCACAAATCGCTGAGAATTGAGACCACAACACCCTCAGTCAGAAGCTTTCAACCCATGTGTATGTCAAAATCAACATAGTCAGTTCAGCTCAATGTCACTTCGAAATACCATTGAAATCCAGGGAAAGGAAAGGAGACCTAACTGACAAACTTTCGTCTTTCATACAAGAGTGCACGTGCTTTTCTCCATCTGCTCAGGAGTGAACACAGGGATCCTTAATTTAGTGTGATTAACAGCCGGCAAAAACTTTTGGGATTACCGTAAACAAAAACTATGCCTTTTTCTGCATGCCAAATTCCTAATTTTTACTGAAATGTTGCTAATTGGCGATAAACACAATGCTCTGCTAATACCACCCCTAAAGTTTGTAGGGGAGCCTATAGTTTAAGCTAAGGATCTACGAAATGTGTATGTTGCCTAAAGGACTTTGCAGGTGTGGTCCTGTGGTGTCGCATGGTATTCCTCAAGTTGTTTGTGAGCTATTTCTAAAATATTAATTGTTAATTCTGTAATTGAAAATATTGTGCTACTGCTCGTGAATAAGAGTGGCCGTGTCCAAGTGACTTCGTAGCTATTTGTCATGTATTACACCATGGGCTGTCATAACCCTATTCTAGTGGCGCCAGGGTAAAACGGTCGTCGAATGAATAAATACAACAGCACGGTATTTCCCACCCAGTAGACAATCGGAATAAACTGTGATTAAATTATATGATTATCAATAACTATGACTTCAAAAAAGATATAATAAGATATAAGAACTGATCGATACACGGCCCCTCTGGGGGAATGCGTGACGGGCCACAGTAATCAAATTATTTTAATGGGCGTAAACATATCTTCTTTTGCTGCTTCTTCCTCGTAAAAGAAACAGACCTAAGGCGATTCTAAGTCGTATATCTTTCGTGCTTTTCCGTGGAAAGAAGACTGAGATATTTTTTCCGGCCTTAAAAATGTGAAATACAAGGATTATATTTTCTGTCAATTTGTTGAAAGGACGCAGCTAAGGTAATTTGCATAGGGAGAATAAAGTCACGTTCATCGTCGACAAGAGAAAAACCCTAGAAAAAACGATTACCAAGTTTCCTCCACATGTTTTCAAAAGTCCAACATTTAAAGGGTGTAATGACATTTGGCGATAATTAGAAACGTTAAAGCTGTGGAAATTAGTCGATCAGATGCGGACCGTTACAATTCCAGCTTTGCTGTCAAAATGGCGAATTTTTTAACATTAACGGAATTTTGTACAGCACAAGAGTGAGAGTGCCCACAAATTTTATTGCATTAAGAAGCAGACTGGTCTTAGTACTTCTGATTTATCATAGACTTGAGTCTGGGTCAGGGGCCACTTTTGCGAAATTACCGTTCAGCTCAAGTTATGTAAATTACAGTTCCTGCTGAGCAAATTAAAGGGCATTTTAAAAAAAATCATATCTCAGCCAACTTTCCACAGAATGCAACCATTAGACCGTGAAACTATTAACCAGAGTTAAAACTTTTGTGTGTAAAATAATCAGCTTATTCGGCCTTGTAAGGTAGGTTTGACAGAGCCCTAAAGTTTCACCAAAATTGCACCACTTCCCATGGCAAACTGGCTAGTTTTAGGTGACCTAGAAAATCTTCCTGTAAAATAGAGAAAAAATTGAGTTGGTCCAAATAAATGTGATATTTCTCCATGGGATAGGATAGGTATCTTCCACTGAAAAAATCAGGGCAATCCGTCATAGACCGAAGATCTGGCGAAAACAGGGCTAGCGTTCTGATTCCACTTACGACTCTAGCTGTCGTTACGATCAAGTGAAAACTGGGTCGTCGGAGACGCAAGCAGAAGTGGAAGAAGTAAACGAATCACAAAGCGTGAGTGCATGCATAGTGATTGGTTTATCCTTCCGCTTCTCTTAATTTCCGACTCCAACAACTTGGTTTTCACTAGATCATAAGCGGAACGTAAGCGACGGAGTCGTAAGCGGAGTCGGAAGAAAATGGATACGTTCTGATTCTTCTGACTACGATTCCGTCGCGCTCTGATTATTTTTTTGATATTTACTAGTTCATAAGCGCTCTTACGAGTCCGCTTACGACTCCGACTCCGACTTCGATTCCGTTGCTAATGAAAACCAGCCTTTAGCTTTGCCGTAGTTGAACAACTCCATGCGTCACCGTTGTTTATCTAGGTGCAAAAAAATAAAGAAAACTTTAAGGTTTGTTTTTGAGTCGCTCTGATGTGTCCAATGTGCCGATGTACAGGGCCTCTGGGGGTATATACCGGGCCTCTGAAGTAGCCAATTTAAAACCTAAGAATGCTACCATTGCCTTTTCTCTTCACTTCCTTTCTTCCCGGTCTCGCTTTTTCTATTTTCCTCTCCTTTTTTGGCCCTTTTTTTTACTGCAAGTTTCCTTAGGTTCGTTTTCAAAAAATCGGTTAGATGTACTATCTATAAAAGATGCTTTCCACACCCAAACAGCATAAAGCCGATTCCTTTAACTAATTTGAAAACCACGATGTTTGATTTGCAGCTACACCGGCGAACGAATTTGCCCACAAATGCCACAGAACGAAGAACGTAATATTTCCACTGATTATCAGATAGTAGTAATAGAATAGTCCATTTGCAAGAAGTTTTGCCAACAAACCTTAGCATTTTCTCTTCATTTTCGATGATTATGGCGTCCATTGCAACAACAATGGGTTCTCGTTCCCAGAATCTTTGCGGCACTAGATTTCCCGCGAGAATAGGTTGACCCGGGTTCTCTTTTGGACTTTTTCAGCGCTATTGTAGACATCATTTTGGATCTACACTCGAACCTGCCGTAAGCGGCCAACCAAAATGCAAGGACCGAGTGGTCGCTTATGGGAGGTGGTCGTTTACTCAGAACCTGCGTGGCAGGCGTTCGAAATGGAAGGGGAATGGAGTTAGGGCGCGAGACTTTCGAACGCCTGCCACGCGCGGCTCAGACACTGACATGGCGAGCGCGAAATATCTTTTAATTTTGTCAGGTACCTGTGGTTCAAGGAAAAAACAGATTACACCAGTTCTATCTGTCAAAAGTATTTGATGGGCGAAGGAAAACACACTGAAAACAAAGAAATATATCCGTCCTTTAAAAAAAGTGGAGATTCAGGGTTTATGAAAAGACAACGAAATCTGTCATTAATAACGTCTCAGCCTATACTGAACTAACTCGATTACACCCGATCTAAGAAAAGGTTATCGCTTTCTGATTCGATGTCACCGTAGGTTGCAAACATTCTCAAAACAAAGGTGTTTGTTATTGCGCGATTCTTCACCGACGGTAATATTTTATAAGGCTCATCGCGTATCAACGGCGCTTTTCAAAATAGCCTAACAAATATTTTCGTGCCGGTAAATTATCGATTAGTTTCGGTTCTGATCGCCAGCTGTTTCAGAAGCATCAAAACAGTGAGATTTGCCAGATAGCGTCAAGGCTGCTAATCTACATGCATATGTATATTCCATGATATTCGGTTTTCAAGATCTTGTTTTAGCTCAAAACCCGGCGAAGCGATGGTGTATTCTTATCGCTGAGTAAACTCCATTAATTTTCCGTAAAGCATGAAATGAAATGTTAATTTTCCAAGACTCATTAATTTCAGCCAAATAATCTCTTGACGTGCACAACGCGGTCAGCAAACTGCGTACGCATTGGTGTTGGGTTATCATCACGCCAAATAAACTGATTCGACCAAGGGTCATCGCTCGGCAGGAAATTGTATGCTGTGATGTGCTTTGATCTCACCAACAACGTGCTCTTAGGTTAATAAAACAAGACCATGGAAAGCGACTGTCCACGAAATTCGGAGGAAAATCTAGCTATGATCGTTGGATCTAATATGGAAAGAAGGTTCCTTGAGGAGAAGGCAGAAATTGTTCGAGGATTTCTGCAGGAGAGAGAGATTGTTGATCGCGCCCACGAAGACGAGAAGAATGATATGCGTTTAGCTTTTGAAGTGGAGAAGGAAAACATGAGAAAAGCCTTTGAATGTGAGAAAGAAGAAATGCGACTTAATTTCTTAAAAGAGAAAGACAACATCCGCTTGGAATTTCAGGAATCGAGACATGTTTTGAAGCTGTCTTTCGAAGACGAGAAATCTGCGTTGATAAAATCATGGGATCGTGAAAAACAGATTCTTCTTGACAATTGCATTAAAGAGAAGAAGGAATCAAGAGCGCAATTTGATCGACTTTTAAGGGAGAAAGAGGAAGGATTTAAAGCCGAAAAGGCTGAAATGGAAGCGAAGATTCGCAAAGAGCTTGAGAGAATCGAGGAAGTAAAAAATGAACTGAGGCGGACATTGTCGCAGGGCTTGGGCGATCTGGAGAATGTTTACTTCGAGGAGAACGCGTATCTCGAGACCCTCTATAATCACGAGCAACCAGAGGTTGATATGCACTTTAAAAGTATATTAGATGCCGAAATGAGCCTGGATAAAGAGGAGCTGTTGAAATCGCTCAAACAAGAGAAGACCAAAATGCATTCTCACTACGCCAATAAGCACAAGTTAGTAGAGCACCAGTTCGCGTTGGAAATCGTTGACATGGAACAGAGGTTCAAACAGCAAAAGAACGATTTGATGAACATTTTTAGAAGGGAAAAGTCAGACATGGAAGAGGGCTTTATTAAAGAAAAGGAAGACATCAGGCGCACATTCGAGGTGGAATTTCGCAGAATACTTCAGCAACAGAGGCTGAAATTCGAGTCGGAAATACAAGGTTACAAGCACGACGTCTCTGTTTTGAAATATCAAAAAGAACAGCTGGAAAAGTGCTTTTCCTTAGAAATGCAAACATTGAAATTAAAATTCGACCACGAGAAGCTCGAAATTGAGAACAGGTTTAAAAACGAGAAGAAAGACCTTAAGAGGGTTTTGAAAGGAAAATACGAGAGAAAGCTGAGTGGGGATAAACTCCGGCTTGAATGGCTACTAGATCAGTTTCAGCTTGGAAGAAGAGCAAGCACTGATCAATTGGACTCTAATGATTCGGCGCTCAGCACAAGTTCTATTTATTCCGATTAATCTTTACAGAACATGCTGATGAAGTGCCGGGAAAACTGAAGAGGTTTTGAGTCAAATGTAACTTCTGAAGTATCTCAAAACAAATAGCAGTAGATAAGGTGAACATGCCTCTGTTGATTTCTACTCACGCGACTAATATACTCGGTCCTTCACAAATAGTCGCTTAATTTAAGTAAAACGCGCTTCTCCCTGAACAAGGCGATTGACTGTAGTGAGAAGCTTTTCGGCTAATTATCAAGAACAGGCAACACAAATCTAAAATGTTATGTCACTCGAACAAATACAAATGTACAGGTTTTTTAATTTATTCTATTTTTTTATATTTGCTATTCAGTTTCTCACTTCTGATAGTTTTCTTTTTTCCGTTCGCAAATGACATTTACGGCCTTACCTTCCCAACTGAGACTGAAACAAGAAATTAATACAATATATTACAATAGAAACTAGAAAAAGCCACCCTAAAATTAGGTAATGTATTGTATAATTATTCTAAAGCATTAGTAAAATTTTGCTTTTTAGTTTTCGTTTGCTGTATGATCCTAAAAACACTGCCATACGGCAGCGTGGAGAGAATATCTCGCGCTGTATCAAAACAAAGGCAGAATTATTCCTGTTATATTAGCAGCATGAGTGACATTAATAATTGATGATATTCGTATGGAATATAACTCAGACTCTCAGACTAGCCGCAAAATATCAGGAGATTGGCTGAATAGAAGTGAAGACTGATTTCAGATGGTAAAAATAAACATAGTGGCCAAGGAAGTTATCTTAACTTGATACCTTTTTGCAGAGAATCTCAAATAAACTGTATACTGCGAATATATATTCAATGAATATAAATTTTAGTGCAGATGTTAGTAAATACTACTAATTTAGAATATATGTCATTGAATTGTCAATCGAGGTGATTTATGATACCCACTTCGTTTAATGCAAGCTGGTCAAACTCTTCCGGTTTAAACATCATCTTTTTATGAGGTAGACAATTTCTGAATCAGTTATTTTCTAACTCACGAGTCGAATCAGAATCGATCACTGTTAGTAAACAAAGCTACAAATAGAAGGCAAAAGCAACAAACGTTTCAATCACAAAATTTCAATGAACAACATTTTTCACTGGTAAAGAATTTTGAACAAAACGTTTTTATTACTACTAGTAAAAATGTTGCAAAAGTTTGTAAAAAGATGAATTCCCAGTCACACCACGTGCTTTGAAAATATTATTTTTTTCGGTATTTGTCAGTTTGTTTATTAATATATAAGCCAACCTCTTGATGTTATCAACAGCTTACAGGAAAATTTGGATTCTGTCCAAAATTCGACAATTGTAGCCTGAAAAACAGGCGACGTAAACATGCCCAGTAAAAATGGATCTAAGAGGGGAGAGGGGCTTAAAAAAGCTATGGCATAGGTCACAACACGTGCTTTGGAAATGGAATAACGAATTTAATTCCAGGGAAGCTAGAAGTGTTAAACACGCACCGGTCTACCCCCTTATTTAGGCCAAAACGGGTATGCAGTGCTGCAAAAATCGGGGGTTCGAGTTTCCAAACTCTTATCCTAAAAGGGATAACAAATTAAACAGGGCTCGGTTACATGGCACTACTCCAAACTTCCACTACTCAGGGCTGCTCCGAGGAGATAAAACACAGAAAAGATTCCATTTATTAGTATATTTTTTTACTATATTTATCGTTTATTTTCTTTTTTAAATGTCACTAGTTAAGTGTTTTGGTAATTTATTATTAGTAGTAGTAGTAGCCAGGGCTCGTACGGGTCCTGGAAAACCTGGAAAGTCGTGGAAATTTAAAATTTCAAAACCCAGGCCTGGAAAACCTGGAAAATATGTGTTGGTCCTTGAAAGTTCTGGAAATTAGACTTTTCCTAGGACAGTGAATGAATTTATTTTTATTTTTTTTCGCGCACATTTTCAAGTTTTTCAGGGGATCGACTTTTGCCATCAGAATGTTATTCATAGTCCTGTGAAGATTTATTCTGCTCCTTCTATCTCATCCAGGGCCGTAGCTAGCATGAGGCAAGACGAGGCAGTTGCCTCGTCTTGATTTGACCTTTTTTTTTTGAAGAAACGTTTAATTGAGAAAATAATCCCTAGAAAAAAATTGGATTGGTTAAGATAAAAAAACCAGCTACTATAAGGTGGATGAATTGAGGAGAAAAGCATTTTAATGAGGTTAATTCGTTTCATGTGAACTGTGAGAAGCGGTTTTTCAAATGCTTTAAAATGCAGCTTGTTATTAACTTGGCACCAGTATCGCTAAGCAATAAAAAAGTGAACTTCTACACTTGCCCAAGATTGACTTCTCTGAAGAAAAATGCCACGGAAAATGCTTGCAAGAGCATTTCTGAACCGCAAGATTTCAAAATTTTCTCGGGGGGGGGGGGGGGAGCCCCCGTACTCCCCTAACGGCTCGCGCCTTTGGTGCTCAAAACTTGCCTCGTCTTGCTCTGAAACTGAATCGTTCAGTTCAATCATTCAATCATCATTCCAAACGACCGCGAATTTTCAAAGTAGAAACAACATTTTAGTGACCCTCTGTGCAGTAAACTTGTCATGAATAATCAGAAAAAAATACTTATTCATGATAAATAAAATTCATTAGATGCGTATCGAAAAGTGCTGCCCAAAAACTGAACCTAAAAGTAAAAATGGTCAAAAATCGTATAAAATTCGCTGTCATTCACAGAAGTGATGCGTGTATTTCTACGTGAGAAGCATTAAATTCAACTTGGATGCTTTTGTTTCAGGATCGTGTTTTGGGCGAATGTTATCAATGATAACATAAATTTCCGGTTTAAAAACGTTTTCTTGAAAATTCTTCAAAAACTCCGCTGCTTCGTTGCGTTTCAAAACAGGCCAAGCGCTCCGATCGGCTGTCATGAAAATTTCGTGAATTTCGAATTCCCCGAAGGACAATAGTTGTAAAGAGAAGCCTTCCTTTGTGCACTAAAAGAAAACGAAGAATTATTTTGAACTTTTCCTTCCCATCTGTGTCTTTTAGCGGTGTATTTTCAATCTTGAAATGCGAAACACTGGTCTTCTAAACCAACCGGCATGAGCTGTCCCACTTTTGTCTCACTTTTGAGGATTTTTCAGTCTCGGCCTCACATTTTCGCTTCGACCATGTGACCCGAAACGCTTTGGCCGCGCGGAATAATGAGGCCTAGGCACTAGGTAAGCACACGTGCTCAGCATTAGATCCCATCGACCACGGCCTATTTTTCCCCTCATGAAATTTACACAAGGTAGAACTGTTTAGTGATATTTCAAGCTGGAAATGTTCATGAAAGCGCAAGTCTCTTCAATTTGAAAGAAAAAAAAAACTTATATGAAAGACAATAGGATTCGAAGCCAAGACCTGCATGTTCCAGTATACTACACTAACCACTAGACCACTGAGGATTTGCTGCCCAGCCCGCAAAAAAGAAACTAACCCGTTTCGAAATAATGCTTAACCCTAATTAGTAGTGGCAGTGGTTAACCCTAATCTGTAAAGGCAGTAGTTAACCCTAATCTGTAAAGGAAGTGCTTAACCCTAATGAATGATTTTCCAGTAATCGGAGACCCATGTTTTGCGCACAGGATTCTGGGATCGCCAGGGGGCAAACATTGCGAGTCGCTTCAAAGAAATGTATGGCGTGGAGTTGTTTCTCCGTTAAAAGCGGTGTCTTTGGACAGAGAATGCCGCATTTTGCCGTCATTTTATGAGAAACAGATGTAACTAAAGTTGGGGCGTTGAAATTTCAAGTTTCTGTGTGATTAATGCGATAACTTCTATCGATAAACACTCCTTGCGTGAGGTTTAGGGTGAAATTCTTGTTTACCGAATTTACACAGTGATCTACATGAAGAAAAGGTCTCGAAATATATAGTGCAAATTTAGGTATACATATAGGGGGTCATTTAAGCGTTTAAGTTATAACTACGTGTGGTGATATTTACAACGAGTGTAATAACTACGCTCGGCCGCGATGAGCGCTGTGCGGCGCTGTGCGGGTTATGACAAGACAACAATCATAGGTATGTACGTAGCCATAAAAATAAAAAATCCTGCTTTACTTTGGTGTAAACATGCAAAGTGACATCTAAGAAATATTTCATGGAAAGTACATGGTATTTAACCATTAGTAGATGAGGCAGAAATCGTACGAACGAGTAAGATTTCCGATACAAAAGCAGTCACGAAATTCAGAGATTCTATATCTTCCCAAAAAAAGATTGGAAAAGGCATTAGAACTCATTGGTGCTCTGCATCATGACAAAACATCTCGCTTGTGTGTGTGTGTGTGTGGGTTTTTTTTTTTTTGGCGAGAAGAAATCAATATAATGTGGAAAGTTGTTAATTGTTTTTGTTTTTAAAGCAAATTCGATGTAATACATAAGCTTACCTTCGATCGTTGTCACAAACCGGCACAGCATTGTGATCGCCGCCGAGCGGAGCGTAATTACACTCGTTGTAAACATGAGCACATTGAGCACATGTGAGTACAACTGGAAAGGCTTGAATGAGTCCGCATTCCCCGCTCATTTATACCTAAGTTAGTACTATATATTTCGAGACCATTCAGTAAATTTCACAGTCGACCTTACGCAAGGAGTGTTTATCGATAGATTTCATAGCATTGATCCCACAAAAACTTACAATTTCAAAGCACCAACATTAGCCACCTCTGCTTCTCATAAAATCATGGCAAAATGCGGCATTCTCTGTCCAAAGACACTGCTTTTAACGGAGAAACAGCTCCAAGCCATACATTTCTCTGTAGCGACTTGCAATGTTTGCCCCCTGGCGATCCCATAATCCTGTTCGCATAACTAAGTCTCACATTACTGGAAAATCATTCATTAGTAGAGGGGAAAACTATGTTGTGTAAATATCATGGGATGTTCGAAGGGGCTCTGGTCGATGGCATCTAACGATAACTTTTAAAATGCGTTAGAGTTAAGTAAATATTGGGAGTTAAACCACAAATTAAGGATAAAGTTTTCACATAATCTGAATCTAAGCTAGTGGCTAAATTGTGCACTTTGTTCATTATTTGAGGCACATAAAATATATTGACATTTTTATTAAAATGCTTGCTTAACTTATGCGTAATTCATCTGTAGGAAATTTTTTGGTGAAATTTCATGCTTTTCTATACGGGGTAAAGTGGTGTTTTTTTTCGGTTCAAATTAGGTATTTTTTTGCCCTTCTAAAAGGGATACAATAATGATTAATGGCTTCAGTCTATATCGCCGTAAAAGCCTGCTGAGATATTATCGATTCATGTCAATATGGTGAAATTTCCCTACAATTAATAGATTAACTCGACGCCTTACGTACTGCTTGTTTAAACGGTTTTACCTTCCAAAGTTGTTTTACACAACACCTGTACCTATACGGCTAAAACGGTCGACAGATTAAGAAAAACTCAGGATCAACATCCCTTATGCTGCTTGACCTTTCAGGTATTTTTAGAACTTAAACGTACTATTTTCGTTCAATGAAAGGAATATCCCTTCGATTTTCTGCTTTTCGTTTTTTCTTTTTTCTCCCATTTTCTGATTTTCCTTGAATAATGATTTGTAAGATGGAGAAGAAAGAAAAAGTTGCTGCCTCATGAGTTTCGAGATTGTCGAGTAAGGTAGTTAGAATGCTAAACTTTAAAAAGAAAAAAAATTTAAGGAGGAAAAGCGAAAAAAAAAAGTTATATCCAGAGGAAGCTTTTCATTACGGTCACAGCAATCATTCAAAATTGAGGAGAACTTCCAAACGACAATCAACAGTACGTTGTTATGCCGTATTTTAGTCTGTTTGGTCTTGCTCCTTTAGAATTCATTTCACTTCGTTATTTCAGTCATATGTATTTTCTTTGAGCGTTTCCAATAATAGTGAACGAACCACTGAACAAAGTCAGCTGTTTCAGCGCTGACTGGGTTGTTGTTCTTCAGATGTTACTTAATACATGTAAATATGACATTTTCACTGACACTTGGTTAAACTGTGAAAAGAAAGTTGTACTATAAAAACTATGCGAACCTCATATCAAGAATGTTTTTAGGGCACGAGCGTCAGGGCTCATATTTACTTTTAAGCGGTCACTAATTGAATCGCTTCATATAGGTTTCGCTGTACGTTTCTTCTACCAAACACAGCATTAGGCACCTGGACATTCACGGGACCTTTCATGGTGTCCGCCAAATACGTGCTTCTTTATTTCAAAGAAAATATGGGAATCAGTACCGTTTGAAACAAACTGAATCGTTCTTCTTTTTGCTGCAGGGTGTCACGGTGTATAATTATTTGAATCTCGTGCCACATTTACCACTGGTTTGATGCTCGTTCTGCATGACTAGTAACTTAAAAGTGTGCAAGCCTTTTTTAAATTCATGAATATATATTTCTTTACGCAACTGCAAAAGTTGCGTCTATAACTGCGATGATCATCTTTCATATAATTCTTCACCCCGTAGTTCATAGATATGATGTTCATAACTTCATCTTCATCCTTTCACGGGTTTATAACGAACCAATTCAACGACCTGCTCCCAGTTCGCATATGACATTAAGGGCCTTACCTTCCCAAATGAGACTAAAACAAGAAATAAATACAATATAGAAACCAGAAAAAGCCACCGTAAAATGAGATAATGTATATATAATTATTCCAATGCATTAGTAAACTTTTGCTTTTTCGTTTGTTGTATAATCCTAGAAACACTGGCATGGGGCAGCGTGAAGAGAATATCTCACGCTGTATGAAAACAAAGGTAGAATTATTCCTGTTATATTATGACCATGAGTGACATTAATAATTGATGATATTCGTATGGAATATAACTCAGACTCTCAGACTAGCCGCAAAGTAACAAGAGATTGGCTGAATAGAAGTGAAGACTGATCTCAGATGGTAGAAATATAAAGTAGTTGCCAGGGATGTAACTTTATACCTTTTTGCAGAACTAATCAGTTTTAGTGCAGATGTTAGTAAATGCTACTAATTTAGAATATAGTGCACTGGATTTAATTTTGGTCGAGGTGATTTATGATACCCACCTCGTTTAATGCAAGCCGGTAACACTCTTCAGGTAGAAACTTCATCTTTTTATGAGGTGGACAAGTTCATTAATTTTCTTACTCACGAATCGAATCAGAATCGACCATGACGTTAGTAACCAAAGCTACAAATACAAGGCTGTTAAAGCAACAAACTTTTCAACCAACTGAAACAAAAAAATCCTTAGATGTCTACTTTATAACCATGTTTAGGATCCTTCCATTCACCCTCTGATCAAGAGGTTGCGTGATTTAAAGAGGGAAAAAAATCCCTCTTGAAAACACATTGACCATTGTCACATTGCCCTTAATACACCTTGTTTACCTTCCAAAATTTATCACGACCGTTGTTTCCAATTTCATTGGGGGGAGGGGGGTGGGAAGGGGGTGCTAAACAAAATGGTAGGAGCATTATGGGCAATGTAAAAATGGTGAATCAAACAAAAACAATCTCCAAATCTCCATTGAGCTAAAGAATCTTATATTTACAACGCATATTTTGTCCACATTGGAGTTTTTGTGTGAATCTGCTGCCTGCCCAGCATTTGCAGATTTACGAGGGAAAAAATGGCAGATGGTTGGGGAGTGAGGTTGAGTGGGGCGATAGCCTTAGGCACGCTTGGAATAGACCACTGCGGAAAATACCAGCCATAATATTCCTTAAAATGACGTTTGAGTAATGCTTTATGTAAACATAACTTTTGCATTATCTTTTGTAAGACAAACTTAAAGCAAGGGGCACATATACACCAACCCTCGGCCTGGCCAGCACCTCACGCATGCGCACAGCCATATCACCCGGGCAGTGGCAGCCATGGACAGCTGTTTTTCCCTTATTAGGGTTCATCATAAGACCCTTGGTATTGGTCCGGCCCCAGGAATCGAAACCGAAAGGCCTCCCGCTCTGTGGTCAAGCTTCTTTCTACCGACTGAGCTAATCTTGACGCAGTTTATTGGCGTCCTCTGCACTCTGTGTACTCCAGTCTTACAATAGCACTTTTTGCGGCTGACACCAATAAAACCGTTACACTTGATACTTAACTGAAATACTTCAAGTCCTGGATTTTTTTTTTTTTTCTTTGGCTGTTGTTGTTGTTATTTTTCCTTATGCCTGAACAAGAGCCATAATAGCTCTTGGCCTGAATTAACATTGAATGAAATTGTTGAATAAATCAAGAAAGTTCCGGAACCTTTCCGGCAGCAGCAACAAATAAACATGCATGTCACTCTCTATAAATAGGCAATTTTGTAATTCTGGTTTGAATCTTTTGTTTTGTTTGATAAAATATTACTGGAATAGCTTTTTCGGGGATGGCACTCGTTTTAGATACTTTCGTTTGAGACAAAAAACTTCAGTTTATCAGTGTATTTAGCTAGGGCCATGAAGAAGGTAACTATTGCTCAGTTC
Source organism: Porites divaricata (assembly GCA_038088405.1). Classification (NCBI taxonomy): domain Eukaryota; kingdom Metazoa; phylum Cnidaria; class Anthozoa; order Scleractinia; family Poritidae; genus Porites; species Porites divaricata. The sequence goes on along the minus strand of JBBMOI010000003.1, from coordinate 25,817,390 downwards.
ATGCATTTGCATAGTAATACTAACTAAGTAGACTTTTAAAATGGTAACTCAGTGTAAAACATTAAATTTGACTTTAAAAAAATATGAACTGTGGAGGCCTTAATTAGGTACAATTTCAACGGTCATGGTCCAGTTTGTATGTTGGTTTATACAATATACAATTAGAACTTCCGCTTACGGCCGCTTCTTTACAACGGCGGCCACTAAAACGCGTCCTCAACTGCCAAAATAGGGAGCTTTAGCACCGACGACGGCAACGGCAGCGAAAACGTCACTTTAAAAATGAGTTGTCGATTTTTCAAACTTTTCCTCGATTATTAGAATTCGCTTGAAATGTCAAAAGTGGGCGAATTTCCCGGGAGTTGATTTCTTGGTTACTGCACTAAAGTTTAGAAAGAGAAAGAAAAATTCGTCGTCGCTTGTTTACGTCCTCCATGAAACGTGAAATTAGACATTTTCACGTTGTAGTCTTGCAGAGGCGGTAGAGAAATGTACAAAAAAAGCGTGATGCACGTGCAAAGTTGTTGTTTTGGTCAATAAACCTATTGCTTTTTAGGCGTTCTAGCTACCGTCGCTGTCGTCGTTGCTAAAGCTCCCCTCTCGACAACAGATAGCGACTGACGACAATGGAATGGCCACGAAATTTGATCCGTACGGCGCGTCGACGATTAATCGCGGCAAGTCTTTCCTTATGATTACTTTTAAGTACACTATGTTTTTTTATAAGGAACGCGCAAGAAAGTCACCTTCCGCGAGGAAACGCTTCGCGAGGGAAATGAAAATGGACAAACATTACGTTTGCAGTATCCATTTAAAGGTATACTTATCTTCATTGTGTTCAATTTATATTTATATTTAGCAGTAACCACTTCATTCATTACTTCAAAGCAAATTAGAGTCACTTAAGGAACGTGTGTCTGAGACATAGAACTAAACCAGGTAAAATATAGTTAACACCAACACCACCACTATGGACGTAGCCTCATTTTGATACTGAGAGTTTTTCGAAATCGGAAATGCAAACGTCTATCGTACAGCTATGTCAAACCCTTTAGTCTAACGCCCAACGGTAGTAGTTATGAAATGATGAATATATGAATTTCATATATTATTGTAACTGCGGATTGAAGAAATAAATCCCAGCAAGCCTGAAAAAGTTCAGGCTTGCTGCAATTCGAACCATGGCCCTGCGATACTGGTGCAGAGCTTTTCGCGGGCATACTTGCGTCTTTAAAAGGAACGATCTTGCATTTATTTCCTCATTCCGGGGTTCCAATATAGGAAATTCATGTATTTGTCATTTCATCTTCATCTTTCCCGGGTATAATACGAACAGATTAGATTTAATGACCAGCTCCTAGTTACGTGGCTTGCCGGCAGAAATTAGTTAGAGCCATGCATCGGTATCGCAGTCAGTGTTAATCCCGGCAAGCCCCCAATTTTTTTAGGCTCTTTTTCGCAACGGCATAAGTTGAGACTTAAACTGTGCATTTGTTATGTCTATGTAACTGGCCTTAGATCAGCACCTAGTAGTACCGGAAGAGGCGTCATTATTCATGAACATGGGGTCAGTACGAAAACTTGATAAATTACTCTCACCCCGCCCGCTTATTTCCCTGAATAAGCTTGAATACATCCTGGTCGTCATCTCACCTCGTACACGTGCTCATGATTATCGGCCACACATTTTTAAATGCGTTGGAACTAAATATTAGGAGTTGAACCACAAATTGACGATAAAGTTTTTAAATTAATCTGAATCGAAGCTGGTGGCGTTATAAAATAAATTTATGGTGAATTTTGCATCGTTGATTATTTGAGGCATATTGTCGGTCTCTGATGTCAGAGGAAACTGCTTATATTAGTTTTTTCTTCAAACAACACAATATCATTGCAAAAAAATATATAAATTTTTATTTTTTTTTTGAAATGCATCCAAAAACGATGCAAAATTTTTTTGCTTGAAATCTTTTGGTAAAATTTCATGTTTTTTTTTCTACAGAGAGTAAAATGGTATTTTCTTTTTTTTTTTTCAAAACGTTATTTTATTTTTTTTACCCTTTCAAAAGGGATACAACAATAATTAATAGCTTCAGTCTATACCGCTGTAAATACCTGCTGAGATATTATCGATCCATTTCATTATGGTGAATTTCCTACAATTTTCAAAATTACTTGACGCTTTACTTAATGCTTGTTTCAGTCAAACGGTTTTAGCTTTCAAAGTTTTTATAAACAGCAGCTGGAAATTTTTTAAAGTTCCTGTTGATTAAAGCAGAATTTTTGCTTCAGCTTCAAGCTTTCCCTACGGCTAAAACTCAGGATCAACATTCCTAATGCTGTATGATCTTTCAGGTATTTGAGAAACGAAAGAGATATCCTTAACTTAGTTTACTTTTTCTTTCTTTGCTTTTTTTCCCTTTTTTTTTTATTCCATGAATGTCCTTCTGACATTACTTATAAGACTGAGAAGAAAGGAAGAGTTGCTGCCGGTAAAAACTGATCAGAGCTCATGATTGTAGTAATTTAAGGCAGTGGTTTATGCTAAGCTTTAAAAGCAAAATACAGTAGGCATATAGCCTTTATATAAAAAGAAAACACCAAAAAGGGGAAAAAATGTAAGTTATACCGAGTTATGTTACTTATAAACAGTAGACCCGCTCAACCTGATTGTAGTGTCAATGCTATGCTCTTCAGTACTTCCAGCCCGGGTAAATATCCTACACGAGTACATATACAGAAGAGTCTTGCTCGCGGATTTCTCCGGAAAGTGGAAATATGCACATGTAGTTGTTCAATTCTATATCCTCGGTTTCAATTCAATTTATTTTCTGTTTTTGAATGTTGTACTGAGTTAAGGGTTGAGACTGTCGCGTAATTTTTCCGTGCGAACGAACATAAAATTGACGCGCGCAAATAACTTAACATGGCAATGTATGAAAGGCCACGCGTAAACGTGAAAGTTGAGCGAGGTTCAACTTTAACGCTTACGCGTGACCTTTCATACATTGTCTCTATTTTATTTACGCGCGTAAAATTTACGTGCCTACGCACGTAAAAATATGCGACAGTGGAAATCCGCCTTTATCCGAGTGCCTTACCGGCAAATACACGGACAGGCTGGCTGTAAATAAAAAGAGAAGTTCAAATACTGAACTAGGAGCAGTATAACATATGATTTCCGTCTTTGTCACTCAGCTTGTCGGTTCATTCATTCGCCGCAGCTTTATTTCCGAAAATCTCTAGTGTCTGGTCTTTTTTCCATCCCGAGAAGAGAGCACGAACAAGAAGTCTCTAACGTAACCCTTTGAATACTCAAACTAAGCTGAGTGCTCTGTATTGCAAAAGCGACGATTTCTATTTGAACAACAACGGACCCAGCTGCAAAAAGCTTAGAAATGTTCTTTATTTTTAAATAGCAACATAAGCAAAACTGAATATTGAGCTTTCAAATGAAAGTTTAATCACATTGTAAATTAACGTAAAGTTAAAAAACTCTGACTATTTTTTATAGAACGTCGCTGAAGAGAAAAGATGTCATCAATGCGTGAAAATGGTGCGTTACACGCCATTAATACACTTCGATTAGCCAGTCAGCTCTCAGAATCTTGCAAAAAATTATAAGACAATGAATTGCAAATAAAAGGACAAAAAAAAAAAAGAAAAGAAAGAAAACCATGGGTAAAATTGCACTACATCAAGAATTTTCAAAAAGGAAAAGCTGAAGACCAAGATGTTCGAAAAGAACGGGTGAAAACGCAGCGACAACCAGCACAATTAAAAGGGAAGTGAACACGAGACAATACATGTGACCCGAAACAGATGCTGAATGTTTATTTCTAGCGGACTGAATGTTTTTTCATAATTAGTCGTTTTGCCACTTTTTGTATGTCAGTTTTAAGAATACACGTTGCCAGGGATACCATTACTAAAAACCTTAAAAAGGTTGTAATTTTATCCATCGCCCCTTTCTTGTTTCCTTAAAATTAATAATCATGGACCGAAGTAATTCATTTTTTCGTTACTGTTTCTATTCCAATAGTTTCCTTTTAAACTGAATAATTAAAGTGACTTTGTGTACATTGCAACTGATGGCATATATGCCATGATCTTCGGGCCAATTAGAGGTGTCATTAAATGCAGCCAGGGGATCATTTGAAAAGAAAATTATCCGGCTAAATTCAAAAATATTTGCTGTTCGCCTTTTAGACGTTAAATGACTCAGTTGAGGGAATGAATAGTGATGTCTATAAAATGCAAAATTTAAAAATTGTTGGAACATTGTTTTTACCCACTTAGTCAAAAGGAAAACAACGGTTGGCTAGAGCGCATACGGAATTACGGAGATCTCGGAGAAAATTTTCCGTCACACTCAAATGGTATATATAGTACGTAGTTGTTTTGGTACGAGCAAAAGTAACGGGATTGAGTTGTACCACCACAAAATGGTACTAAATTGTCCATTTTCTTCTTAGAGGGAAGCCTGGCACTGGTTATCCACACAAATGGTTCAGAAATTTTCGTTCGTTTCTGTAAAAGCGGGGAAAGGGAATACCAAATGGAATGATTCATCCAGGTCGAATGTGTGCCATGCCAAATATCTGCATATAAGTTTAGACAAGCAATTGCAATGCATCTGTGCTTACTGCCCGGCACTTTGCGCTTTGTTAAATTGCGAATAAATCAGTCGCACGTTATTTTCCCGCCAACCAAGCAAAAGTAGCACGTAACAAAGCGAAACTTGACTTTGTCACTTGTGTTTTCTCTCCATTTGGGGCTTACAGATCTGATTAAAGCAAGGTCGATTTTTCTTCCTGTTGTTGAAAGCGGTAATTTCATCTTATTTATATCTTTGGCACCCATCGCAGAGTATTGTTTTCCTTGAGGTTATTAAAAAAAGGGAAAGAAGAGTTAATTATTTTTTCATCAACAGGGAAACTCAGTGATTCTACTTACCCCTCTCCCCCCTCCCCCCCCCCCCCCCCGTCCTTCTGGACAACTCCTTAACATTAAGTTTTCTTAAACAGGAAGATGAAGTTTCTATTTGTGCTATCGCTGATGCTGTGTTACGGTTCAGCTCAAAATGCTAATGATCCAAGTGAGTATATTGTACAGTCGAACCTCCGTGAGTGACTACCTTTCGTAAGTGACCACCTAACCAAAACATTAAACTTTTCTAGTGAGAGCCTTACAGTTGGTACCTCTAGTAAACATCACCTCCTGTAAGCGACTGCGACCACACTATTTGGGTCTGACGGTTTAATGATTTCCATTGGTTTTAACCTCTTGTAAGCGACCACTTCATAGCCCTTCAAGCATTGTTTGATCTCTATTTTGGCAGTGTGTACTATGCTAATAGGAATATACAGAGAACTTTAACAAAACATGGAACTAGACACTTGCAGTAACTTATCTTCCATGAAAAATGTTGTGTTCGGACATCTTAAGCGGCCATTGAGTCTTTGTATTTTTTGCGCTCTCTTATGGGGGTTCGCATGTATTTTTATCGCGCATAATATTATGACTACGCCCCTATTTTTTTCCTGCGGTCTGTCCACCCAATCAGCTGGCATGGAGAAAGCAGAAACTAGTGTTTAACTATCACACATCTGGAAACTTTTCTTGTTTATGAATTTTTTTTGAACAATTTTCGCCATCCACCTATCGTGTTCAAAAACTCAATCGCCCTAGGTCAGATTTGATTTCAAGTAATATCCTGTAAGTTTGCGACATTGCATTTTTAAACCAGTTGGAAAATAGTGGGACCTAGGAAATTCGTTCAGTTTATTATGTCATCTAAAACGTTTGAAAAAGTAAAGAACGTAGAACAAAGAAGATTGAGGGCGACACCTTATAGTTCTCTATTGATTAAGAGAACACAAGTTGACGTGTAAAATCACAATCTAATTTTGTAGGATGTGGCTCTGTGGTAAACAACACCTTGACAAGTCCTGAATTTCCAAAAGTATACCCACCTAGCATGCACTGTGTGTACAACATTTCCATTCCATCCGGAAAGGCACTGAAAATCAGTTTTCCAACTTTTATCCTGGAATCACATTCTCAATGCGGGTAAGCAATTTAACAATAGACAGCTTTAGAGTCACGTTTACGGCAAACGGTAAACGTGAGATTTAAGTTGAGAATATCTCAAAATAAAAAAAAAAAAATAGTAGGTAAAAACAGCTCTAAGCAATTCTTATGGATAAAACTAGGGTGAAACAATTAACTTTTTTGTAGAAGTAATGAACAATAAACGTCAAGAAAAGGGAAAACTTGGTCACGTGGTACAGATTCACTTTTGCCATTTAAAGTTAACATGACTGATGACAAACAATTAAAAACCACTAAACTGACTCGGCTTTGGTCAGATGTAGACTAGGAACTTAACTTAAAGTGATACTTGTTACTCTAAAACTTAACATTTTTGCTGGTAAAAACATACTCACAAAATTAATTCCGAAGTTCGGCTTGTACGCAGCAAGTTTGCCGATCTGTGATATTATACCCAGAAATAGGGCAAAATCAGGCTTCTAAAAACCCAGACTGACAGGTAAGTATATCCCGCCAAGAAAAACACCTGCCAATGAGAATAGCCCTCTCATTTTAAAATAAGGATAGACCTGGCTTTAGAAACTGATAACACTAAGAAGAATGTAAAATACACTAATACTCTTTAATTCTTAAAAAAATTAAAGAGTATCTGCCAGTAAATTAGCGGTCTGGTCGATATGGTGAGAAAAATAGATTTCGCTCATTTCTTGTGCGTTGAAAGACTTTCATGTACCTGCACTTACCGGCGCCAATCTGCTAGATTGTATTTTTTAAACACTCCAGTTTTGAGACAATTTTGGTTCACCCCATCCAACGCTCGCGTTACGCGGTTTAATTCAAGGCTAAAAGTTAACAAAACTTTGAATGTTGATTTCGAAAGAAATAGTAATTATTAGATAAAAGAAATAACACAAAAACCCATCATAATTCCTTTGACATAACACAGCGTTTTCTACCAACATTAAGCACAATTTTACCCCTTAGCAAGATTTTAACGATCCCCTTTCCGCACTGATAGATCAAGTGGAGCTAAACCAACCCCCAAATGGGGTCGGAAAGATTACTTCCGAAAAAGAAAATTATAATTTCTACGATTTCTGCGATTCTTCCTTCTCCTAAAACACTGCCTAAGCAGTCAATTCATTATGAAGTAAAAGCAGTCACGTGGTCAATGACTCAGTATTGTATTTTTGTTGTTTTGGCGCAGACGGCTCTATTTCGAATCGAAATGTTCCTAGCGGCAGAGAGCGATGGGTGTCGGCTGTTTCGCAGCCTAATGAACACAATTCGAATGTTCATTGCTGGTGCTCGTAGATAGGCTCAAAAGGTGTACCGACTTTTCAATAGCTAAACCGAGATCTTACCAGTGATATGGTTTTCGATCTGGAAAATGCCACAGCGTTTTTAAAATCCAAATTAAGATTTCATGTCTCAAGGCTTTATGAGAGCTGACAAGAGTGAAATCCCTCTTCCTGGTCTTTGTCATCTGTTAGTAGGTCGAAAGCAATAGAACATAAAAGCCTCTTGTTGAACGTTAATTGGCATTTGTTGAGACGGCGGAAATTCAACTCCTCGGGAGTGACTCAAGTGCCACTTAAAATGAAAGAATTTGATCGGCGGTTTGATATTCCACACGAACGTTGGGAGTCCTCAACTCCACCATAAAGTGACGACTCGTGATTAGTTGAGGCTGGAGAACATAAAGGCTTTTATGTTCTCTCGGGCGGTTAGGGTTATACTTAAGAATTCAACTGCCCTTGAAAAGTAAAAGACATCTTTTTTCTCTTGTAGGTATGATTATTTGAGGATTGTAGATGATGACGGCAGCACACTTGGTACATATTGTGGGAGCGAACTTAGAGGGAAGGTATTTGTGGTAACTGGAAACTACGCGTTAATAACATTCCACTCTGATCGTTCTAAACAATACGAGGGATTCCAGCTCACGATATTGTTTATTGAAGATGGTATGTTCAAATAAGAAGGGAGTCTTTCATAAAAAGTAAAGAAAATAATTTAAAAGTACACAAGTAAATAAATAGAGAAAATTACCTTTCAGGTAATATCTCAAAGATAATTTTTAGAGGTCAAGCTGAGGTGCCCATTTAAAAAAACTGATAAACAAACAAATATAATTATTGATGAAAAACGCAAAATTTGAGGCGATTTTAGCCTTGTGCTGTGCTGACTAGGAACACTTACAATCTTTCATTGGGGGGTTTTTCTGTACTGCGGTATTTCTTAACGATTTCACAAAATTAAAATTGTGTTCTCAAGGTTTAGATCCAGATATCGGGGATAGTATCAACAAGATGGTACTGAGACTTAACTGCATAGTCCTGAGGTTTAAGACACGTTTGTTTGACCGTATTATTCGACTTTCTCCGAGAGAAAGCGAGAAAAATGTGCTTTCTAAATGAGGTCGTCTAAAAAGTACTTGACTACTTTCAACAATATGACTAAAAAACAATTCGCTAAGAGTAGACTGAAAAATACGTGTTCGTTCTGCATTCTTTCAGTTGAACATCAGTTTAAAGTTCGACATTATGATATGCTGCTACATAGGATGAATATCAATAACGATGGTGAAGAAATACGTAGCAAAAAAGTACCCGGCCTATGTAGACGATACTCTTGCCGTCCTATGATAACGACTGGTCACATGTGCTTCCTCAACGCCTAGATCTCTGTTCTCCCACACCTTATGCTCCTATATTGATAAACAATCTTCCCTGTCCCCAGTATCACGTACTTATGTTTCACTAGATACTGCAGAATTCCGAAAATAAGCCCCTCCAAATATAGGCCCCCAAACCGGTAACGCAAAAAACCCTCCGTAAAATCGTCCCTCCAAATAGAAGCCCCTCGGGGGCTTATACTTGGAAAATTGCCCTCAAATACAAAGTAAAACAAAGCAAAAACGGTAAATTTACTTCCAACTATAAGGCTAGCCCAATTGATTTTGAAAAGCAAATTTCCCTCCGTAGAAAAGCCCCTCCGAATAAAAGCTCCTCCAAAAGTATTAGCCCCTCGAAAAGGACCTTTGAAAAATATAAGCCCCAGGACTTATTCAAGTTCGTAGTTTTAAGGTAATTTCTTAAAGAAGAAATAAATTCACCTCAGTCTTTAACCCTCGGACGCACACCTGTGGTACAAGGACGTGCGGTTAACGTTGTAACCCCTCTGGAGTTTTTTGCTGTGTTATACCACTCTTCAGTCACGCCCAGTCAAGCTTACCTCAATAGATTTCATTAAATGAATCGATTTATTTGAAAACTGAATCCGTTAGTCGTTGCCGCTTCCAGTATTTCAAATCCGGTCAGTGTAAAACGTAGACTGCGGACTGCGGACTGCAGACTGCAGTCGACTGAGAGTAAAACGAAGGCTGGGTGCAAAATATAGACCAGGGCGGATAAAGGTTGGGCGGTGAAACGAGCACACCGCTCTTCATTTAATGTGTGATGCGGAGTAGGACTGGCACGAGCGCTCTTTCCGCGCTTCCGGTGCGCTTTAAGGCCGGCGAAATTTTCCTTTTTGCAAACCGGAAATCCTATTTTCTTTCTGAAATTTCAGGCTACAATGTTAAATAGATAAATTCGTTTCGTAACAATATCAATAAACAGTTCCATATGTTTGTGTCTGTATGCCTATAAATCAAACTTGTTGGTCGTATAATTCCAAAATTTGAGTTTAATTTGAAAGTGTTGAATACCTCCTCCTTCCACTAAATATCACCTAATCGTCTTTCGCCGTTTCGTTTGGAAAAGCTTAACACTTCTTAAACTCAATTTTTACATATGTTAAAGGGGGATACATTTTGTTTAACATAACAAAAAATTAGATTGATATATTTTGATATAGTGGCGTTGTGCTGCTTCAAACTTTGCTTCTCGGGTGCAACGCGCCATGGCGATTCGCGCAATGCGTCGCAAATCCGGCAACCGCATGTAAACAAAATTTATTGAGGTTAGTTTTAAGGTTTTTTCTCCGTTTCTCTCTCTAAAACAAAACAAGGTAGACAGTAAAAACTGAGGGGAAACTAATTTTGAAGTTTCGAAGAAACAGAAAGACGTATGAGATGTTTTTGTCAAAATTAAAAAGAAGGATGATGGTGATTGAAATTAGCATAATTTCACCTTGCACGAGCTGCACGCATTTATAGCGGAGCTCTGGCGGGCGAAGCCCGCCTGCGGAGCACCATGGGTAAGTAAATCTACCCATCCCAGAAAATTTGGTAATCACGTGACCGTACACCGCCCGCCCGCCCGCCCGTCCGTCCGTCCGTCCGTCCGCACCACAGGCTAACCAGTGTTCAATCCTCAAACTTTCTGCCTAGTTTGGGAGCACAGGAAGACTGATATTGCAAACATATATTGCACATCAATGTTGTGATCAATTGACAGCTGTCAAAACAGGGTATCCGCTGACCAGTATCACCGACCATATCGCAGGCTCAGGTGTCGACCCATTGAGGCCGAGTATCTTTTTGAAGTTATCCGCTGACAAGTTACTAGTTTTCAAATGATCGCAGGCTCAAGTTTAATTTTTTTTTAATTCATATGAAATATGTTGTGTTTTTTATGTGCCGGACAACTAAAATTTTGATTTCAAACTGACCTCGGAAGCTAAAATTCAGCAAGTTTTTACAGGCAGGGAATACATGCCAGTTGTTTTTTGACTTTTCTCACCAAGGTCACGCGTTGGTCACGCTCTACGTCCAATTTTTATGCTGTGATTGGTCAAAATTTGACAGGTGAGTTCATGCGGAAAATTTATGCAGCATCTTGAAACCTGTTTACTTTGACAGCTGAAGCTGACAGAGTTTTGTGTCAACTTGTGTTGTTTTTAACTGTCTTTTTCCACTGAATGAACAAAATGAAATTCAGCTGCTATCAAGAGTCTTCTGTTATTCATGGCTAGTTTGTTTATTGGGTTTTTGTTTGAGAAATACGTCGCTTGTTAAAGTCGGAAATCTGAATTTCGGATGGCATCGTTTTCCTTTTTCACCTTGCTTGATGCGTGAGAGGGTTGAAAAGTCTGAAGCGAGTCTGGCCTTACTTGATAGTTTTCAGTGCATCTCGAATGGTAAGCCTGAGTAATTATTTATTTGACGTTTGTTCTTTATATCTAATTTAATGAAGTCGAGCGTAGTTTATGCGGCTATTTAGTTTGTGCACGTTTTTAATTGTAAGATTTGAGACAATGATCTGACCGAGTATACGTATCAGGTTTGATTATAAGCTTATAAAACTTTAAAAAGTCTTTAGTCATTTTCTTACCGCGAATAAAAATTATAATTCTGGCTGTAAAAGAAAGCTTTGAGCGATTTTCTTGCCTCGAGTTCATCTTTGAAAAAGCAAACACCGGGAAGCCGGCTTACGAAATAAAAAACATAAACAAGGATTTTCTGAGACACTTTAATACTTGTCTTGAGTTCGTGAATGAAAATTGTTGTCTCTGTATATGTTTCACCGAATTATTGTCCTTTTATTGATTGTTGGTAGTCTCATTTGCAATTTTTATCGCTGTGCCGTTTGTTTTCAGTCGCTCATGAACATCGCTTGCATGCAGGAGTAGTCAAAATGCCGCTCGTATCAAACGCTTTTGAAGATTACACATCGTTATAAAAACATTAAATAAAAAATAAACATAATAAATTCTGTATTATGTTGAAGCGTATAACTCTATCAATCATAATTTAAACAGTCGACTTTGGCGCTTGTCAAAAGTGAGAACTGGCTCGCCGTATAGGTGATTTTGGATATTTTTTAACGGTTTCGCTAAAAGCCCACACGTGCTTCGATCGTCCTGAATATTGAGCGAGTGCAAATTGTATTGCAAAATTGTGAAATACTGCATTCTGTCCGAGGTCTGTATGATAAAAACAGCGCCTCATGGTACTGTTTCACCTCAGATGTGATGTATAAAAAGTATAAAACAGGGGCACCCAACGGCAATTTTCGGAAAATATCTGTTCGGAAGAATTGTTCGGAAGACGATTTGATCTAGAATTTTCGGAACAGTTGTTGTAAAAGTTTTTGCTTGCCTGCCTCTCCTAGGATTTTTGAACATCTAAAAACTGGTATAATTACCCATTTTTAACGTATTTTTACCCTAAAAAAGGCCACCTCGAACTTTCGGGAGCCTTTTTCTGGCTGAAATTTTCGAGAAGGTAAGCTTTGATCCCTATAATTTTCGGATCACTAGACTTTCAGCTAGGAAATCCGAACAGATGAAAAGTTTTTGGGGGATAAAAATATGCCTATATCTACCATTTAAATACTAAAATACCTTCAATAATGCTATGTTAAGTGGTTTTGAACTATATCCTCGTTGGGTGCCCCTGATAAAAGGTTGGTTTACACGTCCCCAGACTTTTTGGCAAGATTTTGTAAAGTAAACTTGTCGAACGCAAAAAATTCCGCCTGATTTGTTTTCCAGGCCTAATCTACTGTGATCAAGAGTCCGCGCTCTTAAATGTGATCGAAGATGATTGCTATTTTTGGGTGTACATATATAAGGCTATGAACTCGATGTAAGATTAAGTTCATTCTTAGCTTTGACTGTCTGTTCTCTAAAATCACTTAACCGTTTCCTCTAATTAGTCACATGAATGTGTTCTAAAGTTAACTGAATTGTGGAATACAAGTTTATTGTTTGATTTAAATCATAAATTCGAGTTAATGGGAGCTTCGCTTTTAGCCCTGGCTAAATCTATATATTAAAATACACGTCATCTAGTTATGAAACATACGAAACACTATTTGCTGTCTTTTAGTTTTGCCATGGATGACATGGATGAGATTTTCCTTCGTGTTTTAGACAGTACTTAGTTGTTTTTGTTTTGGAATAACATCGACATTGGCGAGTAGTAGAACAAAACTATTATTCAGTGATAGAGTGATGAAAGTAATAAGAGAAACCCTTTGAAAGAGATGTTTGTCTACTCCTGACTAAACCTCCCGCAAAAAATAGCAACATTTGCCTCTCGAAGACAGCGTACCAGCACAAAGGAACGAGGAAGAAGTGCAAGAAAACAAATCAAGCCGCCATAATTCAGTGACAGCGGCAGTGTCTAATGGACAAACCACATCGCAACCCCCGACCAAAGTCGCAGACAAGCGATATTTCTAAGCAGAGTCCCAGTCTACTGCATCACACCTTTTTGCTCGGACGCGCTCGTTTCATCGCCCAACCTTTATCCGCCCTGATATAGACCGAGCATGCTGTAGTCGCGGAAGGGTTTAAGGGAAAAAATTCGGCAAATACATGTAAGCGATCACTTACTTAACATCTGCTTTCATAAATCCATTGGAACGCCGTCGACGACCCGAAAACATAATCACAATCTTGAACCTTTTTCCGTCCGAGAGACCTCACGCTTCAACTTTAGACGCGAAAGTTTCGATTCAGTGACCGTGAATTGGAAGCTACTGACCCAAAATACTGTACTGAAGGAATAGTGGCGTTAAAAGGGGAGTAAATCATTCCAACAACAAAGAAAGATATTGTGCAGGAAATTTGGATGTTCATTGAAACTTCTGGCGAATGTGCAATGTACTTCGACTAGGAAGCGAGGTGTGTAACTGATAATACCACTGTAGCTAGCTATTTGGAGAAGAAGGAGCACAAATGTTTAAAAAATGCATACTGTTTATCTGTAAGATCTTCTAATGATGTGAGGAATTTTTCTCAAACTCCCTGATACTCCGGGTTCCAGGCAAAAACCGATTCTACATTGCTTTCTGCTTGTCGTTTCTCTCAATTTCCCCAAGTGTGGTCTTAAGACTTCATTCTGCATTTTTACCCCCAGTCTGCAGTTCTAATTCTGCATTTTGCACCCAGCCTGCATTTTACACTTAGTCTGTATTTTACCCCTGGTCCGCAGTCTGCAGTCCGCAGTCTTTCAAATTACACTTTCAAAAAAGTTCTTCGTCGGATTTGCCTAAAAAGGCAACCTCCACTCGCCAATAGGTCGACTTGTAGCAAGTTTGACGAGCCCCTATTCAGCGGACACCTCTATTAAGCGGACGCGGACACTAAAATATATTGTATTTGGCTAATTTCTATTGTTAAAAACTTCTATTTAGCGGACACCGGACTGAATTGGCAATTCCTTGAAATAAGTACTTTAGTCGATTAATAAAGATAAATCAATACATTTAGCTGTCAATAGACCGATACCAGGCCGTATTATTGTCATCCGCGATCAGAGTTCTCCTAAAAGTCTTGCACAAAGTACAGCACAGCTTCCTTAGTTTACTTAACAACATGGAACTTTATCACAGTACAGATCTAGAGTAACCGTTGAATGTTAATCGTTAACAAACCTCTATTAAACGGACACTTGGGAAGGCCCCGAAGGTGTCAGCTTTATACAGGTTTCACTGTATGTTATTTAACAACTGAAAATTAACGGGTGTCAGGTATCATCAAAAATGAGAGGAGAGATGATATACGGAACACTAACGAACGAGCAATTGTGTTTATTCAGCTCCATATACATGTATTGTGTACTGCATTGTGTCCCCTTAGTCAGCATAGTTATGGCAGCTTTGCATGAGAAAAGGTATCCTTAATTAAAAGGGCCTTCCCGCCTCGCGGGTCTTAGCTGTTATCTGCTTACTTTAACGGGGTGAGCATGATTCCAGATTCTAAGTTGATATATTTGCCCAGTGGTGTCCTTGCCTTCTTCTGAAAAACAAAATGAATTAAACAACTAAACGTGGTGTACGGAAGAACGGCCTTGATTTCCAATTTCAAGAACAGCGAAGTTAAGGGGGCATTACGGTTAGCTTTTTGGGGAAATGAAGTTGATTTGGGAAGAAAATAAATTAGGGTAGGAAAGGTATACACATAAACCAGTGCAGTTAGTCCGCTGATGGGATCAGAGGCACCTTGTTGTGGTTGTGGACTATCTGGTAATTGTCTACAAATTATTCACTTCATATTTTAATTTTTAATAACCCCCAAAATCCAATGTTTTCCCATTTTCCCATATGCGTAGCCGGCGGAATTGTATAGTAGTCAAGTGAGATTTGGCGGAGAAGCCGCGAAAAATTCAAACGCCTCGTCCCCACTCCCTAATTTGGATCACGGCTCCGTCGCCAAAACTTAAACCGCGCACCGAGAAAATACCGCCAGCTACGCAGGCTACTCCCTCCCTAAATTTTATACATTAAGACATCCGAAAATCGTTGCAAAGTTCAGAAATAATTATTGAATCAAGGACAGTAACTTAATTGAGTCATTTTTGGATTGAATGAAATCTTGGCTAGATATTTAAGAAAAAGGGTGGACATAATAAAAAAATAATGCTTTTAACCGTACTGCCCACTTAAAACCGTTGAAAACATGATAAGCTCGTCGATACCAGAACCTCGTTCAGGTCGGAGGAGAGATAACAGCCCGTGAACATGGCAGAATGACTTTAAGCTGATGAAGGAAGGAAAGCTGACTGGCGATATTACAGGGTTGTTTCCGTGACTCAAGATGTTTACAACGTCTGGGGGGCTTCATAATCATGGGTTTCTTGGTGTTCGCAGGAATCCTCAAACGAACATCTGTCTGCTCAAGGCCGTAAAGCATGTTGACACGGCAAGAGATTTAGGCATTGTTCTAACGAAAGAGACTTCCTTCTCGTCCTGTAAACGCTAATACCGGTGTTCAACGAATGACTTCAGCTCGAGTAAATGACAGGTGGTGATGATGGTGAGACGTTTACATGGCTTTTGTTCTGGTTGAGCAATGACATTAGCCTTAATTCACAGGAGTAGCAGACCTATCTGAAGTTATGGAGCATGTAAGTTGGACAACGAGTCATACCGCCTTGTATCTATTGTATCAGTTGGTTAAGGTGTTCAACCCTGGCGGTGCCACACCTTTTGTGAGGATTAATAGTTGTGGTACCCTGACGGGATGTAGATCGCTACACCTGTCCAACCAGTGGGCTGGACTTCCATCAATGGCTGATATTCTCACTGAGAAAAATCCTAGATTGCTGGGTCACATGCATAGAATGAATAATAACAGACTACCAAAGAAGCTGTTATACTAATGTGTTTGGCAATGCGTAATCAATAGAGCCCAAATTATGGTTCAGATATGTTGCTAAGAGAAACTTGAATTGGAGAGACATCGATCTCAACCGATGGCAGCTGGAGAGGGCCAATGACAGACCTACCTGGAAGAGACCTATAAAACTGCGCTGAGCCCTAGAACAGTCTTAGTCGAAACGTCTGACTGTGAAGATGATGAATGAATTCAAAATGTTCGTTTGAATAAAAACTGTTGTATGTTAAGGAAAGAGTTAATATTCGTTAATGCTAAAGCATTTATTAGCAGCTCTCACAGGACAGCTTGTGAGGTAGTCAAGGGATACTAGGTATTAAGGCATGTAGCGTGTGAGCGTACTTTATGGGTGAGCGAGAACTGGTCTAAACATAGCTTAATAAGTTATGAGAGGGTTTTTGTTTTGAGAATTGAGGATTGGGAAAGTTTTATTGAAGTTATAATAGTAGTTTAGATTGCATTAGTAGACAAACAATGGAGTAGTAAAGGCTGTTGGGCGCTGATCAATCATTTTTCCATACCTTAATACATTTGAGCATATTAAATATGAATGCTGATAAGCGAAGTTGAAATACACTTAATTAACAGGTTTAACGTGGCTGGTCAGTCGGTTTCACGTATGATTACGTAACTTCTGATTATAAATATTGATTTGACGTGGAAATTAGTGATTCTTGCTCAGTATTTCAGAGGAGCCACGTAGGATGAACGGCCCACACCCTCCCATACAGAAAATCGCGTATTACTAACTACCTCTAAGCAAAGCTGTCCCAGTTTCGCTTAGTCCCCCGATCAATCATTTTCCCATACCTTAATACAACTGAGCGAACATGAATGTTGTCGAATGGATTACTTTAAAACGAACAGCCTGGATTGCAATGTGACTCGTCGGACGCCTGACACAAAATTCTGTCGAGGTAGAATGTCCAAAAGAGTTTCCAAACTGCTCTGCCTTAATAATAATATAATATAATATACAATATTTATAATAATATACAATATTTATAGACCGCTAATTCCCAATGGTCCAAAAGCGCTTTACATAATAAAAATAACAACAAAAACCTAAACCTACAAAACTACAAAATTACATTGTCATCCTATAAAAATTCCCAATGGTCAAAGGCGCTTTACATAATAAAAATAACAACAAAATCCTAAACCTACAAAACTACAAAACTACATGATTGTCATCCTATAAAACCATCATCATTCTATACTACAACATCATAACCAATTTTAAAAAGCGAAGTCTTGAGCGTAGATTTAAAAGAAGAAAGGGAATTACAAGATCTAAGTTCGAATGGAAGTGCATTCCAAACAGAAGGTGCAGCAATAGTAAAAGACCGGCCACCATAAGTTTTAAGATTAAATTTAGACGTAGAAAGTAAAAGTTGATTGGAGGATCTAAGAAGTCTACCAGGTGTATAAGGCTTGATGAGATCAGTGATATAGCTAGGTGCAGCACCATGAAGCGCCTTAAATGTAATTACTGCAATTTTGAAAGTTATCCTTTGCTCAATTGGTAACCAATGAAGTTGAATAAGCAACGGCGTAACATGCTCATATCTACTAGTAAGGTGAATAAGCCTAGCAGCACTATTTAGGACACTCTGTAAACGTTTCAAGATACATTTAGGCTGACCGTAGAGCAGTGAGTTACAATAGTCGATCCTTGCAGTAACAAAGGCATGAATTAGAGTTTTACATGTATCATGAGAGAGAAACTTGCGAATCTTAAAAATATTGCGTAAATGAAAAAACGAAGACTTGCAAACAGCAGTAACGTGCGGCAACATCGATAGAGAGTTATTAAAAATAACCCCAATATTTTTAGCAGTAGTTGAACAGTCAACAGTGTCAGAGGCAATCACCAGGTTTTTTAACGCAGGACGTGTGAGATAGGAAGATGAAAAAACTATAATTTCAGTCTTCCCACTGTTCAGCTTCAGCTTGTTATTTAACATCCAAAGGTTAATATCATTAACACAATCTTCAAGAGCAGATGTACATGTTGACAAATCTTCAGGCGATGACGTTTCAAAAGATAAATATAGCTGTGTATCATCAGCATAAAAGTGATAAGATAGACCATGAGATCTTGCAATATCACCTAAGGGGGAAGTGTACAAAGAATACAGTAAGGGGCCCAACACGGAACCCTGAGGTACACCATAAGGTAAGGCATGCACATCAGAAGAGACATCTTGGATTCTGACATACTGAGTGCGAACAGACAGATATGAACAAAACCAGTCCAGTGCCTGGTCACAAATGCCAAAACGGGTAGATAGTCTAGCAAGGAGAAGAGAATGATCAACTGTGTCAAAAGCAGCAGACAGGTCCAGTAGAACTAAAACAACAGATTTTTGATTGTCAATGGACATAGCAATGTCATTGTAGACTCTGAGAAGAGCCGTTTCGGTACTGTGGTGAGCACGGTAGGCAGATTGAAAGACTTCACACAGACCATTATTGTCAATGTAGTCAACAAGCTGCAAAGCCACTACCTTCTCAATGACTTTGGACAAGAAGGTGAGGTTAGAGATCGGCCGAAAGTTCTTAAATTCCTGATAATCAAGACTCGGCTTTTTCAACAAAGGACGAATTACAGCTTGGTTAAGTTCAGTGGGCATGACAGAGGTCTCCAAAGACAGCTTAACAATTTTCCAGATCACAGGGCAAAGGAGATCAAGACAACCAAGGAGTATTCTAGAGGGGACAGGGTCAAGTTCACAAGACTTTGATGCCAAAGGGTGCACAATCTGAAGTAAGGTCGAATATGAAGGAGAGCTCAAACGATGGAGTCTAGTTGTTACTACCGTCACTTCATTAAATAAATAAGTTCCCTGCTTAGGGTTCGATTCCAGTTCATGTCGAATAGTAATAATCTTCTCACCAAAAAAGCCAATGAATTTATTTGCAAGATCCGCCACGGAAGAGCAAGATGGATACTGCGGTGCAGGACTCCGATGTAACAACTTACCGACAATGCCAAACAGTTTCCTCTGATTAAGGCAATTATCATCAATAAGCTTGGTGTAATATTGTGAGCGGACAGAGAGTAATAGCTCATTGAAAATACGATTTTGTTCAATAAAACGCAGACGATCTTCGGGCAATCTAGTCCTACGCCATCTCCTTTCCAGTCGGCGACGAACTCTTCTCTCCAGTTTAATCTCCTCACTAAACCATGGAGCAGCGGGACGTATAGTAACAATGCGCGATTTTAATGGCGCATGCTTATCCAAAACACTAGATAACTCCGATTTATACAAGTGAAGCAGCGTGAGTAAATCATTGGATGCTTCAGACAAAAGAGGAGACAATGCAACATCTATACGTGTTTCTTTGAGTCACTCATCTCTTTATGGTAAAACGACTGTTTGATTACTCCATATGAATTGACCAATTTCCATATTTTAGAATTCAACCTTAAACAATTCGAGGCTTTTGGGAATGAGCATCTCTGGAGAATTAAATTAAAGATTTTTCAAAAGCATTTGCTTTTGGGAAGCTCACACGTGAAAAATAAGCATGTTATTTACCATCCCTCTAGGGTATGTGACATTTTCACCTGGTGTCGTACCAGGTGAATATATCACATACCCCCTCGTTCCAGTTAAACAACCCTTACTTCATTGGTTTTCGACAGTTTTTTTCATTGTCTTAGGTCTTATCCTCATTCTTGTGAGACCCAATAGACGCGTTCTAATTTTAGTGCAGCGAGGTGTTTTTAAGAAGGAAAATTGGTCATAGAATCGAACCGCGGCCAACGAAAGTATATGTAGCAGCAAAATAGAACATGATTGCCAATCAATGCCAGGAGGATGAGCAATAAATCTTTGAAAGGAATCTCGATGACATAAGTTAGCAATTGTTGGATAAGGCTTAGCATGATCTGCTGAATTATGTAGATCGAGGAGGGTGTGGCTACCGTATTTATTATTCGCTTAAAGTAACTCTTAGTTTAAAACGTACTTACTTCCTCGAGTGTATTGAGTTCATTACAATTTTTCTTTTCTTTTGTAAGGAATACAAAGGATTTTAAGTCTAGCAGCTATTCTTTAAGAGCTGGACGCAAACAGCTGAAGTAGCTGAGCTAACGCAACCTGACCTTCTCAAGGCTTCTCGTTTCCGTCACTTTCTTTAGCGATTACCCGAATATTATTGATGTCATTTTACTGGACATTCGCAGACGCCTTCCAAATTGGCCAAATCTAGATGGTTATGAAAAATTTGCCGGGGAATTTGAGGCAATCAGTAACGGACTCAAACATGCACCAGAAACCTTTCTTGGAATATGGACGTATCTGAGATGGTAAAGAAAGCATCTAAACGCCTCTATTAATTATAGACAATTAAAGCGCCCTTATGTCGAGAAGGCCGAACTTAGGTTTTACACAAGCTGTATAAGGTCTGTTTGCAATTACGCGATTCCTGTGTTTCACGCTTCGTTACCTCAGTACTTAATCGACGATTTGGCTCTCTCCATTATATGCCCACCTAGCCTTATCCTACTACAACGCTCTAGCCTCGTTAGACCTAGAATTATTACTAGTGGTTCATCATCAGCGCCTGTGTCAGTCCCTTTTCGATGAATATCTAAGAGAACAAAGATCACCGTCTCCACAACTTACTGCCTGACTCGCATAGTTACACCCTTAGGCATGCCAGGACTTTTGATGTCAAGTTTAAAACTTGCAGGCCCAGGAATTATTTTATTAATTCCCAATGCCTCCTGGTAAACTCATTAGAATAGCCGTCAGCTTTTTTAAATAAAACTTTGTTCGTAGTTTATGCATTTTATGTATATCTAGATTCTTTAGAGTTATAACTTCTCTAAAATCGATTGTAGCTTATGCGTTTTCTACAACTTTTACATGTTTATACGTTGTTTAGCCTCTGGCTGCGATGACTATGCCGATTAAGTATCCATCTATCTCCATATATGTAGTGGATAAATATTCAAGCTTTCATCTTCTTAACGAACTTTAATAGCACGGTTTAAGCTCCAGGGACGTTAAGCCAACCCTTTTGTATAGAAGAGGGTTGAATTCCCCCGTACCTCGGAGCACAGGAAAGCCAAACTTTACACATACTTTGTTTTACTTTGAAGAGAAATTCACTACAATATAGAAATAAACTTTGATCATTCCAAGTAGTGGATTTGCATGAGTATTCATTTCCTGTGTGAGTTGGGCTGGTTGTTGTGTATATACGTGTATCTAGAATCTAGTTAGGAAACGACACGGTCTTGAAATGCATCGCTTACTTTTCAGTCTCATGTGGGTCAGTAGTGAACAATACCCTGAAAAGTCCTACATACTCAGATGGCTTCTATGCTGGCAACATGAACTGCGTCTACAATCTTTCGATTCCAGATGGCAAGGAGATGAGGCTCAAGTTTCAAAGTTTTGACCTGTCGTCAGTTTCAAAATGCAGGTAGGAGTAAATACGTTTAGCTTTTCTTATGTGAAGTTTAATTTTGAGTTTGCTGGTTAAAAACTTTAAAGCATAGAAAACATTTTCCAATAGCTTCTTGTAAATTCAGTCGTACCGATTGTCACTTTCATCTTTACGTTTAGGTCAGCTACTGTCCCTTGAGCCCTGATTGGTGCAGGTGGATATGTTAATTATCATGAGCATCAGTCTGATAAACCGTTATTTTGGCATCTAGCGAGAAAAATGTGTGGGATGATATTTGTTACTGTACAGCAACTTGTATTGAAAGAGATTTTCTTGTAGGGTCGATTATTTAAACATAACGAATGGTATCACCGAAGTTCGATACTGTGGGGACCAGCTCACTGGAAGAGACCTTCTTGTATCAGGAAACTACGTTGTATTAACGTTCCACACGGACTGGCTGCTCGAGAACAAAACAGGATTTGAAATATTCTTCGCTCAAGAAATTTCTAGTAAGTAGTAAAAGGTAACAACTTTACAGTTAAGGCTATCTATACGGGGAGAAATAAGACGCGAACTTTACCGTATAAACGGCACATTTTGTATGAAATAAGGTAAGATGCGTCTCATCTAAGGATAGCCCTTAACACCTGTTATTAGATAGTCGCGTCTTATTTTAGACGCAATGTGCCGTTTATACGGTGAAGTTCGCGTCTTATTATGGACGATGAAGACGCGTCTTATGTAAGCCGGACGCGTCTTATTTTTCCTTGTATAAATGGCCCTAATTGTTCCACCTCTAAGATTGAACGAATCCACTTCATCCCGGCCGAGCAGCTGGTGTTCGCAGGAATCCTCAAACGAACATCTGTCTGCTCAAGGCCATAAAGGATGTTAACACGGCAAGAGATTTAGGCATTGTTCTAACAAAAGAGACTTCCTTTTTGTTCCGTAAACGCTAATACCGGTGTTCAGCGAATGACTTCAGCTCGGATGATGACAGGTGGTGATGATGGTGAGACGTTTACATGGCTTTTGTTCTGGTTGAGCAATGACATTAGCCTTAATTTACAGGTCTCAGTAACAGACCTATCTGAAGTTATGGGGCATGTAAGTTGGACGATGAGTCATACCGCCTTGTATCTGTTGTATCAGTTGGTTAAGGTGTTTAACCCTGGCGGTGCCACACCTTCTGTGAGGATTAATAGTAGTGGTACCCAGACAGGATGTAGATCACTACGCCTTTCCAACCAGTGGGCAGGACTTCCATCAATGGCTGATATTCTCATTGAGAAAAATCTTAGATTGCTAGGTCACGTGCATAGGATGAATAATAACAGACTACCAAAGAAGCTCTTATACTTTCAACTCTCTTTGGCAATGCGTAATCAATAGAGGCCTAGATTAAGGTTCAAATATATTGCTAAGAGAAACATGAATTGGAGAGACATCGATCTCAACCAATGGGAGGAGAGGGCCAACGACAGTCCTACCTGGAGGAGACTTATAAGACTGTGCCGAGCCCTAGAACAGTCTTAGTCAAAACGACTGACTGCGATGATGATGAATGGAATGTTCGTTTAAATAAAAACTGTTGTTTGTCAAGGAAAGAGTTAATATTCGTTAATGCTAAAGCATTTATTAGCAGCTCTCACAGCACAGCATGTGAGGTAGTCATGGACATACAAGGTATTAAGGCATGAAGCGTGTGAGCGTACTTTATGGGTGAGCGAGAACTGGTCTAAACATAGCTTAATAAGTTATGAGAGGACTTTTCTTTTGAGAATTGAGGATTGGGAAAGGTTTATTGAGCTATAATAGTAGTTTAGATTGCATTAGTAGACAAAAAATGGAGCAGTAAAGGCTGTGGGGCGCTGATCAATTATTTTGTCACACCTTAATACAACTGAGCATGAATATGAATGTTGATATACACCTAATTAACAGGTTTAACGAGGGTACGTTAACTTCTGATGATAAATACTGATTTGGCGTGGAAATCGTTGATTCTAGCTCAGTTTTTTACCCCTAAGCCAAGGATCAATCATTTTCCCATACCTTAATGCAACTGAGCATGAATATGAATGTTGTTGAATAAATTACTTTAAAATTTGACATAACATCTCCAACGTCTACCTTCGAACAGCCTGGCTTGCAATGTGACTTGTCGGACGCCTGACACAAAAATCTGTCGCGGTAGAACTTAGAAGGTCCAAAAGAGTAACCAAACTGCTCTGCCTTAACATTAAGAATGCGTATTTCTCTGAGTCACTCATCTCCGTTATGGTAAAACTACTGTTTGACTACTCCATATGAATTGACCAATTTCCATATTTTAGAATTCAACCTCAAACAATTCGAGGCCTTTGGGAATGAGCATCTCTAGAGAATTAAATTAAAGATATTTCAAAAGCATTTGCTTTTGGAAAGCTCACACGTGAAAATAACATCTTATTTACCTATCCCTCTGGGGTATGTGACAAGTTCACCTGGTGTCGTACCAGGTGAATATACCACATACCCCCTCGTTCCAGTTAAACAAGCCTTACCTAATTGTTCTTCAACAGCTTTTTTCATTGTTTTAGGTTTTGTCCTCATTCTTGTGAGACCCAATCAGGACGGGTTTTCATTTCAGTGCAGCGATGTGTTTTTAAGAAGCAAAATTGGTCATAGAATGGAACCGCGGCAAACGAAAGTAAATGTAGCAGCAAAAAAAGAACATGATTGCGAATAAATGCCAAGAGGATGGGGAATAAATCCTGAAAAGGAATTTCGATGACATATTTAGCATTTGTTGGCTGAGGCTTAGCATGATCTGTTGAATTATGCAGATTGAGGAGGGTGTGGCTAGCTTACTTATTATTCACTTGAAGTAACTTTAGTTTAAAACGTGCTTACTTCTTCTGGTGTCTTGAGTTCATTACAACTTTTCTGTTCTTTTGTGAAGTTGGGGTACAAAGGATGTTAAGCCTAGCAGATATTCTTTGCCAGCTGGACGCAAACAGCTGAGCTAAAGCAGCCTGACGTTCTCAAGGCTTCTCGAATTATTGATGTCATTTTACTGGATATTCGCAAACGCCTTCCAATTTGATCAACACAAGATGGTTATGAAAAACTTGCCGAGGCAATCAGTAACGGACTCAAACATGTACCAGCAACCTTTCTTGGAATATGCACGTGTCCGAGATGGTAAAGAAAACATGTAAACGCCTGTATTTTCTTATAGGCAATTAAAGCGCTCTAATATGTACAGAAGGCCGATCTGCTTAGGTTTTACGCAAGCTGTATAAGGTCTGTTTGCAATTACGCGATTCCTGTGTTTCACGCTTCGTTACCTTACCCTGTGTAAAGACGTCTCCCCTCCTCAGAAAAAATCGCTGAGGGAGGGGGAACGTTTGTACACAGGCTACGTTACCTCAGTACCTAATCGACGATTTGGCTCTCTCCATCACATGCCCCACCTAGCCTTATCCTACGACAACGCTCTAGCTTCGTTAGACCTAGAATTATTACTAGTGGCTCATTATCAGTTCCTGTGTCAGTTCCTTTTCGATAAATATCTTAGAGGACAGAGATCATCGTCTCCACCACTTACTGCCTGACTAGCATAATTACACCCACAGGGATGCCAGGACTTTTTGATGTCAAGGTTAAAACTTGCAGGCTCAGGAATTATGTTATTAATTCCCAATGCCTCTGGGTAAACTCATTTAAAGTAGCCACCAGTTATTATAAATAAAACTTTGTTCTTATTTATATATTTTATGTATATTGAGATAATTATTCTTTCGAAGTATAACTTTTCTTAAATCGATTGTAATTTATGCGTTTTTTATAACTTAGTAGTTTTTATCTTGTTTATAAGTAATTTGGCTTCTGGCTGCGATGTCTATACCAATAAAGTATCTATTCAAGATTTATTCTTCTTAACCAACTCTTAACTAATAGCACAGTTTTTTTTAGCCCAAGGGACGTTCAGCCAACCATCTTGTATAGTAGAAGGAGTTTGAATTTCCCTGTAGGTTGGAACACAGGCAAACCAAACTTTATACATAGTTACGTTTTTGGGGTTTGAAGGGAAACTCACTACATTATAGAAATAGACTTTGATCATTCAAAGCAGTGGGTTTGCATGACTGTCCATTTCCTTTGTGAGTTGGGTTGGTTGTGTATATATATATACGTACCTAGAATTTAGTTAGAAGAACAAAGTGTCTTGAAATGCATCGCTTACATTTCAGTTTCATGTGGGTCAGTTGTGAACAATACATTGGAAAGTCCTGCATACTCAAATGGCTTCTATGCAGCTAGCATAAGCTGTGTCTACAATACTTCGATCCCGTATGGTAAGGCGATGAGACTCAAGTTTCAAAGTTTTGACATGGCGTCAGATTCAGAATGCAGGTAGGAATAAATAACTTTTATATGAATGACGACAGCCAAATCCCCCTGTTTTATCCATGACAAAAATATAGGCATGGATAGGTTGAGCAAAACAGCAAAGGGAAAAGCGACTTTAGTTTTCCCAATATTTCGGACGGACAAGCCGTCCTTCTTCAGGAGATTTAACGAAGAATCGGAAAGTCGACTTTCTGATTTTTTATTAAACCCCCTGAAGAGGGATGGCTTGTCCGTCCGAAATATTGGGAAAACTCAAGTCACTTTCCCCTTTGCTATTTTGTTATTTAGTAATAAATACGTTTAGTGAGTTTAGCTTGTCCTTTCTGATCTTTAATTTTGAGATTGCCGGTCAAAAACTTAAAAGCATTCAAAAACATTGTCAAATATCTTCTTGTAAGTTTAGTCCAATCGAATCATCATTTTTAATTAACAAATAGTAAATTAAAATAATGATAGAAGCAATGAAAAAAGAAATGTAAAAAATAATAGCAAAGCAAAATTCTTTGTGTAATAATTTTGTTTTGCTGTTATTATTTACATTTTTTTTTTCATTGCTGCTATCATTATTTTAATTTACTATTTGTTGTTTACTATTTGTGAATAGGTACTATTCAAATTGTAAATATCTGTTTCTTAAAAAGTGTGTGTGTAAAGTGTAGAATCTCACTTTCATCAAGTATACGTTTAGGTCAGCTACCGTCCCAATGAGCCCTGATTGGTGGATTTTGTATCAAACTCGAGAACCAGTCTGATAAACCCGTATTATGGCATCCAGCGAGGAGAATTGAGGGGGAGATATATTTGTTACTGTACAGCAACTTGTATTGATAGATGTTTTGTTGTAGGATCGATTATTTGAAAATAACGAATGGTATCACAGAAGTTCGATATTGTGGGGACCAGCTCAGGGGAAGAGACCTTCTTGTATCAGGACACTACGTTGTATTAACGTTCCACACGGACTGGCTGCTCGAGAACAAGACAGGATTTGAAATATTCTTCGCTCAAGAAATTCCTAGTAAGTAGGAAAAGGTAGCAACTTTACACATAAGGCTATTTATACGAGGAGAAATAAAACTCGTCTTACATAAGACGCGCCCTAGATAAGACGCGAACTTTACTGTATAAACGAGACATTTTGTCTGAAATAAGATAAGACCCGACTTATCTAAGAATAACCCTTAACACGTCCTGTTTTTCTTTTGGCTAAGTCGCGTCTTATTTCAGACGAATTGTGCCGTTTATACGGTGAAATTTGCGTCTTGTTGTGGACGCGTCTTTTTGTTTTCCTGGTATAAATGGCCCTAATTGTTCCTCCTCTAGGATTGAACGAATCCGCTTCATTCCGGCAGAGCAATGGATAACGAGACACACCCGCCCAGAATGTTTCAATCCAGTTTGTTCCGCGACACTGGAACTAATAAAATCACGTACGCAATTTTGAAAGCGGTTTTCATCAATCACATCTCTCAGGGGTCGACAATTTGACTTTTGAATCTATCTTAGAAATAATATTGCAGTATGAAACTGTTGCTCAATTATTTCAATACTTACTTAGCTATTTTTTTTTATTTTTAATTTAATCTCATCCAATAATCCTCACAGTTGGGTTTGCAGCCTTCCTGCATCTCTCCCCTGCTTATTTCTCATCCCCTCCCCGAATCGGTTGTCATGTTGTCTGATTGTAGGTATCCACGCTTCAGGAAGCTCAATTGCACTGTCCCTGTTGATGTTGTTAGGTTGAAGTCTTATGTGGATAGCCACCTTAACTCTACGAGAGTACCAGTGAGGGTCTTGGTCTGTAAACTTAACTTTGTCCAAGAGAAGATAATTCCCGGTGTAATTGGCGTGAGAAACGGCCGAATTAGACCGTTCGAACACGTCAATAAGACCGGGCGTTATCCGCTCTGGGACGAAGTTAAAAATCCTAAATCACGGGTATGTTCGATTCCCTCACTAATGAGCGCTAGCTCACCAACAATAACTGGCACAATCTCTGTTTTCACTCTCCGTATTTTCGTGATTTCGATCTCAAGATCTTTGTATTTCGAGATCTTTTCAGTGACCTTTGTCGAGGTCTTTTGGTCGGATGGTACTGACACATTGATAAGCTTGCAACATCAGTTGGCGTGGTCCTTGATCACTACCTATATCAGGCATGTTCTCTGACAACTCTCTATGCGTATATATCTGTGTATTTTAAAGGATTGTAACTTATTCAAGTTCGGTGACCGTCTCAGGCTTGTATTGATAACACCTCTTCGGTACTTCTATTTTGTAAATGCTGACACTGCTTTCAATGGATATAATGCAGCTGCCTCATTAATATTCTACCTCTCTAAAAATCCAGATTTTGGAAATTCGGGACATCCAGTGTATGATCCACCGTTTCTTCTTGCCTGTTACATATCCTGCGTAGACTTGAGTGTCATATTCTTCACAATTCTTGCGAAGTAAGACTTGGTAGAGAGGTCTCTGAGCTTTCATTCTTGTACTTCTGAGCCACTGGTTGGTTTTGCAATCATCAATTACCGTACTTCCTCGAATAAGCGCCTGGGCGCTTATTTAAAAATTTCTGCTAAAAGGAGGACTGCCTATTGTAAGGAGGGCTGTACAGTACCGCAAATGATCCCCAACCGCAAATGATCCCCAAAACGGACCGCAAATGATCCTCGACCGCAAGTGATCCCCAAAGTCGACCGCAAATGATCCCGAAAGAAAAACAGGAATGGCTTGCACTCAAGTTAGCGGATGATCGTGTCAATTTTATTATTATTACAAACGTCAGATTTAAAGCGAAACTTTACTTCGCAAATAAATACATGAATAAAAACTAAATGATATAAATCATTCAAGTGTAAATAGGCAACACACGACTTTTACCTCATGTCAAAATCCTGCTTGTTCCAATTAATTTTTCTCTGGTGGGTAGATTATGCCCTGGAAGAAAACGTTTTGGCTGAGCAAATGTGATCTTTGCCGCCTATATTTCATACTGAGAGGTCATGACACCATACTGATTTTCTGCGTTATTGTTTCTGGTCAGCATGATTATTGCCCTTTGATGTAAGAGCATTTCCTTTGACCTCTTTTGAAATGCAATGTTCTTCATTGCAGCTAAATAAGGGTTTTAGGTTGTTTAATTATTTCGAAAGTGCCTCCTAGATCCGAATAATTATATTATAAGCAATTTTCTTTTAGTCAGTGAATGTGACGGTTTACTACGATGTTTTGTCACCCGATAATTACCGCTGACCTCGCTTTTGCGTTTCTCATTACCATGTTTAGATTTCTGGTAACTGTCCCCAGCAAAAGTACAAAAAATGAATGTACATACAGCTATTTCGAGAAAGGTTGTCGGAAAAAGTGCACGCGACAATCCTGAAAGGCATTGTGGGTGGTTTTGAGTTCACTGTTCTTTAAAATTTGAAA
Source organism: Porites divaricata (assembly GCA_038088405.1). Lineage (NCBI taxonomy): Eukaryota > Metazoa > Cnidaria > Anthozoa > Scleractinia > Poritidae > Porites > Porites divaricata. The sequence continues at coordinate 25,788,023 of JBBMOI010000003.1, read as the reverse complement.
GAATTGGCACGAAAGGCCATGAAAATGTGTTTGCGAGTGCTAAAGGAAAGCATCAAAAGTAGATTCGACAGCTACAGTCGTCAGGAACAGAGTATCGATCATATCTCATATTACCTTTCGGGATTGTCGCGTGCACATTTTTTATGACAACCTTTCTCGAAATAGCTGTATAAGCGTCAATATAACTATTCGCAACATCTTCATTAGCTGTAATCAAGTTGCTATTTCGAATTATAAAATAACTAAGATAGTACGCGCGTTCTGATTGGTTAAAAAACCTGTGGTTTAATGTGCCGGTAAACTCATGGTTTAGTTACTGTTATTTTATAACAATAGACCACACTTTTTTGGGGGTAACCGGCGTGATAACCCACACGGGATGTTGGGAGAACACAAGAAAAGATTGTAAATCAGAAGCCGAAGGGCTATTGCGTAGAAACCGAAACCTGTGCACATTGATAAGTTCGGGGGCATTTTAACGTTTGTTGATTTTAAATCATGACATGTCTTGTTTCGTCTGTTTCGTAACGGGCACCTAGGTTACAAACAAATGTCTTGCTGTTGATCACGTAAAATAATAGAGTACGAGTAGTCCCCTTTTTTTCTCAGGGATAGTAGAGCGAGCGAAAGGCGAGCGTGCGTGACTATCCCTGTAGAAAAATGGGGACTATTCGTGGTATAGTAAAATTAACACTTCAGAGATAATTCTAAATTAAATATTCTTAATTCGACACTTCCAAAAGATCAGTAAAGTCAATAAAGCTCTGGTTATGTAGAGGGTGCCCGGCTTTATATTCCTCAGCAGCCAAGTTGAGCTTCTAGGCGTTAAAATAATATATAGATTTAGCCAGGGCTAAAAGCGAAGCTCCATTAATAAATTTATAATTTAAAACAAACAATAAACTTGTAATCCACAAATCAGTTAAATTAAGGGCACATTCGTGTGACTTTTGAGGGACAGGCTAAGTGATTTTAGAGTGAAACAAATCTTGCATCGAGTTGATAGCCTTATATGTGCACCCAAAAAATAGAACTGGCAATCATCTTCGGTCACATTTTAGAGCAATAATGGCTCTTGATCACGGTAGATTAGGCGTGGAAAACAAATTCTTGGAAGACAAATCAGGCCGAATTTTTACGTTCGACAAGTTTAGTTTAGAAAATCTTGGTAACAAATCTGGGTGCGTGCAAATCAACCTTTTATGCTTTTTATACATCACATCTGAGGTGAAATAGTACTACGAGGCGCTGTTTTTATCCTACAGACCGCCTGACCTCAGACAATTAGCAGTCAGTTTCACAGTTTTTCAAGACTAATTCCATTCATTCAATATTCAGGACCATCGACAGCACGCGTGGGCTTTTAGCGAAACCGTTCAAAAAAATTCCAAAATCACCTACCAAGTTTGCAAAGAAATTTTAACAGAGTTACGCTTCAATATAATAAAGAATTTATTGTGTTTATTTTTTATTGATAGTTTTATGACCGTCACGGCGATGTGTAATACGCGCGGTACGTTGAGTACTCCTGCAAGCGATGTTTATGAACGACTGTATTCAAATAACGGCATAGGGCGGCAAAGCGATGAAAATTGCAAAGACAACTAACAATAAATAAAAGATCAGAAATATAATTCGGTAGAACATTTACAGACTGAGACAACAAGTTTCATTCACGAAAACAGTCAAGTATTTAAGTGTCTATAAGAATCCTGAGTCTTTAAGCTTAAAAATTAAGTTTAATTTTAAGCCGCCGGCTTCCCGGTGTTTGCTGTTTTCCTCGATGAACTCGCGACAAGTGAATCGCTCAAAGTTTTCTTTCTACAGCCAAAATAATATCTTAATATTCTTCGGAACGGTTTTCTTGTTATTTGCGGTGAAATATCGGCTAAAGCGGTTTCAAAGCCTCAAACCTCATACTAGATCACTTCAAGGCTCCGCAACAGAATCGGATCCCATTATTTTATCAAGCAACTCTTATTCTATAACTTATTATAATTAAAATACAGATTCTGAAGGTTAATTATCTAGGGATTATTCTTCTCAACTATAAAAAAAAACTACCATTTAGGGACCATTCATTATTTATTCCATGGGGTGGGCTAGTAAGATCCATCAGAAAGCACAACAAAACGTTTGATCCCTTCCAAAGAAAACTAAAAAAGGCATGACCCCTCTAAATGTGCTTTTAAAAACTGACTACCCCCCCCCCCCCCCAAGAAAAAAATAGTTACGTAAGAACAAAAATACAAAACGCAAGCTAAGATTATTGAGTATTTGAACTAGTCTGCGTCACTTTTAATACCGAACTGATCCTTTTCATCCCCAGTGATAATTACTCTGCTCTCCCTCCTGTGCTGGAACTATAATAAATAGACAAGGAATATATCACAAATGGTTTTTTGGATTCAGAAAACGACGTATTATCCTTAAGTCTTCAGGAATATGCAGAAATGGAAGAAGAACGAATGCGAAAAATGCCTGAAAAGTGGCCATGACGGTGGCCGCAAGGATCGATGTACCAGAAAAACCAAGTGAGAGTTTGGTTTTCATTCCAGAGTAAAGAATATTGGTCAAAGATATAATTAAAGCGTTGATAAAAAACGAACCAGGCTCATAGGATATAGAAAAGTTTTAATTTCGATTCTGTGAAGCTCACTTCCAGCGAGAGTGGCAACCCTCTATTGAATGTAAGTTAGACAGCCGGGTAGATTAACTGGGGCAATATATTTCACGCTGGTAAATCCAGCAGATAAAAGTAAAAAACAAGGATTTATTTCGTTTTAAACTTTCACTAAAATACATGGTAAAAAGAACAATAAAATCCAACCAATCTTCGCTCATGTTTCTTTCAAACAAGTTTAGAAATCGACGCAAACATCTCTAAGGAAGAACAGGAAGTATTGTCTTCTAGTACATTCTGTCGAAATAAGTGACTGCGAGCTCGACCTTGTTGTTCATCATTGCAGTAGTGGGAACTCCTCAGGGACCAAAACTAACGAGGAAGACCTCTGGACGTATTATTGGGACATACCATTTCGTAGAAATTGTGACTGTTTTCTTTATTAGCTTAGAACAGTTATTGCCAGTTATGAATTGTTAGCCTTTAGGAGGCGTGCAAACCATGTACCGTTAGTCCCGAGAGAACTGAAAGTATTTGTTTGAAAATAAAACAAAAATAAACAAAATCAAGTAGCCCCCCATCTTTGTGTGCAGATTTATTGATGACCTCCTCTCACTGTCCTGAATTTGACGTGCACCACCCCTCATTCTTGCCAGCCCACTTCCTGGCATAAATAATGAATGGTCCCTTACACTGAAGGGACCAGAGTTGAGGCGGGTCGTTCATCCCACTCACTTGCACTACGATCACAGGCATGCCAAGCTTTATGAATACTTATTATTGGTTTTGAAGGGAACGAACAAAATGTAGAAATTAATGAACTCCGTTCACTTGGACGTGGGTTTGTAGACCTTTACTTTTCTGTGTAACCTGGACTACAGTTCAAGAACCTGGCACGTTTATTAAGAAAAATAGACAAGCCGGTTTTAAGTCGAGGGAAATGTCATATCTTATACATATGACAGACGCAGGGGCGTAGCCAGCCCATAGACCGGTAGGCCCGGGCCTACACATTTTTGGTTTGATCCCCCTACCGCTTGGAATAAGTTGATAAATTATGTGTCGCTGAATTGGGGTTAGCTAAAAAGCTTAATCAAGGTGTTGGTGAGGTCAGTGCGTACTATATCCGCGCAATGGTTACCGCCTTTGCGGATAAATAAAGAAAAAGCGGCAAAAGTAAAAGTATTCATGAGTGCAATTATATATCAGGATGTGTAGAAATGAAAGTCAGCCAGGCCTACAACTAGTCGAAAAGCTCGCTATGTTTTTAACTTAACTGTATCAAAATATTGCTTCCTCTCACGGCAAAGCTACCCAACAAAACAAAGAAACCTGCATTGGTTATTTTGCCAAATGTTCAGCGTTAATGACCTTTCGATGAACGGTACTTAAAATACATATCTATAGTATATAGCCAAAAAAATAATAATAGCAAAATAAATGAACAAACCGCAAAAAAGGATATGATTAATTATTTCTTTATATAATTATAATTCAAGAATAATACAAGAATATTTTCAGGCTAAAATCGGCAGAAAACAATAATATTCAGCCTGGCCAGAAAAACCAACATTCATATTTGAAAAAATATTGTATAGCCAAAATGGGACGTTTTTATCCAAACGGTGATCACTACTCGATGTTATTTTGAGTGATAAAAATCTAAAAAATATCATCCTTTTCGAAATCTCAGCCTCAGGTTTATTCTTAAAATATTCTTAAAATTTTGTACATTTCAGCCTCGCTATTCTTACAAAATATATTCTTATAGAAAAAAAAAAAAACAGAGTGTATATCTGTGATTCAGTTAAAACACAAGGTTTTGATCATGAAATCATACATTTACTTTCAGTTTCATGTAGTCTTTCAGTTTCAGTTGTTCGTCTGTCATATGAATATAATAACATGACACTGAAAAGTGCTACGTACTGTGATCGAACTTGATCATAGTGATTTTTTTTTTCGCAAATCCAACTCGAGATCCATATCGAACCCTAACTCGAAAATCTAATTCGAAATATCAACTCAAAATCTTGGCTCGGCAATAGGTATCTTCCTCTGCATGCTAATATAATGACAGACCCATGACAGTTCTTGAATTTGTGCTAATTGCTTTCCATTTACTTCAACTCGTACTTTCATTACAATACAACCGTACCAGCAACCAACTAGCGACGGCTATTATTTCCTTTCAGTGGTTTGTCCACGAGGTTGGCTTTCAAGTTTCCATGGCGGATGTTTCAAAGTCCATTTCAATCCCCTGGACTGGAACTCAGCAAAATCCGCATGTGAAGCATTGGGATCAAGCCTCGCCGTACTGAATTCGGAAGCTAAATCACAAGAATTTTCTCAGTTGTTGAAGAGGGCAGGTTCAAGCAAGCGTTGGTGGATTGGTTTATACAGGCATCCCAAAAACAAGCAACAATGGCTTTTGGTCGATGGGTCAACCGTTTATTTCACTTCCTGGGGTACTGGAGAACCAAACAGTGCTGGTTCAAACGAGGATTGTGTGGAACTTGTATTGCCGTCAAAGAAATGGAATGACGAGGAATGCACGGACCGTCGTCCTTACATTTGTGAAATCAATGGTAAGTACAACATCCTTCATGAACATATATACATGCAGACAATTGATGGTTTGAAACTGGTTTTAAAGGGACACAGTCAGCTGATGCACCTGCGCATTAGATACCATTTCTTAGCTGATTTGCATGTTACAAGACACGCGTGAAACAAAAGCGTATCCGGAATACTCTAAACAAACCCTGTAGAGTTGAACTAGTTACAAGCCGAAATCGTGATTATAGGCCCTAAGCCACATCAGAGCACATCACTTTTTTTTATATATACCATTGAGAATTCACCGGTGGATTTTTCCAGGGAAAGCCAAACATCCACGAATGCGTCCGAATTCGAACATCAGTAGAGATGAGAACTAAAAATTGTCGAAGGTCCACGGTGGAGAAAGCTTGATTTTCTAGTATATGTAACCTTTTTCATCGATCTTCCAAATATATATAACGATTATTTCCTCGCCATTGTTACTGGTTCATTTCTCTTGTTATTTTGGTAAACGAGGGCGATTTCTCCCGCCTGGCGCGTACGCGTTTCTCACCTCTTCTGTTCATTTTCCTTTGAATACTGTTTTTAACCAAATATGATAAAATAATGTAATAGGACGACTAAAAGTTCACTCAAAAAGAGATTTTCAGTAAGAGATCGAGGATCGAATGAAACACTAGGCAGGATTGAAGCGGATTTCTACATGTATCCGACGCGTAGATTTGATTTCGGGTTGAGGTAAACGCTTTTCAAATCGGGCAAAAGTAGTGTCTAGGTCAGCGCGGTCCCATAGCTGACTGTATCCCTTTAAGACAAGAAAAAAAGTAATAAAGGGCTTCAGGTCGCATATCTATTCTGGCCTGGGATGTTGTGGTCTGGTGGCTGCAGTAGGTGATACTATCACCATGTAGGGTTGAGATACAGAGTATAATTGTAATATAGCCTGGAACCCAAGGGATTAGCTCGGGGCGGCTATATACAGGAACACTCGGTTTTCTTCATTTCTTCAGTTATATAATACTTTCTTTTTCTTCACGGTAACTTTACAACTTCAGTTTCAAGAAAGGCAATATAAGCTCTAGCGTCCTACTTTTATGGAGAAACAGCCGAGTACACACTTTAAGGTGCGAAGTGTCATTCAGACTCAGTTCATAAATTTCGAGAAGACAGCTGCGACCTGATGATGTGTCCTCGCAAGGTTAACGCATTTCGTATATTTTCAATACTAGAACTTGACTATTTCTTATAAACAGAACGCCAGACTTGAAGGAAAAACTGCAAGCATCAGTTTGGTAATAAAATTTCGAATTCAAGTTTCGTAAAACATATATTAAGATTATAACTAAACGTTTCGGCCGATTATAATATTTACTTCTAGCAGTAAACAAATTAAATATGAAAAGGCGGGCTTATCCGAGAGCAAGACAGCTGAAGGAGCTAGTATTACATCTTTATCGTTCAACTATAACGAACTATTCACTAGGTAACACGCTTAATCAAACAGTAGGAGAGAGCAATTATTTCTTAGCGAAGCCAGGTGATTACAAGACTTTTTCATTAAAAACTCCAGCTCCAGTTTAAGAGGTGTGAGCGGCTTAAGGCAAAGAGCAAGAATCAAAGGTTGACGAAAATATCCATAAAAAAAGACTTTGGTTATAAAATAAAAGTTTAGATCCGTAACCGTCCGAGTCCGTCCGGTTACGGCAACATTAGAGTCTTGCAATAATTTCCTTTGTTAAGATAATCTTAGAAAAAGTTGGAAATACCGTAAAAGGTACAATTTCCATTATATTAACACTAAAACATAACTATTAAACTTATTTGAACAGGGTTGTTCCTGTTTGGAATACTGATTGATGACCTAACACCTTCTTGCCAATATTCCAATTTCGGTTATCTGAACATTCATTTTATCCTTATTTTTCCAACTTCCTTTTTCACGTTCTAAATTGTGTTTTCGCGTTCTTTAACAGAATATAACAATCATCGCACTTTGTCATACCTTTTACAAATAGATTCCACGTTGCCATGCGTAGCGTCTGTTCAGTAATAGATCACAGTCAGTGGTTAAATTAAACAGCGAAGTGGTACACGAGCCGTAGACGAGAGTACCACTGATGTTTTTACCACACTTTGACGTCCTCTGTGATCTATTACTGAACAGACCCACTGCAACATGGAATCTGTTTGTTTTATACAATGAACAGAAATGAAAAACAAAACAAAACGACAAACTTGCCTCGTACCGCTAAATGTTCGAGGATTTGTGTCACTAAGCATTTTCGTAGTCACAAACGGTTCTTTTAGTCTCTGCTCTCTATTTTCATCTTTACTGATCTCACTACTATACAGTCAATTCATCCCAAAAGGCTATCAGGGCATTCACTTGCTCAAAGCAGAATACTCGCGAAAACATTTTGAAAACTGCGAGTCTGTCGTAGCAATGACACACGTACGATGGCAACGGTTGTGAAGATTTCTTCCAGTTTAGGCATTTTCAAGTCGTCAAGAACTCTTTTTGTCTAGTTATCACATTCTCTTGCAATGAGATTCGCTTTTAAGACTCTTTTATGACACTTAGCGTGACATGTCACCTCGTTGGTATTATCATTTCCGTTCTTTTATAGTCGGACCTTTCAGAAAAATTATCGTGTCTCGTCTGCGTTGTTAGAAAACCCAACAGCTATTGTCGGTTTCTCTTCGTCTTCTTCCTCTTGTTAAGTTACGAGTTTGCTTGGTTACTTCATTATCTTTGATTTGTACCATTCATGTTTTTTTGAGAAGATAAATTATTAAATATTAACCAAGTATTAAAGTTGAATAATCTTAAAAGCTTTTTTCAAAAGCCCCTTTTTTTTCTCAGTTGGCTTCCTCCCTTTAGCTCTTTTTCCATTGCCAAGTATTAAGCATTGTTGAGTAATTTACCCCTATTTATTTTGCCTCTCACCCTTTTCTCTCCCCCCTCCCACACCCCTCTCGCCCCTATTCTCCCGTGTTCCAACCCCCCTGTTCTCCCTCACAAGTGTAGGCAGCCTAGAGATATTCGTTAAGAGAAACCGAGGAAGTGAACGGAAGCTGTAGACAGTCAGTGGATGGTGGCATTTATTATATTCAGAAAGAATATAGCATGAGGGGTGAGCTCTTAAATCTTTTTAGGATGAGAAATCAAGTTTATCAACTCCGCAGATGAAACTAACCCCCCCCCCCCCCCCCCCCCGCCCATATCAATGCAGCGCCAAAGTTCTGAGTAACCTTGTGATAATTAAAAAAAGCCGTTACGGTTTTTTTCTCGAAGGAGCCGCTAAAATCACCTAAACGTTGCCTCCAAAGCAAAAAGAATACAATGACCGCCTTATCACTGGTTATTTCCAAGTTAGAACTATTACTAATTAACCAAGTCCTTCATTTCTTAGTTGTAAATTAGAAAATAAGAAAAATCTTGTGGTGTCAATGCATCAAAAACGTATAACGTAGCCAAGTACAGGGGCGCTTATTTTAAACACTTCGAAATGACCGACGTGCATGTTCAATCAGCACTGCTGTAAACTAATTTCTAGATTAACACCAAATATTTGCTCGGGGCAAATATGATGCAAAGAAGTACAAACTAGGAGGAAATCAGGGGAAAAGATGGTAAATAAGGCAATAGCATCCTAATTTACATGCTACGGTTGCTAATTCAAGGGCAAATGCAGTATTTACCATCTTTGCCCCTTATTTCCTCCTAGTTTGTACTTTTTCGTATTATGTTTGCCCTGAGCAAGTTTTGTGTAAATCTAATTTTATGCACAGTGAAGAAATATTTAGAAACTTGACCGGATTTTAAAATTCAAAGATGTATCTCAAATCTCAATTCAGTGCCTAATCTGTAAGCATAATACGGAATCAGCGCAGTCTTAAACTCAGTTAAAGAAATAACAATCCTGACCTCAGTTTTTATATAATTAATTATATTTTATAGGTTGCCCTCATTATTGGACTCGACACCACTCTACATGCTATAAACTATCCTCTAATGCCCTGGAATGGATCGCGGCAAAATTTGCGTGTGAAGCACTCGGATCTAATCTCGCAATGTTGGATTCACCAGCTAAACAACAACAAATTTTTAGGGTAAGCAGGACATGGATTGGTTTGCACCGTGACTCAAGTAATAACTCACGCTGGCAATGGATTGATGGTTCGTTAGCGGTTTACCTAAACTTTGCTCCTAACCAACCAGACAACTGGAATGATAATGAAGATTGCGTAGAAATGAATCCGTCAAGGAAATGGAATGACTTGAACTGTAAAACGTCTCTTAACTATTCTTGTGAATTGTCCTCGGGTAGGTCACGTTATTTTCGGACAACAAGAAATGAAATACCGTAAAATTCCGAAAATAGGCCCCTCTATGTATAAGCCCCTCCAAATATAAGCCCCCTAAACCGGTAACGCAAAAAACCCTCCGTTAAATCGCCCCTCCAAATATAAGCCCCCTGGGGGCTTGTACTTGGAAAATTGCCCTCAAATACAAAGTAAAACAAAGCAAAGACGGTAAATTCCCTTCCAACTATAAGGCTAGCCCTATCGATTTTGAAACGCAAATGTCCCTCTATAGATAAGCCCCTCCAAAGGCCCGGGGCTTATTTTCGGAATTTTACGGTAGTTTTATGTTCAAAGAGACATATCTCAAATGTTTTAGTATTTTATATTTGATAGTAACTAATGCCATGCACTTGTGTAGCGCATTTTCAAAAGTTACTAGTAAGGGGGTTTACCTACCTATTTATATTTTCCACAAACACACACGCACACATACACACTCACAAAACTCTTTGTTGTCTCTGAGTCGCTGTTATTCGTCTGCGGCCATTGCCCAATAGCGGTTTTCTGAAGGATTGGATAATATTATACCAGATTTGTAACACGATTGAGCGACGGTTTTATGCTCGATTCTGCAGTAAACACAACCTCGTTCCTAGGGTCCTCTCCTACTCTCAGGAATGAGAAAGAGATGCTCCGGAGAAAGAGTAGAATTTAATTTAATGGCAATTTTAACTCAAATCAAGGACACAAATATTCCTCTGCGAAAAAGTATGTTGCTAAAATTTCCTTACGTCCACAAGCTCAATGCCGGTGACTGCATGGTCGAGCAGACAGTGAAAAGAAAAGTGTGATTTTTTTTCCTTTTTTGGTTGGAAGAAGTTTCATTCCATTGTCTTGAGTATTCTACTGAAATTGAATTAAAAAGACAACTAATGAGAAGAAAAAAAAGCAGCAACAACAAGAAAAACAGAAATTACAATTAACGAAGAGCCTAAATTGAGGATCAAGTCCCAGATAATTAGCAATTATTGGACGAGGTTGAGCAAAATATCGTGATTTGTCAGTGGCGAGCAGATCAATTATTTGCCGAAGCCGAAGTCTGAGGCAAAAAATTGATCTGTGAGACACTGACAAATCACGATATTTTGCGATAACCGAGTTCAATAATTATGTTATCATTCGATCACTGAGTTTGTTTTTTAATAAATAATATCTTCGGAAAGCGGTTAGCGCGCACTGCCTTCCAGGAGTAATGACAGAGATCACATAAACGAGCAAGGAGCAAGCGTGGTTTCATTTACGCATGAGCAGAATAGTATTTGCAGCCAAAAACTTCACCGGCGAAAATGTCTGATTGGTCGTCGCGCGACCACGTGTCATTGCCAAATTCAAAATGGCGGCAATACCTCCATAGTTTGTTTATTCCAGTGGAAGGAAGGTTTATGGGGGTTATTAGGGTCAAAATTCAGTTTTCCTGTTCCGTTGTGCTATTGTGCTATTTTGTTACTTTGTTATGATGTTCTGTCATTCTGTTGTAACATTCTATCAATCTGTTATTGGGGCCTAATGTGCAGTTATGTGATGCTGTTGTGCTATTTTGTTGTTTTGTTATGATGTTCTGTCATTCTGTTTTAACATTCTATCGTTCTGTTATGCTATTCCGGCCATTCTCTCTTGTTCCTGCCTAATGTTCAGTTATGCGGTTCTGTTGTGCTGTTAGGCTATTTTGTTTCGATATTTTGAATTGTTATACTATACTTTAAAAGAAGAGAACTTAATTTGATTCAAGTGTTGTAAAAAATAGTGATTATATTTTTTTAGTATATAAAGGTTAAGAAAGTGATGCATATAGTCTAAAGTGCTTCAAAGGAGTAAAAACCCAGATCTTTCCATAAGTAAATTTTATTGACACTGTCAGGGACATGTGCTTTCCTTGAGTACACATTTGTTCGTTAACAAATCTTGTTTGCGAGGTTGCACTTTGTTTGATGCAGGATCAATCAATCTTTTCTGAAGAGAAATGAAAGGTAAAGTATGTTAACATGTCAGATACTTCAACACTGCCTTATCCAACAACTAAGAAGAAACTGAACTTCAAATTAAAAAAAAAAGTGAAAACTATACTTCACTGTGAAACAACAACCACTTCAAATATATATCACATTAAATTCATGCAAAATGTATACCTGGTGAGAAGTTTACAGGAATAGAAACAAATGATAATTACAATGAAACTATAATTTTTGTATGAGATCTGTGAGTGTCCTCTCATAATTCTGACAGAAGATCAAACTTGGAAACTGTATATCCCACACAACTGTATTCATCAACATGATTCAACTAAAATTTCATTAAGACTTAAAGTTTACTCCAAACTTTAAACTGCTGTAAGTTTAATTTGAGATGATTTTTTTTCTTGGAAAGAACTTTTGAATACCTAGTAGCATGTTAACTCTGTCATTCATTTTATATTTTGGCTCCCAAAACATTTAAGCCAAAAACGATGCATATAAAAACAAAAACATTTACAGAAAAATAACCCTGTCATCTCCTTCCAGGATCCAATTTTCAAGCAAAGAAGCACCCCCCACGGAAAGCCTTGTGTGCAAAAATTTAGTGCTAAAAACAATGTGCACGGGGGAAATCATGTCCGTAAGTGCAGTTCCTAACGCGGAAAGTAACAAGGACCTCGTTGTGAATAATCCCAAGCCAAATTTATGAGCAAAATAATCTAAACTTCGATCCTTCAATTATAAAATTGCAAGCCTAAATGTACAGTACTGTACACATTGTAAACAGAATATTTTTTACAAATCAAATGTTGCTGGACCTATCGAACTGTAGCTCCAAGACGGTCTTAGCGTTTTAATAAAAACACTCTCACATTTTCTCATTCGACAGTTCGGATAAAACTCAAATTTCTGTAACATACAAAGCTGTAATAATGTACAACAACAATGAAATGTAAATCGATGAACAAAATCACGTTTCGAACTACGCACTTTAGAAAAGTTAACTGCCTAAGCCCGGCCGCTTTCGATCCACTAGCTACAAGACAATTTACACACCAAGACAATGGCTAAGAATAATTCTTAGGCCTTCTTTATAATTTCCCTTTGTACCGAGTGACACGAGATTAAGTTGAGCGTAAGCTTATTTTTCTGCCATAAACAGTGTAAACATGAGGAGATTAAGCATCTAAATATAGTTTTTCCAGCAACAAAGTACACGCGAAGACAGTTGACATAACAAAGCCCAAGATTGTCTGTCCATCTCCTTTTTTTTATTTAGTCAGCGATAAGAAACTTGAACTAAACAACAAAAACATTTTGGATAGCATTGTAAGACGCTCTTCGATCAACAGTCGAATGTTATCGAATGTTAGATTCACAATCAAAGTCGAATTTTGACACAAAAACGGGATACACATTTAACAAAACTGCCGCTTCCATGCAACTTGGTACAAGCTAATTTATATACCAAAACAAAGTCCAATAATTTTTCTTCCACTACTTTATAATTTCTTTTTGTACCGAGTTGCACGGAACACGCAGTAAACAAACAGAGTAAAATTACACACCTTTTCGGCATGTCTTCCAGATGCAAACCAGCAATCTCAACGTTTATAACACTGAATCAGACCGTGCCAATGCGATTTTTCGCCAGTTTCAGGACGCTATATTCTCTAGAGAACACACTCCTGTCAAAACTTTGACAAAAATAATGTTTGATCTCTCACAGTGGTAAGAAATTGCAACGCTGTCACTGCCAAAAAATAGCTGCCATCGCTTCTTTCATCTGAACAACATTTCGCGGGCATTTTCGCCTCGGAGCAAATGACATTACCTGAAATCGATAAGGTGTCATTTTTTGCAGAGCATGCGTAGACATTTTTCGCCGTTGAAGCCAAAAACAGTTGAATGACATTGCGCATGAGCACACCATTATTTGCAGGCAGTTATTTGCAGATCACGTGGTGGGCTCTCGGCCAACGAAAAGGAAGAAACATTTGCATCGAATGATAACAGTTAATTATTATTGCTGTAGACAAAGACAAAACGCGGTTGTGAACTTTCTAACACATTTAAAGGTCTAATTAATCTATCATTAGTGTCGTCACTGTTTCAATTTTCTTTACTTCTCTAAACTTGCTTTATATCTCATCTTTTAAAGAATCTACGTGCCGAAAACTCTCCTCCTTAAATGAAGTACAAATTTTGCCCGGCAGTTGTCTTTTATACCATCAAAGATACGACTCAATTTGCTCATTTTCCTGCGCTCATGGAAAACAAATTAGTGGCCCTTCATCTGTTCGGTGCGGAATAAGAGGAAACTGGAGCAATGAAGTGAACGAAGTCAGCTGTAATGGTTCGTATAACTCTAATTTTTGTTTCTCACTTCTTTTTACCCTTAGTAAGTTATGTTTTTCTCTTGATGTTCCAAGCAGCGTTAAAAAAATAATGGTGAGGATGTTGTAAAAGAACTAAAGCGCGAAGTCACTGGTTAATATTGTTCCATAGAAGAACCAGCTAGGGGTAATGTTACCCAGTACTTTATTAATAAACAAGCATATGAATTTAATTTTCATCACGGGAAACAAAACACTTCCGATCTGCATCCAAGTATACATGCATGTAACCATGTCCGGTGTGGCTTGGCCATAGGATTGACGTGGAACATGTTAACTCATTATCAAATTTTTAGAAATAGCTTTTTTTGGCCTTCTCAGCAGGCGTTAAAATTGCCAGAGAAAGAAGGCATCCTCCAGACCCCACACATATTTGAGAGTTTTAGGGGCAGCCTCACTGATGAAAACTACGATTAGAAAATTAATTAGAACAACTGGATTAAGGGTTTAGTTTTATCGTTTGGCTCACGATTATCACTTTGATATTGATCTTGACGTTTCGACCGCACACTACAGGTCTTCATCAGGCGATAGTGTCAATTTACTGAGTCAAACTATTTGTACCACCGTGGTTGTTAGTGATTGGTGTATCACAAAACATCAATTCGCATAACGTCACGTCCATCATGTTGGTGTGCTAAACCAATCCTGTGGGAGTTGTGCTTTTTTCTTAGGTAAAAACTACCTTTTGTTCCAATTTGCATAGCCGCTGGCCACGTGGGTGGAAACGTTCTATACCAACTGATATTGCGAACAGTGAAAATGTCGCCTCAACGATTTTTTTCCAGACCCAGTTTACATTACCGAACCAAATCCTTCAATTAAGTGGAAGAAAAAAATTGACGTTTGAATCAATAACGGCCGATATATCTAATTTGGGTCGAATCATGGATTAGTTCGAACGGCGCACATGGGAATTTCGACTTATAGGGGCGACTTCGTTTCAAACGTCGACTGACTTTTCATGTAGCGAACCTAATGCACAAATTACTATTAATTAATAATTTATTTTCACTGGCAAACCGTCGTTGTAGACTATGTACATTTTGAAAATAAATCGAGTTCGACTAATAATTAATTGGGTCGACCCAAATGGCTATTGAGTTCGGTACATTAAAAGTTATACGTTTGAACTGGGCCTTAGTTCCCGTCTTTCCTATTTGCCCTCAGTGAAATATCATTAATATTATCATTTTAATGTATTGTGTCATAACTCTTAAAAAAAAGCATGGCGACTTTTATGGAATTTCCATTGACAGAACTATATCCACTGAATTCTCGAGTAGCACTCAATCTTTGTGGCATTGCCTTTTACTTTCTTTTGTTATTCAGAATGTCAAGAGGCTCTCGGTATGGAGAAAGGAGCGATCTCCGACGGGCAGATGAGTGCTTCGTCACAGCTTGATGCCAACCATGAAGCCAGTCAGGGTAGACTGAATTTGAAAGGGTCGTGGTCTGCTTACGCTAATGACGCTGAGCAATGGCTACAGATTGATCTAGGTATCAATCCTGTCACTGTCACAGGGGTGGCAACGCAAGGAAGTAATTTCCAGAGCCAGTGGGTAATAAATTACACGCTGAAATACAGTGCGGACGGTCTGAATTTCCAGTTGTACAAACAACAAGGACATAGTGAACACAAGGTCAGACACCTCTCAGGCATTTATATTTCGGGGAGTTTGTTGCTTTTTTTAATGAAGTGATTGCTGCTTGTCAAAAAAAATTAGTAGATACTGAAGAAATAGTTGACCAAGGAAGCAAAATAAAGCTCAGTAATCTGTTTCACTGCATGTAACCCTTAGTGAGCTGTACTTTTCTTCATCCTCATTCCGTCACCGTACTTAATCTACTTATTCAACTCCCTCTGAGGAGTCAGTCGGGGTGAGTGAGGCTGATAAAAGTTTCCAACACCAAGCAAACAAGATTGGGGATCATTTGGGGTCGAGGATAACTTTTGGTCCATTTTAGCAACCCTTTCCCTTTTGGGGTGTTGTGGTCGGGGCTCATTTGTGGTGCAGTTTACCAAAATAATTTTGAATTTCACCCTGTTTTCTAAAAGCAATATTTTAATTAACATGTTCCCCAACTTCAATGTTGCCAGCTTTCCGAAGTTTCCAACAAAAAGAGTTGTAATGGGGGAGGCCTAACCTATTGCAGAACCTGAAAAGGCATCCGGGCAACCCGTTAAGAAAAAATAGTCAGTAGTTCTTTGGAAGAAAAAAAAAACGACTTCAGGCCCCAGTCAGACTGCAATAGACGAGAGAAGCAGCACAATTGTCAAGCAATAGAAGTGTGACGGTAAAGTTTATTCGGAAGTGATATTATTTTAAACTAGAAAATCAATGTCTCCCCGTTACTGGAAAGAATCAGCCGTTAACCTATTCCCTAGTGGTCATTTCAGGATACCTCTTGTTTCGTCCTAAAAGTAAATGGTCAAGGTCCCTTTTGTTCCCCAAAACCCCTGCTCAAATTTCGTATTCATAGTGTATGTTTCAAAGTCCCTTGTAAAAGTACGATAATCAAGTAAAAAAAAAAAACCCTCCATACTATTACAACATCAGTAACATTCACCAGAAAGCACTAGCTTTTCTTTAAATGATTCCACTTCTCAACCAAAAACAATCTTATTTGCATGTCTACATGCTACTATGAACAGCTTTCAACCTGTATCAGAGGTTACGCCTAGGTGTGCAGGGACCAGGGGTGTTCTGCAATTCAGTGCCTGACACAAAATGTCATCCTTCGATTTTGAATAGCAGGCAAATGGCGCCAAAATCGCGACTAATTGTCCATCTAACTACACTGTTTTTTTTTATTTTCTTTTTTTGGTCTGCTTCAGGTGTTTGTTGGCAACACAGACGAGAATACTATTGTTTATAACGAACTCAAAGGGTCGATTGGAGTTCGCTACACACGTTTTCAACCAACAGCTTGGCATAACCACGTATCAATGAGGGTGGAACTATATGGCTGCAAAGGTAATTTTTGTTTGTGACATCCTTCTCTTTTGGAATTCGGAAAAAAAAAAACAAACAAATCCTTATTTATTTTATCACTTTTGGCGGCCTTGCAGGTGAGACGTTACCTCATGTACACTGTATGCCCAATAGCTGATAGGGGTTTGGTATTCATGATACTAAACTGTATCTAGTGCGGCAAACCTGCCAGGACCCATAAGCGGAGCGGTCACTTCTTTGTAGGGAAGCGGACATCCCCTTTCAGCTCCCTCAGAAGCCACATGAAAAAAAAAAAAGGACAAAAACAAATCAAGACGGAAATTTATCACGAGAAATCCTTTGATGTTTTAATAACAACAACAAACATAAAAAGATTAGCCACCGCATATGGGAAAGTAATCTTTAATTTTTATACATTTAACGATCGTTCTCCTCCGCTTAGTCTGTCAAGGCCTTGTATATATACATTTTTCATGGCCATCTTGACTTTTGGGCCAGCAGTTGGCAAATTAGCGACGAAGCCAGCAAAAATTTAACAATCTATTTTATCTAAGCTACTTTTACTGAAAGAGGTGAAAAAGCTTTAAAGAAACAATTTTTTTTTATCATTGGGAAAGAGGTTGTATTGTAGTCAGTCTCAAGGGGAAATGATTCATAGTATACATTAGACTATTAATCATTTTAAAGTTCAGAAAAACTTCTGGGTTGGTAAATTCTGTTTATTCGTTTCAAAGTTATTAATGATCAAAGTCAGCCCGGTTACTTTGAAACCCATCCCGACCCACCCCACCCCTCACCCTTCCCCCAACTGGCAAAACTAAGCGGGGCGGACAAAACTGATGTGAGACAATCGCTGTTTTAGACTTTGACTCGTCTATATACCGTAAATACTTGATTGTCGCCTAGCTTAGGATAGCTTTCCTCCCCCCACCCTCTAAGGCCTAAATACTAATGGTGCGTTTGATAGGACTTATCCTAAAGAAGAAAAACATTCTGGATTACTCTGTAATAAACTTTACAAAATCTATCGTTCTGTTTTCAAAGATGTTACAAAGATGGCGAAATGGAAAAAGCAATGATCAACATTGTTGACAGGAGATACATTATTATTTTTTGATTTATTTTTTTACGTTTTGTTTCGTTTTGTTTCGTTTTATTTCGTTTATTTGTTTTATTTTTGTTTTGTAGAAGACATTCTAAAGCAATATTTGAAGGACGAAAATTGTCATTATCATTTTCCTTTTTCTTTGATAAACAGCAGTTTCGAAATTAAGAAAAAGAAAATCGTTGTAATGTGTTCAAGTCCTCCATAAAACGTAAAATTTGACAGTTTTACGCCTTGGTCGCATGCACGTGTCGGTAAAGCACTGGGATGTTACTAAAACGGGGAACGGGGAAAGGGGGATGAGAAAATGAAAAAAAAAGGAACAAAACAGAGATTTTGGAACCAAGTTAGTGAGAGGGCTAGGGTTGAAGTTAGGTATTGTTCCCATTTTTCATTTTCCCGTTCCTCGTGCTCGTTCCTTCTTCTAGTTACGTTCTAGAGAACCGTAAAAAAAAAAATCAAATCAAATCAAAGCTACCCAAATCAAGCTACCCAAAAAAATACTTGCCACAATTCTCCTACCCACAAAAAAGTCCCGAAATCGAACATGGAACGAATCGTAAAGAGGCTCCCGTGTTTGTTTTGTTAGGAAACCCCGTTTACGGCCGCTGGTTTCTAGACGGTAGTGATTCAGATGTAAGGTTAGTAGCGGTTATGCATATCTAGTTTGTTCAGTTAATGTTGGGGGCGCGGGTGGGTCGGTTCTCGTTTTTTCTTTTTTTTCTTTTTTTTTCCAAACGATTGTGCACGAGAACCTCTTATTTGGTTCTTACTGTTTTCTAACTCTCAGATAAAATTTCAGATCGACCATTTTATAGGACATCCAGGTTTCAGCACCGCTTTAAACTTATGCATTTGCATTTCTGACTGCTGCAGGTGGCATTATACTCATAGCGTTGACCGGTTAAATTTTTGTCTCACAACGTAGGATTATATTCGAGGGTGAAATTGTGGCTTGCATGTTCCTATGATAGGTAATTCTTTTTATTCATAGCTAGATTCTATTCATTGGTTTTTGTGATCTTACAGGTATTTTGGTACTGTTAACCATACTAAAGGATGGTGTTCTGGAAGCAAAGCGGCGACTTTCAGTCAGAATGGTTCCTATGTTACTGTGCCCAACATTAACATAACAACCTGTGACTTTACAATTGCATTTTGGGTAAAGTATGATGGTGTTGATGGGCCTATACTGGCACTTTGGTCAAAGGGTGGAAAACTATTTTACGTTACAGTCAAGAATTCTCGAATCATTTTATCAATACACAACACTTTCCACTTACAAATCAATTACTGGAATCACGTAGCAGTAACCTGTCAGCAGAATAAGATCAAGGTGTTCGTTAATGGTACGGAGGAGGCATTGGTAGACCAATGGAATGAGTATTTCTTCTCATCGTTAGGCCGTTACCAGTCAGAGTATATCATAGGGAATGATCCAGTTTTGGTCCAGATGCCAATGGCAAATGGGGTGTTTGTTGGAGCAGTCATGGATCTTTATGTGACTGAAATAGCTTTATCTGGGAAGCAGGTCTCTGACCTGAGTAAAGGTGAGAGTAGTATGTATTCGAAGGTAGATCGTATTCTTCGACTGCAGTCTCAAATCCTCAATAGAGGTCTGTTGGATGTTAAAATACGTATATTGTTCTTTTACAGTCTTTGCTTGACAATTAAGGGTAGCTTGGTACTTTAAAAAAAAGCAAAATTAATTATTAACGTTATGCGTGGAAATAAATAATTAATCGTAGTATTACTCTCATTATAATTTAAAGGCAAACCAATTACACCCGTGATAAACAAGGAAGAGTCGGAAATACATGGTTGCAAAGTCAATGTAACGTGGAGTAGAAAAGAACTATGCACCATAACGAAGGTCACTGTACGCTTCAGGGAGATAAAACCTCAAAGCGATGAAGCAGAATGGACAGAATATAATGTTTCTTCAACCACCTATTATCTCCTATATCTGGAATGCGACAAAAGATATGAAATTGCAGTATCTTCTTGGTTTGGAGAAGTTCAAAGCGAGTGGTCAGTCTCTTGGAAATTTAACACCACCTTTGCAGGTGAGACGTTACCTTATGTACACTGTATGTCCAATAGCTTATAGGGGTTTGGTATTGATACTAAACTATATCTTGTGCGGCAAACCTCTGCCAGGGTCCATAAGCGTAGCGGTGACTTCTTTGTAGGGAAGTGGACATCCCCTTTCAGCTCCCTCAGAAGCCACATGGAAAAAAACAAATCAAGACGGAAATTTATCACGAGAAATCCTTTGATGTTTTAATAACAACAACAAACATAAACAGATTAGCCACCGCATATGGGAAAGTAATCTGTAATTTTTATACATTTGGCGATCGTTCTCCTCCAATTAGTCTGTCAAGACCTTGTATATATACATTTTTCATGGCCATCTTGACTTTTGGGCCAGCAGTTGGCAAATTAGCGACGAAGCCAGCAAAAATTTAACAATTTACTTTATCTAATCTACTTTTACTGAAAGAGGTGAAAAAGCTTTCACGGAACAATTTTTTTTTTTTTTTATCATTGGGAAAGAGGTTGTAGTGTAGTCAGTCTTAAGGGGAAATGATTCATAGTATACATTAGACTATTAATCATTTTAAAGTTCAGAAAAACTTCTGGGTTGGTAAATTCTGTTTATTCGTTTCAAAGTTATTAATGATCAAAGTCAGCCCGGTTACTTTGAAACCCATCCCGACCCACCCCACCCCTCACCCTTCCCCCAACTGGCAAAACTAAGCGGGGCGGACAAAACTGATGTGAGACAATCGCTGTTTTAGACTTTGACTCGTCTATATACCGTAAATACTTGATTGTCGCCTAGCTTAGGATAGCTTTCCTCCCCCCACCCTCTAAGGCCTAAATACTAATGGTGCGTTTGATAGGACTTATCCTAAAGAAGAAAAACATTCTGGATTACTCTGTAATAAACTTTACAAAATCTATCGTTCTGTTTTCAAAGATGTTACAAAGATGGCGAAATGGAAAAAGCAATGATCAACATTGTTGACAGGAGATACATTATTATTTTTTGGTTTATTTTGTTACGTTTTGTTTCGTTTTATTTCGTTTATTTGTTTTATTTTTCTTTTGTAGAAGACATTCTAAAGCAATATTTGAAGGACGAAAATTGTCATTATCATTTTCCTTTTTCTTTGATAAACAGCAGTTTCGAAATTAAGAAAAAGAAAATCGTTGTAATGTGTTCAAGTCCTCCATAAAACGTAAAATTTGACAGTTTACGCCTTGGTCGCACGTGTCGGTAAAGCACTGGGATGTTACTAAAACGGGGAACGGGCAAAGGGGGATGAGAAAATGAAAAAAAAAGGAACAAAACAGAGATTTTGGAACCAAGTTACTGAGAGGGCTAGGGTTGAAGTTAGGTATTGTTCCCATTTTTCATTTTCCCGTTCCTCGTGCTCGTTCCTTCTTCTAGTTATGTTCTAGAGAACCGTAAAAAAAAATCAAATCAAATCAAAGCTACCCAAATCAAGCTACCCAAAAAAATACTTGCCAAAACTCTCCTACCCACAAAAAAATCCCGAAATCGAACATGGAACGAATCGTAAAGAGGCTCCCGTGTTTGTTTTGTTAGGAAACCCCGTTTACGGCCGCTGGTTTCTAGACGGTAGTGATTCAGATGTAAGGTTAGTAGCGGTTATGCATATCTAGTTTGTTCAATTAATGTTGGGGGCGCGGGTGGGTCGGTTCTCGTTTTTTCTTTTTTTTTTTTTTTTCAACCGATTGTGCGCGAGAACCTCTTATTTGGTTCTTACTGTTTTCTAACTCTCAGATAAAATTTCAGATCGACCATTTTATAGGACATCCAGGTTTCAGCACCGCTTTAAACTTATGCATTTTCATTTCTGACTGCTGCAGGTGGCATTATACTCATAGCGTTGACTGGTTAAATGTTTGTCTCACAACGTAGGAAAATATTCGAGGGTGAAATTGTGGCTTGCATGTTCCTATGATAAGTAATTCTTTTTATTCATAGCTAGATTCTATTCATTGGTTTTTGTGATCTTACAGGTATTTTGGTACTGTTAACCATACTAAAGGATGGTGTCCTGGAAGCAAAGCGGCGACTTTCAGTCAGAATGGTTCCTATGTTACTGTGCCCAACATTAACATAACAACCTGTGACTTTACAATTGCATTTTGGGTAAAGTATGATGGTGTTGATGGGCCTATACTGGCAGTTTGGTCAAAGGGTGGACAACTATTTTACGTTACAGTCAAGAATTCCCAACTCATTTTATCGATACACAACACTTTCCACTTACAAAGCAATTACTGGAATCACGTAGCAGTAACCTGTCAGCAGCATAAGATCAAGGTGTTCGTTAATGGTACGGAGGAGGCATTGGTAGACCAATGGAATGAGTATTTCTTCTCATCGTTAGGCCGTTACCAGTCAGAGTATATCATAGGGAATGATCCGGGTTTAGTCCAGATGCCAATGGCTAATGGGGTGTTTGTTGGAGCAGTCATGGATCTTTATGTGACTGGAATAGCTTTATCTGCAAAGCAGGTCTCTGACCTGATTAAAGGTGAGAGTAGTATATCTATTCGAGGATAAATCGAATTCTTCGATCCTAAGTAAATAGGGGTCAGTTGGACGTTGAAAAATTGAATGTTCATTTTATAGTCCTGGTTTTAGGCTTTTAAAGATTGTGCTAGCATAATGTTTTGTCGTAATTCGTCATAATTTTCATCAATTTTCCAAAAACTATTGTAATATTTTGCACTTTTGGCTAGTTTTACAGCTCAAAATTGATCATGTTACCACTTATTTTGGCCCGAGAGCAGGCAAATTTAAGTAATGAAATCAATTTTTTGTCTGCTCATTGTCACATTCATGGGACTTAGGTCCCGCAGGAATCATGAATCAAGATAATCAATTACTTTCTACATTCATCTATCACTGAAAATACATTAGTGGAAATCACTAAGTAATCGCAGTATTATTCTCCTTATTTAAAGGCCAACCAATTACACCCGTGATAAACAATGAAGAGTCGGAAATACATGGTTGCAACGTCAATGTAACGTGGAGTAGAAAAGAACTATGCACCATAACGAAGACCACTGTACGCTTTAGGGAGATAAAGCCGCTCGGCATCGAAGCTGAATGGACAGAATATAAAGTTCCTTCAACCACCTTTCAACTTTTATCTCTGGAATGCGACAAGGGGTATGAAATTGGTGTGTCTTCCTGGTTTGGAGAAGTTCAAAGCGACTGGTCAGTTTCTTGGAAAGTTAAAACCCGCTCTACAGGTGCGACATTACCTTGTGTATGTTTAATAATTGCTGATAGGTTTTGGTGTTGACACCAAACGATATTCAGTTGAACCTCTGCTGATGGTCCACAATAGCCACCGGGTTCTGAAATCCATCCT
Source organism: Porites divaricata (assembly GCA_038088405.1). Taxonomy (NCBI): domain Eukaryota; kingdom Metazoa; phylum Cnidaria; class Anthozoa; order Scleractinia; family Poritidae; genus Porites; species Porites divaricata. Next base: position 25,764,634 of record JBBMOI010000003.1, on the reverse strand, counting down.
TTCCGCTAGTTTTTTCTTCTTAATTCCGCTATTCCGCCTGTTTTTACGTCGGAATCCCGGTCCTGCCAAGTCTGCTACACAGCCACAAAGTTTGTGGGGAGGAGCGTTGCGTGACGACACTAAAAATTGCTGTGTAGCAGACTAGATCCCACCCTAATTTTTTTTACGAGTTTCCTGCTTTCATTATTGAAATATTAAAACGTTATACAATGTTTAAGACTTGCTTTCTTGCAACAGGCAGCTTTGATGTTTAAGGCTCTTGACTTAACCATTAATTGTTGGTTTTCACATGACGTCACCAAAATGCAAACTAAAAAACTATCGATCCTACCGAGATTTTACTTTCAGGATGCATTAGAGCAGCTGAAAACTAATTTTCATACAAATTTTCGCTTCAAAAGGATTCTTGGTTTTGTGATAGAGTACGGTAGAATTTCTAAGCTTTTGCGTGACGCGCCATTTACATGACGGCCAAGAGAGCTGTTATGTAGGTTAAAAAATGACTTATTTTAGGAAATTTTGCTATCTAAACAGTTCATGTATTAGAAAACTCATAAACTTTAATGTTTATGAGTTTCTCGAAGAGTAAATTCACGCTTTTGTAGCAAAACTCGGTAACAGATGTTTCTGTTGGTTTCCGTCCGCCCTGTTGGAGCTCATCCGGGTGAGCTCCAGCATGGCGTCTCCATACAAAGCTCTATAAATTTGGGTAAAACATTTCTTCGGATATCTCGTATACGAATTATTCCTTCGACCCAAATCTTGGCGAGGGTCTTTGTATATTTACCTCCTTTCATTTCCAAGATTCTGGACTTTATCTGTCGAATGGTTTTGATTTTTATTTTAATCTATTTTGAATGGCGTGACACTGAAAACCAGCAATAGCCTGGAATCAGGCTCCGTAGTGGGGAAATTAAAAAGGCAAAAAAAGAGATTTTTTTTTCCTTTTCCCCCAATGCGGAGCCTGGTCCCAGGCTAAATCATTAACGACTGTCACTTTATGTTCTGTTTTGCTTATGGTTATTGTTATTTTTGGAAGCGCGTCAGTACAAAAATGAAGGTTTACTTCGATCTGAGTTCTGACCTTTTGGAAACAGCCAGTTGAGTTGGGTAGATGGATGTTTCGATTGCTTTACTGCTAAATTGCATTAGGCGATGAAGCCAATTGTCTACGCTGACAACGGCTCATTGAAAGTGTGTATGAACACACTGGTTGGACAGATTGATAAGATTTTCTCTTTTATGGAAACCCAAACCTCCTATGGAATCGAACAGCACAAGCGACTGTCGACACCCCTTGCAGAAAGTTTAAGGTGATAATGGATAAACTGACAGGCTTCGTTTCCTTGGCGAATAGAAGTTTCTAGTACATGGGCGCTGTACACAAAAGAGTGAAAATGTGGTCACGACAAAACTTAATTCCCGTATCCCGTTACTTTCCCCTTACGATTCCCACATCCCAACCCAATAAAAATAGGAAATCCCACTCCCGCTCATTATCAAAATTCCCGCTTCCCGCTCCTTTTTTTAGCTCGCATCTCGAGTATCACCACAAAAAACAGCCACGTCCCGCATCCTGCCAAACCTATTGTGGACCCTCTCTGCTAGGGACAGACCTCCAGGAAAGTAGACACCCACTTTCAGCTCCCACATAAGCCAAATGGGCCACAACAAAGCCCTTTGATGTTCAATAAGAATAAAAATGTACTAATCATAGCCTCCGCTTACTGCAAGTTTATCATTCTGTGACTTGTAAGCTTTAAGCGACTATTCTTCTGTAATAAATAGCCTGTCACGTTGCTGCATGTTCATGGCCGTCTTAATTGGCCTGCATTTCTACATTTGGCAAATTGACGGTGAAGCTGGCAAAAAGAGACCAATTTCAATATATCAAAAGTCATACTTTGGGAATAAAATAAGAGAAATGTATTATTCATTGTTGTGCCTCAAGTATGAATTTCAAGATATCAAAATTGTTCTATAGTTTTTAACATTTTCTTAAATCCAAACCACTTTCAATGAAAGAGGTCAAAAAGCTTTTAAGAAAGGTTTCTATAAGAAAATCACTTTCTATAAGTGCAAGAGCGGTGAACTGGTAGATGTTTGTAACCCTTTAAGGTTACGTTAACACGGTACCGATCGAATTTTCAGTCGGTTGAAAAATTTGACAGGACATTTCGTTCACACGGAACCGTTCAATATTTTTGCGCTGTTCACACGGAACTGTCTAGCAGTAATATTTCCAAGCAAAGCGAGCAATAACATGACTCGTAAATCCATATTCTCAATATCTGGTTGTTATTTTGGTATATACTTCATGGTGGAAAGCCACAAGTGTACCGGTAATATACACTCTGTGTAATATGCAGTATTGTGTCTTCTCACTAATAGTCAGTAGTAGTAACTAGTAGTTACTAGTAGTTACTGGTAGTTGTTAGTAGTCACTTGTAGTTACTGGTAGTTGCTAGTAGTTACTGGTAGTTACTAGTAGTTAAAGCCCCATAGCTTAGTAAATCTACCCATCCTAGAAAATTTGGTAATCACGTGACCGTACACCGCCCGCCCGTCCGTCCGCACCACAGGGCAGCCAATGTTCAATCTCACACTTTCTAGCTAGTTTAGGAGCACAGGAAGACTGATATTGCACACATATTGCACATGAATGTTGTGATCAATTGACAGCTGTCAAAACAAGGTATCCGCTGATCAGTATCACCTGACCGTATCGCGGGCCCAGGTGTCGACCCATCGAGGTCGAGTACTTTTTTGAAGTTATCCGCTGTCAAGTTACTGGTTTTCAAATGATCGCAGGCTCAAAGTTATTGTTTTTTTTAAATTTATATGAAATATGCTGTGTTTATAACATGATGGCCCCGCATTATTAAGAGTTTGATTTCAAACTAACCATGGACGCGAAAATTCAGAGGGAAAGACCTTTTCTTACCTAGGTCACGCGTTGGTCACGTTCTACGCCCAATTTTTATGCTCTGATTCGTCAAGATTTGATAGGTGAGTTCATGCGGAAAATTTATGCAGCATCTTGAAACTTGTTTACTTTGACAGCTGAAGCTGACAGAGTCTTGTGTCAACTTGTGATGTTTTTAACTGTCTTTTTCCACTGGATGTACAAAATGAAATACAGCTGCTATCAAATCTGTTATTCATGGCTAGTTTGTTCATTGTTTTTTTAGTTGAGAGATGCATCGCTTGTCAAAGTCGGAAATCAATTCGGTTTCAAGGTCCTACGTTTTTCAACTCGCTAAGTTGGGAAATTCAAAACAGTGAAAGTATCAGTTTGTTTGGCAAAAGACTTAAAAAATTCCTTCTTTCTTAGTTAAATTGGATCTTTGTTGAGCTACACACCGTTTTTTTTTGTTTTGTTTTTTGTTTTTTTTTCTCTTCTTTCTTTCTTCTTCTTCTTTTTTTTCTTTAATTAATCGAAATTTTCATTCAGTACCCTTAACTTGTATGGTTTACCCTATACTTACAGGAAGCCTATAATTTATAAGCCCCCGGCTTCTATATAGGCTTCCTTGCCTTTACCACATTTGATCTTGTAATAATTTAGTTGGAATATTGTAGATTATCTTTAATGTATTTCTGTGTACTGTTGTTGTATTTCTTGTTAAAGGCAAAATAAGAATGAATGAATGACTGAATGAATGAAATCCGATTCGGATGTCATCGTTTTCGTTTTTCACCTTGCTTGATGCGTATTAAAGAGGATTCAAAATTCTCAAGCAATTCTCGCGTTACTTGATAGCTTTTAGAAGCTGCATCTCGAATGGTAAGCCTGAGTAATGATTGCATTTGATGTTTGTTTTTTGTATCCAATTTCATGTAGTCGAGCACAATTTATGCGGCAAGTTTATACACGTTTGTAAGATTTGAGACAATGAACCGACCTAATATCAAGTTTGATATAAGCTTACAGGACTTTAAAAACCCTTTAGATATATTTTCTCACCGCAAATAGAAATAAAACGTTCCGAAGAATATTTAGTTATCAATTTGGCTGTAGAAAGAAAACTTTGAGCGATTTTCTTGCCGCGAGTTAACATCTTTGAGAAAAGCAAACACCGCGAGGCCGGCTTAAAACATAAACTTATTAAGCTTTAAGACTCAGAACGTTTCGAAACGCTTTAATAGTTATCTTCGTGAATGAAAAATTGTTGTCTCTGTAAATTTTTAACCGAATTATATTTCTTTTAGTGATTGTTCGTAGTCTCTCTTGCAATTTAAATCGCTGTGCTGTTTGTTTTCAGTCGTTCACGAACATCGCTTGCAGGGGTTATCTATTTGCCACGCGTATCAAACTCTTTTCAAGATTACACATCGTTATAAAACCCTTAAATAAAAAAAAAATCAATAAATTATTTATGTTGAAGGATGACTCTATTAATTTTCACTGCAAATTTGGCGCTCGTCAAAAGTGAGAACTGACTGGCCGTATAGGTGATTTTGGAAATTTTTTTAACGGTTTCGCTAAAAGCCCACAATTGATCATCCTGAATATTGACTGAGTGCAATTTGTCTTGAAAAATTGTGAAATACTGCATTCTGTCCGAGGTCTGTATGATAAATAGTACTGTTTCACCTCAGATGTGGGTGTAAAAATTATAAAAGGTTGGTTTACATATCCCCGATTTGTTGGCAAGATTTTGTAAAGTAAACTTGTCGAAAGCAAAAAATTGGGCTTGATTTGTTTTCCAAGAATTTGTTTTCCAGGTATAATCCACTGTGATCAAGAGCCATTACGGCTCTTGAATGTGATCGAAGATGATTGCTTTTTTTTGGGTGTTTTATATGGCTATCAACTCGATGTAAGATGTTTCACTCTAAAATCACTTAGCCCTTCCCTCAAAAGTCATATGAATTTCCCCTTAAGTTAACTGATTTGTGGATTCCAAGTTTATTGTTTGATTTAAATAATAAATTATTAACGGGAGCTTCGCTTTTAGCCCTGGCTAAATCTATATATTAGTAGTTACTGGTAGTTGCTAGTAGTTACTGGTAGCTGCTAGTAGTTACTGGTAGTTACTTGTAGTTACTAGTAGCGTCTCCTTTATGCAGGTTCTTTGAGATCTCCCTTCAAGTTCGATTTGAACCAGGAAAGAGCAGTGCCACAGACACCTAGTTTCATTTGAGGTGACTGTAGTAAAATCCCATGGTCAACGGTGTCGAAGGCGGCACTTAAATCCAGCAGTAGTAAGAGTAATACATGACTCTTGTCCATATTCATAAGCAGATCATTCGTTACCTTTAAAACTGCAGTCTCCGGACTGTGATGGGAGCAATAAGCAGATTGCAATTGAGGCAAGAGATTATTAATTTTGTAATCATGTGACACTGAATCTGAGAGGCCACCAAACGCTCTGTCCGATTTAGACACAAACTGCAAGTTGCTAATTAAAAGACAATTATTGAACAGTAGATCGAGGCCGGGATTTTTTAATGAAGGGTATACCACACCAGTTTTACAGTTTTCAGAAAAATATCCAGTCTGCAAGGAGAGGTTGACCATATTAGCAATGGCAGGATGGAGTGAGTCTGAACATGAAGATGCAAGATTTGTTCTTTCCAGACGTAATCATATGACCAACTGTCTCAGTCGCTTGGCATTGGAAGTGGGAAAATACAATGTCACCAGATTCAGATTCCAGGTTGGGCTCGGGCGTTAACAGAAAGATTCCCGTACGGTTCAGTTTGAGCTGATATTGGTAATCTTGGTAATAAAAAACTGACCCATATTGTTTGCAAGAAGTGAAACAGAATGTGTGGAAGAGGTCGATCTTTCTTCATATTCAATAAACTCTTAGTTGCCGCGAACACCCTCTTCTGGTCTGTGCTGTTATCTTCGATAAACTAATTATGGTAAACACGGTGTGCCTCATTCATCAAATTCACCACAGGATTTCTCTCCTTCTTAAAAGCAGCAAGATCAACAGGTAATCTTGTAGCTCTCCACTTCTTTTCGTCTCAAGCGTTTGGCATTCCTAATATTTTCATTGAACCACGCAGAAAGAGACCTGAAATTAATGTCACGAGTTAGGACAGGTGCATACATATCCAGTTGAGATCGTAACCACTCATTGTAACAGCTGACTAGAGAGTCTAGGTGGATCATGATTAAGCTGAGAAGAAGGAAAGGCCTCAGAAAATTGGTTGGGGTCAAATGATTTCATTTTCCTGAACTGCACATGCGTGACATTAGCTTGGGGTCTATCAGATCTTATTTGGCAGATCACTGGAAAATGGTCGGAGAATAACTCACCAATGCAAGGGCAACCAGCAATGATGTTATCAGATGTACGAGTGATAATCAAGTCAAGTTTATGACCAAGTTCATGCGCAGTAGACAAACATGCTGATTGAGACCCATCGACTCCAGTATATCCGACAGGTAGTAGGTTCATACGAATATTAAAATCGCCCAAAAATTATTAAGGGCTCACTTGGCATGACGAGAGACTCGAGGTAATCGGTAAACGGCTGGATGTGGTCATAGCATGTTTAGCAGAATATAGAGGACTGTAAACTATAACGAGTCGTAAACTAGAAGTAGTTACTAGGAAACTTATTCCGACCACGTTTATGTAATATATAGATGTAGCCAGGGCTAAAAGCGAAGCTCCTATTAACTCGAATTTATAATTTAAATAAAACAATAAAATGGTTTTCCACAAATCAGTTAACTTTAGAGCACATTTATGTGACATTTTGAGGGAAAGGCTAAGTGATTTTAGAGAAAAAATAATTTGCAAACAGTCCAAGCTAAGAGTGAACTTAATCTTACATCTAGTTAATAGCCTTATATGTACACCCAAAAAATAGCACAGCCATAATGGCTCTTGATCACAGTAGATAAGGCCTGGAAAAACAAATTCTTGGAAAACAAATGAGGCCGAAGTTTTTGCGTTCGACAAGTTTACTTTACAAAATCCTGCCAACAAGTTTGGGGACGTGTAAACCAACCTTTTATACTTTTTATACATCACATCTGAGGTGAAACAGTACCATGAGGCGCTGTTTTTATCATACAGACCTCGGACAGAATGAAGTATTTCACAATTTTGCAATACAAATTGCACTCATTCAGTATTCAGGACGATCGAAGCACGCGTGGGCTTTTAGCGAAACCGTTAAAAAAATTTCCAAAATCACCTATACGGCTAGCCGGTTCTCACTTTTGACAAGCGCAAAAGTGGACTGTTTAAATTAACATCAATAGAGTTATACGCTTTAACATAATAAAGAATTTATTATGTTTATTTTTTATCTAATGGTTTTATAAAGATGTGTAATCTTCAAAAGCGTTTCATACGCGTGGCATTTTGACTACTCCTGCAAGCGACGTTCATGAGCGGCTGAAAACAAATGGCACAGCGATTAAAATTGCAAAGAGACTACTAACCCTGCTACTAACAATCAATAATAAAAGGAAAATAATTAGTTGAAACATATACAGAGACAACAATTTTAATTCACGAAGGCAAGTATTTCAGAAAAGTGTCTCTTAAAATCCTTGTTTATGTTTTAAGCCAGCTTCCCGGTGTTTGCTTTTATCAAAGATGAACTCGAGGAAGGAAAATGCTCAAAGCTTTCTTTTACAGCCAGAATCATAACTAAATATTCTTTAGAACGTTTCTTTCTATTTGCGGTGAGAAAATGTCTGAAGGCTTTTTAAAGTTCTATGAGCTTATAATCAAACTTGATACTCGGTCAGATCATTGTCTCAAATCTTACAAACGCGCATAAACTAAATAGCCCCATAAACTACGCTCGACTTCATTACATTAGATATAGGAAACAAATATCAAATAAAATAATTGCTCAGGCTTTCCATGAACTCACCTGTCAAGTTTTGACCAATCAGAGCATAAAAATTGGACGTAGAGCGTGACCAACGCGTAACCTTGGTGAGAAAAGTCAAAAGCAACTGGCATGTCTTCACTGCCTGTAAAAACTGGCTGAATTTTAGCTTCGGAAGTCAGTTTGAAATCAAAATTTTAATTGTGCGGCATATAAAACACAACATATTTCATATGAATTAAAAAAATTAAACTTGAGCCTGCGATCATTTGAAAACCAGTAACTTGTCAGCTGATAACTTCCAAAAAGTGCTCGGCCTTGATGGGTTGACACCTGAGCCCGCGATGCGGTCAAGTGATACTGGTCAGCGGATACCTTGTTTTGACAGCTGTCAAAGTGATCAAAACATTGATGTGCAATTAGCTTCCTCCTGGGTTCCCAAAGTAGTTAGAAAGTGTGAAAGTAAACATTGGTTTTCCTGTGGTGCGGACGGACGGGCAGCGGGCGGGCGGGTGGCGGTGTACGGTCACGTGATTACCAAATTTTCTGGGATGGATAGTTTTTCTAAGCTATGGGGCTCCGCCCACGCGCGCGCTTCGCGCGCGCGTGGAGCTCCGCTATTAACAGCTCTTTACATTTACGATTGTTTGTATCCTTCAGTGAGCAGAGAGATTCTTCCAAGAGTTCCCATACTCTGGATAGTTTTGGGAGTTTCCGTGGCTCTTTCTGCTTTGGTGGTCGGGATAATTGTCTACCGTAAGAGAGCAAAGAGGAATGAACGGTATTTCATAAAATGTTATCGTCTATATGAATGCTTTGTATTATGATAATGATATGCATGAGGAAAAAGACGATATTTTTTTCTGTCTAAGTATGTATTGGTCTTTAAGTGTCTGTCTCTCTCAGTCAAGTCGCGCTGGTGAGTGACCTTCGTTACAGACCAAGGCGATGTACTTTCATCACCTTGTGTGAACCAGGAAGCCATCTCTAATTTAAGCATTACCACAAGCCCATGATTAATGACGACGACGAATTTCATTGACGTTTAATTTGCACTATTTTATCTAGGTCCAGTGAGTCTGACATTGCTGAGTTAATGTTGCTGGAAGTCCCACAAGACCGGGTTACTATCATGGAGGAACTAGGACGAGGCGCTTTTGGAAGAGTTTATAAGAGCGTGATGAGGGGGTTACCTGAAAAGAATACATCCTCCAAACCCAAGGATCACAGTTTGGATTCGCATGAGGGACGTATTGTTGCTACAAAAGTCCTACCAGGTGCGTGAATTCAAAATATGGCAGAAAGATAACTTACTCTTTCAGCAAACGTTATTCAAGGAAGTGATTCTTATTAATAACAGGCAAGAGAGCCTCTCTTGTAACAGGTTTGAATTATTTAATCCAATAGATGGCAAACATCATATCGTGGAAAACAGCATCTCAATGCCCCAGTCGGTAACAGTGTGATGTACCTCAGGGGCCCTTTTTAGATCCTTAAATTTTGTTTTCTACTTATTTTAATGACCTCCCTGAATGTTTGCAATTTACCACACGCTTTGCAATGAATAAATCAATGTAGACATAAAAACCTTCAGTGAGATCAGAACACTGATAAGGTGTGCTCCAAGGTTAGTCGTGTTACAAGTGGTCTTAGACAGGCTCGAGATTATGTCACATTAAATGTACTAAAAAGTATATAGCGCTTAAATCGATGCCCGTGTTCAAGCGCAAACCGAGTGGGCACCTTTTAACAAAACCACACAGATATAAGAAATGCAAAACAGAGCAGGCTGAATAATCACTTCTCAGAGTTGTGACACGATAACAGATTAAACCAATTCAAAATGTTAGTGCATGCCTTCGTAATGTGTAGATTGGTCGTTCTCTTAATATGTGATCTTTCGAAATACGTTATTCACATGTTTCAGTCACTTGAGAACTTTATCTGATCATATGTGGTTGTAGCCTGAGATCATGCCCTCTCCCTATTAGCCCTTTATGTCTCTCACGGGAAGAGGGCATGATACATTTGTTTGTCGGATCACATCTAAAAAAGCCAGAATCTGGACTTTTTCCTGATTGGATAGGAAACAATACGAATGATTTGCGCCGTTTCGATTGGCCAAAATGCCGCCATCCGTTAGTTGTTGTTAATTGATTTCAGTCTGCATTTTTGCTTTCGTAATGCGGCAGTGAATACACACGCGAGTTCGTTATGAAATTTCTGCCGGCTCAGTTTTCTTGAATTTGAAGAATGCCTAAATAGAAATTTCATCCATTGAAATATTTTCCATCTCATCGTATACTAAAAATTCACCGATCATTTGAATGCAATTTGATACCGGCTACAAGTTACAGAAGCGACAAACGGGTTCACTTTTCAAATAATCAATTCATGAACGGAATCTTGACCTGGCTTGACTGTAATTCTTCCTTCAGAAACCTGCGAATCATTCTGAGCGATCTTCGCTTTCACACCACCTGTCAGTTCGTGAAATATGGTGCTTCAGCCTAATTTTTTTTTCACTGCTTTCGGTAAAGAACGAAGTCAACGAGCTTTAACCAGTAAATTCTTTATTATTTGTAGCTGTTAAATAAAGGTACGGCAGCTCCAGCTAGCAGTATTTCATCACAAAAACAACACATTTAAAATTTCTTTTTTAGGCAGAGACATTATTCGCGTCAAAATTTGATTCCCTTATGGTAAACGCTTATTATCTAATAACATGACAGGTCAAGCAGACGTTACATTATGTAAATTAGGGTGCGGTTGACGGCTTGTGAAATAAATGTATCAGGCGTTATTTTTTTCCCTCTCGAGCCAAAGAAGCAAAGAAGCAAAAAAAAAAAAAAAGAAAAAAATAACTCCTGATCTCAGGTTAATGTGGTTGTAAACATGACCACATTACTGCAGCTTTACTTTGAGAACTACATTGGCTTCCCTTGGGGCATGAGTAGGGAATTTAATAATTATTTATGTCCGAGCTATAATCATCATTTGTTTCACGCTTACAAGCCTGTTAGGAGTTTACGATCCCAACCATGAACTTGTTAATTGGTGACACCCAGATCAAGGCTAAAATTTTATCGGGCGATCATGCTTTTTCGTTTTGTGCCCCTAAACTTTGGAATGATTCTCCAGAGCACATGCATTGTAAAATGGAGTTTGAATATTCGTTCCTCTAAGAACAATCTTAAAGCTCTAAAAACGTCTAAGCGTTATTTTCATTTCGTAGTTTTGTTTAACAATTTTTCTATTTTGTAATGTTACGAGTTACAGCTGTACTGCTTTCTAGTCATTTAAATTGAAAACATTTATTGTAAAGCGCCTTAGAGCTTGATGATGGTAATGATGACGATAACGGTGAGCCGAAAACTCTTGATGAAACAAAACTACAAAAGCATAGTGGGACGTCCCTGTCAATACAGATCGAGTCAATGAAAGTGAGCCAATTGGATAGATGCGTAAGGATTACAAATGCACACTCAAGGAAAGTCATTTTACTGGAGATGAAGCGCCCGTGGGTCGAGAATAGGGAAGCAATTAAAGAACACAAAACGTGGCGTCTAGAATGAAAGAAACAAGTTTACGGACTAAAAGATCATCCAGTATTACATCATGTTACATGTAGCCTGTGTGGCAGGCGTTAAAAGGGGAAGGGAAAAGGGGGAATTTGGGCGCGCGAGGGAGAAAGGAAAGGAACGCCAGCATGGACGCCATTGTTTTCTTTTTTTAGAAGGCGGAATGGCGAAAACAATGGCTTCCTTACAGGCGTTCCGCTCCTCCCTCCTCCCTCGCGCGTGGTCTCGCGCCCTAATTCCCTTCCCCATCCCTTTCGAACTCCTGCAACCCAGGCTATGTTACATGTCGTGCTTGGTGATCGCTAGATGAAGAGAACTAACGGTTTTTCTTTGAGACTTTGTTTTATCTGCGTCATTTAACTTAGGGATTTTTTTTCTCAAGTAGAAATTAGGACCTGAGCTATTGACTGTGTTTTATTTTCATAGGTTAAATATACTTTCATTTTAATTAGTTCTTTTTTTCTTTACATCTGGTTTTAGTTGTTTAGTACTAACTGATATCGTGTAGCATTTACGTAGGTCACGGTTACTGGATTTTTTTTTTTTTCAATGTCTTTCTTTTTCTTCAGAAAATGCCACGGAGGAGGACAAACGGCAATTAGTTCAGGAAATTGAGCTTATGAAGGAAATCGGTACACACCGTAATATTGTGAGCATGCTCGGCTACTGGATCCAATCGCCTCCCATTATGTTAATCATGGAATATGTTCCAAACGGAGATCTTCTTCACTGGCTCAGAAACAAAAGGCAACAGGTATCATTACCTTATAATCTGTATCAAATAAAAATTTGCTCCCTCTGTTTTACCTTTTGTTTAAAAAATACCTTCTCTCTATTCGCAATAGCGCTGCGCACAGGTATTATTTATAGAACTCAAACTCAGACAAACAAATTCCTTAATTTTGTTTGTCTTTTTGTCATTAAAATGTCAAGTTTGTCTGACTTTTGTCATGAAAATAACAAAAATCGTAGATATCAGACAAACATTGCAAATTAGTCGCTCTGACGTCATTAGCATTCTGTGCTGTACTTTAATTTTCTAATAAGCATCTGCTTGTGTATGTTCTTTTTCTTACATTGTGTGGTCTCTTAAGGCAGAAGGAAAATCCTCTGTCTCATCACACGTCTAAAAACCATCGTCTTCAGTAAAAATAATAAGATGCTAAACGACTTGATGTGAACTTTTGTACGTGTTACCTATAATTTAAGTTCTCAAAGACAGAGGTGCACTTAATTAATATCAATGCAACCGGATAATCGTATTTTCCAAACGCGGTTTATACGGCCAGACTATTTAGATGTTATTCATGTATTCGGAAAACAAAGATGGGTAAATACACAAAACTTTGAGTTCAACACTGAGTTCATAAAGTCAAGCTTGCCTCGGTAGGATCAGTTAAGGTTTCTGGGAAACTGCCCACCTATCCCTTCCCTAAGCCACATTTTGCCCTAAGTAAAAAAATAGTGTTAATGTTGTCTTAGGGGAGGGGTAGGTGGTCAAAAAAAGAAAATAACGTTGACGTTTTGAGCGTTTCCCCCAGGGGTACTCCCGTCCGATAGGATAAGGATCTCCATCCATGGTATCCATGTTGCCCTTATTGGCGCAGTGTTGGCCGATGCGATCCTTAGATAGGGTACCGTTATTCTATCAAGTAAAATTCACTTGCGTTAATGCCCAGCACACGAGTATCAAATCATACATCTGTTAAAACTAAACTTTGCCCTTGAGCTGATTAGGAGCGCTATCTGTTCCCATTAATTCTAAGGTTTTGTTTTTCCCTTGAACTGGGCCTCATTTTCCTTTTTTGGATCTTTAATAGGATATTGGTTTTCGCTTGTCTCAACTATTCGAAATTTTTGAAAGTACCCCCCTTCCCCCTTCCCCCCCCCCCCCCCCCCACGGAGGAAATTAACCTTTTCTGGTCAGAATTAATCACGGATTACTAATGGTGAAGCTACGCTATTGTTTGAACATGGTAACTAGACAAGAATAGTTTACTTCAACGAACGCTTTTCATTCTGGTAATTTACTTATTTCTTTCTCATTTTCTCATGTATTCACCGTAGTTGAGCTCCGCCATTTGATAAACCGTCCTTGATTAGAGCTAACAAAGGGCTTCCACTCAAAATGCCCGTCAGCTTTTCGATCCACGGTCTTTCAGTGGTCGCACTAAGAACTCAAAACAGAGCGGGATTGTAGCCATAGACAGCTGTTTTGAGTTCTTTCGGTGTCGTGTTGATGTCTTACAGAGTTGATTTTCACGTAGTACGATTAGCATTGCAGTATTCTGCTTGCAGAATCTAATATGTCTACATTATTATTTTTCCTGATCAGGTCTTTATAGATCCTACGTTCTTCGGCATATTCGTTTGTGGTCCTTTGCAGTCCCTTGTGGTTAATGTTTGTAACCGTATGTGTATATTGAGCTTGCTATCATAGGATGCTTTTAATGTATGTTTAAGGTACTTTACTTTCTTGAGGTGCTTTACGTGCTTCTGGTGCTTTACTTTCTTGCGTTACTTTCTTTGCTTGTGGTGCTTTGCCTACTTCAGATGCAAAGAAACAAGCCAAGATCACTTTCATTGAAAAAGGAAAGAACTGTTAACTTTTAGAAAATTGGGGACCGATTTCACTTATAATGAACATTGATGTTAAGGTTATCCTGGTCTCAGCCACCAGGATAAAAAACGTCCTTCTAAGCATTAATTCATTATAGCCAAGTGGTTTTGAAGCTACCGTAAAATTCAGAAAATAAGCCCCGGGGCTTATATTTTTCAAAGGTCCTTTTTGAGGGGCTTATATTCGGAGGCGCTTATCTACGGAGGGAAATTTGCGTTTCAAAATCGATTGGGCTAGCCTTATAGTTGGAAGTACAAGCCCCCGGGGGGCTTATATTTGGAGGGGCAATTTAACGGAGGGTTTTTTGCGTTACCGTTTTGAGGGGCTTGTACACGGAGGGGCTTATTTTCGGAATTTTACGGTATGTATGAAGGAGCGCCAATATATAACATTAGTATAATTACATCGATGACTATCGAAAATAGAGGGCTGTGATTGGCTAGGAGCTTCGCTTTATCCCGCTATAATCACCGCGCGGTGATTATAGCATTGAAGGCTAGCAGTTTTCAAAATGGCAGCCAGATTTTTTTATATTTCGGGGTCGGAAATTGATCAATAATTTTATTTTCTCGAATAATCATCAATGTAATTATACTAAAACAATTAGTCGCCTGAGGCGACTAATTGTTAAATATCATAGATTCTTTTTTCAATTATCGTCTCACAACAGACTGTTTTTATCTGTATAGGGGTGGTGAAGTAAGGCTACCCTCTTTTCTCCATATTTCTTTATGATTGCAGTTGAAACTCTTGCTCTAGCAGTTTGTCAAAATACAGTTTATAAACGGTACTACAATTTCTGATGAAGATACAAACAATGATGTTACACCGGCTGTTCTATTTGACATGACATCGGCACCGACCCCTTTTAAACCCGGGAGCACTCAACAAAGTTTTATTCCGGGAGGTTCTTCCCCGAGGTCCAGCCCCTTACTTTATGTACCATTTTTGACAAAAAAGGTACCACTTTTTTTTTTTTTTTAACTTTTATTGACAAATGATGTTCTTTTCACAAACCTAGTCTTGAACTTTGCATTCCTTTCAACTGCTGCAAATGCGCTGTCTTTTAGATCACAAAACCAGAACATTTCATCGACCTTTTTACAGTGATATATAAATTCTTCTGCGGTCCTATTAGGTCATTTTATATGCGGAAAGAACAGATCTTCCTACCCTTTCATAAACTTCAACTTGTTGAATCAGCACCGTTCATATTCCTGAAGCCTGAAAAAGGTACCCTTTTTGGGTGGCCTGCCCGCATAGGCCATTATGTGGAGAACCCCCTCTCCCAACCGTGGATCCCGGATTTAAGACTTTATCAGGACTTGTAATTAACTCATCTGAAAATGAAGGAATGTGGATCGTCTCAAAACCCTTAATTGGGTAGCACTCTTATTACATCAAACTTTTGCACGAAAGAAAAAAGGAATTATGAGATTAGACAATCAAAAATTAACGATGGTTAAATATAAATCTGCATTTTTGACGCGTAACGATAAACAACAACAATTTTTGGCGGTTGACGAGGGTATTCGACGGACCAGAACCTCGAAAAGCACCTAAACACGGTACATTATAATGATAATATATGACGTACTTACCTGCGCAATTTTGAAAGCCGCTGACCACATTTTCACCTTGTACGACTTGAGAGAAAGCTACAACATGATGCTATCGGGTACGACATAACAGCATCCCGGCTATAATATACGGCCGCGGTGTACGACATAACAATTTCCTGGATACAATCGATGGTTACCGTGTACGATACAATATCATTCAGGTTGCGATATCAGGTTACCGAGTACGAAACAACAGCATACAAGTTACGATATATGACTACCGGGTGCGATAAATCAGCATCGGAGTACGACACAATACTATTCTGGTTACGATATAAGGTTATCGAGTACGATGATACAGCGTTCCGGTTACAATAAAGCATCACCGAAAACGACATAACAGCATACCGGCTACGGTAAGACAGTATACAGGCAAATTCGATATAATGCACCTTATGGTACGGTCCAATAACATTTTTGTCCAGTATTCCCCTCCATAGAGTTTTGCAATCGTAGGTACTATCCACTAAAGAAGAATCAAAGACTGGCTACAAAACGAACGAACCATCTTCACGAGCCTTCACGCGAAGCGAGATAAATTTGAGAATAATCGACGAATCCGCTCCAAATTGCCATCGGTTAATGTGCAGATAACGTGTGCTCCGGCTTCTTGCTCTCTGGCTCCACAAAACCCATCACAACTGCACAATAATCGCTCACTCATCAACAAACACTGTTGACCTTTACGCTTCGATATGACCGCAAACTGCCAGGATTAATACGCGTCGTGAATATTGAAGCTTAGCGACCGCGTCCGCGCGACAATGCAGCAATAGTACCATCCCTCCCTTAGCAAGTGCTTCTAGGTCAATCAATCGAAAAATAATATTGAAGCCTTTAATTTTCAAAAAGACTCAATTTTCCCTAGGATTACCGAACAGATACGAATTTTTAAATTTATACTGTAGCTAAAAAAAAATGAGTGAGCGTGGAAAAAGTGCACAAGCTAGAGAACATGCCTCATTTCCTTCGAAAAAGGTGAAAACGTTTCACGTTGTAGTCATGCAAAACAACGGCAAGGAAATGCACAAAAACGTATTCTGCAATTAGACCTATTGTTGTTTTTCACAGTTCTGGTCAAGGGCACCCAACGACTGTTTTCTGTAAAATATCTGTTCGGAGAAGCTAATTTTGCCTAACATTTTCTTTTACTTGGCTAAAAATTTGTAGATGACCGTTCCATTCATGTGCAGTTTTCGAAGCTCTTCTAATCATGCTAATAAATTCCAGTTTACTCCCCGGGTTAGGCTATTTTTCATAGATAAAAAGAAAACCTAAAATTTTCGGATTCAAAAATGTGATGAAAGAAGGAATCTGAAATTAAAAATTGTCTCCTTCGTAATACGTTAAATTGCATCTAAACTTTTCGGGAAAATAATTCTGATTTCCTAATTAAGTTCGAAAATACTCAAGTTCCCCTAGAATTGCCGAGCAGATACAAATTTTATAGCGCCACTTAGAATGCATTTCTCATATCAAACTCTTGTCATACATCGATGGACATTTGATATTCAGTGATCATACATGAAGCACTCGTTCACTGCGTATGCGTAGTTCAAGGCAGCATTGCTAAATTTGAATTTACCAGTGTTTAAAGCTAAGAACAAAAATAAAATGAGAAAGGATAACCAACTGTGTGAAATTGAAATTCGCGAGGTCGATAACGAGAAGAAAAGGATCAAAATTCACTACAAAGGTTTTCGCGAAGATACAGATGAGTCAGATGAGTGGCGTGACTATGGTTCTTTATTTGACCTCGAAGGATTTCACGCTGTAGTAAATTTCGAATTGATATTTCGGTCCGGTATTCCATCCATTCAACAACTTTGCCAGTGATTTTCCTCCTGCCTTGCTCGCACGTCTTTAATCCGTTTGCAGTACTGAAATCTTCTTTTTGAAGACGTTTAGAATACGGCTGTTAACAACAACATCGCTAACAACAGATTCTTCAAAAATTATTTTCACGACAGCGACTGTGGCGGACTCGTAACCGATTTCTGCGTTTTTATTCTTCTTGCCATAATGTATAAATGAGAAAGCTGAAAGAAATAAAATGTAGACCCCGGAAAGTTAATATTATAGAAAATTATTGACTAAAAACGCAAATCTGATTTTAACCTGACAATATTTTCACGGCTGGACGTATAGTACTTTTGTATCAATCCACATCCTAGGCCTCAGTATCTGAGCCAAACCTTCAAACGGAGATAAAGGGCTCAGAGAAGTACGATAATATTGAATAGGCACACTTACTAGTTCATTTCGTGTCGGAATGAAGGAACCGTTGCTTCCCGTACCATCCGCATTGCCAATTGCTTTGCTACCCTTTCACGCTTGGAAAACTGGCAAAAATCACAAGGAGCAGGATGTAGCTGTTTTGAGAGGCCATTTGACGGGCTCAAATCTGCTCTTTGTTAGACGTTTTACATATCAAAACAAAGGAAATTCGTTCCTCTCTTTGATTTTGGCGGTACATTTTCAATTCGCGCTTGCGTAAAAGAGTTATCTCCCAAGATCCCTCGCTCGGTCGTGTTTTGATCACAAACGCCTTGTTAATTTTGATCGAACCGCTCGGGAAAATTGAAAAATGACGAGGGTAAAATTTTACTTTGGAGTCAGAAAATTAGCAAAATGGAAAGCCATGATATCATAGTTAAATATTCCAGTGGTACATTGAGTACTTTTAATATACAGAATGAGCACGACGATAAAATATCCGAAAATCGCACCCGATTTTAGTGAGGCGCCGAAAGGGGCGTGGTCGCAAAATTCAATTAAAGACTATTTGTACCTCTTGAGTTTCATATGAGAGCTAATAGTACTTTATAAATAGCTACAAAGGTGTTTTTTATGTATTTGAGGAAGCCGTCTTTGGGTGCCCCTGTCTCGTTGCCGTCTCCGCTTAGCATTGCACGATTTTATATTTAGTATGAGAAAACTATCGCTTTTAGGAGATAGTAAAGTACTCTAGAGAGCCTTAAAAATGTTTTCAGTGCATTTAGGGGGAAATCGTCGTTGGGTGCCCCCTAAGTTTTAAAAATAATAATAATAAAAAGACTGATCGCGCACATCTTCCATTTAGCTGTATAGCCAAGGCCAGATCTTGCCTTTTTCTTAGGCGGAAAATCCTCGTCCTCCCTCACCAGTTTGGACAACATATTGTGGAGTAACTGCATAGTTCTAGAAGGAACGGTCTGTTTATTTAATTAATCCAAGCAAATAGGTCAAGTAGAGTCAAGAACCTATGCAAGCGGCTGGTCAAACCATGTGACAGCAGCTGTGACAGCAAACGTTAGAAGAATTCGTACTTGAAAACCAGGGACGCCCTGTTGAAAACTGTTTACGGACGGTCGCGCAATCGCGTTTTGTTTTCTGGTCAAAACTAACGCAGCGAGCCCTTCCTCAGTGTTGATTGACCTAGAGGCAATAGTATCACCCCTCCCATAGCAAGTGCTGCATTGTAGCGCGGACGCGTTCGCTAAGCTCGAATATTCACTTCGCGTATTAAACCTGGCAGTTTGCGGTCATATCGAAGCGTAAAGGTCAACAGTGTTTGTTGATGAGGGAGCGATTATTGTGCAGTTGCGACGGGTTTTGTGGAGCCAGCGAGCAAGAAGCCGGAGCATACGTTACCTGCAGATTAGCCGATGGCAATTTGGAGCGGATTCATCGATTATTCTCAAATTTATAGCGCTTCGCGTGAAGGCTCGTGGAGATGCTTCGTTTGTTTTGTAGCCTACCTACGATTGCAAACTCAACAAAATGCCACTTTAACCGGGCAGGAAAGGCAAGGAGACGTTCAGTTAAAGGTGTCTTAGCTTTTTTTTGCTATATTTTGACTTTTGGACCACTTTAGTTCATGAGAGTTTCGACGACTCATCCCATTTTAAAAGTAGGTTGAGTTTGATCGTCCGGGCGAACGTAGTCCCGAATAGGACTGTTGTTGTTGACAGTGACTGACGTTTCGACAACCTGTGCGGTAGTCATCTTCAGAGTCAA